>CM076575.1:805021466-805750108 GCA_034641835.2 Pinus albicaulis | reverse complement strand
TTCGAAAATAGAAGAGAAGAGATATCAACGCCTTATAAATAAGCCAATTCGAGGGGCCAACCTTCAATACATTACATGAATGAACAATTCTTGGATGATACAAATGACCATGTGAAAATGTGAAGCTGTGTTACACTTTTTGCCCTTTTTTGAGAAAAAATTTTCATTTTTTTCGGTTCTTCAACTTTCTGCAAACTATAACAATTTTTCTGTGTAGAATTTCATTTTGCGATAAAAATAAAAGTTGTGAGAAATTTTGTTAGCTTTCTATTAGTTATTTTTTGAAATTTTTTTATGCAGATTTGATATGTCAACTTAGCGTTTCTTTGAGTGTGTGTTTCTTAACAATCAAAGAATTCATAAGAAGTCATGTTATGTGGCAACGTTGTATTCATTGAAAATTTGTGTTTTTGAAAAAACAAATGTGTTACAACAATCTAGACAGATTCTACTTTGGTTTCGTCATATTTAGAAAGCCAATGGTTGCATATCATAATTACTAGAATTTTTTGAACTGGTCCAATACGAAAAACTGTGTAGTTTTTATATGTTTCGCGTGGCAACAAATTTCTTAACATATAAGTTATAAACTAAAAATCTAAAAGCTACCCATTAGAGTCAACGAACCAATGTAATGCCCCATAATGTTTTCAATTTTTTTTACAATGTATTTTGGGAGACACAAAATTTTGATTTCACTGAATCACGATGACCCTCAGAAATTGTTTGCACTCATTTTATTAGAAAAATAATTAAAATTAATAAACGTTTACGAAATTCCATAAAATTTATATTTCCTGAAAGTAGATTCAATTCTGAAAGTGCTTGTCTTGGTTCCGAAAATTAATTAACAACCTTTCATGGAGTTTAATCAGTCCAAAGTTGCAGAACCGTTTTCAGAGCCTGGTTTTGCGTAATTGGTGACGCGTTAGTTCGGCCGAACTATTAGTGAAAGTTCGGTCAAACTATGTTTTCCGCTTACGAGTCGTTAAAACTAATGTCTTAATAGTTCGGCCGGAAAATTTTGTGGAGCCCCCTACAAAACACATATTTCGCGTCAATATAACTTGCCGCGAAATGATTCACAATTTTCGCACATTTCACACTTCATTTCATTTTACAACTTGGTTTGAATTCAAAAAATTTTCTTCAAAGTTTGGGTTTAAAAACCTTTTTTGGAAGACATTTTCTGGAGGCGGCGTGATTTTTCTTGGAGGTTCAAAGTTTGAGTTTAAAGAACTTTTTTGGAAGACATTTTTTGGAGGCGGCGTGATTTTTCTTGGTATGTACGTGTTTTGTGTTGAAATAAATCTTTTGAGCTTCTTTGTTCAAAAAATTTTCTTCAAATTTTGGATTTAAAGAATTTTTTTGGAAGACATTTCTTGGAGGTGGTGTGATTTTTCTTAGAGGTATGTACATGTTTTGGATTGGATTACGTATTTTTTAGAAAAGATTTTTTTAAATTAAATCTTTTGTGATATTGTTTGTAATTGAGTTATTGTCTAATTTTTTGAAGGAAATTTTTTGAACCTCATACCCTATTATCATGGGAAATCAAAGAACTTGTGTGAGAAAATATGATCGAAAAAGAAAGCCCGAGGAACGTAGAGAAGAGACGAGACAATATAGCAAAAGAAAGTTAGAAGCTCTCTCAAATATTGAAGAGGAAAATCAACCTCAAGCAGAAATTGAAGCAGGTATGTAAATGTAAATATTACATGATCTATTGATATATATTTAAAATTTTCCTAATGTAAAATGTGAAGCATAATTTTTATTTGATGAACTAGTTTGAAAAATATTTTGTTTGATGTAAACAGACAGAGATATTCCTCAAGATATTGAAGAATAAAATCAACCTCAAGCAGAAATTTAAGTAGGTATGTAAATGTAAATATTATGATCTATTGATATATTTTTAAATTTTTCCCAATGTAGAATGTGAAGCTTAATTTTTATTTGATGAACTAGTTTGAAAAAAATTTTGTTTAATGTAAACAGACAGAAATACTCCTCAAAATATTGAAGAAGAAAATCAACCTCAAGCAGAAATTGAATCGGGTATGTAAATGTAAATATTATGATCTATTGATATATTTAAAATTTTCCTAATATTTATTGACATATTTATTAATTTAGTTATTTATTGAATATGTACTATTTTTTTGAATATGTACAGATGAAATCACTATCGATAATGAGATGTTAGAAAATGTCGACTCTCACACATATGGAGATAAAAAACCTGACTATGTTATACGATATCGTGTCGATAAAATTTTTGAAATGTTTTTCAAAACTGAGCAAGTGACAATTCAAGCTCAAATGTTGAAAGGTCTCCTATCATCAAGGAAATTAAAAGAAGCGACGACACTATTGGGTATTCGAAAATCAACCAAAGATAAAAAAATTAAAGAAGAGGTGATAAAAAATATGAGTAGTGCTATAGAGTCAATTAAGAGATCTAGAGATAAATATGTTTCAAATATACGTAGAGGAATACAAATATGACGATGGTTTGAATCTAACATCTATAGCTTTTATGGAACCTATGAAAACTATAAACTGCTACAGCTGCTGAAGTTTTAGTTACAAATGATCTCAATGATGAATTTACAACGTTGAAACTGTTGGAGGCAACCATACAAGATGAACTTGGAGAAGATGTTACAAAAACAATATGGAATATTGGAAGAATAATTAGTGTTTCTTTGTGAACCGTGTGATCGCGAAGATATGCTTAGATATCCGAAGAAACATGAAAAACATCTAAACCTCAAGCCGGTTAATATGCAGTTGAAGAAGATATCAATTAGTTTATGATGCATTTTTTCAACAAAGCCAACAGTATAAAACTATCGTACAAATACTTGTTGTTGCTCTTTATCGCAAATTTGGGTTATAACTTGACACATTAGCAGATTCGATGGTGCATTATAGAAGAATTCACACTCACTCCTTCCTATCAATAAGATTCATATCTCAAATTACAAACGATGAACTATTTTACAAAAAGAAATGTGTTGGTGGTAAAAATGCGATGATTGTGGAAATTTGACTAAATTTCAAAACAAATATCGTATTGATATAAATGATCAATCATTGTCCAACATGAAAGTGAAATGGAAGATATATGAATATCATTATAATTCAAAGATCATGAATAGTGTTCAAAAATCGATGAGAAAATTTTCCATAGGCTTTTTGAAAGTTTGAAAAGGCTACAATACTGACATTCCATGAAGACTCGATGGCGGGCTGCACCATTCAAAATCTGCATGAAGTTTTTACAAAGACAAAAAGACATTTTATGAAGTGATTAGCTTTGAGAAAACTACACATTTGTTCCACAAAAAGAAATTCAGGGTGAATACTATCATTCTGACCAAGTCTCCATGCTCGTCCATATTCTATATAGACATGCTGAAAAAAATGTCGATCATATAGAAAGCACAAGTGAAAATCGACATATCATTAAAGAATATCACTTTTATATCAATGATGATCGTACACATGATACATGTTTTGTACAACATTGTTTTGGAAGAATTTATGATTCATTGAAAAATCGTGGAATAACATTCAATGAACATTGGATATGGTCAGACGGATGCGCAGGTCAATTCAAATCTGTACGATCATTCTTTTGGTTGTGTTGTCTTCATAAGAAAACCTGCATTAAACATTGTTGGAATTTCTTTGAGACTGGCCATGGAAAAGGAGAACATGACGGTGCAGGAGCATGCATAAAACGAGTACTTCGAAGATATCAAATGAACCACTTTGCATGCCGACTTGCGAACGCTGAAGAAGTTGTTCAATGGTGCAAAAATGCTCTAAGCCATGAGATTAACCCATCACGAGAAGTGCAAAGGTACATTCAATTTAATTTATATTGGTAATCTAATTTTAAACATTGTACATTTATCATTCAATGATTATTTTTAATTGTATTTTGATATCATATTTACAAATTCTTTTTCTAATTTTCCATATAAAGGTTTTTCTGGCATATTGGAATCGGAGACGTAAATAGATCAATTGGAAATGAAGTTGGAACAATAAAAGGGACTCGAAAATTGCATTCAATTCAAACAAAATTGTCCACAAATGTGTTTGCATTGGATAAAAAAAAATATTCTTGTTTTTGTGATGTTTGCATAGACAACACAAAATCCAATGACGTCTGTGAAAACAAAATGTATGTGAACGATTGGAAACATACAGAGCTAAATACAAAGGAAAAAATGTCTGTTGCAATGATTGAAGAAATGGAATCAGATGAAACTACAATATCATCCGATGGTGATCGAGTTTCTGATCTTGTTAGAGAAGGTAACATTTGAATTACTTTTTAATGATTTAAAGATTTACAAATGGTGCACAATACGTAATTAAATGTTAATTTATTTTATTATGCGAGGAGATGTTTTTCGCACAATTACCTATTGACAACGATGAAAATGTGAAGTATTATTTGATCATTTACCACGAAACGAAAAATGAAATTATTACAAGGCTTATAATGATCCATGATTCAGAAGATGCAGCAAGGTATTATCTTTGAAAATTTATTTTTCAATAAACCGATGATGAACTTTATTTATACGAAGATGAACTGATTCACAGAATTTGCATCAACCTAGTCACTTGATTATATTAAAGCCTTTTTATAAAGTTGATACAAGTTCAATCAAAGAAAAAATAAAAAATTGAGAAATGGAAAATGTCAAAATTCGATCATGACCGGATTATTGAGGATGGAATTCCATTAGAATTTTTTTGAGTGAAGTGTCCAACAATTTATTATCTTTGGATTAAATATGTTTTAGACCTTTCAGTACTCAACTAAAAATTGAGCTGCTTATGTTATTTGTGGTTTGCAGATGTTACAAATTGTTTGAGTACAAGCACGTGCTCTAGTATCAACTGAAAGTAGTTTTTCTATACATGTGCATTGATTAAAAATGTTAAATATGTATTGGATATATATATTCTAGAATGAAATTAATTGTTCTTGTATATTAATTGTTCTTGTATATGTTCTCTGACCATATGGTACAAATTATTTCACTTTATTTTGTAAGGTCAGATTTGGTCCCCATATGGCCTAGCCTCCAAGGGACGAGATAACAAGTGGTTGTCCCCACTTGCCCGAATCTCAGCTTTTAAGTACAATTTTACTGTTTATGTCAAGCATCTTACATGATGTCCTAGCCAAAGATAGATTCTCTTTGTTTCAAGTTTCTAGTAAAAGTTGTCACTGAATGCCCCGCTCGAACTCTTGTAGTAAACACCATACCTCATCTCTCTTGCTCTCCAATATTATTAGGTTTAATTATTATAACACAAAAATAGTTCTACATTATCAATAATTTTTTGCGCTTAAAGTAAAATCAATGAACACTATTAATCCAATGTCTTTACAAGTAATGTACCATCATACATGCAATTATATCAAATTAGAAATCAACATATACAATGAAATCAATGGGGATTGTCTTGTTACAAATAACATAATTTCAATTTACCATATGTGCAAATGTAGGTTGAAACCATCCAAAACTTTAAGTTGTAAATTGAAACCATCCAAAACTTTAAGTTTTAAAACCCTTTTGATTATATATTGTGCATCATTAAAACATTTAACATTTAAAGTTCATTAAATATCACATGCAAAATGTAGATTGAAACCATCCAAAACTCGAGTTTTAAAAACTTCACATGCTATGCCAATTATAATTCAACAATCCAACAAAAACATTTAACAGATTAAATATCACATGCCAAAGTCATTTCAAGTTTCCGGTAAAAGTTGTCACCGAATGACCTACTAGGATATTATAAATACTAACTTTGTAAGATCATTTGGCATTCGGAAAAATTTGAAAGTCTTAGACTGTCAATCAATTTAAAGTATCATTCACCCTAGGGAGTGTAAAATATTCAATGTAGGTTGGTGACGATGCTCACTCCTAGCTTGAAGCAGCGCCAATGACCAATTCTTTAATGAATTCCAATTCACTAGACCAAAGTTGGTTCAACCTACTTGGTTTTTCACGCAAGAAATTCCAAGGATGGACTTTCTAGACAAACTGCTGAAATTGAAAAGCTTGACATGGAGATATGACAAGGTGAACAAAGACTTCAGGAACTCTTTATGGAAAGGGCTCACTTGAAGGAAAGAAGCACCACGTTGTAGGCTAAAGTCAAGAACATGGAAGATAAGATCAAGAGGGACTTTCTTGATCCGAAACCTATTGGTTTGAAGAAAGAAAATGCATGTGTTGGCACACTTGGAAAAGAAGACGACCACACTATGAGGATTGGTGCACTTCATTTGGAAGGAGTCAATATATGTAGTATTGGAGCAATTAGACAGAATTCGAAAAGGAAAGAGCTTGAACCAATTCAAGCAGACCCAGGATCGAATTGTTCTATGGAGCTTCATGAGAAGAGATATGTGAAAAGCACTATTAAGCCAAGGGCTAGTTCGAAAGACATATTGGAAGAGGAAATGTTGAAGAAGATTGCGAAAGTAAGGCACAAGACAAGGAGGAGGAATGATGATGAAAGTTCCTTGGACTTGAGATTCATGTCTACAACCGTACATGGGAAAAATTTCTTTGCTTTGATAGACACGGGGGCTACCCATAGCTTCCTAAGTCGAAAGGCAGCTTCATCTCTTAGAAAGAGGAAGGCTAGCATCGAGAAAGAGTTGAGTGCTTTCAAGGCAGTCAATTCGAGGATGAAAGCAGTGACTAGTGTCATGAAAGGCACACATGTGAGAGTAGGGTCATGGTTTGGAAAGATAGACTTAAGAGTCATTGACATGGATGATCATTCTATGATGGACCATACCAATGATGGGCCGAGACATTCTCTTAATTCTTGTGATCAATCTTAAACTATTTTATGAAAGATAGATAAACCATTTAAATATTTAGCTCAAACTCTTGTAGTAAACACCATACCTCCAGTCTCTCTTGCTCTCCAATATTATTAGGTTTAGTTATTATAACACAAAAATCATTCTACATTGTCAATAATTTTTTGCGCTTACACTGAAATCAATGAACACTATTAATCCAATGACCTTACAAGTAATGTACCATCATACATGCAATTATATCAAATCAGAAATCAACATATACTGTAATGAAATCAATGGGGATTGTCTTGTTACAAGTAACATTTCAATTTACCACATGTGAAAATGTAGGTTCACATTCTATCATTCATGTAGTTTTAAAAACTTCAGATGGCATGCCAATTATAATTCAACTAGATCCAAAAAAAACATTTAACATTAAATATCACATGCCATGCCAATTATAATTCAACTATCCAACAAAAACATTTAACATTAAATAACACATGTCAAATGTAATTCAGATGACAACATTACTTCACATTCACATGCCAAAAGTACTAAAACCATCCAAAGAACACTGAAATCAATGAACCCTATTAATCCAATGACTTTACAAGTAATGTACCATCATACATGCAATTATATCAAATCAGAGATCAACATATACTATAATGAAATCAATGGGGATTGTCTTTTTGCAAGTAACATTTCAATTTACCACATGTGCAAATGTAGGTTCACATTCTATCATTCATGTAGTTTTAAAAACTTTAGATATGCCCTTTAGGTAAATAGCTAAACTGGATCCAACATTGCATTAAAGGTCACTTTGCTGCAATTATAATGCAACTATCCAACAAAAACATTTAACGTTAAATATCACCATGTAAATATGACCAGAAGGACAACAACATTGCTTCGTTCACATTTGTAAAATGTTAAAATACGCTCAAAGAACAAAATCGTGAACACTATTAATTAATACGACTTTCTAAATAATGTACGCATCGTGCTTCGTTCATTATCCGATGAAATCAACATATGTTGTATTGATCAGTAGGATTATCATTGTTGTTACCGATAACATTTTCAATTTACCACATCAATACTGATCATAATTTGCATTCTATCGTTGTATGATTTAAAAGCTTGAATGTTGCCAATTATAATTAAACCAGATCTACTTAAAAACATTTTAACAATACCAAATATCCATACGTACAGGTGTAATTTAAACTATCTAAAACAAAACATTTTTAACATTAAATATCACAGCTCAAATGTAATTAAGTTAACAAACATGCATACCATTCACATTAAATCACCTAAAACCTATTAAAAGTGTGAAATCAATAGACTTTCATCGTCAATAAACTTATAGAAGTAATAACATATCATACATACGAGTATATCAAATCAAATCAACGCATATCACAGCAATAAGTCAATGAAGTTGTCTTGTTACAAGTAACATTTCAAATTTACCATGTGCAAATGTAGGTTTGTTCACATCATTCATGCGTTTTAAAAGCTTTCTATGGCATGCCAAGTTATAATTAACCAGATCAAAAAAAAACATTTTGACATTAAATATCACATGTAGTATAGGTACTCATTCAACTATTAAACAGAAGCATTTGGCAAATAAACTGCGTAACAAATGTAATTCGAGATGACAACATTACTTCATTCACATGCCAAAAGTACTAAGCCATCCAAAGAACCTTTGAAAATCAATGAACACTATTAATCCAATGACTTTACAAGTAATGTACCATCATACATGAAATTATATCAAATCAGAAATCAACATATACTGTAATGAAATCAATGGGGATTGTCGTGTTACAAGTAACATTTCAATTTACCACATGTGAAAATGTAGGTTCACATTCTATCATTCATGTAGTTTTAAAAACTTCAGATGCCATGCCAATTATAATTCAACTATCTAATAAAAACATTTAACATTAAATATCACATGCCATGCCAATTATAATTCAACTATCCAACAAAAACATTTAACATATGTCCAAAAAACTTATTGTAATAAAATATGTCAAAAAATTGTAAATCTCACTCAAGTATCAAACTGTATCAAGTTTAACAAATTTTAAAACCATCTAAATTTTGAAATCAAATCAAATCTACTGTAAATCTTGTCCATCAAATGGAGGATCTAGCCTCTGGGTCTCGGTTAGCTCCCTATCTTGTAAATAGGAAACCTACATACACAATGCACATGTACTTGAACATTAAAATTTGAAGTTTTAAAAATGAATGAGAATATATATATCTAGAACTTCATGTAAAAAACAAAATATAACAAAAAAATCACGCAATACCTCATAAGGTTGCCTCTCCATTTGATGGACAGGTTCTTCCATAGAAACATCTGCAGTGGTAACCCGTACAATATACATGTACATTTAAATATAAATATATATATATATATATACATAAATAATTTATATAAATTAAAAACTTTCAAATGAAAATGCACGTGTACATATATAAACTTATTTGAACAATAATATTAAAAAAAAGAACTAAAGACAACTTCTTCAAATGCCGTGGATGTTCCTATCTCCGTCGCTAAAGTCCTCGGATTAAAAAAATCTTCTATACGAACCTAAATTCAAAAAATTTTAAATAACTCAAAATATAGATCTCTCTCTATATATCTCAAATTTTAATGGAACTTTTTGAGGTAACATAAATTTTGAACTTGTGAAAAATTGTCCATACTTGTACATCTCCCAATGAAGTAGAAGGTATATCTCCTAAAGAAGAAGAAGGTACCGGCATCCCAAAAACATCAAACGGAATCGGTACCTGTTAAAACATTTTATCGAATTATATATATACATGCATGTACATGTGTGGCAACAATTATTTATTTTAGAGTCACTTAAAAAACACTAACATACATGTGCCAACATATCATGATGGTCAGACCCATCTGCATCGTTTGAACTGGAGGTCTCGAACGTAATATTAACATTTTTCATCACGCATCATGCCTGAGAACTGCAAATGGTATTTTAACATATAATCATACATTTTTGTTAGATTAATGTACACATACAAATAAATGTATACATGTACATACACATGTATTTATTACAAATTGTACACATGTATATGTAAATATAATTTCAAAACCTAAGGTCACTAACACATACCGTTCCGGTGCCCTCTTCCTCACGAAAAATTAGGTCTTGCAGACCATTGCGACAATTTATTGCGTATGTTCGGAGATCTTCAAAATTCATGTTGTAAATCTCCTCATCTGTATGATAAACAAAATTGGCACGTGCATTTTCACGTGCTCTTTGTCGATTTAAGCCAATATCGACTCCACTCAATCCGCTATGAACATTTTCGATCATAACATCTCTTTCTTCATGACTTATTTGAGAAGTCGCATCCATCTCTGATCGTAGGGTTTCGACTCGAGATGGTCGACTCACCAATGGCGGCTCAGGGCGAGGCAACTCCACATCTCGCTTAGCGCCCTTACGTTGACATAATCGACCTCTCCCCGGGCCAAAAAATTCTGAAGGAAGGTCATTGTAGTCAGGTTTCATACCCAAAAAAAATTCTGCATAAAAAATTTGTGCAAAATAAAGATGAACCTCATCGTTCCATGGAAGCCTTCCAAAGGCCGCAAGATGTCGACCATACAAATATTGTGCTTTGTCTGGGTGCTTGAAATACTGCACCTTCAACATTTTTCTTTTTGGCCCTTCCTTATAATTAAACATTGACTTAGCATCATCTCTTGAAACTCTTTTTTTTATGTCCTGCCATTTATCGAGACCTATCACTGTTTCTTTTCTCTTTCTCATCACTTCTACAAACGAATCAGTCGTTGGCCCCAAATCTTTGTACACTTTTACCATTTCACTCAATGAATGTGTAACTATTTCTAGGCTTTGTCTACTCTCAACAGGTAGAGACAAAGCCTCGAGATCTCTTTGCAATTTTGCATGAAGGCTTTGACACCTTTGTAAGGTGCATTCCGCCATGTTCGTTTCCCATGGTATATCAATAATCTCAGCCGGATAAGTTGTGTTGGGTTGACAGCCTTATTCTTCAATGTAGCGCGCTACCCTGCATCTTTTTTGACCACTGGCTCGAACATTTTCAGCCTCTACATCAATATATATAAAATTTCGTATATTAGAAAAAACACGTGTAAAAAAAGTTGTACAAATTTAATGAAAAAATATTGAAATTGATGGCAACCTTGATGTTGTTGGTTAACATCATCTCCAACATGACCCTGCTGAGAACCAACCCCAGAATGACGCTGCTGAGAACCAGACCCACAGTGACCCTGTTGAGAACCAGCAGCTGTTGATTGTTGGCCTTCGGGGGAATAAATATCACCCCCTTCCCGCAACTTGCTACCTCGACCGGTTGAACCTTGGCCACGCTCCATGGATGGAGTAGAAAGCCTTCTCCTCTTGCCTCCTAAAAATTAAAATATGAAACTTATTAACAACTAATTTCACTCACAAAATTAATAAAAAAATCAATTCCATATGTACACACATGTATGGAGATTTAAGATTATATTTAAATACCGTGAACATCCTCCAATCCCTGAGCCTCCATATGGGATTCGGCCGATCTTCGTCTTTCATCCTCCATGATATATATCTATTGGTAGACATTCACAAAATATATTTCAAAAAATCAATACCTCAGAGTAAAATCCAGTTTGGGGCTGTTAAATCCAGTATGTTCTATATTTCTTACATTTCTGCCCTCCTATTTTTCTTTCCAACCAAGGTTTATAAAATAACATGAGAAGCAACATGAGACTTAGAACAATCATTTTCATTATCTATATGGAAGGCAAGAATGATTATATCCCCTTAAGCTTGAGCTTATGTAGTTTGTCAATTTTTATCATATATTTTTTGGTAAGTGTAAATGTTTTTTTATCTATAGTGCAAGTCATGAGTTCCCCAATTTTACCTTATGTAAAGCATGATTCTAGGATTACTAAAATTTGTACTTGGTTTTTTAAGAATATATCAAATAAAGTTTTTGAGAAGCAAATATGGCTTGTTCCTTAGAATTTGGCACTTAGAATTTCCATAACGCTTATAACCCCATCCTTACAATTTTTATAATTTCCATGATGAGACATTTGAATTTCCTTCCCCATATTTCTTGTTAATGATTATAACTTTAAAATGGCTAATATTGGTTTGTCATCATCATCTAAAAATGACTTGGCAGATGAAAATTTACCATGTCAATCATCATCACTTCACACCATCTCATACATGACCCCTTCTACATATTATATGCATGAATTTTTGGAATGTCATCCTCTCTACCTATCCCATGAATGATTGTGATAACAGGTGAATAAAATACAATTTATAAGCAGAAGATAGTTTCTAGTTTGTCCTTCTCCATCCGCCCCATAGCTAGTGATTTCTCAATTTTCCACTTCCAACTTTCTATTCTTGAAATTCATTAGCAGCTAATTTTATTGATAGCCACACCACTATACATATAATTATCATATACACTACTACATTAATGAACTCTACGTTTTTTGTTATTGTAAAGTCCAATAACAAACAATGTTAATTGAGTTTAGTAGTGTATATAACAATTTCTTTGACTTCCAGGTGTGTTGTGACTATTAGTAGAATTAATTACCAAAATGAATTTCCAAAATAAAATGTTGGAAGAGAAAAAATAGGCAATCACTAAATATGGAATGGGTGGAGGAGGACAAACTTATAGTGATCCCTTCCTTATCAAATTTCCTTTATTCACCTAATGTCACAATCAATCATGGTCTAGATAGAAGGGATGACTTACCATAAATTCAATCATATAATGTGTAGAAGGGTCATATGTAGATGGTGTGAAACGATGACTACAAACATGTTAATTTTTCATCTACTAGGTCATTTTGAGATGATGATTACAAACCAGTGCTAGCCCATTAAAGGTTATAATCATTGGTGCCTAATGTGGGGTGGACAATTTAAATCAAGTTCGTATCAAAGTACAATTTAGCTCATTTTAGTCAAGGTTAGTTAGAAGAATTAGCTATTGGTTTCTACCTTCAATTTCCTCTGAAAGTGAATGTGTACGTGCTTTTGAGAGACATTAGAGACATTAGAGTACCTTCAATTTCCTCTGAAAATGAATGTGTACGTGCTTTTGAGAGACATTAGAGACATTAGAGGAATAAGGTCCAAATTTTTGATGAAAATGTGCTATGAAAGTAAAGGGTTTTAAAAGCAAGCATGTACAAGGCATAGTTGAGCCAAATGTTCTTCAAGAAGGGCCTAATTATTTGGGTCTTGGTTATGGAAAACATGGAAAATGCTCCAAAGCCAAGGACGCTTGTGAGGTTTGTGTTCATGATGAATGGAACATGTACATAGTTTACCTTAAATTTTTTGTGTTTCGCGAATATTAAAATGAAGAACTTCTATTTAGATCCATTCCAGAGATTGACTGCAGGGGCATTTACTAGATATGTCACCTTTCATAAAAGATGAGATCCAGAGGCTACCTGGCCCTTTACAGACTCTGCCTATAGAACTTGTAGAAGTGAACACTAGAGGCATTAACAATATCAAAGAACGTTTTCATGCTCAGACATGGGAATGTGTCTCTTTCCCTACGCAAAAAAATAGTTCTTGAGGTAGTTAATCTTCGTAGACATGTCATCAAGCAAGTCAATGTGATCATCCCTCCTTCCCTCCCTTCTAAAATAATTATGTTTTGTGGGTCAGAAAGCCAAAATATGGAGACAATTATCACCAAATCCAACGTACGATTATGCATGATGGAGAATATCTAGCGCTTTCCCTTGTTAAATATATTAACAAGGGAAAGCACTAGAGATTCTCCATCATGCATAATCGTACGTTTATGCTTATAGAGTGAAAAAACTGAAAGAATAAACTTGTAGGGTCATTTTAATGGGGGGTGGAGAATTCAGGTCTTTGCAAATTGAAAGTATGGTGCATGTTGCATGAAGCAAGATGTTGAAAGTAGAGTTATGTTAGACACACTTAAATGCAACAAATATGGAAATTTGTACATGAGCTCTATTATTTGACTTAAGAGTCAGTTGTTTGAAAAGACATGTTTTGTCAACTTGTGTTTGGTTGATGGTTTTTTACACCAATATGTAAGAGTACATGGACATATTCACATGATGTGAATTTTTTTTTTCTTTGAAGGAGAAAAATGATGTGTTTTCAGTTTGATGGTTTTGTTTGTGACAAGACGTCACAAGATTTTGCGAAGGTCCACTCTTTAGCGAAAGCCTCATGATTACAACCTATCCGTGAGAATCAAATGGGAGTGCATCCTTATTTTGAAAACAATTAGGATTCTAAGCTACCTAGGACTCAAACCATCATTTTTAAATTTGAAATATAATTTGGTGTTGTTTCAATGCCTGAATCCACAACCCTAACACATGAAATCACTAATCTAATTACACATGAAATAAATAGTTATTTTCTCCAAAATTAAAAAAATAACTAAAAACTAAATTCAACATAGTTGAAAGAAAAAGAAGCGCCATTGAAATGGTTTGCTGACAAATGGTTAGATTTCTTATCCAATTAAGGCCTAGCATGTATTTTGATGTTTCATTAATTTGTTTTCAAATTCAAAGTATGGTGCATGTTGCATGAAGCAAGATGTTGAAAGTACATGAGCTCTATTATTTGACTTGAGAGTCAGTTGTTTGAAGAGGCATGTTTTGTAAACTTGTGTTTGGTTGATGGTTTTGTACACCAATATGTAAGAGTACATGGACATATTCACATGATGTGAATTTTTTTTTTCTTTGAAGGAGAAAAATGATGTGTTTTCAGTTTGATGGTTTTGTTTGTGACAAGACGTCACAAGATTTTGTGAAGGTCCACTCTTTAGCAAGAGCCTCATGATTACAACCTATCCGTGAGAATCAAATGGGAGTGCATCCTTATTTTGGAAACAAGTAGGATTCTAAGCTACCTAGGACTCAAACCATCATTTTTAAATTTGAAATATAATGGTGTTGTTTCAATGCCTGAATCCACAACCCTAACACATGAAATCACTAATCTAATTACACATGAAATAAATAGTTATTTTCTCCAAAATTAAAAATATAACTAAAAACTAAATTCAACATAGTTGAAAGAAAAAGAAGCGCCATTGAAATAGTTTGCTGACAAATGGTTAGATTTCTTATCCAATTAAGGCCTAGCATGTATTTTGATGTTTCATGAATTTCTTTGCAAATTCAAAGTATGGTGCATGTTGCATGAAGCAAGATGTTGAAAGTACATGAGCTCTATTATTTGACTTAAGAATCAGTTGTTTGAAGAGGCATGTTTTGTCAACTTGTGTTTGGTTGATGGTTTTGTACACCAATATGTAAGAGTACATGGACATATTCGCATGATGTGAATTTTTTTTTTCTTTGACCGAGAAAAATGATGTGTTTTCAGTTTGATGGTTTTGTTTGTGACGAGAAGTCACAAGATTTTGCGAAGGTCCACTCTTGAGTGAGAGCCTCATGATTACAACCTATCCGTGAGAATCAAATGGGAGTGCATCCTTATTTTGAAAACAAGTAGGATTCTAAGCTACCTAGGACTCAAACCATCATTTTTAAATTTGAAATATAATGGTGTTGTTTCAATGCCTGAATCCACAACCCTAACACATGAAAACACTAATCTAATTACACATGAAATAAATAGTTATTTTCTCCAAAATTAAAAATATAACTAAAAACTAAATTCAACATAGTTGAAAGAAAAAGAAGCGCCATTGAAATGGTTTGCTACAAATGGTTAGATTTCTTATCCAATTAAGGCCTAGCATGTATTTTGATGTTTCATTAATTTCTTTGCAAATTCAAAGTATGGTGCATGTTGCATGAAGCAAGATGTTGAAAGTACATGAGCTCTATTATTTGACTTGAGAGTCAGTTGTTTGAAGAGGCATGTTTTGTCAACTTGTGTTTGTTTGATGGTTTTGTACACCAATATGTAAGAGTACATGGACATATTCACATGATGTGAATTTTTTTTTTCTTTGAAGGAGAAAAATGATGTGTTTTCAGTTTGATGGCATAATATACCAAGATGTGTTTTCAGTTTGATGGCATAACTGGCCAGGAAAACTTCCTCCTAAAACCATAATATACCAAGACATGTCCACAATTAAGAAGAGTATTAAAAGGTTAATTCAATAGCAATGTGGAAACAATAAATGTGAATAAAAACATAATATTACAAGATTTTTTTTTCAAGAGAAAAAAAAAATTGTTTTCAGTATATTAAAAGGGGAAAACAGTCTATATACCGATTACATATGTCCACCCACAGAGGGAGAGCCCATGTTTATCCAAACAGGATAAAAGGAAGACTCAGACCTGGCCAATTTTGGTAAAAAACCCCATATCAAAAAGATACAAAATCAGCAGAAATATACAATATGACCCTCATATGGGATATGAGGAAATATGTAAAGTCAAAAGCAGAATATAGGAATGATGCATATAACTCGAGGGTAGGATGATACAGAAAAATACATCAGACACCCTGATGATCAGTTCCACCCAAAAAGCACAAATAAAGTTCAAAGACCAGCCCCCTTTGAGAGGAAATAGTAGTTATGGTTGAATCAGATCTTTATCAGTAAACATATCTAGTACTAACTCCAATTTCGATAAGATGACCCTACCCTTCAAAGGAAATGCATAGGCACTAGAGGGATTTGGCAGGAAAATATATTTCATTAGGTCTGAAGTACAGTGGGACAGGGATTAGCAACCATATTACAACACTTAAGTTGTAGATCCAGAAATTGGCAACAGTTCTTGATAGGATAACTTAAGTATCTACCTCATATACCAGTGAAATTTTAATCCGTACTTCCTATTTTCTTTCCATCGCAGTGAAATTTGATCTTAGAGTCTGTGAAAGAAGCTATTGTGTTGAAATTCAGTTTTAACTGAAGGGAAGTTTTGTTGAACTGTCTAATTCAGTGATAGAAGTGCGTGCATAAGCCATTTTAGCCCAAATCTGAAGCAACGTTACTGCCCATCAAAATCTATTGTAATTTTTGCTCCGAGGAATAAGCAAATTTTTATAAAGAAAACTACAAGGAAAGTTTTAATAAGCCACAATATCCCTATAATTGTCAAAACAAGCTAAATTTTCAGGGCCTGTTTAGTGGCTATTACAGCTCTATTTATGGGTTGGATATAGAGCAACTTATATGATATAACGACTTCATTTATTAATGCAAAATATGTTGTTTTTTTCTCTGTGAAAAGCTAAATTTTCAGTGCATTTTCATTTTTAAATGTCAAGCTAATCTTTGAAGCCTATGAAAAACATAAATGAAAACAGGGGATTATCTCAATGTCCAATGTGAAAGAAAATATATTTTTAAATTTTTCTGAACTAAAATATAACATATACTAACAAATTTTTAATTAACAAATCAGTAAAAAAATTATCAAATCATTTATTTAAAAACTGAATATACATATCAGTAAAGGACGACGAGGACAATTCGTAATACCCGATGACCAGCGCGGTGACGAAAAACAACGATAGCACCAGCGCGGCGATGAGAAACAGCGACAGCACCAGCGACGGAGAAAACGCGGGAGAAACAACGACAACAACATCGACAGAGAAAACGCAGGAACAATAAACCACATAACTTCGCGGGCGATTTATTTATAGAAAATAGTTCGGCCGAACTATTTTAAATGTAAAAGTTCGACCAAACTCCATGTTCGCCCGAACTTTTATATAAGTTCGGCCGAACTTTAGTTTCCGGTTTTCCAATCTCCGGCAAAAATTCTGTTTTCCCGCGCCGTTAGTGGGCCGTCAGGCTAAACGGAATCACGAGTTCGGCCGAACGTTAAAAACAAGTTCAACCGAACTATTTCATAATTCGGCCGAACTAGTTCTGAAAAAAAATTTCAACCCACAATTCTCACAAAAGTGTAACCCAGGTTCACGTTTCCACCCCAAATCCTCCTTCTATATATAGGAGTCCATGGGGCCACAATATAATCCTAGTGGGGCCACAACGTAATCCTAGCTGACCTAACAATAATAATGTAAGGGAGCAATAATAACAATATGGGGGTTACAGGGGTACAAAAATAACAATAAGGGGGCCTACACGAACATAATAAGGGACTACACTATTAATATAGGGACTTAACATGCCCCTCTCCTTCAAACAAGTGTTGTCCTCAATGCTTGATTATTTCTTGATGCTTCTGTATAAAATTCTCATCCTCCCATGTGGAATCTTCTACATGAAAGTTCTTCCACTTACTGAGATACTCTAAAATTGATCGTACTTGTCAAGTTATTATTTCTCTGACTTCTTCAGAACTTCTTTTGATGTGATTTTGATCTTCATGTTGTTTCATTAGATTCTGCACCAAAGTTAGGTTATCCTTTGAGAGTTGGAGAAATTGTTGTTGATGCTCGATGTGATCTTCCACTAATTTATCATCCATATTAGCTATTATTTGATCCTTCAAACCATCCAACTTAGCCTCCATTTATTCTTTTAAACCATCTATTTCATCTTCAGTTGCTCTTCGTAAGATCGAAATTTATTGCACTTGGTACTGTAATTTTGATATCTCATATTGCAATTCTTCCTCTTCATGCATCATAGTATAGATTTTTTAGGGCTTAATGGGTATGGAATTATTTTTTGGAGGCACTATAGAACCCAATACTAATAAAAATTCTAAAATATGCTCTTGGAATCACTTAAAACTTCTTTTTCAAACAAATGTTATGCAATTTTAAAAACCAAATACACACCTTTTTCTTGCTTTTGAAGAGCTCTATATTGAAACTGAATTATATATATACTTACACATCTCAAATATCTGAAATTTGGCCCTATAGTAGCCCTCTGAAGCTTCTTTCAAATGACACAGGTATGACCTGATTTGGATTCTTCAAGGAATATTTATGTCCAATCTCCCACAATGACCAAATTATGGACTAGTTCAGTAGAGTGAAATTGTACGACTTTCCACGGGTTACTGTTTCCTCCTTTCGCTCTGAAATTGATAGACAGGAAACTATAGTCCGTGTACTTGTGGCCACATTTTACAGCATTCGAATCTAATTCTCAGAGAGAGAGTTATGAAAATTTTCCCACGATAACCACCTTAAGATGAAATTCGAGAGCCTGGAAAAGACCTAACTCCATAGATCATATCTTCGAAAATATTGTGAACCAAGCTCTGAAATTTTGCGACTATGTTTATTAGGATTTCGGCTTCGCTCTATAAGCATTTCAGCATTTGAATCTTCGTAGAAAAAACATTATAGAGAAAATTTTGTGATGACCTATTTAGGTTAAATTGAGGGGCCTGTAAAAATCCGTAACTTCCACAGATCATATCTCTGAAAATGTTGACAACCAAGCTCTGAAATTTTGCAACGATGTTCCTCAGGATTTCGGCTTCGCACTCTAAAAATTTTAGCTTCTGAACCTTCGTATAAAAAATGTTATAGTGAAAATTCCACGATGATTGGTTTGGAGTAGCAAAAACCCTAGAATCCAAAGCTTTGATACCAAATGTTGTGAAAATAGCTCCGAAAATAGACGAAAAGAGATATCAACACCTTAGAAATAAGCCACTTCAAGGGGGAAACCTCCAATTACATGAATGACTAATTCTTGGATGACACAAATGACCAAAACCTCCTTCTATATATAGGAGTCCATGGGGCCACAATATAATCCTGGTGGGGCCACAATGTAATCCTAGCCGACCTAACAATAATAATGTAAGGGCACAATAATAAAAATATGGGGGTTACAGGGGTACAACAATAACAATAAGGGGGGCTACACTAACATAATAAGGGACTACACTATAAATATAGGGACTTAACAGAAAAGATGATATAGCTTTCCTAAAACGTTGTAGATATTGCTCCTTTATCCCCTCCTTTTCCCAAAGAAACCCATCCAATGATCACATCTTCATCAAAAACGGCCTTGCTCTCTTTCTCTCTTGAGATCATTTTCTCTCATTCAATTTTATCTTGATAATGAACCTTGGTAGCTAGTTTGAAATGTCGATAGGAAGATATACTCAATGTGATCGATCCGAAAATAACATTATCACAAAGTAGAGATCACAGAAGTCCGAAATTGGAAGAATCCAAGTATTTTAGGCAATCATCCTAATTTTTCATTGAAAAGGGGAAAATGACCTTATAATATGCGTTAAGTTCACCGAATAGGCCATTAGTAATTAAGAAATATTTGGCAATATTGATATACATAATTATAGCTCTGAAAAATAGGTTAATAGCCTCTTTTTTAGAGATAAGCTATCCTATATCCCCTTAGGAATAAAAAAAAAATCATCAATAAATAAAAGGTCTGATTCTGGCATCCTAATTTATTTTAATCCACTAGTCACTCTGCGATAGGAGTGAGTTGCAATAATTCTACTAAGATAATTTTCCATAATGAGAAAAGGGTAGAAAGAGTACACCCCTCATGAAGGCCTCGAGAGGCTTGAAAGAACTTGGAAGGGTCCACCTTGATGATAACCTAAAAATAAATAGATTGGATGCACCCCATGATCTAATTGACCATGGACAAAGTCAGCCCCATTTGAATGAGAATACGCCTCAAGGAAAGTATAGTACCTTAGATAAGTTAATATTTAGTATGGAAACATTAAGGTTGGAATTTTTAATACCGTGGAACACTTTCTAGGATACCACCACAACATCACATATGTTCCCGTTCTTTTAGAAATTCAAATTGTTCAACAAATATGAAGACTCTCATAACATGCTTCATACTTCTAGTAATAATTTTAGATATTGACCTGTAGATCAAATTACAGTAGGAAATATGTCGATACTCACCAAATGATAACACATCCTACTTCTTTTAAATGATATAAAATAAGGTGTAGTTAAAGGAGCCTAATACCTTATGAAACTAGTGAAGCTCCTCTATTACTTTGACTAGCTCATCTTTAATCATATCATAAAATCTCAAAAATAATTCCATAGGAAATCCATCTAAGCTATGGCTATTTTATTTTTGAATTGTTCCAAGGGAAGCGAATAAATCGATTTTGTCCATTGTTTCTACCAAATATTGATTCAATTCCTCTAAAAATACTAATGGGAATTTAACCTACAAATTTGTTTTCATAAGACATCCTATAGGTTCTTGAAAAAGGCAACAAAAAAGTGAGCCTTCACAAATTCATTGTCCTCAAATGAGTTGTAAATTATGTCATTCTCCACATTGATATACTAAACTACATTAATCAATTTCCTGTAATTTTCAAACTAGTGGAAAAAATTGGATTTGTTATCCCTAGATTGCCACCAAATGGTTGTACACTTTAGTCTCTATAATTCTTCTTCCTTGATGAGTAAACCATTACAAGTGTCCCCAATTACCGATAATTTTGATGACATATTCACATTAAAAGTTCTAATCTCTAGCTCCTTCAACATATTTTCGAATAGACTATTCACCTCAATTAGAAAATATTTGTATTTTTCTAAGAATTCCTTTAACCCTTCCTTAGAATCCTTTTAAATTGTTGAAATATTTTCAACAAAATAAGTCATGTAAGATGAGTTAGAGTGAGTCAAGGTCCTTCATAGCCTAGAAACTAAACCTCTGTAGTCATCTTCATATATCCACATAAGATTGAATTTTAAATGGGGAATTATCGTACCACATCCATGTTTCTAAAGCTCTATAGTCATCTTCCTATATTCACATAAGATTGAATTTTAAATGGGGAATTTTGGTACCACATCCATGAGACAGGAGAAGAGGATGCACCAATGGTACAATATGCCCCAAATAAACATCTTGTGTTTTAAATTAAATCCACCATTAAAAAAATTTCTCAGAAACAATGAACTTATAAATAAATCTGGAGGTGTTTTCCTCCTGTGTTCGACCATTTTACTAAGTAGCCATTATTTTTTCTAGTTCAATTTCCACAAGGCCATGTTTTCTCAAGAAATGAATGAAGTAAAAACTTTGGGGATATAGGCAAGGATTAGGGGCCCAAATCTCATGCACTAACAAAGTGAATTTTAAGTCACCACCAACAAGTGTTAGAGGGTTTTTCAAAGATCTTATATAGGCAAGAGCTCCCAAAAAGGGATTTTTTAAGCATAATTCCCATAAACAATTAAAATATACAACCCATATATCAATTCTTTTGATTTTTTTTGGGTAACTTTATAAATTTCTATTAATTCAAAAGTAGAATTACATGTCTACAATTTTTTTTGTCTAGGACTAGGGAAACGAGATCTATGATGGAAAAGCGAGTTTTTGTCCAGAAATTAACAAAAAAACATTGGTTATACCAATAACATGATGGTATCTATATAACTTTGTAAAATAACTAGTCAAACATAAACAGTAATAGAAAACCAACTTACATAAATTGATAACATAAAGATAACAAAATGAAAAGATTGAGTTGCAAAAATGAGATCCATGTGGGTGATTCAAGAGGAGGAAAGGACTTATATTACTTTTGTATGTTCCCTAGAGAGGTTTTTCCTTTGTATTTATTCAATAGGGCCTCAATGTCTCCATGGTCAAGGACCAAGTTGTCATATTCTAACTGTAATTCATCTATTTAAATCATAATATCCTTCTTGTATTCATTAAATTCCAAGAGGACCTTTCTAAGAAAAGACTTCATATTCAGTATAATTCAATTGTGAATAAATATTGAATCTGAAACCCCTATGTGTGACCTGAATTAGGCACCCAAGTGGTAGCTAAAGCTATAAATCCTTCATTAATATATTCATACCTATCTAGATGGAAATCAATGCCAACTTGATTAATTTATTGTTAAATAATATCTAGAGTTTTGGATTGATATCATCTGATAGTGTTGTGCACCCAAAGGTGAGTGCAAGGGCTCTGTTACATCCTACTTGAGGATCATCTATGAATCCTAAAACTTTTTTGCAACATGGAGAAAGGTTTAGGGGTGAAATTGAAAGACTAAGGGAAAATGGGGTTGTTAGATAACATAGGAAAAAAATGATAATCAAGGGGAAACCCCACAAGATAATGGAAAAGAGCCTGATCAAGGTGAGAACTGAAAGGAAGTACTAGTAGGCCTAAAGTAGGTCAAGTGACAAGGGAAAAGAGAGGAATAATATGGCTATGAGAGGGTATCAAAGAATACTAAAAAAAACGGCATGAAAGATGACAGAGCTCTGTGTTAAGAAGAGAGACTAGGAGCAGAGTGTTGATTAGCTAGACACTATAAACAAAGATAAAACCAAACTTCTTTGATAGCCTAAAAGACCACAGAATATGGAACATATAACATTCAAATTTCACAATTAAAGATTGATATACATGACAAATTTCACCACCATGAGAATTTCCAATTATTTTGATAATTAATAATAATTTCAAACAAAGTTACAATTTAGTTAATTTTTATGAAATTTTTTCTCTCTTTTTTTAATTATTATTTAAATTTAGGAATGTGAGATGTATAACAAGGTAAGTGTTTCAATACCTATCATGAATTGATACATTTACCAACCATTTAATTTATAATACTAATATGTGAATATAATTAAATTTTAGTTATTCACTAGTTTACAGTTAAATATATATGTTTATCTCTACAAATTGTGAGTTTAATTAACTTGATTTAATAATAAATAAATAAATGTTGAAACAAAATTATTTTACATTCAATTAATTATATGGTTACTATTTTTATTTTAATTATATTAACAAAAATTACGCTTGTTTTTATTTTTATATTTTTTTAATAAATTAACTAGCAAAATGCTCAGAAAAATTAATTAAAATTTCACTAATTCAATATTTTATAGTTAAATATATATGTTTATATTTTCAAATTTTGAGTTTAATTAATTTGATTTAATAATAAACAAATAAATGAATGTTGCTTACAAAAAAAAAAACAAATAAATGAATGTTAGAAACAAAATTATTTTACATTCAATTAATTATATGATTAATATTTTTATTTTAATTATAATACCTAAAATTATGCTTTTTTATTTTTAATTTTTTTAAAATAAAATATCAACCTTTTATTTCACATTATGAATAGTGTATATAACATTCCCAGATAATAATTTCCATCTAATAAATCAATCTCCTTTTATAGTACAAAACTAATATTAAAATTGTAATCTCTAAACTATTTAGGGAATACATAATTTAGGAATAAAAATAATATTATAATAATGTATTACTCATAAATTGGGTTGCCTCTTGAAATATAATAATAGAGAAGAACAATTAATAGAGGGACTAGAGACCAACAGAGGAGGGTCTCTGCTCCAAAGTAGTCTCTTTATTTACTTTCTTGTTGAGGCTCTTTTTCCTTTAGCTTGGCATTCTTACCAAGCTAGATGTAGTTTCAGATAAGTATTTTTGAATGAGGACAGGGTTGGTTGGTATAGTATCACTTTTAGGCTCATGATTTTTCCATTTTTATGTATGGATTGCCTTTCCTGACACCTTTTTCATGGATATGATTATGTTGAGGAATCGCAAGGCCTCAATTTTTCCTTTGAAAATGGTTAGCTGGTTCCACCTTTCTAATATATTTTCATGTTGAAGAAATATAGCTTGAGCTACCATGGATTTATTCATCTAGTACATTTTTAATATTAAGAAATATTTCATTTCTCTAGTCCTAGAATTTATATGGTCACAATTTCATGCTTGAGCCTTGGTTATAATTACTTGTGAATCACACCACTTCTTGTATGCATTGAACCTATGTATCAACATGATTTATGGCTTCATTGCTAATAAAAAAGAATATATATAAGGATTGGCTCCCTTCTCACACCATAACCCTCTATGCCTGAGTGACATAGTGTTACATTGACCCCTTGTATTTAACCTTTACTTTGGTTGCTAGAGTGTGCCTCTCCACTACTTAATTTCATCACTCAAAGGAGCCATAAAATAAAATACAAAATTATAGGTATTCTTAGAAGCCATAGAACCTCTTCCACTAGACTGTGTGACTCTTGTGCCAAACCCCCAATGACTCAAATGACATAATTACCCCACATAGATAATTTTAAGGGTGAATTTTTTTCCCGTGGGTGACATTAGGTTATTTATTTATTTATTTGGTTGTGATTTTTTTTTTTCAAATATGGATTTGGCTATGTGTAGCCCAATACTTATTTACAAAAAAATCATTTTTACAAATCTTAGCCCATGGTGATTTAAGAGAGAACAACTAAAAAATTGGTTTGTCCTTCCAAAATCCAAACTATATCCTTTATAGTTTACATATTTTTCATGTAATGGAGATTATTGGAATATATTTGGCCCTAGTTTTATGGAAATGGAAATTATTTTGAGTTATTTTACCCTATTGAATTTATGTTCACTCTATTCAAGTTTTCTATTAACACAAACTTGTTAAAATTTTGTTTTTTTTTTTCTAGTAACATTTAATCACAGTTCATATAATTAAGGGTTTATAGGGGATCCATTTCATCCCTACTTAAATACCATGTCAACAAAGGTTAATCCAAAAATTGAGTTAGTTTTCCCTTTCTTCCTTACTACCAAAGCTTAGAACTACCTCGAGATCCTCAACAATGTGCATTTTAATTTGGTGAGCACCCATATCTTTACTTGTTCAATCCCCAAATGAATTCATGGATAATGAGTTTTGTTGAAACAATGGATTTAGTTTATTTAAATATAGTTTAATTTTGTACACAAGTTGTTGTTTTGTTCTAAAAATATCTACAAATATCTATAGAAATTTGTTTCTAGTATTTTACTACTAAGCAAACTTTCATTAGAGCTAAATGAATTATGATTAAATGTTACATGTACCACTTTTCACAAATGTTATATGTACCACTTTCTTTAGTCTTCTTTAAATTTCATATGAATTATCTAGATAAGATGAATTCTTTAAATTTAGGGTTAATTTGAGTTTTTAATTAAGTTTATGTTATACTCTTCTTATTTCTAGATTAATTTTTTTATTTCCTACTTCTGGATTAAATTCAACTTGTAAATGTGCATGATAGGATCAACTAGGAATGGTCAAAAGAACCCTATTGTTAAGAACCTTTTTATGGATTGATAACATTTATTCTCTTCAATTTCTCTTGCCTTTTACAATGATGCACTTTGTTTATATTATTACTATATTTCTTAAGAATAACTATAAAATTCTGATGTGCTAAGGATACACAATGTGACATTCCCTAAAATTTATCAAAATTAAACTATAATTTATGAGTGATTTTTTTTTTTTAATGTATATCATATGAATAAATTACTATGAAATTTTCTTCACAAGGTAAACATATTATTTTCTTATTTTCTCCTTACCTCTTCAATCAATAAGATATTATATAATCTCTGTGTTAGTTTCGACTTTTTGCCTAGGTTTGAATAATGTTGCATGTAACTTTACATCTATATACTTTTTTTTCCACAATTTTTTCTCCTTGAATGTTAGTCTATCATCATTGAAGTGTTGGCCTTGCCAGCCCTTCCTCATAGTCTAAGGATGGAATTATTTTTTTGTATTTTCATTACATAATATATTGTCCTCATAAAATTATATCCACATTAAAAGGGTTGGCATTATATTGGTGGTGGACCGCATATATATATATATATATATATATATATATATATATATATAAAAGTCTACAAAATGCTTACACATATGTAGCCATGTTTGATGATTTGTTCTAGTTGTGTTATTTCCCTTGGAAGATTTATTTTATATCTCATTTCATGATCGAAGATTCTAGAATCTTTGAGGGATTTCATGGCTACCTTGTGCCTCCATGGAGGCCTCACGACCTTCGACCCTTGTCATGAGTTACACTTGGAAGTATGGTCCATTTTATAATCATCTCTTTGACATGTGGTAATCTCGACGATAATGATTTGAAAATGGTTGAATCTATAGTGATTACGATGATCACTTAGTTATGATTTCATAATGGTTGAATCTATGGTGATTACGATTATGACTTATTTATAGTAACTACCTACTCGCAGACCCTCTTCAAAATTACTTTAACCATTTAGGTTGGTAAACATGATTATAGAATTATATTCAAATCCATGTGTGTATTTCGCATGCACCACTAGTCCTCACTTGAAGTCACTTTGCTTTAGGTTCTAAGTTTCATTGTTGTTAGATGCATTGTTGTTGGTGTTGATTTAGTGACTAAGTGAGTAAGTGTTTTACATCTAATCCATAAATTATGCTAAACAAGTTTACATTATAGAAAGAGATACTTATGCATATCTTACATGTACAACCTATACATAATTTTTAGCTCCATTAGAGTACTCGTGATGTCGTATTTTAGTAGTTATTATAATTCTGGATAAACCCTTTGTTATACATAACAAGGTATCTCTAAATACTCTATTATAATGCATATTATAGTGTTTAAGATGAAAAATAATAATAACTATTACATTTCTTGAAACACTCTACGATGCAATCATTTCCTTGAAATATATTAATGACATATTAGTAATTACGAAACTATAGACATATACATATTTATAATAAAATAATATATTATACTTTGCACTAGATAGATATGATTTAAACATAAACTATATCAACTACTTGAATCATACCTATATTTAGCTTGAGTATTTATGGTTTCACTTCTAGTGTCATCTCCAATTTCTTTGAGCCATAGCTCCTTAGCTCCAAGAGCTGATAGTAACATGATTTTTTCCATGGTTGTTGATACTAGCTAGTATTATTAGAAAGGGTTGGTAGAGTTAGATATATTTAAATTTGAAAGGTTTGTTATTTATACCGATAAAAATTCTTTTAGTGGTTTATTTTGAGGAAGATAAACCAACGAACTAGTTTGATCTTAACTGTTTTCATATTGGCCATTTTTCCTTCAATAAAAACCAAAATTTTTAAGTAAGAAACTATATAGAAAATAAAAATAGCCATGGGTTGGGATACCTATGTAAGCATGTTTCCATGCTAAAGTACCTCATTTCATCCATAAAAATGTTGATATTTTTAACAGGAATGGTGAATCTTGCAAGCATTCAAATTTAATAGATAAAACATAAAGTTAAATATTTTAATAATAACACTAATTAATTTGTTTCCATGCTAAAGTACCTCATTACATCCATAAAAATGTTGATATTTTTAATAGGAATGATCAACCTTGCAACCATTCAAATTTAATAGATAAAACATAAAGTTAAATATTTTAATGATAACACTAAATGATTTTTTAGTGCAAGAAAGTAGGTATGGAGATATCTCCTAGAGAAAAAGAAAAAAAGTTATGTCACTTACTTGTAAGTAGTTGAGAACATATTTCAATCATAGTTATGTGGATAGTGTTCTTAGGATTATTGAAAGAGAGTAGAGCTAATAGGAGTGTAACATCTTTGTCAATTTTATTTATTTTAATAGTTATGTGGATAGTGTTCTTAGGATTATTGAACGAGAGTAGAGCTAATAGAAGTGCAACATATTTTTCAAATATATTTAACTAGGAATTGCACCACATGTTACAAAGGAAACATCGTAAGGTTGTGGTATAGGAAAGAATAATATATAATAAAGAAGAGGTAGTAGGAACTTTGATAACAGATATTACCCACAGTCCCCACTTTCCTGTGCATATAAGAATGCACATCAAATTCGTGCCCCTAACAAATCCACAATTTGGGCAAACTCACAACATTTATTAGCTGGGCTGGAAATTTAAATAAAAGCGGAAGCTTATCTTCTCTTTTTCAAAGATTATGAAACCATCCTTTTTCTCATGCGGGGTTTATTTCAATCTGAGCTTGAGGTCTTAGATTAATAGCCCGATGGTTATAAAAACCAACATCGCGACCATACACCCTATAACATGTATCGGTTCCACAAACGTTTAAGCTCGGGCCTATTAACATTTAACTACCACTTTAATCATATGAACCTTGGTTAAGAATTACCAAGGTTGCCAGCACCATAATAAAGACTCTAGGCCCCACTGCCTATCATTTCATTAACGTAAACCTTCTCCCTCCATGCATATTAAGTAGGATTGGGTTAATGCATATCCAAATGATAACAAATATAAAATAACCCACGCCGAACCGTGTTAAGGTTCTGGGCCCCATGGTCAATCATAAAAAAATAACCGTATAAAATTTATAATGTACCTTGCATTAATTTTAGTGCATCTCCATGATGCGAATGCCGTCGATCTCCGATGGCACCCGATCGGACGACAATCGAATTTCTTTTTCCACCAAGCTTTAACCCTCAGAAAAAATGTGAAACTCATGGTTTTAAAAAACCACTCCGAGACACATGTTGAGCCCTGGAATGTATCGCATTTTTTTGAGCGATACTACTTACTACATTTTAATTTTGCGAAAACTTCCGGTTTTGATTCTCGAACCCGCCTTCATTATTTATTCAAGGTTTCGTCTACTGTTCAATATTCCACGACCTCACTTTGGTTCCTGCACGGCCCGTAGTCTATGCAGCCATGGAAAAAGTGCCACTCCATCTTCAATTCGGATTCAACATGGTCAGGGATCAATATTTACGCGGTCCCTTCACTGGTTATTAATTCTTTCAGTAGACTCATTCCAGATCCACGATCTGAGGACATATCTTGACAGGATTTAATGTTGCTCCTTCTGTTATGATTCAATACACTCTTCAAATAGAGCCATCGCTACCATCAGTTAAAATTATACAAACAACTAATAGCCCCCAACGTTCTATTTCCTTAATGCATCTAGTCAATCTCAGACTTCAATTCAAGGTCTGTGGAACTTCATTAATAGCATGGATCCACTCACACAATTCACATAAATGAACATCCACTCAGAATAGAGGCACATTTAAATTATACACATGGACTAATATCTTAACGTCATCTAATTCTCTATTCTCGCATTCAAATCGAATATCATGGTGCAGAAGCAAAACACAGAATTAATTCACACAATTTTCAATTAAACAAGGCACACAAATTTCTGAATCAATTCTTCTTATATGATAAAATCAAATTACATAACCTTCACTGGCCTGGTCTAATATTCAATGCGATGGCCCTTCTACCTCACTACTTTGTCTCTCCCGCTCTCTAGCTCTATGCAGGTCTATGCAGGTCTCCATATTAATGCCTTTGAGGCTTATTCTTATATAGGATGGTAGTGAACCGATCCAGTTCCTACGATGACTCAAAAACTCTTGGAATTCTCAAATTAGCCTAAATTTAGCCTAACTCCCTAAACAACTGAAACTGACTCCAACTCATTCCTACTCTGCAGTTTTTCTGAATCTCTCATCTCTTCATATGCCCAACTAATTATTCGAGGGCAGTTACAATTCTCTCAACATTTAACTAAAATTAATTAAAACCCACTAAATTCACTACATAAAATCTAACTTTCATGAAAACTAGAAACCCCTAAGTCTATTTACATACAAAGTTTTTCTTTGAGCCTAATTCTCCTGCATCAAACTCCCCAGGTTAAAATGATTTGTGATCTCCTGATCATCTGCTTTCATCCTTGTCTTCCTGGATCCCACACTTTTTTCTGCAGCTGATCATCTGCTGCAATATTCTTCTTCTGTACTTCTCCAAGCTTCCATATTTTATTCTGCGTCTTCGCGCTTGTTAAGCTTTCATAGTTTGTGACTATATTTCTCTTGCTGCTGCCTTCCTCTGAGACACTTTCACCATCAACCTCATAATTTCAATTTCTTTATCTAATATGTCTTTTGACTGCTGGATACTGCTCCATCTTGATTGCTGAAATTTTACTTCTGATTCTGCTTGCTAAATTTTTACTTGCTGAACTCTTACTGCCTCTTGCCGAGCCCTTGCTTTAGCTCTACCTCTAGCTCCTATGCTAGCTGCCACCCAATCATCCATACCCTCTTGTTATCTGCAACAGTAAAACTCTTCCTAATTGTTATGCATGACAATTTCTTCATTTTCTGACTTCAACAATTCTCTTGACTGGTATTTAAATTTCCAGTCACTATCATCATCTCTTTTCTTCTCCTGGACTAAACATCCTTTAGTGCTTCCATCAACACCTGCAATCATAAAAAAACCACAAATTTCACAAAATCCTCAGGTCTCTTTCTCCTCTAGCAACACTTCAAATTGTTGCTTTAGCATTTCATTCTCTTCTCTAAATGTTTTCAGCAAACAATTCAGCCATCTATTCTCAAATAATTCATCAATATGCTGTAAAATTGTTTCAGCATAATCTTCTTCTGCTTCCTCCTTGAAAATCTTTAGTAATTTTCTTCGTTCTTCTTGATTGATTCTGGAAATCAATTCAAAATTTTCAAGCACTGTATCCTCATCTTCTATCAGAATAAAATTCTGATTCTCCACTATTGTAGCAGCCCCAAAAGTCTGTCTTACAGTCTTCTCTTTGTCCACCAGAAAAATCAGTCCCTTCTTGTCATCAACAATGATAACAAGTTCCATTACAGGAGACATGATAGCCTCAACTTCCTTCAACAGCCCATCTTCATTCAAGACATCTCCAAGTGATGGATTGTCTTCTATCATACCAGTCAACACAGCCAAATTGTCCAATTTTAAATCACAATACCCAATGGTCTCAATTGATGATCCAGTCACCAATTCTTCTTTCTGCAATTCTAAGTCTCTTCCAAGACTTAGAAAATATTACCTGTCTCCATTCCTTGGTATCTTCACATTTTGCAATCCCCAATTTTGAAATTAATGTTCTCCTTCATGTATTGAATCCTGTTGATTCAGCATAATCTCCAGCAACTTAAATTCTTCATTCCATGGATTAAAATCTTCCACATAATTCTCCTCCTCCTTTAATTGACTGTCCAATTGTGTCAACTTTCCTTCAGCATCAACAAAATCTGCATTCACAAAACAATTGTTAAAACAAAAATCATAAGGCCTTAGTGCCTTTCTCTCCTCTGCCGACATTTCAGTATGTTGTCCTGAAATTCTTTCCTTCTTTATTAGCACATCAATATGCTGATTCCAATCCTTTAAACAATTCTCGAGACTGTCAGTTAGTCTCTCCTCTGCATCACCTTCTTCAAGGACGTCTCCTTGCTCTAGTTCATAAAAATGAACCTTCTCATCCTCAGTCATCTCTGCCTTTACAATCTAAACACTTAACTCATGCCATAATTCTGTCATCTCATCTAAGAAAACATTTTCACAATATTCACTACCTTCCCCTTCATCACAAGTCAAGTTTCCTACTGTCACTACTTCTCCATCTCTCATCGGAATAGAATTCTGATCTCCCATCTCTGCAATAACTTCAGTTACCTGTCCATCACTTTTCACTTGGCCATTCAATAAAAACAATTTTTCATTATCAGCATTAATAACAAATTGTTCATCATCAGACATAACTGTCTTGTTCCCATTGAAACAACCTTTTTCATTGAACAAGGAATTTATAAATTCCTTCTACTGCAGTAACTCAATCTGATCTTCCTCTGAAAGATAATCATGATATCTTGCCTGGCAAAATTCAGCTTCATTCATCACAGCTTCATCATGTGAACTGTCTTCTTCAATACCCGCATTCACACACAACTTGTCAGTTGTAAAACCATAAGACTCCATGGTCTCATTTGATGATTTGATCATCAAATCTTCCTGCTGTTCCAAGTCTTCTATACATTTCATAGTTTCTTCAATGGTATTCTCTTCATTTTCTTTGAGCTGTCCAATTGATTTCTCAATTTCCAGCTTTTGGCCATCATCACAATTTAAACTTCCTCTGCTTCCAATATGTTGGAAAACAAAACCTTTTCCCAACTGTGTATGGACATTTTCAAAATATCTGGTTGTTCTATTTTCTTCCTTAGTGACAACATTAGCAGTTTTTTCTTCTCCACATGTTTTCCCAGCAAACATACACAATTTTTTAGATGTAAGGCCATTTGACCCCTTGGTCTCATTTGAAGTTTTAGTCTTCAATTCCTTCTCCAAATACTCAATCATCCTGAGTAATCTCTCTTCCAGTTGAGCATTTATCATTTTCTCTCTCTTCATCTGTAGCCTATGCCACTTTACCTTCTTCTTCATGAGCCAACCAACTCTCTAGCTTTCCTTTATCCTCAGTTCCAATTTGTTGATCTATTCCCAGATCTCAGCTACCTCTTTCCAATATTCTTCATCAGTGAATTTCTTCCTCATGCCATTTGCTTTGGCATATTCCTTCACTCTTCTATTCTGGCCTCTCTCAGAACCTCTGCAACCTCTGTTATGGCTATCATTAGCCATTTTATCTTCCATGAGTTTTTCACTCACAAGCTGGACTAAGCCTCTGCAACAGCAAGCTCTCCTGCTACCTCTTACCTCACCAATCCTTTCCTCCGGATCCGTCTTTCGGAAAGTATTGGTCCCCTATCTGCTGGAACCTTCTGAGAACTCTCTTCTGCTCTCTCTAGGCTTCACTCTGCAACTTTTCAAGAACACATCTATTCTTCTTTCATCCAACCTCTGTTAGGAATTCTCCATGTTCTACCATACTTTCCTTTCTCTTTAGAAACCTTCACTGGCTTCTTTCATCACTGCTCTCAAAGCTGTGATCTTCTGGTTGAGATTCTCCTTAATTGTCTACAATCTCTATTCTACAAACAATTCTTCAAACCAGAGTTAAATAATGATCATCAACTCACCTTCAGGGTTTGTTCACCACTATTTGCAATTGCTTCTGAAAATCTCTCCCAATGCTCTATTGCACTGTACACTGTCCTGTGAAATTTAAATCTGATTACTTTGCCATCACCGTCACACCTATGTTCTCATCACCTTGCAAATATCCATAGTGCATTTTCATTCAAATTCAGATTCTGGAAATCTGAATTATCAACCTTCACTGTATGCTTATTCAAATCTGCAATTCCTGTCAAACATATTTAAACACCGAACTTTCTTCACTGTTTCAGTACATATGCACTTCAAAAATTAATTTTCAAAGAGCTTATCCTGCTCTGATATCACATGATAACAGATATTACCCACAGTCCCCACTTTCTTGTGCATATAAGAATGCACATAAAATTCATACTCCTAACAAATCCACAATCTAGGCAAACTCACAAAATTTATTAGACGGACTGGCAATTTAAATAAACACGGAAGCTTATCTTCTCTTTTTCAAATATTATGAAACCATCAATTTTCTCATGCAGGGTTTATTTCAATCTGTGCTTGAGGTCTTATATTAACACCCCAATGGTTATAAAAACCAACATCGCGACCATACACCCTATAACATGTATCCGTTCAACAAATGTTTAATCCCAGGCCTATTAACATTTAACTACCACTTTAATCATATGAACCTTGGTTAAGAATTACCAAGGTTGCTAGCACCATAATAAAGACTCTAGGCCCCACCGCCTATCATTTCATTAACGTAAACCTTCTCCCTCCATGCATATTAAGTAGGATTGGGTTAATGCATATCCAAATGATAAAAAATATAAAAAGATCCTCAATATTTTGGTTTAAAACCCACGGCGAACCGTGTTAAGGTTCTGGGCCCCACGGTCAATCATAAACAGATCACCGTATAAAATTTATAATGTACCTTGCGTTAATTTTCGCGCATCTCCATGATGCAAATGCCATCGATATCCAATCGCACCCGATCGGACAAAAATCACATTTCTTTCCACCGAGCTTTAACCCTAAGAAAAAATGCAAAACTCATGGTTTTCAAAAACCACTCCAAGACATGTGTCGAGCGCTGGAACATATCGCATTTTTTTTTAGTGATACTACTTACTACTTTTTAATTTTGTGAAAACCATCGGTTTTGATTCTCGAACCTGCCTTTTTTATTTATTCAAGGTTCCGTCTACTGTTCAATATTCCACGACCTCACTCTGGTTCCTGCATGGCCCGTAGTCTATGCAGCCATGGAAAAAGCGCCACTCCGTCTTCAATTCGGATTCAACATGGTTAGGGATCAATCTTTACGCAGTCCCTTCACTGGTTATTAATTCTTTCAGTAGACTCGTTCCAGATCCACGATCTCAGGACACATCTTGATAGGATTTAACACTGCTCCTTCTACTATGATTCAATACACTCTTCAAACAGAGCCATTGCTACCATCAGTTAAAATTATACAAACAACTAATAGCCCCTAGCATTCTATTTCCTTAACACATCTAGTCAATCTCAGACTTCAATTCAAGGTCTGCGGAACTTCATTAATAGCATGGATCCACCCACAGAATTCACATAAATGAACATCCACTCAGAATAGAGCCACATTTAAATTATACACATGGACTAATATCTTAACACCATTTACTTCTCTATTCTCACATTCAAATCGAATATCATGGTGCAGAAGTGAAACACATAATTAATTCATGTAATTTTCAGTTAATCAAGGCACACAGATTTCTAAATCAATTCTTCTTATATGATAAAATCAAATTACATAACCTTCACTGGCCTGGCCTGATCTTCAATGTGATGGCCCTTCTACCTCACTACTCTATCTCCCATGCTGTCTAGCTCTATGAAGGTCTATGCAGGTCTCCCTATTAATGCCTTTGAGGCTTATTCTTATACAGGATGGTAGTGAACCGATCCAGTTCCTACGATGACTCAACAACTCTTGGAATTCTCAACTTAGCCTAAATTAGCCTAACTCCCTAAACAACTAAAACTAACTCCAACTCATTCCTACTCTACATTTTTTCTGAATCTCTCATCTCTTCATATGCCCAACTAATCATTTGAGCACAGTTACAATTCTCTCTACATTTAACTAAAATTAATTAAAACCCACTAAATTCACTACATAAAATCTAACTCTCATGAAAACTAGAAACCCCTAAGTCTATTTACATACAAAGTATTTCTTTGAGCCTAATGCTCCCGCATCAAACTTTCTCGGCTCCAACTGATCCTCCAGAATAAGGGGTGGATAATTATGTTTACTGGACATGAAATCAGAACATCCATATTGGGCAATTAATGTGGAACAACTTCTTTGTTATTAATTGCATGTAAGATGTGTTTTTCATAAGGATAAGAAATTTTGGCCAAAGTACTCAAGACCTCTATATGACAAAATCTGCATGTTTCTTTTTTTTCTGCATGAAGGAAGCACTTGGTTTTTATGGCCAAGTTGGGCATACTTCACCCTTCCATGAAATTATTTGCTTCTATCACATTCGCAATGTTGAATTCCTCTAATACTACTCCTAGAACTCTGATGATGCTCTACAGCTATAATTATTTACTGGAATAAAAAATTATCACTATGACATGTTGTACTTCATAAAAGACTACTAAGAATATTAAATCCACCTTCACCTGTCATTTGAACATAGAGCATAAAGTTATCTTAACTGTCAATTTTATGGATAGGAGACATTTGGGCCCTTTTTAACCATTGGGGATGATTAATTAATCTCAGTTCATATAATTTATATCAATAAATTATCTACAATCATATTTCCATCATTCTCTTTGAATGACCAATATTCCACTTCTTTGAAACTTTTCACCTCATTGGCCCAAAAGTAAGAAGAGAAAATCAACTCATAATCAGGGAATAATTCAAGACTTTTGTGCCTTTTAAAGATCATTTATTTTCCCATCAAATAAAAAGCAACAGCAAAATTTTATAGTGATAAGAATGGGAACAAATTTTAAATGTAATAACTCCCTTCCCTAGTGATAATACATTTTTGTTTTGAAATGGAATTATTTTCCCGATCTTTTAAATAATAGATTCCTCCTTTAGAGATACATTTTCAGAACAAATTTTAAATGTAATAACTCCCTTCCCTAGTGATAATACATTTTTTTTCGAAATGAAATTATTTTCCCTATCTTTTAAATGATATTTTTTTCGAAATGAAATTATTTTCCCTATCTTTTAAATAATAGATTCCTCTCCAAGTGACCCTTTAGAGATACATTTTTTTTCAATTGATTGCAATATGTAAGTGTCTTTTTTCTAGTGTTTTCTGAATCCTCCTTACAATTGGAATGTTTCTCTTCCCATAACTCTATCTCGGGTTATAATTTTAGCTTTCTCTTGTTTATGAATAAATTTTCTCTATATCACTATTGTCTGTCTCTTTTTGAGCACTTGCTTGAATTAGTGAGATAATGTAGCTCATCTAGATTCCAGAATACTTGAGTAACCTATTTTCTAAAGAGTCCTCTTCTACTTTTAATTATGCTCATAGCAATGCTCTCAATATGGGGAAATATTTCTTGTATAAGGAGGAAAAGAGAAAGTGCATTTCCTTTAATTTTAAAAGTATAGGTAATTAGTTTTTTTTATCCATTTTCTCTTTTGGGTTGTGTAACTCCCACTTGTCTTATGTTTGTGACCATATTTAATTGTTGAAATAATTGGTCATAATTGAGTAGAGTACGTTCTCTATATAGAAAAAGGGTTTCTATCATTTAGGAGGTTTTTGAGACCTAGTTGGTTTGAGATATTATCTCCATTAATTTAGCTTGTTAGTTTGGTGCTCCATAGCCTTATCAAGGTCATTTCCTTATAAAGAATCATACATTCTTGATAAGTAACCATTGTCTTGCTTTTCTTCTTCCATTCCCCCCTATAAAGAAACTAAATTCCACATGAATACCATGGTTGAATACCATGGGATGTATTTATAGTTGATCATTATTTTATTTTATTATTTTTATATTTTATTGTATTTTGACCTAGTTAAAATGTTCATTACATTATGTCAATATTTTTATTTAATTTACTTTTATTTTTAATTTTGTGTAATTTGACATAGTAAAAATGTTAAACATGACATTACAACCTTTCTATCATATTTTGCTGGAGATCATAATAGCACAAAAATGTAATATTGAAATATATAAATAGTTATTTTCCTTTTTTTATATTGTTTTTTATCCATGTAATATAAATTAATTGGTTTCTATGGAGTTTAATTTTATGACATAAATTTTAATATAAATAAAAATTTTATGCTTATGTATCCAAAAATTTAATGTTTATGTATTTTACAATTTTTTTTATTCATTAAACTAATTTATGTTAAATTTAGTTTTACTAAGTTAATAATTCAAAATTTTATTAAGAAAATTAAAGTTAAAATTTAATTTGGAAATTTAAAAAAGATCACATATTTTAAAAAAATTTCATTATTAATTTAATTTTTGATATATTAAGAAATAATACTCATGAATTATAAAACAAGTTGTAACATAAATAATATATAACAAACATACCATGTATTTTATGAATAATAAAATAGTTGTAACAAAAATAATGAACAAGAAAAACTATGTATATTTGGATGTATGAAAATTTAGATACGTTTTATTAAGTAAATTTTTAAAAGAATAATGGTTATAAACATTTAAAAGTAATTAAGTGTTCTTATTTGAAAACAACTTCTCTAGCTGCTAATGTGTCCATGTCTGAGCCATTGGATCAAATGTTAGACGATTGAAATGTTTTAGGCCATTAGATCCACAAGTAAATAGTTTTATATATATTTTTTATAATGTTAATTTTTCTTTCTTTTTAATAAGTTAGATTGATTTTAGGTGTATAATAGAAATGTTGTAACGTCTTGTTTAACATTTTGACTATGTCAATTTACACAAAAATAAAAATAAAAGTAAATTAAATAAAAATATTGACATAATGTAATGAACATTTTAACTAGGTCAAAATAAAATTAAAAAATAAAAATAAAATAATAAAATAATAATATGCTATTACATAATTAGTTTAGATCGAGAGTTAAGATAGATTTAGGCCATCTTAGTTCTCCCTATAAAGAAACTACATTCCACATGAATACCATGGGTCAATACCATGGGTTGTATTTATAGTTTATCATTATTTTATTTAATTATAATTTTTTTATTGTATTTTGACCTAGTTAAAATGTTCATTACATTATGTCAATATTTTTATTTGATTTATTTTTATTTTTAATTCTATGTAATTAGACATTGTCAAAATGTTAAACATGACATTACAACCTTTCTATCATCACCAAAACCTAAATTCAAGCTAACTTATTAAAAGGAAAAAGACTAACATTATAAAAAACATATATAAAATATTTACTTGATCTAATGGCCTAAAACAATTCAATAGTCTAACATTTGATCCAATGGCTCAAACATGGACACAGTTATGATTTTTTTTCTTGTGGCTAAAACCTATTTTTGGTTGTCACCTAGTTATCATGGTTCAAAACATTGTTATCATCTCAGATCCTTATAGTATTAGATATATTTTGTGAGCTAATGTGACGTAAGCTACAATTAAGTAATTAAAGATATGTATATAGTTTTTTTTAATAGAAGAAATTTGATATTCATTAACAAAAGAAACGGAAAGAGTATGTATGTAGTTACAAACTAGTACTTGGAAGATCCGGATTCAAGATTGATCTAGGCCATCTTAATAGCCCTTTAAATAAAATATATTCCACATGAATACCATGGGTCAATACTATGGGCTTTTTTATAGCTTATTATTATTTATTTTATTATTTTTATTTTTTATTGTATTTTGACATAGTTAAAATGTTAATTACATTATATCAATCTTTTTATTTAATTTATTTTTATTTTTATTTTTGTGTAATTTGACATTTCTATTATACACCGAAAATCAATCTAACTTATTAAAAAGAAAAAAAACTAACATTATAAAAAAAAATATAAAACTATTTACTTGTGGATTTAATGGCCTAAAAAATTTCAATCGTCTAACATTTGATCCAATGGCTCAGACATGGACACATTAGCAGCTAGAGAAATTGTTTTCAAATAAGAACACTTAATGAGTTACAAAGATATGATTGGTTCATTCTTAGGATTATTGAACTATAGTTGGATTAATATGAGTGCAACATTTTGGTCAACATTATTTAATGAAATGACTTACAAAGGTATGATCTAGTTCATTTGCATTAAATACATGATTTATATGTAAGTCCATAAAATTTATAAAAATACAAAATTCAATTTCATTTCATTAAATTACTACAATCTTTTCTCATAACAGTCTAAATATAGCCCCAAGCTTTACTCAAGAAAATATAATTTTATTCAAAATCATATTCATAGCTTTCAATAAAAGTCTACCAACATATTAAAAAAAAAAAAAAAAAACATAACTAACTATAATGTGAATTTCCACATATCATCGGTTTTTCTCCACAAACCTATATTAAAAAAAAAAAAACATCCAAATTATTTCCATGTTTTTTATATAAAATATCAGTATTGGTTTATTAGATGGACATAATTCAAAGATATTTAGTTTATATTTAAAAAAATAATTGCCTGAGTCAGTGCTGAGCAGGCCTATCCACTTATTTATCATATTATCCATCGATTGGTTCTCTACATATATAAGTTACCACCAGTAAACTCTTGCAATTTAGAGCATCACAGCAATCTCCATATGTGATTGTTGAACTTATTTATTTAGCTTCTCTTCGTATTGGAACTAATTTCATTTCAATCAGTGCATCGCAAGAACTATCCCAACCTGGCAGACTTTATAAGTGGCTTTGAAGTATGGGCTCACCTACTCTCCATCGTATCCCGACTCTGTTAGAGAAAGGACGGAGTTTCTAATAGCCCGCAATACCTCTAATTGAGCTTGTGAACCTTTCGGCCAACTCAGCGATGATCGCGCCTTTCTCTCATTAAAGAAATTGTGGCTACATTGCCCAAATTACTTATGTCGGTAATTTTTATCATCGACTTCCTGTAAATGGTGTGTTTCTGTCCGTCTCAAATCAACATAATATAATTTTTTTATTTAGTACGTTAATGAAATTCATTAAAAATTATATGTATATATATAATAAAAAATTTAATAATTATATATGTTAAGTAATATTTATATAATTATCAAATCTTTGGGTGAGAATCAGAATGGAGAATTTTGTGTCGACGCGTTTCGAACCAGCTAGTGTGGTTCATCATAAGGACAAGATATGAAATCTGATCAAGGACACAGCGTAAATAGAAAAAAAAGCTCCACATAGCCATTGTACAATAACTGTTAGTTTGACAATAAAAATAAAAATAAAACTATAAAAAACTAAATAAATAAATAAATTTATTTTCTATTTTGATTTATTTAATTATTTATTTTTTGTTCAAACGAGCTGTTATTGTTATTGTTTATATTTTATTTTATTTTATATATTATTGATTGATTTATTTATTTATTTAGTTTTTTATAGTTTTATTTTTATTTTTATTGTCAAACTAACCGTTATTGTACAACGATTATGTGGAGATTTTTTATTTATTTAAACTGCGTCCTTGATCAGATTTCATATTTTGTCCCGATGATGAACCACACTGGCTGGTTCGCGTCGACACAAAATTCTCCATTGCGAAAGATTTGATAATTAATTTATGGATCACATAAGTCATATTCCTAATATTTATATAAATGGACAAATAAAAAAAATAACACCATAAATAGTTGGTGAAGATAACTGTTTTTAATTAGATATCACAATTTCATATTTATTCTTTTAACTCAAAAAAATATAATAACTCAGGCTATCAAATAAACCACCATTCCTATAAACAGGCCCAACAAGCAGCTGCATTGTCGGGTCTGAAATCATTTATTACATGAGTTGCTCCTTCTATTACAGGCTAAAATATTATAAAGATAAATTAAAGCAAAATTATACTCTCAAATGTGCCAATATGAAAACCACCATATTACACGTGCGTGCTCATAAAAGCAAGCAGAACCCACCTGCATGCATGGATTACACTTTGCATTTCCGCGAAACCAAGGAAATATGTTATTGGATGCCAAATACGTCCTTGGATATTTTGTCAACCAACTCAAACAGTGTAATTCACTGCGATTGAACTTGCATTGAGGAAAAATGATAATTATACAATCTCGTGCTGTTAGTTTTAGTAGGTAGGTGGGCTTTTGGGTTCAGTTTCTTCATACAATAACTCAAATGAATTCAAGACTCTAGTGGAAGCAGTAGCAAACATACCCTGAAGGGAATCTTGTTCTGCTCTTTCTTTCTCATCTAATTTTTTGAAAGAGTCTATTATATCTTCAAAATAAAGAGAGGATAATTTTGAGTACTGAATTTTTCTTGAACCAGAGAATTTTTCTAGCTCTGATACCAATTTTACGCAGGGGCTTCACTAATCGAAGCTTGCAACAACAACAACAGGCTGACTGGACTTGTTGAGCCCCTTCTCTATCTTTGATCTGTTCAAGAACCTTTACACGAACCCATACATGAACCTACTCCCACTGTCTTGCACTAACGGCTTAAACACAGCCTCCTGCCTTCAACAGCGTTGGCGTCCCTGGGTGGTTTGGCGAACCTCTGGCGAACCTCAAGTGAACAAAGAGAGACAGATACTACCTCACCAGACAATATAAAGCTCAAAGTTTCAAGTACTCAAAGATGCGGAAAAATTCTTCTCTTTATTGATATCAAAATTTATTACATGAATCTTCTGGACTCAGAGATTTTCTTTCCAAAGATCGACTATGTTAGAATTTACTAGTGATAGCTTTTCAATAGATGAGATAGTGTTCTTGAGGCTTCCTAGCTGAATACAGACTCTGTCTAAGAAATATAACACACAAAACTTATCACACAGACTCGATCTAATGATCTGGCCACTTTAGGGTCTCACCAGTGCCGAGCACACTGATGCGCAGGCTTCTCAGATCAGACTTTTAGACTTGGAAACTGATCTTCTGATGCAAGCAGATCGAGATTAACACTCGCAGATGTAGAGCAAGAAGAACTCAGACTCCGACTCTAAACACACACACAAAGACTCAAACAATTGATGCCGAAAGAGTGAGCCTTACTCTCATTATATATGATGAGAGGGGGGACAAGCAATCAATTCGGATCTGTCAAGGACTGACACATGGAGGAGGAATCATTGCTTTTGGGTAACGCCGAGTCGTCATCCGCATAGAGATTCCTTCATCCGAACACAAACATGTGGGTGCCAGTGTAAGGTACACAATGGATGCCTTTTTGGTACAGAAGGCTCACGAGAAAACTATTACAAATATTTACACAGAGGATATTTTTTTATTGGAAAATTCTTTTGGAAATATGGTCACTTATAATCCCGTGACTAGGAGACAGTACAAGGTGGATACTTTTTTAGTGGAGTCCACGAGAACCCCTTTCTGCTGGATCATATAAGATTTTTATTCCGGGGAACCTATATCTTTGGTATGTAGTGTCATTCCAGGATTTAGTGTAGATTCTTCTGACAATCATAGGCCTATTTAAGATGATTTTGTGTTTAATTTTTTTCATTATCAGTCATTGGTTATGCTGTCTCATATGTTGCATTAGAGTTTGTGACTCTGCTATTTGATGGAGATCACTAACTCTTTGACAAGGGGTGTGAAAGCATTCACCAATGTCGTTGTCTATACACCAATCACATTGAGTTTGAAAGAAGGACTCATAAGATACAAGATCCATAGCAGTTGTGTTGAGTTCGTAATCCTTCCACCAGTCTTTCAACCAATCAGGTTGTTGGTTGCCCCGCATGATCTATGTGGCACCAAACTTTACTTTGGTATAGTGGGTCTCATTTTTGCCTTCTTTATTCAAGATATCCCACCATAAATTTTTATACCCTGAAAAATTATAATGGTATCTGGAAATAAAAAATCAGGATTATTTTCTGACCATTGATTAAAATGAGTCCAGGTCCATTTAGGGTTTCTTTTCCTATTTATGACCAAGTATTTATGATAGATTCTTTTTCTATCACTTCCTCCTGTGCACATGACAGAAATATCAACAAAGTAATTGGCTAATGACTCTTTAGCTTCAAAAGATGTCGTCATACTCCTAGAGTATACCATGTCATGTATCCATCTGCTGCCTTTTGGGTACACTCTTTTTTCTGGTACAAGATGCTAAAGATCTGTATGATTCTGTAAATTGGCATCTAGTACTTCGGTATTTCGGAGCTACCAAGTAGGCCTCCATTCTTCTCTGTATGCAGTCCGGCTTTTATCTTCTGGGATAGGTCTTAAAATTTCTCTTTGATGTCCTTGATCCCGTTCTGTCACGATCACCATGACTCGGTCTTCTTCTTGTTCTTGTTGCTGGATATACCCCCGACTTAGGAAATCTGGCAAGTGATTATTCACTTCTTTGATATGTTCAACTTTGAAATCAAAATTAGAAAAGAGTGCTTTCCATCTGGAAAATTTGGCTTCTCCGGGTTTTTTGATGTCCTTCGTAAGGAATTTTCCTAGTGCTAAGGCATCAGTTCTCAGCAAAAATGGTTTATTGACAAGATGTAAAGATAATTTGTCAATACAATTCCAGGCAACTTTTACCTCTCTTTCAATAACATAGTAATTCTTCTCTGTTTTTCTCTAGGTTCCAGAGGCAAACTGTACTACTTGTTCATCTTTGTCCTTTTCATCCTTCTTCTTCTTTAGAACACCTTCCCATCCTATGTCAGTGGCATCTATTTCAACAATTTTGAAAAAACTTTCATCAGCAACATATAAAATAGGTAGGCTTTTTACCTTGGCTTTGATTTGTCTGACAACTTCTGTATGCTCTTCAGTCCAAGGTGAAGGATTTTTCTTCAATCTCTGATTCAACAGAGACCTGTCTGCTGCACAATCCTTCTAAAAATTCCCAACATAATTTAAACATCCTAAAAATCTTTGAAACTGAGTTTTTTCAAGGATGATGTCAAGGAATTTGTCTGCAAATTCCATAGCATGACTCTACAGAGCAATCTGTCCATTTTGGATTGTGTGCCCCAAGAATTTGATGGAGGTCTGGAAGATTTCAATCTTCTTTTTACTGAGCACCAGACCATTCTGTTTGACCAAATTTATGAAGATCTTGATATGTTTAAAGTGGTCCTGGAGATTCTTTGAAAATATGAGAATGTCAACAATATAAACAAGCAACAAATTAGAATAAGGCTTGAATATAGAATCCATAACCTTTTGAAACTTGGAAGGAGCGTGCTTGAGGTTGAATGGCACGACATTCCATTCATAATGTCCAGCTAGGATACTAAAGGTAGTTTTGAATTTATCTTTCTCAGCAATTACAACCTGCCAAAAGCCAGACTTTATATCAAACTTTGAGAATATTTTGGTGCTGGAGATCCTTCCCAATAGATCACCTTTATGAGGAATTGGATAGGTATCATCGGCGAGGATAGAATTCAGAGGCTTATAATTTATAACCAGCCTTGGAATGCCTCTGAGCTGTTCCAATATTTTGTTGACATAAAATCCATAGAAGTTCCATGGACTGCTAGATTCTCGGATCAGTTGCAGAGATTCCTTCATCCGGACACAAACATGTGGGTGCCAGTGTAAGGTACACAGTGGATGCCTTTTTGGTACAGAAGGCCCACGAGAAAACTATTACAGATATTTACACAAAGGATACTTTTTTACCGAAAAATTCCTCCGGAAAAACTGGTCACTTTAATCCCATGACTGGGAGACAGTACAAGGTGGATACTTTTTTAGTGGAGTCCACGAGAACCACTTTCTTCCAGATCATCTAAGATTTTTATTTCGGGGAACTTATATCTTTGGTATGTAGTGTCATTCCAGGCTTTAGTGTAGATTCTTCTGACAATCATAGGCCTATTTAAGATGATTTGGTGTTTAATTTTTGTCATTATCAACGATTGGTTATGCTGTCTCATATGCTGCATTAGAGTTTGTGACTCTGCTATTTGATGGAGATCACTAACTCTTTGACAAGGGGTGTGAAAGCATTCACGAATGCCATTGTCTATACACCAATCACATTGAATTTGAAAGAAGTACTAATAAGATACAAGATCCATAGCAGTTGTGTTGAGTCTGTAATCCTTCCACCAGTCTTTCAAACAATTAGGTTGTTGGTTGCCCTGCATGATCCATGTGGCACCAAAATTTACTTTGGTATAGTGTGTCTCATTTTTGCCATCTTTATTCAAAAGATCCCACCATAACTTTTTATACCCTGAAAAATTATAGATTGTATCTGGAAATAAAAAATCAGGATTATTTCCTGGCCATTGATTAAAATGAGTCCAGGTCCATTTAGGGTTTCTTTTCCTATTTATGACCAAGTATTTATGATAGATTCTTTGTCTATCACTTCCTCCTATGCACATGACAGAAATATCAACAAAGTCATTGGCCAATGACTCTTCAGCTTCAAAATATGCCATCATACTCCTAGAGTATACCATGTCATGTATCCATATGCTGCCTTTTGGGTACACTCTTCTTTCTGGTACAAGATGCTGGAGATCTGTATGATTCTGTAAATTGGCATCTAGTACTTTGGTATTTCGGAGCTGCCGAGTAGGCCTCCATTCTTCTTTGTATACATCCTAGCTTTTATCTTCTGGGATAGTTCTTAAAATTTCTCTTTGATGTCCTTGATCCCATTCTGTCACGATCACCATGACTTGGTCTTCTTCTTGTTCTTGTTGTTGGATATGCTCCCGGCTTAGGAAATATCGCAAGTGATTATTCACTCCTTTGATATGTTCAAATTTGAAATCAAAATTAGCAAAGAGTGCTTTCCATCTAGAAAATTTGGCTTCTCTGGGTTTTTTGATGTCCTTCGTAAGGACTTTTCCTAGTGCTGAGGCATCAGTTCTCAGCAAAAATGGTTTATTGACAAGATGTAAAGAGAAATTGTCAATACAATTCTAGGCATCTTTTACCTCTCTTTCAATAAAAGAGTAATTCTTCTCTGTTTTGCTCCAGGTTCTAGAGGAAAACTGTACTACCTGTTCATCTTTGTCCTTTTCATCCTTCTTCTACTTTAGCACACCTCCCCATCCTATGTCACTGGCATCTGTTTCAAAAATTTTGAAAAAACTTTCATCAGCAACATATAAAATAGGTAGGATTTTTACCTTAGCTTTGATTTATTTGACAGCTTTTGTATGCTCTTCAGTCCAAGGTGAAGGTTTTTCTTCAATCTCTGATTCAACAGAGACCTGTCTGCTACACAGTCCTTATAAAAATTCCCAACAGAATTTAAACATCCTAAAAATCTTTGAAGCTGAGTTTTGTCAAGGATAATGTCAGGGAATTTGTCTGCAAATTCCATAGCATGACTCTACAGAGCAATCTGTCCATTTTGGATTGTGTGCCCCAAGAATTTGATGGAGGTCTGGAAGATTTCAATCTTCTTTTTACTGAGCATGAGACCATTCTATTTGACCAACTTTATGAAGATCTTGATATGTTTAAAGTGGTCGCGGAGATTCTTTGAAAATATGAGAATGTCATCAATATAAACAAGCAACCAATCAGAATAAGGCTTGAATATAGAATCATAACCTTTTGAAACTTGGAAGGAGCGTGCTTGAGGCCGAATGGCATGACATTCCATTCATAATGTCTAGCTGGGATACTAAAGGAAGTTTTGAATTTATCTTTCTCAACAATTGCAACCTGCCAAAAGCCAGACTTTATATCAAACTTTGAGAATATTTTGGCGCTGGAGATCCTTCCCAACAGATCACCTTTATGAGGAATCGGATAGGTATCATCGGCGAGGACAGAATTTAGAGGCTTATAATTTATAACCAGCCTTGGAATGCCTCTGATCTGTTCCGATCTTTTGTTGACATAAGATCCAAAGAAGTTCCATGGACTGCTAGATTCTCGGATCAACTTTCTCTTCAGTAGTTGATTTATTTCCTTTTCACAGAGATCCCTGTATTCCTTATTCATTGGAATGGCTCTGGATTTATAGGGTCTACGAGTATATTCAGTCTTGTAGGGAATTTCTACACTATGCTGTTTCCTATTCCAGAAGGCATTAGGTTCTTCTGAACAACATTCATCTTCTATAAATGTTTTTAGTTCAAATATTTTTCTCTGAATTTGAGGGGATTTTAATTGCTCTTCTATATGGATAGTGGATTTTATATCCTTGAGCTTTGCAAGTTTATTTTCAGCCTTTTTTAGTTCTTGCATAGTTTGTACCATGGTAGAGACTCTGGGATTTGAGACATAAGGCATGTCTATTATCTTGGCTTTCCCGTCTGAAGTGGGTACAGTAATAAAATAAATTTCTCTGTTATTCTTCAATCTAATAGAGCCATGGGGTTCTACTGTTGCTAGGAAAACATTTCCTAAGATATAATCAACTGGGATGTCTCCTACTGTAGACTTTAGTTTAATACAATGTGTATGAAAGCAAACAACAGCTTTGGGAACTTCGTATTGTAGGGTTTTCTCCCTAAACCTATTATTTTTCTGGAGGCTGATATCCAGTACTTAGAGGGGATTACTTTTTTATTGAAGATATTTACATCTGAACTTGAATCTAAGAGTGCAGTAAGAGAAAACATTTCTCCTTTGATAAAAACATTTATCTGTACATGGTGCTGCTGGTATTCTATTGCTAGAACACACATTTCTCTAAACCCTACTGTAGGATCCTTCTTCCCTTCTAGAATCTCAACATTTGATTCAGTAAATGGGGTACTATGCAGTGTATAATTTGTACAGTGGCCTAAAACAGGTTGTGCCATTTCTTGTTTCCCTTTTTCTAGCTTAGCTACTTGGGATTTTAGAACAGAAATTTCTGATTTGAGCATATGAATTTCTCTACTCACCTACCCCAAAGTGAGTGAGCGAACTTTGTTCTGCTGTTGGTCCTGCTGGTAGGCCTTGGTATTTCGTTCATAAGAAGCTTCAAGGAAGAGAGGCTTTTTGCTGGCACTTTTGCTTGCTGAAGAGGTCTGAGACATAAATGTCTCTAGCAATCTGTTCTTGAGTTTTCCTTCCTCCATTGCATGGATTTGTGCAAATATTTTGAGATCATATTCATCTATTTGTGCCATCAAAACTTTTAGTTTTGTAGAAAAATATTCTGCAATAGAGTCATCAGATGAAGAGTGAGATTCATCACTAGAAGAACATCCACATTTACATTGGTCAAAATCTGAACAATAACAATGAGCTTGCAATTCTTCAAGAGAAGAAGTGGATGAGGAGTCAGTACATGAATCTAAAGAATAATCTTCAGCTTGTTGAATAAAGAGGCAAGGACAATTTTCTGCTTTGTGGAATGTGGATCCACATTTGCTACATTTATCTTCAGTTTTTACAACTGTCTTGCCTTTATCTTGTGGCCGAGATTTTCTACCATGATTTTTCTTTGATTTGTCTCCATTAGGACATTTGTTAGCTGTATGGCCTAGTTTCCCACATAACCAGCATATAAGCTGATTTAACTTTTCTTTTTCTGGGACTTCAGATGTATATCTGATGGCTTATAATAATGAGTATTAGGGATATACTTATAATATCCATTTCTTTTGGATGGCCATGAGGAAATTCTCCTCTTATTATTTCTATTGATGAATTTTTCTCTTTTCTGAGCCTTCTTTGCCTTTCTTTTAGAATTTCTCCTTTTAACTAGGGGATCATCAATAGTGATGCCATATTTACTGCAGAAAGATTTTCTATCAGGAAATCTATGCATCTTTTCTATTTATTTATTCATTTTTGAACTATTACACAAAGTTACTAGTACCTTTGTAATAGTTGCATATATTTCACCCCAAGTATAAACTTCAAAAGGAAACTGAAAAGATTCTTGCAGTTTAATAATTTCAACTAACTTTGAAGGCAATGCTGCAAGATATACTTGTTTCCAAAGCAGATTTTTAGGATTTTTTACTAGGTAGATCCACTGCATCCAATCTCGGTGGAAATCTTCATACTGGATCATTTTCATGCATTTTAAATTAATTAAAACAATTTCATTTTTATCTAAGACAATGGTCTCAGTTCCACACCAATGTTCCATAATCATGGAAGTTATGGCACCAATCATATTGTTGGTAGGTGTTCCATCAGGATGAAAGATAATATCTCCATTTTCATCTTTTAGTATTTCATCTTCCATATTTTTGGTCAAAGATGGAGATGATTTTAATTCCCACCATCTTGACAATATGCCAGTGAAGCATTTGATAATAGTTTTACATGCTTCAAACTTAGACTTTCTTCCAACACACATCAGTTTATATTCAGCCATCATTTGATCAACCATCTTCCTTATTTTCCCTATACTAAGATTATCAATATTCCATTATTTATGGCTGTTGGGATAAAATAAATGAGTTGCTGGAAGTTTACCCATGCCATTGAGATATGGAGAAAAATATCTCGTAAATTGACTTTCTAATGGCTCATAGACAGGGAGGACTTGAGTCTCTGGCTGAAGTTCTTTAAACAAGGAGGCAATGGTGATATCTTCTCCTGGAGGGCTTTGGGGAACTTTTTCTTCTAAAGGATTTTGAGAGGACTGTCCAACTTCTAAAGATAGGAGGTTGGAACAGGTCTGTATGGCTTGGAAGGGTTAATATTTTCAAACTTGTCAGACAAATTAGATATAAGTCCTCTGGTAGAATAGGCTTCATTTACTATTCTATTCTCAAATTCTTCAAATCTACTTAAAGACTCTCTGGAGTATGAGTTGACTAAAGAAGAATCAAACTGTACATTATTCAAAGCACTATTTACATCATTCATAGAAACTTGTAATCTATCAAAATGTTCTTTGACAAAAACGATTTTTGCAACATTATTGTCAAGACCTGTTATGGTAGTGTTAGACCAGTTGAGCTGCTCACTGGCCTTCTATATTCTACCATCTATGCCAAGTGCACTGTCATCCTTTAACACCAAAGGAATGGCCTTTGCTGTATTCTGACCTTCTCCTAGGATGATACCTCTATAAGGGGGAAAAGTAGTGGCAGTTTCAATATTGCTACCATTAAGAGCTGACCAAGAATGATGAGAGGATGTTGTTGTATCAGTCATCAAAACATTTTCAAATTTTTTATTTCTTTTGCATGAATAGAAAGATATCCAACTATTTGTTCTTTCCATATAATCTTTCCATTCTTCTGACAATTTGAGTTTTTATTCACATGAGTGTGTGAGACCAAATGAATCGGCCTCAGGATGAGTATAAATATCCCAGTTTAGCATCTGTTTCATCCATTAGGTTTCAAATTTGTGCTTCTTGCACCCATCCATGACAGTGAAGAATTTGTGCATCTCCATGACTGAAGGTTTCTTACAGTCAGATCATTCATCTGTTCTAAATACCCGATACCATATCTTGGAATATTAGGAGGTCTCATTCTACTGAACATCTCTGTCAACCTAGGGTCTTAATTCTCAAGAGATGGTAATTCATGCATCATTAGAACATGATCTGACTCATGAGGGAATGGAATGTCAGAACATTTAGGATTTGGACAAGGATTTATAGAAGTGGAAGTTGGGGCTTCTCCTGTCCTAAGGTGATGGTTTTCATGAATGAAAAAATATGGAAGACTACTGAGATTGACAAGAATTTTACATTCTGGGCATGATAATTCAATGGAATTAAAATTTACAAGCTGAGCAAACTCAAATAAGGAAATATGTTTACAGGAACTAGAAACAATACTAAAGCAAGTTGCATCTACAAAATCAAAATTTTTATACAAGGAGGACTTCTTGCAAGCTTCTTCAATCCTGCGTCTATCAATGGTAGATATTCTTGGGAAGGAAAGAGTGGCTGAGGATTGATCTTCAAAAATGTTGGCAGAAGTGATACATCTAGCAGAGATGGTTTGGGGTTAGGAATGACCCAATGTTCTGGGAAGTTTAGATCTTCCCATTTGATTGCTTGATGTTCCACCTTTTGATTCTTTGAGTTAGTGAGAACAACAACACTGGTTTTTGAATCTCTGATAGGTGCATGGAGGACAGCCGGGTAAAGGGTGTTCGTATGCCTAAAACAACCCCTGGTCTGTATGGCAATATTATTTCTTTTCTTCTACATATCAAAACCTGAAGTTTTTATTTGGAGTTGTAAGATCTTATCTATGGTTTCATGGAATACATAGATAGGGAAATTAGGATAGCAGTTTAACTAGACATGACCATTGGACAATGGGGCTGAAATCCCTCCAATAATTGAATCAGTATATTTATTATGTGTGAGATATCTCACATTGGCTAAGACATAGGTATCTAACCCTTGGTGAGTGAGAGCAGTGATTCCAACTCTAATACAACCCATATGAAAATATTTTGTATCTAACTTTCTAGCTTCTGCCTGAAGCTTCTTTGGGTCAAGAAGGGGTATGGACTGTGCATAGTCTGAATTCTCTTGAATGGAACTGATTGACTCCTTAATAGAGATCCTAGTGGCAGCTTTAAGGTTAAAAGCTGACACATCAACATAGACTTCAGAAGTGGAGATATTTGGGAGTTTCCATCTTATAGATGGTTTAGTTTCTTCATACAATAACTCAGATGAATTCAAGACTCTATTGGAAGCAGTAGCAAACATATCCCAGAGGGGATCTTGTTCTGCTCTTTCTTTCTCATATAATTCTCTAAAATAAATTGACTTTCTGAAAGAGTCCATTATATCTTCAAAATAAAGAGAGGATAATTTTGAGTACTGACCTTTTCTTGAAACAGACAATTTTTCTAGCTCTGATACCAATTTTACACAGGGGCTTCACTGATCGAAGCTTGCAACAACAACAATAGGCTGACTGGCCTTGTTGAGTCTCTTATCTGTCTTTTATCTCTTCCAGAACCTTTACACGAACCCATACACGAACCTACACCCACTGTCTTGCACTAACGGCTTAAACACTGCCTCTTGCCTTCAATAGCCTTGGCGTCCCTGGGTGGTTTGGCGAACTTCTGGCGAACCTCAAGAAAACAAAGAGAGATAGATACTACCTCAATAGAAAATATAAAGCTCAGAGTTTCAACTACTCAAAGATGCGTAAAAATTCTTCTCTTTATTGATATCAAAATTTATTACATGAATCTTCTGGACTCAGAGATTTTCTTTCCGGAGATCGACTGTATTAGCATTTACTAGTGATAGCTTCTCAATAGATGAGATAGCGTTCTAGAGGCTTCTTGGCTAAATATAGACTCTGTCTAAGAAATATAACACACAAAACTTATCACACAGACTCGATCTAATGATCTGGCCACTTTAGGTTCTCACCAGTGCTGAGCACAATGATGCGCAGGCTTCTTAGATCAGACTTCTAGACTTGGAAACTGATCTTTTTGATGCAATCATATCGAGATTAATACTCGTAGATGCAGAGAATGAAGAACTCATACTACGAATCTAAACACACACACAAAGACTCAAACAACCGTTGCCGAAAGAGCATCTGTTCTGAATACCCGCGACCATATCTTAGCATATTAGGAGGTCTCATTCTACTAAACATATTTGTCAACCTAGGGTCTTCATTCTCAATAGATGTTAATTCATGCATCATTAGAACATGGTCTGACTCACGAGGGAATGGAATGTCAAAACATTTAGGATTTGGACAAGGATTTATGCAGCTTTCTTTATATAGCACATAACGTTGTTTTCAGTAGGCTTGTTGTTTGTGAGAGCAGGTTGTAGTAGGTATGAGGGTAAATGATAGTGACTCTATACATGCTCACATCAATATAAAACTACCACTCCGAGGTATATTAGCAAGGTAGGATGGATGCTTGTTTGGTGGGGGCGTGCATACTTTAGCTTTGAGGGACTAGGGTTATTATGGGTTTTGTACCGTTCATTTATTTAATTCTCTGTTGGAGTGGACATTGTTTGGACTCAAAATTAGTGTGATGGTTGTTGATTCTGGACCAGTGGCTCTATACTAGTTAGTAATACAAGCTATGCCAAGAGATGTTCAATTTAGTACTATGGCCATTTCACTAATAGGATATGAAGGAAGGACCAACACCAAAAAAAGATATCCAATCTCAAAATAAGGGCTCGAGTCCAGAATAACAAAAAATAGGGTTGAGGATCCTTCTAGGAAGAAACAAATCTAGAAGTTGATCCATCAATAGAATTATATTTAAGTGGCGTGAGTTGATTTTCTACCCCAATTCCTATATTTCATGGTCGCAACTGGATGAGACAAATTGTTCACTAGCCGCCCCTCAAGGGTGACGTTTGAGACATAGGTTTCAAAGTCTAGTTCCAAGGAAAAATTTATACTATGGAGGGATGAGAGTAGGGTTTGGCACCATTCATTCAATTCAACATTCTATCTAGGGATTTTATGAGGCATAGGGTGTGATGGTTTTTCTCTTCGGTCCTATGGTAATGTTAGGTCTAAGGAATAGTTGTAGGTGGATAAACTAGGTAACAAGAAATAACATTTCAAGAATTCCAGTTCTTTCTCTAGCATTCTCGAGTAAGTTCTACAATATATGTTATATATATTCCCTCCCAACCATTGCATGCAGGTTAGTGTTTGCATTCTCACTGGGTAGGATACGTACTTCATTTTCATTCAATCCAATGCTCCAGTTGCCGTGGTTGGCATTCTTCTCATTGATAGGGGAAATAATCATTCCTTGGACCAGCTAACAAGTAGATTTCTAGTGTCATTGAAAAATTTCCATGCCCCGTGGAGCTGAAAGAGAGAGTTGATGGTGTGACGGACTTCAATTTATGGTATAACTTAGATTTAATGTGTGTCAAAGCTTTGTTGCTCCAAAAAAGAATGGTAGGATTGATACTTACCAAGAAATGATAAGTATTAATGCTGATAAAATGAAAAGGCTAGAAGATAGGCGTTTGGCTTCCATCAGAGGATAACATTGTGGGGGTTAAAGAAGGTTAAATTTATCAATGAGCAACAACCTCAAGTATGATAATTTTATTTTTATTTTTTCCTGTAAATTATATTTTTGATATAAATTGTATATATAACATCCCTGTTTCACATATTGGGTTTTAACTATAGATGGTCATTTTAAAATGGAATCCTTATCTTCCAGTTTTCTCGTGGTCTTAAAGTGTGATTCCAGGCCTGTGAATGCTTTCTAGAAGCCCCTGGTCCATCCATCCCATCCAAAAACTCCTCCATCTATTGGACTACTCCCGACAAGTACTCTTCGCTATCGACAATGAGAACAGGCTATTAGTAACCTTCAAGAAATGACAATTGGATATCTAATGGTAGCTTCTTACTAGTCAATAGGTTTAGGGGATAATTCAACTAAGGGGTAAAAATTGCTATCTATGGGGAGGTTATCGCCTAATGTTACTCCCTGCATTCAACTAGCCCTCGTGTTGCACCTTTAACTACTCGTGCATCTTGGTCATGAGAAAAATTACTGCTGGATGATCTGCTCATGGATCTAGAATAATACCTTTAAATACTACTTCCACCTCTGTGAGATGTATTAGTGAAATAGTTCCAAATTGTAGGCATCCCCCTTGTTATCAGCAGATTCATTCACAGAAGAGATAGCTAAGAGAGTAGTGTAGAGATTCTGAGGAACACCATACATGGTGAATATTATTTGGACCACTGATAGGCACACAAAAGTGATGAAATTTCTCTGCTCTGCCATTCCCTCCTTTTTCCCGAAGCATAAGACAAGGTGGAATCACACCCATTTCTTGTGTTCCAAGAGTTCAAAAACACTTGGTTGAGGCACAGAGTGGAGGTAAGCTAAGCGCTTAAAACATTCATTCGAATTACTTTCAGCCCCCAATATTTATGAAGTTTACCTAATGCTCTCACTACCTGGTGTTTATGCCTACAGATATTAGTTCTCGATAGCAGTTAAATGCGTCTTTGTTTCAACATGTAGAAAGATGTTATCAATCGAAGGTGTTATAGCTAGGGCGCTTGTAGAAAAATTTTTTTCTCACCTTTGAGTTGATGAACCTACAAGTATTGAGTGACTATTTTTGTGGCTAGTATGGGTTCTAAGTTATTATTCTTATGGCAGAACAAGTAGTTTCTATGAGTTCTCGTATTGGTAGCTCTTTTTAGGATGAGTAGGTGTATTAGCGTTATCATCCGATATCAGTATAAGTAGTTCTCGTACTTCTTGAGATGTTATACGAAACTTCCTGAGATGTTATATGAAAATATAGGGTTAGAAGATTGACCTTACCCGTATCATAAATTCGGTTTATTGATATTTTTAATTTATGCAACACATTTAGATCATTATTGATTGAAAGCAATATTTTAGTAATAAAAATATTATAATGATTTACTTGTGACCTTTGTCTGGTGGTCTAGTGATGTAGATGAAAACCAATTTGATGCTTGTAATGTAGGTGAAGAGTCCTCATAGACCTCTCCCTTGCCGATGCTTCTCTTTTGGTTCTCCTTTGCTTGTGGTTCTTAGAGACAAATAAGACAATGTGTTTTTGTTGATGGTTCTCTTTTAGTTCTCCTTTGCTGGTGGTTCTCAGATCCAAATACAATAATTTGTTTTCTTATGCTAGATAATATTCCATGAGGAAAGGGCCAAGTTGTGGAAAGGTAGAGAGGCAGTTTGAATGCAAATGACAAATGCCAGTGTCCATGGCAGATGACAACTTAAAGAGCCATGAACATGGGCGAAGGTCAAACATGCAGGAGCTGTTCTCCCCACTAGATACGACACGATATAACATGAAATTTTGGTTAAATTTTCGTGGCATTTATAAGAATTATTATTTGAATTAATATATAGGACATCAAATTTGGTTAAAGTCTTTATTTTTCTATGAATCATTAGACAAGTCATAACCAAAGTTAACAATATTCTTGTATCTTCCTATCATACTTTGTTTAAAATGCTTTTCTTCTCTAATGTTTCCTCAAACTTTGGATAAAAATTATATGCATATCTAGAGTTTCCTCAGGAAACATGAAGTTTCCAGTAAGAGGCCTATTGAAACGAGTTGAAAATTTTGTTTAAATTTTTGTGCAAACAAATTGTCAGCAAAAACTTTGGTTAAATTTCTGTAGGAAAGTGAAATGTTTTTAAATATTCGTGCAACCAAATTGTCACCAAAAACTTTGGTTAAATTTATTTAGGAAAGTGAAATTTTTAGTCAACTAAAGGTTTAGTTGTCTGTCAATGCTTTAGGGATTGCCAGAGCCCCTGTGGAGCTGAAGGCAGGGACTAATAAGTGAAGCCATTGAGAATTATTAAATCTACTAAATCTAGATAATAAAATGGAAATTAAACTTTACTAATAAGTATTATACTCATTTATTCAATGAAGTATATAAAAAATGATATCTTATAATGTTTATTATACTAGTACTCAACCCTAATACTAAATTTTATTAATTATAATTTGTTTAGTATTAATATTTTTATTTATTATTTTACTATTAATATGTATACTTATTTATATATCATTATAATATTTGTGTTGAGTAGACCATATTGGTCTTACTAGATATTAATCATCATCATCATCATCATAATAGTATTAATATTCATATTTATATAGATATTATTATTATAAAAGTTAAGATATTATTATTATTATTATTATTAGAGTTATGGTATTGTAGCATTTTAATATTAATATTATAGTTTTATTATTAATATTACTGATATATGGTATTAGTATTAATATTCATATTCCAACTTTAATCGTATCTTTTATTAATCATAATTATAATTTTTAGTAGTACATTTTTATGTATATTTTAATATCAATATTTATATCTACTTGTATAATACTATAATATTAGCATTATAGAAATAATATTAATATTAATAATACTTTATTTTTAATACTAATAATACTTTATTATTAATATTTATATTAGTGTTTATATATATTCTTATAATATTACAATATTCACTATAATTTTAGAAGATGAAAGTCAAAAGGTTTTTAGGGTACATAATATCTCATTGGAAAGACCTGTCCAAGGACAAAAATTTTTACTAGGGAAAATGAATTCATTGAAGACCCATAGCCCCTATTATTGCTAAAAAAATTTCCTGAAGGGCGTTAAAATGGCCCTTGAAGTTTGCGATCAAAAAATCATAAAAAAATTGCTAATAAATAAAGAACCATTGAGATAGTTGAAGAGTTGGTTGACCATCAATACCCACCTAGAGTAGTATTCCCCCCTTAGGAAGAAATGGTATCCATTTTATCAATTTCTCTCATTAAATGGGGAAGTGTATGGTAAATTTAGCTTCTAGTGAGATGCATTTCTTCATAAAGAAGTTTCCCTACTTTAACAATCTAATAGAGATGTATGTGATGTTGGAAAACATCCTTTGTCTTATTTTCCATGATTTGATCCATTGACTCCTATTTAATGCGATTAAGATTGAATTTTGTGGGGCCGAATTTCTCAACTGCCTTTGAGGTTTCCATGAGCGGTCAAAACATGGTCAAAGTAGCTCCACATTAGCTATTAGGTGCAATCCAAGGAAAGGGGTGATACTTAATTCAAAAGAATTTTCATCCACAACATTTATGATTATGTAACACCCTATTGTAACAACTACAACAAACCCTATTTGTTGACATAAGCCAAAAATTTGGAGGTCCCCTGTGCCGCCCCCCACCCCCCGCCCCCCCCAATATATTTTTCAAGTGTTAAACATCTCCACATTTGATATTATTGGAATCCTCTTAATATCCACAGTTAAAAAAATAAGGGTAACCTCACTTATTGTCACACCTCCAATTTATGTAACCAAAAAAAAATTTTGTTTTTATTTCAAGCCTTCCTCTTTTCAATTTCATTCTGGAAGGATACTATACTTATGTTGGTTTACTCAATTCATAATTGTTTACCTAATTATGTTTCATTTGCCCATCTCAACTATATCCAACCTCAAATGGAATATAATAATATTAATACTGCCAACCATCATTATTTTTACAATACCACCCAATGTTTTTGTTTATCAAAACTCCACGGTTATATCTCACCACCTTGTTTGTGTCGTAATGAACCTTGGGTCATCGAATATAATCTTTTAATAGATAGTGGGGAACCCATTCCCTTTGCACATAATAACCCTCTCGATATAATTTGGTCGAATTATACGAAACAGTGAAGATTGTTCACCTATTCCCGTTTGTTTACAAAGTATGAATTATAATTTGATGTAATGTATTCGTGTGGCTATCTGTGCGTACAGGATCTCATGGCCATTCGTTGAATTCTAGTCAGCATTTATATTAAACCAAACTCCTTTACTCGGATATCCACGTCATATGGATTAGAATGTGATTTAATTAAGTTGCGACGTGAATTCGTTATCCACATAAGTCTGTAGACGATTTTGGGTGTAATTTTTTAGTTTGGAATGAGTCTTATTTGATTGGCGGTCACGTGGGTTTGCTCCACGCAACTCTGGAACCCTCCACGCCAGCTTACCTTGGTGCGATTGTAATTTTGATGGCACGGCCGGCCTGTATTGACATTTATGATATTGCAAACCACATTAAACGCTGAACGTATTAATTTTTCATTACGCATCCCACTCTTTGATCCGTGGCTTCATCGTTAAGATCTTGCCAGGTGGATGATGTGGATCTAACAATGTGTTAGGGTTTTGTACATATAAATCTCAGTATTATTGGTTTTTCCGGTTCTTTTCTCTTCATTCTTATTTGATTGGTCTCATAACAGTGCACTTCCGACACCATTGAGTTCTTAGTGCATCTATCCATTCATTCTACGCGTCTCAGTGCTTCATTGAACCACGTGGGTATGTCTACTCCTGAGGTTATGAAGTGTATCTTTATTCGTTTAGGGTAACGCGTATTTGTTCGACTAGTCACTGAGATTTGGATTTGTTTGGATTGTTTACCATCATTCAATATAGACGAATTTTTGTCTGCTACTTCGCTTAATGAAAATTTTTGTTTCTTTTTGCAGTGCGTTGGATTCCGCTGCTTCCAACGATTTGATTCATTGGTTTAAGTTTCTGGTTATTATATTGCTCTATATGCATTCTTAAGAACGAGACAGAACCATTGTGTTGTATTGATGGTCCTGGAAAAATACTCGTCTTCTCCCTTAAGCACATCAAAAGATTGTCTACGTCCTTCACAGGGCGACAGAAGAATGTGAATCATTCGCTCTTTTATTAACCTGTATAGGTAAGAATTTCTACTGTTTGTTTATACAACTATTTTATGTCTGTGATAATGTCCACTCTCCATCGTATGCTTAATTCTATCATTCCTCTATGTATATGCTAGGTCCTTGATAGCTTATAGTTGCTCGAGCCTCAGGTAATTTGTTGTTCCTCATTTAACAAATTTTTGTTTTGATAGCATTATTTTCCGTTTTAATTCGTATTCATATTGGGGTTTTTGACTCTTGTAGGTATTGACAATCGACTTCCTACTCTTTCTCTCTCGACCCACGAAAATCGTAGCTCCCTTCACCAATAATATAAATTTCTTTGATCCTTTCCAGGTCGATACTTGTCAAACGCTGGTTTGAAGGAACCAGTTCTCCTCACCTCGTTCTTGAAACATTTTCGACAACTTAATAACTTTAATTGATGTCGTTGTATAATTTTAGCCATTAAAATTTTTTCTGGGTTTCGACCCTGACTCATTTACTATTTCAATTTCGGAAACGTTTACGATTTTGACCATGTCCTCATGCCACAGTGGACTTGAATCATTGAATTTTGTTGATTATATAACTCTGTCTGTTTCCTATTATAAATTGTGCTTATGGTTAATATTATGTATCTGCAACAAGGCATTTCTTTACTCTTATAGCTTGAGTTCAGGTTTATACTTAGTTATGGCATTATTGAGCAGCTACATGTATTCCCACTCAGTTGTATTTTGTTGCCATAATACTTACAGACCATTCATAGGTTAGAATTATATGCCTGCAAATAGTGACTATGTTATTTAACAGCTTAACTGTGCTCTGCCACAGTGAATTTGGTTGCATAAAATTTTATACTCCATCCTTTTTATTGTAGCTTTCTAGTGATTATTCTGTCTCAGCTATCATTACCATTATTATGCTAGTACTCAAATACATTTTTGTGTATATTTCTCCTATTTCTCTGGATGGTAATTGGACAATAACAGTGAACTAAATCTTTTCTCAATTAGTGGAATATTTCCAAGTATTGTTAGCTATGCTCTTTCCAGAGATTCAGTCTTGAAAGAAAAAGTACTAAATTGAAATTGATAATTGATTTGCATCATATCTCTTTAGGCTTTGCGAATACCTACAAGTGATGTGCTAATATGTATGTGTGTATCTATGTCTGGAAAGAATTTCGTTTGTAATATAACACTATACCTCCTGGTATATTGTTCACATAATAGAGTAGATTTTGTTTATGGTCTACTGTTATAAAATCTGCATGTTAAATTATTTATTTATCCTTCTTTCACATAGTGGACTTTTTACTCATACTATGAGTGTAATTCATGGCAACTAAATATTAATAGACAGTCCCATGAAATTTGTTATTTTCTTCCTTCTGATGTAGAATTGCTTATTTATATGCAGACATAACTGACTACTGTAATCCCATTCATGTAAAGATAGTGTACTGTTTCCTGGGAGGTAGTCTATAAAAGTTTTCTTTTCATTTTGATACTCAGTCTATATGACAATTCATATACTACTACTCTCAATTGCAGTACAGAATTTCTCATATAGTTCTATCTTATGTATGCATATTATTAACTCATTCTAATAATCAGAAACGGGTTAAAATTAATTCACCAATTTTCCTGTGGAGAACTATGTATCCTCAGATCTAAACCAACACTGATTTAGAGATTTTGTTGGATTCTACTCCACAGATTTTCTTGCTTACAACTATACAGAATCATGAAGGTGAATTCCTGATGATTTGTTCTGTTGAATGTGGCATTCAATAATTCTAACATAAAATCAAACAATAATATGTATCCAATTCATACCACAGAAAATAGAAACACCAATTCAATTTAATTACATACCACTCATGCAGTCGACCAACTTCCCAACCTTAGAGTTCTTCTGTCTCCCAGAACTCACCCCCGAGCTGAGATCACCTCCACCACAGACCAACCACTAATCTGTTTAGGAGCAGCTTATATAAGCTATTGTTCCCCAAAGCATGTTTCTAATTCTGCGTCCAGAATAGCAGGATGCTTTTCTTCCTGTTTGCTTAGGCTTCCCATTTTAGGGACTCTTTAAAGTTGTTTTATGCTTTTCCTCAGCTTTTCCAGCTTTTTACCTCTTCCCAACTACTTTCCTCATCATTGGGGAAATTTAGATTCTTCCTCAAAAATCTAAATTAGAAATAATTCATTTCAAGGATTTTTGAAAGATTGTGGGGAAATAGTTGCCTTATCCATCCTCATGGATTTAGCAAGTGATCTCATAATCTCATTTTGGTCAATCTGCACAGAATCATTTTATTAATTTCCTCAATTAAATATTTAATTACATTCACAAAATACTTATCCTTTGGGGTCCACTCCCCTTAGGATTAAAGTTCAAATGTCTAGCTTTGAAATTCAAACACATAAATTGGGGGTGTTACATATTCCCCCTCTGAAAATAAACACCGTCCTCGGTGTTTTTATTCAACTACTAGAGTTCATTTCTCAAACAAAAGTGGATATCTTTCCATCATTTCAACTTCTCTTTCCCAGGTAGTTTCCTCAGCAGTAAAGTGCCTCCACTGCACCTTTACTCTTGCTACCGTTCGGTTTCTCAATTCAATTTCTTCCCGCTCCAATATTTGAAGCGGTTCTGGCAGAAACTCCCCTTCTGGTTTCACCTATATCACATTCCAATCAACTATGTGAGAAGCATCATGCACATATTTTTTTAATAATGAAACATGAAACACATCATGAACTCTAACATGGGGTGGTAAGGCCAGTTTGTAAGCTACTGGTCCCACCCTTTCCAATACTTCAAAAGGACCGCAGTATCTAGGAGATAGTTTTGCACAACTTCCAGCATAAATTGTGCTATTTTTGGGTTTAATACATAAGTACACATGCTCTCCCACTTTAAATTCTCGGTGCACTCTCTTCTTATCAGCATACTTTTTTTGACGATCTTGTGCTGTCTTAATATTTCTTTGTATCTGTTTGACAATTATTTCCATCTCTTGCAAAGAATCTGGCCCTAACATCAATTTATCCTCTGATTGACTCCAGCTCAATGGAGTATGACATTTTCTACCATAGAGTGCTTCAAACGGACTCATTTGATGGAGGATTGGTAGCTGTTATTATAGGCAAATTCATGTAAATGCAAATAATATTCCCACTTTGATGGCCTATCCATCACATACATTCTCAGCATGTCCTCCAGAATTTGGTTTGTTCTCTCCATTTGACCATCTATCTGAGGGTGATAAGCAGTACTAAAATTCAACTTAGTACCCATCCCTCCAAACAGCCCTTTCCAAAAGGCTACTGTAAACTTAGCATCTCGGTCAGAAACAATTACTTTTGGAACCCCATGAAGTCTTACTACCTCCTTCAGGAACTACCTCCTTCAGGAACACATTCGCTACTTGAGCTGTTACGAAGGTAGATTTCACTGGTATGAAATGTGCAGCTTTTGTTACGGTGTCTACTACCACCATCACTGAATCATGTTGGTGTTTGGTTTTGGGTAATCTTGTTATGAAATCCATGGAAATGGCATCCCACTTCCATTCTGCAATCGGTAACGGGTTTAAGAGACCCGCAGGATGTTGATGCTCAACTTTGAGTAGTTGAAATTCCATGCATTTAGTTAAATATTCTGCTACATCTCTCTTCATTCCTGGCCAAAACAACTTCTTTTTCAAAGCTGTTAACATTTTCTGATATCCTGGATGTCCTGCATATGGTTGTTTATGATATTCATCCAAAATTTCTCTTTTTAAGGACTCTACATTGGGAATATACAATCTATTCTTATAACAGATTAGCCCTTTTTGGTTTCGAGTGAAATCAGTTTTCTCCTTCTTCAGTAATTTCACCAGTAGTAATTCATAATTTGGATCTTGGTTTGCTGACTATTTCACTAACTCTTCTAAATCGAACTGAGCACTACTTCCACTGCTACCTAGAATTTGAAAAGCATTTCTACTTAAAGCATCAGCAATTTTATTTTCTTTCCCTCTGATATGCTTTATATCCATGTCAAATTCACTTAGAAAAGACAGCCATCTGGCTTGTCTAGAATTCAAATTAGTTTGGGAAAAGAAATATTTGAGACTAATATGATCAGTCATCAATGTAAATTTCTTTCCAAGGAGATAGTGTCACCACATTTTCAAAGCATGAATAACAGCAGCTAACTCCAAATCACAGGCACTATGGTTTTGTTCATGTATCTTCAATTTCCTAGATTCATATGCAATAACTGAATTTTAATGCAAAAGAACTCCTCCCAACCCCTCTCTACAGGCATCTGTACATACGACAAATTCTTTATCAGGATTTGCAATCTTTAGTATAGGGGTTGTAGTAAGTTTTAGTTTTAATTGGTCAAAATTGTTTTGGCATTTTTCAATCCACTCAAATTTGACACCTTTCCTTTGTAATGACGTTATGGGATGTGCTATGGTAGAAAACCTCTCCACAAATCTACGATAATAGCCTGCAATCCTCATGAATGATCTCACTGCTGAAACATCAGTTGGCACAGGCCATTCTTTAATTGCCTTTATCTTTTCAGGTTCAACAGCAAGGCCTTGTTCAAAAATAATATGCCCCAAGTATTGGATCTTATCTTTATAAAATTCACATTTACTAAACTTGACATATAGCTGGTTTTCCTTCAGAGTTTGCAATAATATCCTCAAGTGTTTTTTATGTTCCTCCTCACTTTTTGAGTAGACTAAGATATCATCTATGAACACAAGGACAAATTTATCCAAATACTTATTTAACACACTGTTCATTAGGCACATAAATGTGGCAGGGGCATTTGTCAACCCAAAAGGTAGGACTACAAATTCGTAGTGACCATACCTGGTTCGAAAGGCTGTTTTGCTGATGTCTTATTCTTTGATTATGTGCTGGTGCTAACCATTTCTTAACTCAATCTTCGAAAAGACTGAAGCTCCTCGCACTTGATCAAAAAGATCATCAATTCGAGGCAAAGGGTATCGATTTTTAATGTTCAACTTGTTCTGTTGGAGGTATTCAATGCACATCCGAAAAGTTCCATCTTTATTTTTCACGAAAAGCACTGGTGCTCCCCATGGAGACACACTCGGTCTGATATACCCTTTTTTTAACAGTTCTTTCAATTGCATTTTCAGTTCCATAAGCTCACGGGGACTCATTCGATAAGGGGCTCGGAAGATAGGTACTGCTCCCGGCACTAGATGGATTGAAAAATCAATCTCTCTTTTGGGGGGAAGATGAGGGATCTCATTTGGAAAAACTTCCTTAAATTCCCTTATCACTGGTAATACATCCAGCAGATTTTCTTCAGTTTTCTGTTCCATTTCTTCCACCTGTACTGCATAAACCTGATATCCTTTTATAATTGTTCTTTTTAATTGCAGGGCTGATATTTGTCTTACAGAGATAGGTTTTGGTTTTCCTTTGAGAATAAAAGGTTTCCCTTCCTCATCTACACAATGCAAAGTCTTATCCCAGCAGTTCATCAAGGCTTTCTTCTGTTCCAGCCAGTCCATTCCTATCAGTAGGTCATATGAACCTAAGGGCAGAATGTTCAAATTTAATTCTGTTTGAAAATCACTTAATTTGATTGTTGTTCGGGGTAGTTTATGTGTTACCTTTCTCTTGGTTCCAGTGGCCAGCTGAACCAACCATGACTGCTGAAATTTTTGAGGTTTAAGATTACATTTTTCTACAATTTCAGGACTAATGTAACTCAAAGAAGCACCCGGATCAATCAGAACAGTAACAGATAGGTCAGAAATTTTACCCTCCATTTCCACCATGGTAGCTTGATGTTCTGTTTATCGATTTTCCAAGGCTGCACTGATAGTTGGTATATTTCTGGCTATGTCATTTACTGTAGTGGCTTCTCGATCTCTCATAATCATCTGAATGTTTCGATGGGGACAATCTCTCAACAGATGGGGTTCTCCACATCCCCAACATTTCAGAGGTTCTCTCATTTTCACTGGGCCCTCCTTCCTACTGTCTCCATCTATTTGTTTGGAAGCCACTTGGGACTGAGCAGTTTGACTTTCTTTGGGTTTATTAAACTTTTTCCGCTGATGATCTTTGCCAAAATTTTTCAAATAGGCTGGTTTCTGTTTCCTCCCTTTGAACTCATTCTTATTTACCCAGCTTTTCCCTTGTTCAGTTTTTCCTTTGAACTGTTGGTAACATAATCTGGCTTTTCTAACAGCTTCGTCCATTGTTTTTGGGTTTTCAAACTCAATTTTCTCTTTGTATACAGCAGGAAAACAATTCAGAAACCTCTGTACTTTTTCCTTTTCTTCCCTTATGTAGGGTTCGTATCTCAGCAGATTTGTAAACTTAGTGAGAAAATCATCAATAGTGAGCTGTCCCAGTCTAAGTTCATGAAATTCTTTGGCTTTATCATCATAGTAACGTTCATTTAGGTAGCGGTTTTTGAACTTAACCTAGAAATCTTCCCAGGTGACTGTCTTTTCATCAATGGCATGAACCATTTTTGTCTCCTCCCACCACAAGGTAGCCTTACCTTGTAGTTGGTAAACAACTAATCTTGCCTTCAGATTGCTTTCATATTCATAGACCTAGAAATACTTAATCATATTCAGCAACCAGGCTTCAGCATCTTCCTCCTTCTCCCCATTATAGGAGGGAGTTTTAATCTTTCGGAATTCCCCCTGCAATTCCTTTTTCTGTTTAATCTGATGCCTAACAACATCTTCTTCATCAGACTCATCAGTTTTCCTCTTCCCGGAACCTTCGCCTTCTTGGCTGTTCCACGAAGTTAATTCTCTGATGAGCTTTTCCTGCTCCTCACTGGCTAATGACAATCTGTCATTCTGGCTTTTTATCTCAGCCAATTCTTGTTGCAATTCCTACAACATAGCCATCATGGGCGCATTGGGATCTGGTGCATTATCCTCATCACGCAGATCAACATAGATTTCATCACCTTCTGCCATTTCAGCACCACTGTACACACTCAACATAGATCAGTGAAAATACAAATAAAATAATTTTTCTTTTTTTTTCCACAGAATTTAATTTATACAGTGAATACACGGCAACAATGAGCACAATGTCACCAGCCCAGTTTTATAACTTGGGCTCTGATACCATTTGTCACACCTCCAATATACGTAGCCAAAAAAAAAAATTGTTTTTATTTCAAGCCTTCCTCTTTTCAATTTCATTCTGGAAGGATACTATACTTATGTTGGTTTACTCAATTCATAATTGTTTACCTAATTATGTTTCATTTGCCCATCTCAACTATATCCAACCTCAAATGGGATATAATAATATTAATACTGCCAACCATCATTATTTTTACAATACCACCCAATGGTTTTGTTTATCAAAACTCCACGGTTATATCTCACCACCTTGTTTGTGCCATAATGAACCTTGGGTCATCGACTATAATATTTTAATAGATAGTGGGGAACCCATTCCACTTGCACATAACAACCCTCTCGATATAATTTGGTCGACTTATATGAAACAGTGAAGATTGTTCACCTATTCCCGTTTGTTTACAAAGTATGAATTATAATTTGATGTAATGTATTCGTGTGGCTATCTGTCCGTACATGCTCTCATGGCCATCCATTGAATTCTAGTCAGCATTTATATTAAACCAAACTCCTTTACTCGGATATCCACGTCATATGGATTAGAATGTGATTTAATTAAGTTGGGACGTGAATTCGTTATCCACGTAAGTATGTAGACGATTTTGGGTGTAATTGTGTAGTTTGGAATGAGTCTTATTTGATTGGCGGTCACGTGGGTTTGCTCCACGCAACTCTAAAACCCTCCACGCCAGCTTACCTTGGTGCGATTATAATTTCGATGGCACAGCCGGCCTGTATTGACATTTATGATATTGCAAATCACATTAAACGCTGAACGTATTGATTGTTCATTACGCATCCCACTCTTTGATCCGTGGCTTCATCGTTAAGATCTTTCCAGGTGGACGATGTGGATCTACGATTCGTTAGGGTTTTTTACATATAAATCTCAGTATTATTGGATTTTCCGGTTCTTTTCTATTCATTCTTGTTCGATTGGTCTCGTAACAGTGCACTTCCGACGCCATTGAGCTCTTAGTGCATCTATCCATTCATTCTACGCGTCTCAGTGCTTCATTGAACCACGCGGGTATGTCTACTCCTGAGGTTATGAAGTGTATCCTTATTCGTTTAGGGTAACGCGTATTTGTTCGAATAGTCACTGAGATTTGGATTTGTTTGGATTGTTTACCATCGTTCCATACAGATGGATTTCTGTCTGCTACTTCGCTTAATGAAAATTTTTGTTTCTTTTTGCAGTGGGTTGGATTCCACTGCTTCCAACGATTTGATTCATTGGTTTAAGTTTCTGGTTATTATATTGCTCTATATGCATTCTTAAGAACAAGAAAGAACCATTGTGTTGTATTGATGGTCCTGGAAAAATACTCATCTTCTCCCTTAATCATATCGAAAGATTGTCTGCGTCCTTCGCAGGGCGACAGAAGAATGTGAATCATTCGCTCTTTTCTTAACTTGTATAGGTAAGAATTTATACTGTTTGTTTATACAACTATTTTATGTCTGTGACAATGTCCACTCTCCATCGTATTCTTAATTCTGTCGTTCCTCTATGTATATGTCAGGTCCTCGATAGCTTAGAGTTGCTCGAGCCTCAGGTAATTTGTTGTTCCTCATTTAACAAAATTTTGTGTTGATAGCGTTCTTTTCCGTTTTAATTCGTACTCATATTGGGGTTTTTGACTCTTGCAGGCATTGACAATCGACTTCCTACTCTTTCTCTCTCGACCCACGAAAATCATAGCTCCCTTCAGCACTAATATAAATTTCTTTGATCCTTTCCAGGTCGGTACTCGTCGAACGCTGGTTTGAAGGAACCAGTTCTCCTCACCTCGTTCTTGAAACATTTTCGACAACTTAATAACTTTAATTGATGTCGTTGTATAATTTTAGCCATTAAAACGTTTTCTGCGTTTCGACCCTGACTCATTTACTATTTCAATTTCAGAAACATTTATGATTTTGACCATGTCCTCATGCCACAGTGGACTTGAATCGTTGAATTTTGTTGATTATATAACTCTGTCTGTTTCCTATTATAAATTGTGCTTATGGTTAATTTTATGTATCTGCAACAAGGCGTTTCTTTACTCTTCTAGCTTGAGTTCAGGTTTATACTTGGTTATGGCATTATTGAGCAGCTACATGTATTCCCACTCAGTTGTATTTTGTTGCCATAATACTTACAGGCCATTCATAGGTTAGAATTACATGCCTGCAAATAGTGACTATGTTATTTAACAACTTAACTATGCTCTGCCACTGTGAATTTGGTTGCATAAAATTTTATACTCCATCCTTTTTATTGTAGCTTTCCAGTGATTATTTTGTCTCAGCTATCAATACCATTATTATGCTAGTACTGAAATGCATTTTTGTGTATATTTCTCCTATTTCTCTGGATGGTAATTGGACAATAACAGTGAACTAAATCTTTTCTCAATTAGTGGAATATTTCCAAGTATTGTCAGCTATGCTCTTTCCAGAGATTCAGTCTTGAAAGAAAAAGTACTAAATTGAAATTGATAATTGATTTGCATCATATCTCTTTAGGCTTTGAGAATACCTACAAGTTATGTGCTAATATGTATGTGTGTATCTGTGTCTGGAAACAATTTCGTTTGTAATATAACACTATACCTCCTGGTATCTTGTTCACTTAATAGAGTAGATTTTGTTTATGGTCTACTGTTATAAAATCTACATGTTAAATTATTTATTTATCCTTCTTTCACATAATGGATTTTTTACTCATACTATGAGTGTAATTCATGGCAACTAAATATTAATAGACAGTCCCATGCAATTTTTTATTTGCTTCCTTCTGATGTAGAATTTCTTATTTATATGCAGACATAACTGACTACTGTAATCCGATTCATGTAAAGATAGTGTACTGTTTCCTGGAAGGTAGTTTGTAGAAGTTTTCTTTTCATTTTGATTCTCAGTCTATATGACAGTTCATATACTACTACTCTCAATTGCAGTACATAATTTCTCATATAGTTCTCTCTTATGTATGTATATTATTAACTCATTCTAATAATCAGAAACAGGTTAAAATTAATTCACCAATTTTCCTGTCTAGAACTATGTATCCTCAGATCTAAACCAACATTGGTTTAGAGATTCTGTTGGATTCTACTCCACATATTTTCTTGCTTACAACTATACAGAATCATGAAGGTGAATTCCTAATGATTTATTCTGTTGAATGTGGCATTCAATAATTCTAACATAAAATCAAACAATTATATGTAGCCAATTCATACCACAGAAAATAGAAACACCAATTCAATTTAATTACATACCACTCATGCAGTCGACCAACCTCCCAACCTTAGAGTTCTTTTGTCTCCCAAAACTCACCCCCGAGCTGAGATCACCTCCACCACAGACCAACCACTAATTTGTTTAGGAGCAGCTTATTTAAGCTATTGTTCCCCAAAGCATGTTTCTAATTCTACGTCGCGAATAGCAGGATGCTTTTCATCCTGTTTGCCTAGGCTTCCCATTTTAGGGACTCTTTAAAGCTGTTTTATCCTTTTCCTCAGCTTTTCCAACTTTTTACCTCTTCCCAACTACTTTCCTCATCATTGGGGAAATTTAGATTCTTCCTCAAAAATCTAAATTAGAAATAATTCCTTTCAAGGATTTTTGAAAGATTGTGGGGAAATAGTTGCCTTATCCATCCTCATGGATTTAGCAAGTGATATCATAATCTCATTTTGGTCAATCTGCACACAATCATTTTATTCATTTCCTCAATTAAATATTTAATTACATTCACAAAATACTTATCCTTTGGGGTCCACTCCCCTTAGGATTAAAGTTCAAATGTCTAGCTTTGAAATTCAAACACATAAATTGGGGGTGTTACACTTATGAATCTTTGAAAATTACATAGTGCATCAAACCTTCTTTGCTTATTGCATGACACTTCCTCGGTGTGCAACACAATTATCCCTCATATCATAGAGTATCCCATCTCCTCAATGCAACGTAATCCCTCAACATAATGTATCACATCTTCTTAGTGCAATGAATTTCCTTAATTCTTGTCACACTCTTTCTTGCGAAATCAAAATTATGGTGCATTTAACACCCTTCAAGCTTGTGAAATTCTATATATACGCCTTCCCCCAATTCATTTTTACATTTCATCATTCTTACAATACCCCCTTGTTCATCGACACATCAAATCATATTAATGTTGGTGCTATCCTCTTGTTATGCACACCATCATTAAGGATGTAATGGTCACACCACATGTTAGGTATGCCTTTGCATATGAGTTTTCAATCATTGACTAGTTCACATTTCATTTACGTGACCTATCAGATCCTTAATATTTCGATACCTTGAACACTTATATGTACACAAGAGCACAAAAATTCTAGCCCTTTATTCACTTACCCTTCTTTCCCATATCTCTCCCATACTTTGCCACACCCTCTATTACTCGTGTCTCCCCCAATCTTTGTCACACCCTCTAAATCATCAGTTCCCTTTTCACTTAATTATTCATCATTGAAATTCTTGTTTCTTTTGACACAATGTCATCTAACCTTGTATTGTCCTTAACCCTCTTGCAATCTAGATACATGTTGTAACCAAGCCCTGTATTATGACACAATTATCCCACCTTCACTATCTGCGTTGTAGCGCAAACTTCACACACAATCCTTTGTATCCATTTTGTGCTACAATGCAAGCTTGGTCTATAATCTACTTTCCATCCTTGTTTCGTGACATGAGATTATTTTATAACCTATTAGCCATCATGCACTTCAGCTCATGTTCCCTCTACACTCTACATTTTCTCTATGTGCAATGGTGCAAACCTTGCACCTTATCTAGTCAAGCATATTTTTCCACTAAAATACTTACCATAACCCACCCTACATCAATGCACATCCCTCCATTACAATATCAAAACTTTCTTTGCACTACAACACACTAACCTATCACACAAAAAACTACTACCTTGTGTTCTACACTGAATTTTATTTGTTTTTATAACAACTAACATCCTCAAAATCTCAAGTATAGTGGAGTTTCAATGTCTCAACATAGGAGACTTCATCGTCAACAGAAGAGACAACCCCACCTAAGAGGAGACTAGGAAAATAAATTGTTGAATATGTTGTAAAAGAAAGGTCAGAATAAAGTTCCACAATATTAGCTCGAACATACACAAATACATCATGCTTAATTGAAAAATATGTCACTAATATGGTTCAACATATATTTTTTTTTGCATAAAAAGAAATCCCATGGCAGAAAGAGGATGGTGAAGTGTATGTGAACGTCATACAATCTCGGTTATATGAAGTTGCATCACATCCAATTGTCTTTCATTATGTAGAGAACATCAAGTGGATCATAAAATACATTGATTTTAACAATAGAACTATTTTAGATAGACACAAAATATCTATAAAAACATATATATACCCTCACATTGAAAAATATTGAAGTTGTCTAATTATTATGTAGCACTCCCACGAAAATGGTATGAAGGTTTTGGCCTAAGAAACAAGGATATCATGAAGACTTGGTGGAAAGACAACAACAAATTCTAAACTAGAGTTGATAGGTTATACAATACCAAACTATTAAGGAAAGCATAACAACTAGTAGTGTCCATGTGTTGATGATTGTATTGCAGACCCAATGTAGGTACATTTGATGAAACCTAAGTTCCATTAATATATCCTTATGCTTAAGAAGGAAATGTATTCATTTGGGAATAAATCATAGACACTTCCATTGAAATAAGAGTAAAAGAGGCTCAAACTCCACCTGTAGTGAGACAACATGAATTCTACATGCCATCATATATTATAGATGGTGTATGGTCGGGGCTTTTGTTTGACATACTTGGATGGAGATCAAATTTATATCTAAATGTACTACGAGAACACATATTGTGGAACATATGGGAAACTAGTTATAGTAATCTTTACTACAAAATAATTCAGAGAAATGAGTATCTCAGCTAGTTAAGGAAGTCAAGTTCTAGATCTTGTGAGCTTTGGATTTTATTGCATCTCTAGTAGAAATATTTAAGAAACACACACGTATTTAGCCCAAAAACTCAAAAATCCATTCTCGATGAATAACAAACAAGATATAGAATCACACATTATGAAAAATCCTATATAAATTTATTTAGCAAGATTTACTTTCTTTGTTGCTATAGAAAGGAATATTAAGCATCTCCTAAATTGGGTCAAAGTAATATTGAAGAACTTGACTAATTTACAATGGGAAAATGAGAGGATTTGTAAGGAAAATCAAGGTTTGTTAGCTTCAAGCTCCAATGAGGATGATTTCTCAGTAGCTACATTAGAGGAAAAAATATTATTATAATATATCATGAAATAATTGTTGAAGGAAATGATCACACTTTAGAATAAAGTTCCACGCTTAAGGCCATTCAAAAGGAACTCAAATGAAAAGGTACATTGTTGAAGGAATCATCAACAGTCATAAACGTAATGTATGGGTGGAACACATAACATCCGTATGCACCAGAAAATTTACCAAGACAAGATGAGATAGGAAAATAAGTAAGGAAGAGATCATGTTAACCATCCAAGCTCAAGCGAATTGAAGGAAGGTTGTGATCATAATTTAAAAAAATTGTCAACAAATTTGTAACATTTTGGAAGTCCTTATCAAAACTAATAACATAGTTCCCATCAAGGAACGTGGAGAAATAAGGTCAGAGAAGGAAATCCCATGCAAAAATTTTAAGATTTGACAGATGCATGGAGGCTAGAAATCACTCAAAAGGACCTAAATCCTACCAGGGAATCTATTGTACAACATGTGGTGAAACCAAAAAATTTACACACAATTCTCACCATATTATTCCATTGAGTACATATTGACATGAAAAAAATAGTGCTTGGGTCTTTCGAGTGCAATATCACCAACGAAAGGATAATATCAAAATAATTATTATCCATAACAACTGATTACAAAGCATGGCATACTTATCCTCGTATATAGTTAGACGTGATTGCTACTTTTTGACTCCTTAAAGCACCTCAAAAGGGAAATCTTGTACATTTCCTTTGAAGAACAAGCTACGGTTTCATATTCCCACTATTGAGTCTCTTGGATACTTCATGTAATTCTACATAGGATATTACAACATCAATATTTAGAATGTCTTTTGTTGATTTTCATAGCATTGGGAGGTATTCCCTCATGATAACAAGCCTTCAAAATAAACAAAAGAAGTTGGCCCCATAATTAGAGGTGACCCTCAGTTAAAAGGGAACTCATTTGACCACTATATATAAGAGACTTCAACCTCCACACATAGCATCAAATTGAATATCATAATACAAGATACCTTATGCTCATTTTAAGAAAAAGGAGACAAGGCACAAAAATTTGAGCTTCTAGAGAAGATGCAAAAACTATGTTTCTGAAGTAGATATAAAAAGCCAATTTTTTTGAGCAAACACAAAAAACTAGGTTTCTAAAGAATTTTGAGTTTCTTGGAAGACATTTCTAGGCATACTGGATTTATGGGCAAGAAATTTGACCAAGTTTGATTAGTATTAGTTCTCAAAATATTGGCATAGATTTCTACACAATTTATATTGTAAACTTTGATGAAGATTGAATTATCCTTGGTAGAAAAGTTGGTTTGGGTTTTCCCATGGTAATCTTGTGTCTCTTATTATGTTTGGCTATCTCTTTATTATCTTATGGTTATTATGTTATAGCTGATATTTTTATATGTATAATTACTTAATGATATAAGTGAGATAAGGAACTTATTAATACAAATAATTGAAAGTAATTATCAGTTTAGAAAAATTAGTTTCTAATATAAGAAAAATCAACATGATATCAAAGCACAGATGAAAGAGCAGCCACAAGAAGCCAATATTTGAATCATTTGAAGTCAATCCTAGAGAAAGAGGCTTCTCAAAAATTTGGTTCCTTATATTTTGACTAATGACTCCAATACTTAAAATTGAATACTGATTGCAAGGTGCACATTAGAGAAATTTTTAGGTCTAAAATGGGCCTCCTAAGGAAATTATAAAATAATAGTGGAAATGCTAAAATAATATTAGATTACATCATCAATGTTTAGAGGGAAAAAATAGAAAACAATTTTTTCAATTCGTATTTTCAACTTATCTCCTGATGGGTTTACTCAAATTTCGAGTGGGAACACTCGTTGGATGCATAATTTGATTCCTCTTCCAAGGAGTACCCATTTTTCATAATTTCCATGGACTCTACTACATGACAAATGATAAATACATGAAAAACATGATATCAATAAGGTTTTTTCATGTATTTCACATTTTTTGTGTAGGAGGGTCCATCAAAAGTATGCAACATGGGTACTCCTTGGATGAGGAATAAAATTTTACATAGAACGATTACTCATGCTTGAGATTTGAATAAAACCTTACGGAGATAAGTTAGAAATACACATTAAAAAGGTAGTTTTATAATTTTATTGTTTATTAATCTTTTTAGTTTTTTAATCCAAAAACGGTGAATCATCCCCCATGGTTGACATCATCATATTGAATCCAATTGGTTCTTATAAATTTTATTTTGGTTGTAAATTTTTCTTAGGAGGCTCATTTTAGACCTCAAAATTCCCCTAATGATCAACTATCAATCATGAAAACTGGAGTACTTGTCATCTCAGAGGAAAGTGACCTTATAGATCATGTAGAAAATGATATTCTAGAGCCATAAGGAGTTGAGGAGAAGGAAAAGTTCATAGATAGTGAGGCAAAAAAAGAGAGGATTCTTTTAGACTCCACAAAAGAGAAATTAATTCCTCATGTTGAAGGACTATATATTTCCAAAGAAATGTACATTGCCTTAACAAATTTACATGCAAGTAGCAATAATAACATGAAATTAGCCTTGAATAATGATCTTTGCAACATTCAAATGATTGAACCATATTTTGTCACCTCTTATCTTATGAAAATAAGTCAGGTCAAAGATGAAATTATAGTCATTGAAGAGAAAATTGAATATTCTTAATTAGTTACAATTGCTCTAAGTGGCTTTCCTTCATGATGGGAACCATTTGTTCAAGGAGTTTATGCATGTGGAAAACTATCATCATTTGATGATACATAGGACTATTGTATTCAAGAAGAAACTAATTTTCAAGCTAAAAGTTAACCTCTAAATGAATAAGCTCAATCCCTTGATGCTCACACAAAGAAAGGGAAATAAGGGAAGAATCATATAAAATTCGATAAAAGGAACTTTGGAAAAAGTAACAAGAGGAACTTTAGAAAAGTTAGCAAGAGGAACTTTGGAAAATTTGATGAAATAAGTTCAAATAGATTAGATCAAAAGAATGATATAAATATCAAAATCAAAATGCTCCATTTTTCATAATTTTGGTCACTATGGGTCAAGATTCCCTAAAAGAAAGAGGAAGGAAAAGGAGAAAGATTATACTGTCAATGTCAATGAAGAAAAGGATGATGGGAATCCACCTCTAAATAATTCAAAATAATTCTTCATTTGAAGAATTAAACAATTGAAATATAAGTATTTATCTTCTCCTATTTCTTACTTCTTAGATCTTTATTTTTCTACAAGTTGTATCCTTGGTACTTTCTTCCTGTTCTTGATATATTAAAATGATTTCTTGTAAAGGATTGTTGTAGTACAAAGCATTGTACTAGGAAGAAGGAATTTTCAACAAAGGAAAAATAAATTGATCTATACATACTTAGGATCTTGGATTACCAAAATGAACTTATTTCTAAAGGAAAAGGAAAAACTGTTGAAATCTTTAAGAAAGTGAATTCTAGGTATAGATTTGGAATATTGTATACGGATTGTAAAAAAAATTGAAGAATATATACAAGGAGTAAAGGTCAAAGAAAATAAATTCATACAATTTTCAAAAGATAAGTAATCTATATCCTTCCATATTGATTATTTTTATGTTATTTCCTTCTCTTACATTCCTTTGTTTTTTGAATAATTTTACTGAAATAGTAATTTTTATTTTATGATATCGTGAATAAGGTCAGTAGGAACATTTCTAATATGCTTTGTCAAGTAAGAGGGAGTCACAATAAAAAAATAACTTTCTTATGGAAGAGAGATGATGGAAGGATTGTTATTGTGACAGAGGGAGAAATCAAGATCACCAGAAGGAAGACCTCAAGATGGAATATTTTTTCCATTTTTTTGATGAATTACAAATCCATATTCATGGACCAAATATCTGAATTTTAACATCTCAAGTTAATATACATATATGGTACATTTTCACTTATGATATATATCATTAAATTAAGAAATTATTTAAATATATTAATGTACATATCACTTCATTTGAGACAAGATGAAGAAAGGAGCAGTTAAGCTCCAATACATACTCATGAATGAAAAAATTGTGGAAAAATTGAGCTTAGTATGATGCTAGATGTATCCCTTATTGAAATGAATGATGAGGAAGTCAAAAAGGATTTTGGTTGGGTCCTAAAAGATTTTGACTAAGAAAAGTTGTATGCATGATCCAGTGGATATTGGTGGAAACTCGCCTATTCCATCTAGATCTCTAGTCACTTTCATTAGTTTCCTTGTTTATAATAACATTTACTATTTTTAGTAACTTTTTAGGTCCTCAACTTCCACAAAAGTTTTGACCCCTTAAATGAATGTTTTTGAGGTCAACGGTAGGCTATAAAAATACAGGCCTACTACAAATGATATATTATTCAAAGAGATCTTTATAATGAGGTATCATACATGCAAAACATAGCTAATATTAACAATTTACGACCTAGGAAAGTTGGTTTCCAAACTAACCGCAATGGGGCCCACAAAATTTTCAAGTTCCATCTTGTGGGGTTAGGGTTTTAGTTTTTTAGGGTTTTCTCTTATTGTTAACTAATAAAAATTACCTTGAGCCTCATTGTAACATAGTAGATAGGTATGTAGCCACCACATCTCTTCTTAAAGATAAGCTACAATTGCCTGAGCTAGTTTATTTACATTCTGTATATAAGCATATTTCAGTTCTTTTTATGTTTGGATTAGTGGTATCAGAGAGGTATACTCTTTCTTTGTTTGTCTTTGCATGTCCCCAACAAGTTCAAGGTATAAGGAGTTAGGGCTCAAACTAGTTGAACCTATGCAAGAATAGCCTTGAAAATCTAGAAGACCTCCCATGGTGGAAGAAAATAGAGATGAGGGGGAAAGATATCCTTTCAAAATATTTCTCGATGAATCCCTCAAGAAACTGAGCCAAGCAATGATGGAAAAATTTTCCAATATCCTTCGGTTGCTACCCACAAGCGACGCATATTCTTCGAGCAACCACTTTGGAAGCGCCACTCCCTTTAAGGTAAAATTTAACTTTGGCATCCCCATATTTGAAGGTTAGATAGATGAATATGTTGTAGATAAATGGTTAAATATATTAGAAGGATATTTCATGGTTCATGCTTTTTCCAACCAAGAAAATATCACTTTTTCAACACTCAGATCCATCCCTCATGTCAAGGACTGGTGGGAAACCTACTATGAGAAGAGCGACGAGAGTGAACCTTCACTATTTACATCCACACGCACTTGGAATTATTTTATGGATGCAATCAAGGAGTAGTATTAACCTGTCAATATCTATGAGGATAAATACATAAAGTGGAGCATGCTACAACGGGGAAGGGACCATGACATATAAGAGTTGAGAAATATTTTTAATACCTTTTTAACGATGTTGGGTATCAAGGATTCTGAGCGAAATTTGGTACTCAAATACTTTAGCTGTCTACAAAAATACATCTAGGATGATATGTAGTTCCTAGAAATCTCCTCACTCAATGTTCCCTATCAATACACTCTCAATATTGACCAAAAAATTAAACAGAGGAAGTGAGACTTTTGATATGTGAATCTGAAGCCAGGGAAAGGAGCCCCAAACTATAAAACAAAGGATAAATCCAAGGAACGGAAACCAAGGACAAATTGTCAAATCTGCAAGAAAATAATAAGACAAAAAATACAAAGAAGGACATGGGAAAGTGGTGTGAGAACCGATAAGAGCCCCACTCACAACACAAGTGAATCTCGGGCCAAGCAGTCACTAGTAGCCAAGCTGAAGGCTTTCGAATAAGATGCATGTTCTGACACTGAGTCATAAACTCACAAGGGTAATGAAAAAGGGAAGAGAATAATTGACGGATAACCTATTTCCACCATTTCCACCAGCAAGATCAAGAAGGATGAGAACGAATATCTAGAGGAGGGGGAGCGCATCTTCCACTTAGAGATGTGGTTGAAGGGTTCTCCACTGCAGTTCATTACTGACAGTGGGAGACAAAAGAACCTCATTTTAGAAAATTCTATGAAATGGATAGGCCTACTAACCATAACACACCCACAACTGTACACTATTAGGTGGCTTCACCAAGGGCGAGATCTCTGCGTCAGCGTGTAGTGTTGCTTTCCATACAACATCAAGCCCTTCATGGATAAGATAATGTGTGATGTTTCTCCTCTTGAAGTTTTTGATGTATTATTAGGCCAACCATAATTGTGGAAGTTACATGTTCTGTATAAGTCTAAGCCTCACATTTTTATAATTAATTTTTGAAATAAATTTTACAGGATACCAGAGGTAGCATCACTTATCACCATCTCTATGATCAATGCAAAGCAATGTAGTAAGATAATTTCCCATAACGAGAATTTTTTTTTCCTGATGATTCACCCTTAAGGAAAGAAGAATATTGTATCCATGTACTCTAGACAGGGATACTCTACATGCCAACACCATATGGACAAGGATGTGGAGGAGTAAGGTACATCTTCACCTCACCCACAGGGGTACCTATACACTGTCAAGTTAAGCACTCCATTGATATGACCCTAGGCAGGCTTCTACCCAATGCACCGATCTATCGATGCTATGTTATGGAGAACGATGAAATCAAGAAGAAAATTTATGAGATGTTATGTAAAATGAACATCAAGCCAATTTCATCACCCTGTGGAAGCCTGATCATGTTGTTATAAAAAAAGGATGATATTGCGAGACTCTGTATTTATCAGGAGCTGAACAAGATCATTGTCTGGAATATGTATCTAATACCACGAATTGATGACCATCTGGACCAGCTCAAAGGGGAAAAATATTTCAGAAAATTTGACATTAAGTTTGGCTACCACTAGGTATCAATCAAACCCTCTGATGTGTGGAAGAATAGCCTTCAAATTCAAGGAGGTCCTTTTCTAATGGCTAGTCATTTCTTTTGGGTTGATGAATTCCCCCTCAATCTTCATGATGTTCATGGACGATGTATTGTGACCCATCACCAACCCATTCATGGTGTTGTATTTTTATTACATCATGATCTTCAACCATAATTGGGAAGAACACCTCCACCATATTTGACAGGTATTCCAAACCCTGAGACAACACAAGTTGTGTGCCAATTTGGAGAAATTCACTTTTGGTATGACCCAGGTTCAATAACCGGGGTAGATCATTAATGAGAAGGGTGTGCATGTGGACCTAGCTAGGATACAAATAATTTGTGGTTGGCTAGCCCCAACAACTCTAATAGAGCTCCGCAAATTTTTGGGTCTTGCTAATTTCTATCGCAAGTTCGTCTTGGGGTTCTCTCATATCACTTAGGTTTTAAGTAAACTCACAAAGGGAAGAGAAAAATAAAATTTATTTTGGTATGAATATGAATAGAAGGAATCTTCCAAGTTGAAGAATCACCTCTAATCTACACCAATGATTACATTACAAGACTTGCAAAAACAATTTGAGATTGAGACAAATTCCTCCAACTATGCTATTGGTGCAATTCTTACTTAGTAGGGGACTCCAATGGCATATCACTGTGAGACACTTTTAGAAAATTTATGAAAATATTCCACCTATGACAAAGAGATGTATTCCATTGTGCAAGCCTACTAACAATGGAAGCATTACATTCAAGGGAAGGAAATGGTGGTATTCATAGACCACCGACCTCTACTGTTGAAATAGACACCACGGAGGTTGCACAATGATTGCCATTAGAAATATAAAAATACCGGAAATAGCTCCATTTGAACATTAAGTATAATAAGTGCAACACCAATAATGTTACAGATTACCTCAACCAACCACTAGTCATGGCGCTGACCATTATGCTTGAGTCTTGTGGGAAGGGGACTTCGGGGTGGCCGCATCTTTACAAAAGCGATCCAGAATTTAGCAACACATCCTAGACACTTCTAGAAGTCAAGAAAGTTCCAAATTTTCACCTCCAAAATGCACTATTACGCCACTTGGGAAACCTGAGTCTTCCTTCAATTGAACATGCCAAGATGATTTGGGAGGTGAAGTACAGTAGGTTCGATGGACATTTCAGAGTAGATAAAACAATGGCAGTGCTGTAGAATTATTTTTATTGGTCAAATCTTCGACATCATATTGCTAAATAAATTAGATCTGACACTATTTGTGCCATTTCCAAACCAACCACAAAGAACTAAGACATATGTACTCCTCTTCCTCCTTTGAGACAGCCTTGGGAGTCCATATCCATCGATTACATGTCTTCCTTCTTTCTATCAAGAATGGAAATGATTGTGTTTTCATGGTCATCAACAGATTCTCTAAGATGGCTATTTTGGAAACCTGCGAGAAGAGTATCACAACAGAAGCCACTACTAAGATCTTCTTTTAATGAGTGTGGCTATACGAGGGGATCCCATAGTCCATGAAATAATACTGGTACAATAGGTTCCTAAGTAGATTTTGGTGAATTCTTTGGATGATGTTGGATACCAAGCTCACTAAGTCCACAAATTTCCACCATCCAAATTATGGCTAAATAGAGGTTGTCAACAGGATGATCATACATATTATGTGCATGTACAACTCGAAGCATCCATGAAAGTTGGATGAAAGCTTCCCCTATGTACAACACAACTACAACAGAGCTCTCCATAGCTTAAGTGGCCACAACCTCTTTCAGGTGGGGTTGGGATTCCAGGCACTATGTCACATTGATGTGGCCATACCATTTGTAGCTACTCATGCAAACTTAGCTCATGTCCTTTTTGAAGCTCACATGGCTAACAATTTCGTTGAGCCCGTTCAACAAAATCTGCTAGTATGTCCATGGCATATTAGAGAAATATATACACATAGCCAGAGGAAAGGACCTTCATAAAATTATGTAGTACCTGGATATATTTTTAAAATTAAGTATCGCACATGCCAAAAAAATATAATATAACCAAGTTATGACCCCAGGAAGTTTACTACCCAACTACCCCCAACGAGGCCCACAAACTCTTGGTGTTCCATCTCCTGGGGTTAGGGTTTGGTTTCTTATGGTTTTCCCTTGTTTTTCAATTAAAAAAAGTCCCTTTAGCCTCATTGTAACATAACTTAGAGGCATGTATTTGCCACATCTCTTATCATATATAAGCTACCATTGCTCGAGATAGTTTATTTCCATTCGTTATGTATACATATTTTAGTTCCTTGGAATTAATGAAATGAACTGTTATTTATGATGCGTCTATGTATTTATGGTTATATATGTATTTTTTGCATTCATTTTGAAGTTTAAACCAATTTAATCACTTTTAAGCCAAAATAATTTGGTTAGGTCAACCAAAAATGGATTTTCTAGGGAGACTAATATTAGATAGATATTCTTCTTAGAAGCCCATAGGGCTTGGCTATGTTGACCAAATGAGATCAATGAAATTCGCTTTTAAATACTATAAGTACTTCAGTAGGTCATAAAGGAATCTAACCAACATTGTGAATAGTCCAAAGGAAAATTATCTTAAGAAGTAAAAAAGATTTAATGCCTAGGATAATGTGATGACCTTATTTTTTGAATATATTTTACTAAGGAGCCATAAAGGAATTTTACCCACCAGGGATGCAGTGAATAATGGAATGTAAGCGTATTTGGATATCAAGATTTTTTTGGAAAATGTTTAGCTAGAAATGGACTGATTTTTTTATCATTGGGTACTCACCTAAGGGATTGAATTGATTCTATGTGGTAAATATCAAACCTGCAAGTAATATGGGTAATTTTAAATATGTAAAGGTTATGACCTTGTAATCCAATTAACTTTTAAAGCACATGTTTACTCATATATATATATATACATATATATATATATATATATATATATATATATATATATATATATATATATATATATATATATATATATATATCAAAGTCTTAAAATGAATCCCTTTTTTATTTTTGCTATAAATTTTCTTTACGTTAACCATTTGGAAAAAAATTATTTGGTGCAGTAGTAGACACTTAGACATATAATATTTAAAAATATTAACACTCTTTAGACAGGAATCAACTAATGTACTTGTAATTTCAAATTTATAATGACTTTCATAATTTTGGGTTCTTTGTTTATGTTAAATGAGTATTCTTTTAGCCGCTTCTAATATCTTTTGTGAATTTGTATTGCCACCATCTCTCTTTGTTCATAGATAGCTACCACCACCTTAGCTATTTTTTTTTTACAATTTATTATTTTATTTTATTTATTAATATAAGTTGTGTTTTCACCATATCAATGTGCTTCCCATTACATTTATTTGTGTGTCTCATTTTATTTCCTGTATTTTATTTCATTCCTTGTACAACCCACATTAGCTAGGGGAAATACTAGTTCTATAAATATGCATTTTAAAGGAGTAGAGTGATCTGTCTAAATTTATCCCAAATGTAAGGTCCCACCTTACCAACCATCAGTATTATAGAGAAATATTGAACACTAAACTCAAAATGTGATATTTTTGTTTTGTTTTGTTTCCAAATCCCAAGACAAGCCCAAAGCCAATGTCTCACTCAGATCCCAAAACCAAACTACGAAATGACAACCATCATTTGATCCTAAAGCTCAAAAATCATATTTAAAAGAAAGAGTCTTTAGTGGGATGAATAAATATCAAACTTTAGGAGCCACAATTTCCAACAAGCTAATTGTTACTTCTGTTGTGACTAATTTGATTTTATTTTAAATAACATGCTTATGAATTATTTACTTACAAGAAGAATCTAGCTTCTATAGGAGTGGTATCCCATATTTATAATTTCATATGTACGCTGACACTACAACAATTCACTTACCCAAATTTGACTTTATCAACATGGATTTTAACTCAATGGGATTACCACACATATTCATAGAGACATTCCAGAAACATCTTGGTTACAAATCCTAATTCCACGTAGGAATTTTTTTTAACAGAAAATTCATAGATGTAAATAGCTATAGCCATTGAATAGCTATTACCCTAGAGGTTTGTTGGGTCAAAACCTCCACAGATTAGGGCATGCTATTCAGAAGGACTCACACACAACCATACTTAAATGCTAAAAACTAGATAACAACGATAACAAAACTCACCTGTAGTCCTACGGTCGATGTAGATCCCGTGGGGTCCAAACCCCTAGCGACCCTTCTTCCTCCTTAACCTGGAAAACAAGAAAGAAAATGCACGAAAACCTAGTTGTACAACATATATTTCTCCTAAACGTTAGTGTAATCCATGTGAAAAATTATATAAACCATAATAAATGCTTAATAATAAATATTTTCACATATACAAATAGATACTAACACAGAAGTTTAGGAACAAGATGGTTCTTCATTATTACGAACAGCATGTACAGAAGTAAAGAGTGGAGAGATCACCTGAATCCTTCCACGATCTTCGAGCAGACTGTCGTCCGGATCCGTCCTGCCCTTGCCTCGCTAAGAAAATTTCAAGACTTGTGCACTCAAGATGACATATAAATGGATGCACATCTCCAGGAAACGAGGGTTTCCTATATAAATCTGGGAAAGTGTAGGAGGCACGGGAATTCAGACTTGAATTGGGATTCCAACAGAGTATAATGTCTATAAAATTTCTCTCTCCCTTAGGCCATGCACATGAGGCGATTTTATACTCCCTCAAAGTAGTTTCAATCAGTTGGAAACAGTTGGCCACGTGCTGGGGTGGTTGAACAACCAGAGTAACCATCAACCCAACCCGAAAATAGGGAATTTTTATATATATTTTTAATGATTTTATTGGTATACACAGAAAAGTACATGTGGACTCGCGTATACACGTGGAAAAGTCTGGGCATAACCGCGTATGGGAATTTTAACACTATTTTTTATGAATTTGTTCAAGTCTGGAAGGAAGGGGTGCCTAGGGCCAAAGAGACAATCATTATTCACATGAGGGTGAAAATTGATGCTATAACAGATGCCCCCTAATATATGAGGTCAAAAGGGGTACATGATGTCCGAAATATATTATGTGCATAGAAAGAACCTTGCGAAGACAAGAGAGGACATCACCAGATTTCATCCTGTCAAAAAACCAATGAAAGAAGTCAGAGAGTCAACTCATGTCTGAGGCGGGAATCCCCATGCTCAGTGAAAGAAAAGCATGTCTATAGATCGAAAATGGATACAAGTATAGTCAAACTAGTTATACACAATGAATCATCCGAGCATGGCCCAAAAAATTCAAGTGAATCAATGTCTAAGTATCACATATAGAAAGCTGATCAATGATGCTGAAACTGGATGTCCGATCATATAAGTAACTGAATATCCAAGTACCAAATCATAAAAAATGGAATAAATGGTACAATCACGCAACTTGGGAGCCAACATATAAGATGATGTTGTACTGAACTGCAACATATAAGGGTGGACGGCATCACTGGCAGAAATTGAATGGACTGTCAAAAGTGAACCAAGAAATGCTGATGCAACCCGAGGTCTTCACCGATCACTATGGAAAAATTCTACACAATGGGAATAAATGAGCTGAAGTCGACCATGTGAGAAATCGTTGGATTACCGGTCAATGATGTATACCGTTAACCAACGCGAGACAACCCACCAATAATGAAAATGAGTGTCAAGGTGCCTCAGTACAATCTAACAAGTGTGAATAAATGAGTTGAAGTCAAACACTTGAAATAATCTACCAATCAGGAGGCAATGATGAATCCCCACTGTCGATAGCGAAGAGTCTGCCACTGATGACTGCAAACCCTAAGGTACTGACAAAAAGACTCTAGATCCTATTCCCATAGCAATGAGGCGGAGTCGATGGGAAAAGATCTACTGGAAGGAAGGCATTAAGGCATCCCACATCAGTCCAGCGCGAGTGTAACCCACAGGCCAAGATTTTGGAAGGAATCGGACAAAGTAGAGTGATGGAACCAAACCGAAGTATGTTTCTGACATGCAGAAGATGAAGCTAGCGCACGGAAGAAACCCTCTAAACCAACCAATAATGAAAGCTGACACAGAGGCGAGATGTCCACCGATAGGGTCAAATGGAAATCAAGGTACTGCACGAATCCCAAGTGTGATAATGTGTGCTAACGTCGAACACAGGGGAAACCACTCAGTCAAAGACCCATAATGATGATCAAATGATGAGCACAAGGTCACCTATCAATGATGGAAATAGGGCTAGGGTGCGGCTCTAGGTTTGCTCTAAGAGCAATGTGTCGAAGTCGATAAGAGACAAACTCGCCAGTGAGAAGTCAATGAAGACCTTCTCAAACTAGCACGAGCAGAAGACCAAAACATCTGATGTGATAGAACAAGATACTAACAAGACCGGGAAGGCCGACTGAATAATGAGTCAAGAGACACCGCAAAATGGCCGACTCCTCGTTAAAACTTCCTTTGAACAAATCACGACTCGTGATGACCATGTAAGTATAAAAAGTGACACCGTATAAGTCTCATATACAGAAGGCAAACAAAATTCCATATGATTGGAAGAGATAACCAAATCGGGAGAACTCCATCATCGAAACAAGGCAAAGGCTGAACCTAGGTCAAAACTAAAACCATCCCAAATGAAGGAAATATATAAGTGTATGTTCTTTGTTCAAGGGCGATAAACTGACACTGTACTGCCATCAAATTACGAAGTTACAACCCGTTCCTGCTCTTTTTTTTATATATGATTTTTTTGTCTTTTTCATATAATAAGCCTGAAAAAGAATAAAAGAATGCTATGGTACAATGGATAGAATGAGTATCAAGAAACAGATGCACTAGTTCCTAGGATTGAAACGATCCTATGCTCAATGCAAGGTGGCAGAAACTGGTAAGCGATACTCAGAGGAATGTTCCATCCATGGGTAAAGAGGGTGTCAAGTCGTGATAGCTTAGTGCATGCAATGGTTAACTTGTACAAATAGTCAAGGTCAAAATTTGGCTTAAACATTGAGTCCAAATGAAGCCGGCTAAGGGCTAGGATAAACAAGTAGCCAATATGCAATGCAGTAATACAACTCAACAACACCAGGGAGCCTCTAGGGTAATAGCGAGAAAAATGATAGTGAGGAAGAAGAATGAAGCTTCAACACATAAGTCATGGCAGGACTAAAGAGGACTCCCGCACCTACATAAAACGCAGCATGGGAAACAAGTGATAGCGAGGAAATAACTAGGAAGCCCATGTAAACGAAGGCTCTACCACCAAGTCATGATTAAATAATTGGCGAGTGAAATGGGTGTAATACTCATGACCTGATGGGATCGACCCTATGGCAAGCGATCAGAATGGAGGCTAGTATGAAAAATTCAACGGAAAGTGGATTCCCTAACCTATATTCCAGTTTTAGTTTATAAAAAAGAGATTTCAAGAAGACCAATTGAACTATCTGGTAACTAATTCAAACAAACTTGAATTTCAAGTATAACTTCAACAAAATTCTCAAAGCCAACCATGCCACTCTCGCAGCGGGGCCTTATACGAGCAAAAAGGAAGACAAGAAACTCAATAAATCAACTCAGTACAATAGTATAGACTTGCAATAAAAACTTCAAAGAATCAAAAAGAGACTCTTTGAAAATTGCAACAAAACTATTCAACTGAACATCAAGGAAACCAAAAGCACCAAATAGGTAAAAAATCAAAATGTGTAGCAACACACAAGGAAAGAGTAAATAAGCAGGAGCTCTTTGTTCTGATTACGCAGAACAGCCAAGAATCTTCAAGAAAATACCTTGGTACTCAAACCAAAATTGCAAACACAACAACTAGAAATTTCACCAACCGAGAGAGTCTTCACACAAAGGAGAGAGAAATAGACATATAGACACCTTGAACACAGTCCAGAGATTAAAAAACATTGTAGAAACAGGTCACCACAGGCAGACAAGACCAGAAAAGCTAAAAACCAAAATTTCAAAATTTCCCCCCAGGCATACGCACTTTAACAATTTTTCAAAGCCCAGCTGGCAGACATATTTAACATCGGTGAGAAGTGAAACCGTATCACGCGACTACCCTTGACAGAAAACGTATATGTGATCGCGTAGAAAAAACTGCGATGCAAAAGCAAATAATGAAAAATAAAAAAATGACTGCCCGGATAAAGAACTGTGTCTTCATCTCGACCGAGAAAAAATGAACGACCGGAAATAATAATTAAAACCTATGGAAACCTTCAAATAGTCGAACCACCCAATGGGGGAACTTCAAAAAAAGAACGGCCCATGGTAGCACTCGCTCTATTTCGAAAAACACCCTAGAGGTTTGTTGGGTCAAAACCTCCACAGATCAAGGCATGCTATTCAGAAGGACTCACACACAACCATGCTTGAAAGAAAAAAACTAGATAACAACGATAGCAGAACTCACCCGTAGTCCTACGTTCGATGTAGATCCCGCGGGGTCCAAACCCCCACCAACCCTTCTTCCTCTCCAACCTGGAAAACAAGAAAGAACATGCAAGGAAACCTAGTTGCACATCATATATTTCTCCTAAACGTTAGTGTAATACATGTGAAACATTAACTAAACGATAATAAATGCTTAATAATCAATCTTTTCACATAGATATTAACACATAAGTTCAGGAACAAGATGCTTCTTCATTATTACGAACAGCATGTACAGTAGTAAAATGTGGAGAGATCACCTGAATCCTTCGATGATCTTTGAACAGACCATCGTCCGGATCCGTCCCGCCCTTGCCTCGCTAAGATACTTTCAAGACTTGTGCACTCGACATGGCATATAAATGGATGAACATATCCAGGAAACAAGGGTTTCCTGTATAAATCTGGGAAAGTGCAAGAGGCATGGGAAATCAGAATTGAATTGGGATTCCAACAGAGTATAATATCTATAAAATTTCTCTCTCCCTTACGCCATACACATGAGGGGCTTTTATACTCCCTTAAAGTAGTTTCAATCAGTTGGAAACAGTTGGCCACATGCTGGGGTGGTTGAACTACTAGAGTAACCATCAACCCAACTCGAAAATAGGGAATTTTTATATATTTTTTAATGATTTTAATGCCATACGTAGAAAAGTACATGTGGACTCGCGTATACACGTGGAAAAGTCTGGGCATACCTGCATATGGGAATTTTAACACTGTTTTTTATGAATTTGTTCAAGTCTGTGGGAATGGGTGCCCAAGGCCATAGAGACAATCATGAATCACATGAGGGTGAAAAATGATGCTATAACAATTATGACAACAATTTTCAAGCATATAATACATAACCATTGAGGCATTTTGTCAAACACTTGATGACCATCATCTCTTACATGAATATAAGATTATTACTCAAAATATTTAACTCATAAAATTAATAAATTCAAAATTAAAGTATTGGCATATTAAAATAGAAATCATATAATCTTAATCCTTCACCAAAAACTCATAACAAACATAAAAAAGTTGGTAGCAGTAATCTGGAAAATCGCCCAGATTTACAATCTAGGTTCTGAAAAGTATTTTTTTGGAATCAAATGGGGGGTTATAGGTTCATAAGGAATGAATAATCCATGATGATGGGTTGAATCACATTCAAAACACCAAGTAATGTGATTCTTAAAACAACAAAAATTTAGATCCTTAATGTTTCATTCACGACTTTTGTCAACCACATGGAATGAAAACTTTCATCTACAACCCCACATGAGGAAAGACAACCCAAATTTATGCTACTAAGATATGTTAATTGTATCCAAACATTTCTAAATCCACCATATGATTTCTTGAAACATTTTACAACCCACAAGCTAATTCCTTTGACATGATTTGACAAGCTTATTGAAACCATTGCTACAAATTGACAAACACATGCCAGCCTTGAACGCTACATCAATTAAGGCTTTCTGTCAAAATTCTAATAGTACTATTAGAAAAACTTGAATAAAAAAAAATTGAATTATTGATAAGAATATGAAACATAAACCATGACTGAAATTTACCTCAAACACACCTCAATCCTTTGATCTTCCAAACCATATTTTAGTGGCCACCATTTTTGAATTTTCTTTTAAGGAATGATTGTGTAATTCCTCTAGGTATATTTTTGGTACATATCCATTTTCTTACTTCTCTTGTAAACTGTAAGTTAGAACTTATTCATGCATAAATAAATTGATAGCATTACTCATTCACAGATTTTATCAAACACTTTCTAAAATATCCTGAAACCCTTTCTAGAACTTGTGTCTAATTACTTGAAACAAAACCATAACTCATTAAATACTTACCGAAATCCTTTAAAATTTATTTATTTCAATTATATTCAACAATATTTGGCTCTCCTTTCTCAAATGCTACAATAACAAGGTTACTACAATAAAACAAACCAATAATAATTCCATAACATCTTGATATCTAAACATCCATAAATATAGACCACTCTCAATATTAATTTTCAACTAGCCAATAAATTTCTAGATAACATTAGCTTAAACCAAAATTAGATGCTTACAACAATTTAAATTTATACTTTTTATTTTATGGTAAAGCTATACTACAATTTTAGGACAATGAAAATTATACCTGGAGAGATATTAAACTCCAATCACTGAGAATATGATCCATTTTTGATCCCTTAACCAACTCATTTGAACCATCTGGTTTTCCACCCAACGATATAAAAGGAGAAATACTCCCCATAAAACTCCTAAGCTGTAAGAGCTCACAAGTGGTACCAAAATATAACAATAGGGAGATATACAAGATAGGTTGAGGAAGAAATTTCACTTCCTCTCAATAAAACTCATGGTGAAATCCAACGGGTCAAGCTACTTAGGAATTTAGATTATCATTTGGATACCCTCCAAGTATCTCCCTCTCACAATTTTTTTTTTTTTTAATTTATAAATCTCTCCAACTCTTGGTATCATGATGCACCTCTCCCAAGTGAGAATAGATAAGACACATATATAGGAGGAGAAAAAAATTCCTGTCATAAAAGAGGGGTAATATGCATACCTTGTATTCCATTTAGAGGACTGTAACTCATGCCATTAAGGAGAGGTATGCATTCCTCAGTTAAGGAGAGTGTAACATATGCATTAAAGAGAGTATGAGAGTAATATTTTATGACATGTCTTTCATGAGTGTAAGAGGAATATGAAATTATTTGATGAGTGCATCAAATAGAGTGTAATGTATTATTAAAAGAGAGAGAGATTTACATAGTTCCATGAGAATCATCAAGGGGAGAGTTGTCAAGTGATTGAGGAGATATAATTCCCTTTTAATAATAATAGCATAGTCTCATAATAATAATAATAATATCAATAATATTGAGAATCATGTTGAGATTGAACTATTAGGATTGATCAATGATAATTTAAGCAATTTTCCCTCAAGAATACTTGATTATCCATTGATTGGAGGTGAGCTACTCCAAAATTGACAGGAATGAGATTTTATCAAGGAGATTCATCCCTGAGCTTCCCATGAGTGGTATTTTTCTTTCAGCGAACGTGGATTCCACACCGCTACTGCATGCATCTATGTTCCTTAATAGATTGAGGACTCCACGCCATGATCTACTCTAAGGATCCAATATTCCACACCTTTATCTTTTAAAATATTTATGACTTTGTGCCGTAAATATTTTATTATAGATCTAAGAATCCATTTCTTTATTTTTCATGGATTTAGGACTTTGTTCCCTAGTTATTTTATTATATATCCAGGACTCTCTATATTTATATTTCATGGATTCTACACTTCGCGTCCTAATTTCCATGCTTCCTCATCTACTTTTCATTGAAACTCCATGCTTCAACTTAAGGTATTGATTGTGAGCTATTACCCATATGATGGTTTGTTGGTAAGGCCTTGTTCCAAGACCTACACACATCACAATAACATAGATCAAAGCAATCTAATTAATTTCACAATTAACTTGTTTAGATTTTACCAAACATTGTGAATGACTTCAATAGTCATTTTGGTTATGGAGAAATGACTTCCGCAAGAATTTGTAATTTTAACATCCTTGTTTGCAAATAACCACGAACCCTGCCACATCTCGCTCAATAAAATATTAATCATATATAATCATAAAAAGAATGTATCACGACTTCTATAGTCATTTATAATTTGGGCATCCTCGTCTGCAAATAACCATGTCCCTTGCCACATCTTTCTCAATACAATATTAAGAATATATAATCATTAAAATTATGTATCATGACTTCCAAAATCATTTATCATCCATAAATCATAATTAGACATATTTTCCACGTAACCATGATCATCCATGGATATATGTGTCTCAATCCTATATCATCATCCATGTCATATGCCCATATCCAAACTGGGATACCGAAAGAGAAAAAATCGATAATATGCTCTTAACCAAAGTTAGTCTTATACACATAGCCATATATATTATCATAAACATATAGAAAATAGGTGACCCGAACTAGGTCTATAATACACAAGCATATACATAAGTTTGACATGCATAATATTATATTATTGCATCAAAATGACCCTCTCCAAGTGTCACAAAACTAACCTTGCCAAGGTGGAACACCACATACTCCCCCTCTTGGATTAAACTAGGCCAAAGTTTTCTTATAGTTTATATATATATATATTTCCAAAGTCTAATGAGGTTTTCCATGAGGAAAAACCTTCCATTATTAATCTATTAGCATGTATAGTCATGTCATAGTAGATAGATTTTGTCATACACCACCATACATACTATATGAAAATAATAATCTAATCAATAATATAACATATAAAACATATATTCATATAAATGACAATGATCTCACATTACACATGATTTTATTTTCCCTATATGATTTTATTTTCCCTATATAATGCGTTAAGAATTCAATAGTCTGTCATTTTCTTAGAAAATTTGATCTTTCCAGCTCACAAACAACTCCCACATTATTTGTGTAAACAACAATGATTGCTCCATCCCATCCCACAATCAAGGTTGAATACAAAAAGCATCAAATCATCCACACATAATTTCTAGTACAACCACGCAAGAAAACATGTCATATATATAACCCACTCTTACATCACACGTGTTTTATGTCTTCTCAATCCAATCCTCCCTCCCCACACCACCCCCCCCCCGCCCCCCCCCCTCCCCCTAATTTCATAAGACATCCCTACAATCAAAATATTTAGGATCTAGCTACAGTTTTACTAAATGTTTACTCTTTAGGAAAAATCACAATTTGAGGTTCAAGACACCATTTTTTATTTTTTTATTTTTAAACTAACAAGCTAAGGTTCCATAGAGTCCTCATTGACCCAATTTTTTATTATAGACCATTCCTTTTAGTTTCCATAATCTTCATTATTATTCACTTCTCTTACTTGAGAATCAATTATGAATGACTTAGTTAGAAGATATTCATTCCAAAACAATTAAATATATATTTTCGAAAGTGACTTGTAATCAAGAAAAACTTTCATAATTATACAAATAAAAATATCTATAGTATTGAATCTATCTTGATAACTGTAATCCAACCTATTTTCCCACTATAAAATCACTCATGATGTCTATTAAATAATTAATAAATTCATTTGTTTTCATGTTTTATTCCTTACTATGAATACATACACAAAAACGAAACAATCTATGAAAACCATACAATTTTCAAACTATGAAGAGTGTTGATTTTAAATAAGATTTATACTATCATGAAGGCATTCCTAGCCTAAATATACCTAAAGATACGTTTTTTTTTTAACCTCTCCAAATATTATAACCTCTTGCAAGATTACTCATACAACTATATATCCAAGCACAAATTCCTAAATCCATCAATCTATTCCATTCCACATATAATACAATCATATTAGGTTTCCAAATCATGCAAGAATTCCAATTTATCAAAATGTGATCTCACTCTCCTTCAATTTCTCCCTCAAAAACTATCACGAACACATATTCTTGTAAAATGAGAACTCAAATAAGCTCTTCATTAATCACATACCTTTTTATTTAAGTTCAATTAAAACAAAGTCCTAAACACATAAAATCTTTATCTTCTAAACATGTTATTCTATTTACAATTTACAAGTTAATCAAATTCCAAGAAAGCAGTCCATCAAGTTCATAAAAAATATGACTTTTGACTCGGCTTCCTAACTAACAATAGTTTAGAGCAGTTCATGAGTTCAATACTAATAATTTCTCTAATTAAATTCGTTAAATAGAATTGAACCACTATTCAACTCACAAAATCATTTAAGAGACTATTATGACTTTCCTAGACCTAATTTTTCTTAAGCCAAAAGAAAAAATATTTCATCAACATATCACAATAATCTCTTTCTACATTTCAAGCATTTGAAAATAATTTTAATTCCACCTAAATCCAACACATACGAAAGAATTATAATACTAGAGGATAGATACTTAGTTCACACTTGACTCCATATATTAAAATCAATTATTACAAAAATTATAAACCACATAATGGTGTTCATTATACCAATTTTAGTATCTTCATTTGTAATAAAAGTAAAATAACGGATTTAAATCTCAAGAAAATTCATGTTATGAATTTCTATCCATTTAACTTTAATTACACATATTCAATCCTCTGTAATCATGTCTATGAGATTCCATCAAAATATTTTTTATCATTTTAACCAGAAAATTACTTGCCACAAAGATATATGTTAGTATGGATTCCACACCCATACCCTACCTCATTACTAAGCTCATAGATATATTTTAGTATGGATTCCACACCCATACATTTGCTCATAGATATATGCTAGTATGGATTCCACACCCATACATTAGTTCATAGATATATGCTAATATGGATTCCACACTCATACATAAATTAAGGAAATCATAACCTTCAAGTGTTCCTTAAAATGGCTTCCACAACCCTTCATGCACTAGTCATTTAAGGCTCTTGTTTATTAGGAAGGCCATACCTCAACCTAGTATTTGAGTAATTTCAAGTTAATTGGATGCATAATGTCAATCCAAGCTACACAAAATCCTATCAAAGAAATCATAGGAATTCAATTATTAATCTTTAAGAATGTATCCCCAAATCATACTTTAATGCACATAATTTACCCTTGAATCTACATTCACAGTTAAAAGTGACATCTTTCAAGGTATATTTTGTTAATATTCCATTATTGTAGGTAAGAAAAGATTCAAAATTAATAGGATGAACTCAATCATCATGTTAATTGAATCTTGGACTTACACTTGTTACACATTCCCAAATCATACACACTAACGTCATCATACCATAGTTTAGATTAGGCCAATATTTTTCTTGGTAGATACAATTTCATCTAGTAAAGATGGCTACCAGGTCCATATCACATTGATAATAACGCATTAAACATATATGAAACCATGCATCCATTCCACATATCTCACTCACCCATTGACAAGCAAGCTATTCGCATGCTTTGGTTTAACCCCAAATTCTCAAGCACATCCTTTCCCAACATGTATTTAAGTCATTTATCATATTTTTAATAATTTGTCTTAACAAAAATATAAAGGTATATAAGAATACATTCTTTTTATTTCATGAGTTTCTAAATGATGTAATAATAATGTCGTTTATGCAACCAATATGCTTCGAAGTCAACATTCACAATAATTCAAGATGCATGCAAAATCAGCATTCAAGCATCAACCTACAAGCAAGCATGTTGGCCCATTAGGTCCTAGTGTTTTAACTTGGCTCTGATACCATATGTAAGGTCCCACCTTACCAACCATCAATATTATAGATAAATATTGAAACTAAACTCAAAATGTGATATTTTTTTTATTTCCAAATCCTAAGACAAGCCCAAAGCCAATGCCTCACTCAAACCCCAAAACCAAACTACGAAATAAAAACCATCACTTGATCCTCAAACTAAAAAATCATATTTAAAAGAAAGATTCTTTAGTGGGATGAATGAATATCAAACTTTAGGAGCCACAATTTCCAACAAGTTAATTGTTACTTCTGTTATAACTAATTTTATTTTATTTTAAATAACATGGTTATGAATTCTTTAGTTAAAAGTAGAATCTAACTTCAATAAGAGTGATATCCCATATTTATAATTTCATATGTAAGCTGATACTACAACAATTCAGTTACCCAAAATTGACTTTATCAGCATGAATCTTAACTTAATGGGATTACCACGCATATTCATTGAGACATTCCAGAAACATTTTGGTTACAAATCCTAATTCCACTTAGGCATTTTTTTACAGACAATTCATAAATGTATATAGCTATATCCATTAAATCATTATGACAAACAATTTGTAAGCATACAATATATAGCCATTGAGGCATTTTGTCAAACACTTGGCGGCCATCATCTCTTAAGACGATTTTCACAACCCTTAGAAACATGAATATAAGATTCTTACTCAAACTATTTAAATCATAAGATTCAAAAATTCAAAACTAAAATATTGGCCTATTAAAACAGAAATCAAATCATCTTAATCCTTCACCAAAATCTCAAAACATACATACAAAGTTGGTAGCAGTAATCTGCAAAATCTCCCATATTTATGATCTAGGTTCTAAAAAGTGTTTTTGTGGAATAAAATGGGGGGTTACAAGGCCCAAAGGCATGGATACCCCCTGATGTTGGGTTGAATCACTTTCCAAAAACCCAAGAATGTGAATCTTAAAAAAAAAAAAAATTGTATCCTTAATGTTTCATTTACGACTTTTTTCAAACACATGGAATGAAAAATTTCATCTACAACCTTACATGAGGAAATAAAACCTAGAGTTATGCTACTAAGATAAGTTCATTGAATTTACGCATTTCTAAATCCAGCATATGAGTTCTTGAAGCATTTTAAAACCCACAAGCTAATCCTTTGACATGATTTGACAAACTTATTGCAACCATTGCTACAAATTGACAAACACATGGCATCCCCAAATGCTATAGCCATTATGGCTTTCTCTCAAAATTCTAATAGTACTATTACAAAAACTTGAATAAAAAAACATTGAGTTATTGATAAGAATATGTAACAAAGGCCATGACTAAAATTTAGCTTAAATAAACCTCAATCCTTTGATCTTCCAAACCATATTTTAGCTACCATCATTTTTTAATTTTCTTTTAAGGGATGATTTAGTAATTCCCCAGGTATATTTTGGGTACATATCCATTTTATTACTTCACTTGTAAGCAGAAAATTAGCACTTATTCATGCATAAATAAATTGATAGCATTACTCACTCATGAATTTTGTCAAACATTTTGAAAAATATCTTGAAACCCTTTCGAAAACATGCATCTAATTACTTGAAACAAAACCATACCTCATGAAATACTTACCTAAGTCCTTTGGAATTTATTGATTACAATTACCTTCAACAATATTTGGCTTTCCTTTCTCAAATGCTACAATACCAAGACTAGTACAATAAACCACACCAATAATAATTCCATAACATTTTGATATCTAAACATCCATGCATATAGACCACTCTTAGTCTTCCTTTTCAACTAGCCAATAATATCCGAGATTGCATAATCTTAAGCCAAAATTAGATGCTTACAACAATTTAAGTTTCTACCTCTTATTTTATGCTAAAGCTATACTACAATTTTAGGGCATTGAAAATTATACCTCAAGAGATATTCAGCTTCAATCACTGATAATATGATCCATATTTGATCCCTTAACCAATCATTTCAACCATACGGTTTTCCACCCAACCATATCCAATGAGAACTCCCCCCCATGGAACTCCTGAATTGTAACATCTCACAAACAATGCCAAAATATAACATGAGAGATATATACAAGGCAAGTTGAGGAAGACAAATTTCACTTCCTCCCAATATCATTCATGGTCAAGTCCATTGGGTCAAGCTACTTAGAAATTTATATTATCATTTGACTACCCTCCAAGCCTCTCCCTCTCACAATATGTTTTTTTAAATGTATAAGTCTCTCTGACTCTTGGTATCACAATGCAGTGAGAATACGTGAGACACATATATAGGAGGAGAAACAAATTCTTGTCATAAAGGAGGAGTAATATGCATGCCTTGTATTCCATTTAGATGAGTGTAACTCATGCCATTAAGGAGAGGTATGCATGCCTTAGTTAAGGAGAATGTAACATATGCATTAAAGGGAGTGTAAGAGGAATATTTTATGACATGTCTTTATTGAGTGTAAGAGGAATATTCCATTCTTTGATGAGTGCATAAAATAGTGTAATGTATTATTAAAAGAGAGAGAGAGAGTTACATAGAGCCATGAGAATCATCAAGAAGAGAGGTGTGAAGTGATTGAGGAGATATAATTCCTTTTAATAATAATATCATAGTCTCATAAAAGATAATAATAATAATAATAATATTAATAATATTTAGGATTAAGTCGAGATTGAACTATTATGATTGATTAATCATAAGTTAAGTGATTTTCCTTCAAGTATACTGGATTACCCATTGATTGGAGGTAAATTACTATTTTTGGAAACTCATACTTGAAATGGTAGACATGACTTTCTATTTTTAGAAAGTCACTCAAAAGTTGTTAGGAATGAGATTTTATTAAGGAAATTCATCCATGAGGTGCCCATGAGTGGTATTTTTCTTCCTGAGAATAGGGATTCTGCACTCCTATTGTATGCATCTCTATGCCTTAGTAGATTGAGGACTCCGCGCCCTGATCTACTCTAAAGATCCAAGATTCCACACCTTGATATTTTTTAAATATTCAAGACTCTGTTCCCCAAACATTTCATTATAGATCCAAGGCTCCATGTCTTTATATTTCATGGATTTAGGACTCCATTCCCTAATCCCTTTATTATATATCCAAGACTCCACGTCTTTATATCTCATGTGTTAGGGCTTAAGCGACTAATTTCCATTGTTTCTCATCTACTTTGCTTTGAAACTCCGCACTTCACCTTAAGGTACTGATTGTGAGCTCTTACCCATTTGATGGTTTGTTGGTAAGGCCTCGTTCCAAGACCTGCACACATCACAATCTCATAGATCAAAGGAATCAAATGAATTTCATAATTAACTTATTCACATTTTACCAAAGATTGTGAATAACTTCCACAGTCATTTTGGTTCTGGAGAAATGACTTACACAGCCATTTATAATTTGAACATCCTTGTTTGCAAATAACCACGCCCCTGTCACATCCTGCTCAATACAAGATTAAGCATATATAATCATAAAAGTCATGTATCATGACTTCCACAGTCATTTATAATTTGAGCATCCTTGTTTGCAAATAACCGTGTCCCTTGCCACATCTTTCTCAATACAATATTAAGCATATATAATCATACAAATCATGTATTATGACTTCCAAAATAATTTATCATCCATAAATCACAATTAACCATATGTTCCACGTAACCATGATCATCCATGGATCTATGTGTCTCAATCCTGGATCACCATCCATGTCATACACCTATGTCCAAACTAGGATACCAAAAGAGAAAACATCGATAATATGCTCTTAACCAAAATCAGTCTTATACACACAACCATAGATATTATCATAAACATATAGAAAACAGGTGACCCAAGGTCCCAAACTAGGTCTATAACACACAAGCATATACATAAGTTTGACATGCATAATATTATATCATTGCATCAAAATTATCATCTCCAAATGTTAGAAAACTAACCTTACCTACGTAGGACTATGCAAACATAGTTACCGATCAAATAGGTAACTGAACTGGTACCTACTTTTTTGAGGTAGCAAAGAACACACCTGATTCTGAAAAGTGGTGATGCAGAATCACCCTGCTTTTTTTGGCATATTTTTGACACTTTAATTTTTATTTATTTATGAAGTATGAACATTTGTTTTAAATGTTAGTGGTTTTCATGCTAATTTTGAAAGGTATTGATGTAGCATCAACCATTTTTCTTTGAGTAGTGATTTTCATGTTGGTAATAAAACATAAAAATAAAATAAGAAAAACATGACAAACAAAACTCAAATAAATAAAAAATATATAGAAACAATATAAAAACCAATAAAAATGTAAGAAAAAAAACAAAACTAACTTATAAAAATAAATAAATTAAATAAAAATAAATAAATTAAACAAAAACATTAAACAAAAAATTTCGAAATTTATATAAAAAAGGAGAATTTAAAAAAAAACACATATTAAACAAATAAATAAAAATTGAAGTAAAAGAATTAAAAGAAAAACATAAAAAAACAATATTTTCTAAGTTATTAAAAAAAAAACCATATAATTAAAAAAGAAATTAAAACGGAAAATTTAAAAATAATTAAAATTAAAACACAAAAATTAAAATACAAAAATAAAACATAATTTAAATTTTGAAAAAAAAAAAATTACAAAAGAAAATTAAAAAAAAATACTAAGATTTAAAAAGAAAAATGAAAAAAAAAACATTTTCAAATTATATATATATATATATATATATATATATAACCATTTTAAAATTTAAAAAATGAAAATAAAATAAAATAAAACAAAAGTTAAAAAAAAAATTAAAATTAAAATTTAATAAATTTAATAAATAAATTTTAAATTTTAAATTTTAAAAATAATTAGCTTAAAAATATTAGCTTCAAAAAAATAATTAAAAAGTAAATTAAAAATAAAAAATGAAAAATTATTTTTTATTAAATTAAAAAAATAAAATAAAATAAAAACAAATATTTAATTTAATAATAAAAATATAAATTGAAAAATTAAAAAAAGGACATTAAAAAAATCGTTAAAATTTAATTAAAAAAAGAAAAAATAGAATTAATTTTTTTTTTTAAATGAAAAAGAGTGGCACCGCCTAGGTGGCGGTTGGGACGGGCTGCTAGGGGAGAGGGGTGCGTTGGAAACAGCTCCCTGCCTACCCAACCTCCGGCCCCCGCGGCCACCTGGACAGTGCCACTCTTTTTTTTTAATTACATAAAATCTAATATTTTTTATTTAAATTAAAGTTTTGTATTTTAAATTAAGTTGTTTTTAAAAAAAAATTTTAAATTTTTTTTTTTTATATTAAATTGTTTTTTAATTTTTTGTCAATTTAATATTTTTAATTTATTTATTTTTTACCATTTTCAATTGATTTTTTATTTTTTATTTTTTAGTTTTCATTTTAACTATTTTTAATTTTTAATTTTTAATTTTAATTTTTTTTTTTTCAAAATATATTTATTTATTCATTTATTTATTAAAATTTGATATTTTTGTCTTTGAATTTAATTTGTTATCTTAATATTTAATTTTTTTCAATTATATATATATATATATATATATATATATATATATATATATATATATATATATATATAATTTAAATTTAATAATTTAATTGTATTTTATTTTTTCATTTCTAATTAATTTTTAAATTTTTAAATTTAAATTTTTATTTTAAATTTTTAAATTTACTAAAATTTAATATATTTTTTTAAATTTAAATTTTTATTTTAAAATTTAATTTTTTTTGTTTTTAATTTAATAAAATTTTTATTTTCATTTTTTAAATTTAATTTTCATTTTTTATTTTTATTATTTTTTTAAAAATCTGTTTAATTTTTATATTTAATTTTTATTTTAGTTTTTAAAATACAATCAATTTCGTTTTTTTTTCAATTATTTTAAAATGTTCTTTTCATTTAAAAAAAAAATTAATATAATTTTTTATTATTCTAAAATTTTTGTTTCAACACTTTCCGTTTTTTGGGGTGTTTTTTTGCAGAACATTTTTGCACAAAAAAATTTTGTTTTTTCTTCTATTTTTAAAAATATCGAAAATTTACTCCAAAAAAAAAGAGGCTATTCCAGAATATAATTTTTCATTTTGAGAGTGTTTTTTGCACCCAAAAAAACTGGCTTTTACTTCCATTTTTAAAAAATGTTGAAAATTTTCTCCAAAAAAGAAGGTTATTCGAGAATACAAATTTTTGTTTTCAAGTTGTTTTCTCATGGTTTTTTGTTGTTTTTTTTTTTGTTAGAGTTCTCGTTTTGAGGTAATAGTTCCTATTTTATCGGTAACTATGTTTGCAGTACTGAACTTGCACCAATTTTTTTCTAACATGTACTTCATTGATTTTACTTATTAAAATGATTTTCCCCTTACAAATTGAATGGAAAAAATTAATTTCCTATTTTCATTTTCCCCTTTTATGATTCTTTATCATCATTTTTGGAACAACTTTCCAAGAAGAAACTTGCATATATTTATATCTTAGAGAAGGTAGAAATATGTGTTCCTAAATGTGAAAATTAATGTTTCCTCGGGAACTTACTGGTAATGTCGATAAGGGAAATCGAAAAAACTTATTGACATACTAATACTTATCAGAGAAGAAGAAACTTAATCATTTTGTGTGTCTAACCACCTCTTGTCCCACTCTCCTTCCTATAAATAATGGCTCTGAATCAAATTTTCATAATCTAATGGCCTTTCCATAAGGTTTTAGAGTATGGCAGAAAACATGTTTTCCAATGTTCTCTAGTTAGCGAGGTATTCCATAGTTTTTTTATTCTTTCATTCAATATCATGCCTAGATTTTCATGAATTGAACATGTCATCGGGATGAAGCAATGCATATGGACAATTATAAGTTAAAAAATTAGGTGATGACATTTAAGTAGCTTGTCCGTAATGTATTTGAGTTATATGTGTCACTAATTTTTGGCTCCTCTTTTTATTGAATGTTACAGAAGATCAAAGAAAAGACTTATGAGGGGATTAAATTGTCATTGCATGTGCATGTCATTTAGTGAATATTAAATTGATTGAAAGGGATCCATTTAGACTTGTAGAAGGGAATGTTTGTCATCCTATTTCTCATAGTATGTTTTTGATGAATTTTCTTGGAGCAAATTGTTCTTATATAAAGAGATATCATCTCCAAGTACCCCTAAAATTTGCATACAATTATTCAAATGAGATGATTTAAATAGAAGAATCTACAAAGAAGATCTTATTTTTCCCTTATCTTCATGTTTATCATCCATTATCTTCTTACATATTGTCCCTTATATTCTTCTTAATATTGTCTTCTTATTTATCATCCTTATGTTTGTAAAAATTTTCCCTTATCTTCTTCCCAATAACTATGTTAGGTCCTTCTAGTGTAGCCCCTATATTTTTATTTTTGTACCCTTACATTATTATTCTTACATAGGCTCTAGTTATATTATGACCCCTTAGACTCCTATATATACCAAGGAGGTCTCATCATTTGAATAATCCAGGAATTTTCATTTATGTGATGTAAAAGGATTTTTACCCCTCAAAGAGGTTTATTTCGAGGTCATTAATCTATATTCTCTTCTTTTTTATGATATGGTTACATAGCATTTGGTATCAAAGATTTGGATTATAGGGTTTCGCTCTTTCAAACAGGGCATATTAGCATTTTCACTATAACAATTTTTATGCAAGGATTCAAAACATGGAATTTTTACTGCATGGAGCAAAAATATTTGTGAGCATATTTTAAAATTTTCGTATCTCAGTTCACTAATTTTTTTTAGATATGATATGAAGAAGTTAGGGTTTCTAGATGCTCCAAAATTTAGTGTCAAATAGGCGACGGAGGGAAAATAGTCATAATTCTCTCTTAAAGCATTAGATTTGAATTCTATAAAATGTTACTAAAATTTCATCAACCTTAATTTCTTGGGGAGGAATTCATGGCCGAAGGCGAACACAATAACACATGGTATTATGTACGAGTTTGTTATACTAAACAAGTCCATAATTAGTTCATCATTGGAGATTTGATATAAATTTATCTTGAAGAATCCAATATTGGTCTAGCTTGTCACGTTTGAAAGAGGAAACAAAATAATACCTTAGAATGGATTTTTATACCTTAGCAGGTCAAAATTATAGAGATATGATATTTTTAAGGTCACGCTCGCAAAAATAAGAAAAAATGTATTTTTTTTTAAATGCTAAATTTTTTTTTGAAAAATAATTTTGAGGAGATTCAAAGGGAGCACAAATATTAACTATTTCATTGTAAAATTCCTTGAAACAAAAAAAATGGATACACCTTGTAAGCCAACATAAAGCTCTTCTTGAATTCCTAAGGAAGAGGAATAAATGCAAGATGATATATAAAAATTATGAGACCAGGTGCAACAAATTTTGCTCTCACAAAGAGTAAAAAAAAATGAATTGGAAGAAATTATTAATGTTTAGATGGATGGATCAAAATCTGACATGGATGGTTTTGAAGAAAAAATAAAAATGGGCATAAAAGGCTTGAAGGATGGCTTAAAAGTAGAAAAGGAAGATTGAAAGGAAGGTTTGAAAAAGTTGCTACAAGAAATGATTCCTAATGGCGACAAGGTATTCCATGAAAATCATGATGAGAAAAGCATAAATGTGAATCACGATTTTAGAGACTCTAACTTTAGGTTTAAGACAAACAACATTCCATAGATCGATACAAGGAAGTTTGATGGCAAGGATACAATAACATGGATACTATAGATCGACCATTTATTTCATCTACATGATGTGAAACACATAGAAAATGTACGAAGTTCATAATTTTTTTTTTAGAACACAATGAATTTTTATGGTATCAATGAATTTTTTCTTGTAAAGAACTATCATTCAGACAGATTTTATGGAGGAATTTATAGCACATTATGAGTGTTGGGTATGTGTTATACTCTTTCTAGGACTATTCATATGTGGGGGGTTTACAGGGGGGCGACATCACCCCTATACGTTGCTCCAGGCACAACAGGGGGGCAGCAACCCCCCATGTTTGGGGTTCGGGGCAGTGCCACAGGAAATTTTTTTTGGACCCTATTTTTCGATGGGCGGACCCGCCCATGGTTTTGTGCATGGGTTTGCACATGGTTTTGGGGCATGATGGTTTTTAGCCCCTGGTATTTTGTAGATCCGGTCAAGGGAACTATGGTTATGTTCTAATCCAGGGTTAATGGATTGGGGTTTATGTATGCTTTGGCATGTATATATATGTGTTGTAACACTAAAAGGAATATAATGAAAGATCAAGCTGGTTATCCTGATTTAGGATCCAGGGGAAAATCTCTGTGTTTATCTGTTTTATGTTTTATACTCTCGCTATTGTTTATTTTATTTTTTAAAGATTCGTTCGTAGATAATTTATGTACAGGGTTAAAGTCTACATTTCATATTGGAGCTGTTTCGAATTCAAGGGGATGCATTTCCTGCTAAGGGGTTTTTCCTCGGGCCTGAGGTAGACACTGTTCAGTGGGAGATCTATGATATCGATTCTTGTTGTGAAAGAAGATGGTGAGTGGTGGGAAGATAGAGATCGAGAAATTTAATGGTCAGAGTTTTGAGTTGTGAAAGGTCAAGATGGAGGATCTACTGGTGGATAAATATCAGTGGATCATGGTAGATTCGGGTATTAAACCAACGAAAATTTTAGTTGAAGACTGGAAGAAGCTGGATCGGAAGGCAAAGAGCATAATACGGTTATGTGCCTCAAATTCAGTATTGTTCAATGTATCTGCGGGAGCTACGGTGAAGACCTTGTGGGACAAGCTAGGGAATTTGTACCAATCTAAGTCTCTGGTGAATAAATTTCTCCCACGGAAAAATATGTATAACCTAAGGATGAAGGATGGAGACTCAGTGACAGAGCATTTGAACACCTTCAATATTGTGGTAAGCTAACTATCATCTGTTGATATTAAAATCTCATATGAAGATAAGTGCATCAGTTTGTTATGTTCTCTACCAAATTCGTTGGATAGTTTGGTTATTTCAATAGGTAGCATTATTACTACCTTGAATTTTGATGACATTGTCTCAGCCTTGCTATCAGAGGAAATGAGATGGAGAAATATGGAGTGTCAAAATGGAGATGCCTTATCTGTATGAGGAAGGTCCCAGAACAGAAACAAGAATACTTTTTTGAGTGGGAGATCTAAATCTAGAGGGAGATATAAATCTCCTGGAAATTTTGTAAAGGTGTGATGGAAGTGCGGAAATGAAGGGCACTACAAAAAGGACTACAGATATAAAGCTCCTGAGAAAGGAAAGGGATCTGATGATGCTGCTTCTATAGAGGTAAAAGCCACCTCAGATGAAGGTGGGGATGTGCATTTGGCTTCTTCTTCAAATACACATGTAGATCATGAGTCATGGTTGATTGACTCAGGTGTATCCTTTCACTTCACTCCCCATAGGGAGTGGTTTTACGAGTATGGGAAATATGATGGCGGTGATGTCTTCTTAGGGGATGATAGGAATTCCAGAATCGTCGGACGTGGAAAAGTTAAGCTGAAGCTAGAAGGTGGAAGAATTATAATGCTTCCTGGTGTTTTGCACATTCCTACATTGGCCAGGAATCTAATTTATGTAAGCAAGATGGATGATGTAGGTGTAAAAACAGTGTTCAAGAAAGATACTTGTAAGATGGTTCAGGGAGCACTTGTATTAATGCAGGGAGTTCGGATTGGAAATTTGTTCAAGCTTCAGGGTAGCACTATTATTGATGGGTGCAATTATTCTGTCGTTCCCGAAAGTGGAGCGGAAAGCCTAGTGGTCTCTGGAGAAAAGACCATGATATGGCATTAAAGGCTTGGACATATTGGAGAGAAGGGCCTTCAGATATTGTATGGAAATGGTATGGTAGAAGGTATGTCTAATAGCTCTCTGGATCTCGATTTTGGTGAACATTCTCTATATGGGAAGCATAATCGGGTGAGTTTTCCTTCTGGTGCTAAGAGGGCGAACAAGATATTAGAGCTTGTGCATATTGATGTGTTTGGACCTCTGTCGGTTCCATCACTGGGTAAGTCTTTGTACTATGTTTCATTCATAGATGACTTCTCAAGGAATACATGGATATATTTCTTGAGGAAGAAATCTAAAGTCTTTTATAGATTTGAAGAATTTAAGGCTCTGGTGGAAAACTAGACAGAGAGGAAGATAAAGGTGCTGAGGATAGATAATGGTGTGGAGTTATGCAAGAAGGAATTTGAAGAGTTCTGTAAGAAGTGTGGTATAGCACGACAGAAGACTACTCCATACGCACCTCAGCAAAATGGAGTTGCATAAAGAATGAACATAATGCTGATGGAAAAGGCAAGAAGCATGCTCAGTGGTACTGGGTTAGGATAAGAATTCTGGGCAGAGGCAGTGGAGATTGCATGTTACTTGGTTAATAGATCACCTTCATCAGCGTTGGAGAATAAGACTCCACATGAGGTATGGACTGGTAAGAAACCCTCTCTTTCACATATGAGGGTATTTGGATGTGATGCATAAGTACATGTTCCAAAGGAGAAAAGGACCAATTTGGATAATAAATCTGCAAGGTGCATCTTTATTGGGTATAAGGATGGTTTAAAGAGTTATAAGCTTTGGAATCCGGAAACAAGGAAGGTTGTGTACAGTCGAGATGTGGTGTTTAGAGAGGTGAAATATGTTGTTAAACATGAAGTCCTACCAAAGGAACCTAAGAAGATAGATTTTGAGCTAAAGGAGGATGAAGCAGACTCTACAATAGAAGAAGAATCAGAAGAGGAAGAGCCACAAACTCTAGCTATGAGAAGATCAGTTCAGGAAAGAAGACAACCAAAAAGGTATAGTCCATCTGCTTTCTGTTCAAATTTTTCTTTAAATATAACTGATGATGATCCCAGAACCATTAGGGATGCAGTAGATTCAGAGGATGGAAAACTCTAGAAGGAGACCAGGTTTGATGAAATGAAATCCTTGCATAAAAATGAGGCATGGAATCTGGTGGATTTGCCGGCTGAAAGGAAGCCCATCGGGAGAAAATGGATGTTTAATAAGAAGATGAATGTAGAAGGTAAGGTGGAGAAATACAAATCTCAATTGGTAGCAAAAGGTTATTCCCAAGTTGTGGGACTTGATTTTGGTGATATTTTTTCTCCTGTTGCAAAAGTTACTTCTATTAGATTACTTTTATCTGTTGCTGGTGCATTTGATTTTGAGGTAGAATAGATGGATGTGAAGACAACATTTCTTCATGGGGATCTAGAAGAGGAGATCTACATGAAACTACCTGAAGACTTTATGATGAAGGGGAAGAAAGAACTGGTATGCAGGTTAAAGAAGTCTCTATATGAGTTAAAACAGTCACCAAGGATGTGGTATCAGAAAATTGATACCTATATACGGGGATTTGGCTTCACCAGAAGCATGGCGGATCACTATTTTTATTTTAAATTAATTGTTGACCGTGTTATTTATTTGGTCTTGTATGTGGATGATATGTTGTTCATTGGAAATGACAAAGAAATTATCCAATGTTTTAAGACCCAACTATTCTCCAAATTCGACATGAAGGATCTTGGTGCTGTAAACTATATTTTGGGCATGGAAATTAAGAGAGATCAGGCAAAGAGGAAGGTATGGTTAAACCATAGGAAGCATGTCGAGACTATATTGCAGAGGTTCAATATGCAGGATACTAAACCAATGAATTTTTCGATTCTTGTAGGTGTAAATTTGTCGATTGAACAGTGTCCCAAGACACAAGAAGAAGAGAAGGATATGTCCCATGTTCCATATGCAAGTGTAGTGGGTAACCTGATGTATGCAATTTTCTCTACTAGACCAGACATTTCACATGCAGTGGAAGTATTGAATAGGTTTATGTCAAACCCAGGGAAGGAGCATTGGACAACAGTGAAGCGGGTTTCAAGATATTTGCGTGGCACTAGTGATTATGGCTTGTGCTACCAGGGAAGACCAGGATTGGAAAGAGTGTTGGGAATTCCTGGCTTTGTTGATGCAGACTGGGCTGGAGATCTGGACCAAAGAAGATCTACAAGTGGATATGTGTTTAGCCTATTTTGAGGTGCAGTTAGTTGGATGAGTAAAAGAGAGTCTGTCGTGGCTCTTTCAACTACAGAGGAAGAGTACATGGCAACCACTCATGCAAGAAAGGAAGTAGTTTGGTTGCAGAGATTATGTTCAAGTATGGGGTTGGTGCAGTAAGCTATAAGGATAGATTGTGCTAGCCAAAGTGAAATTTTCTTGGCTAAGAACCCTACTTATCATTCAAAGACAAAGCACATTGATGTTCAATATCACTTTGTGAGATATATGGATGAGGCTAAAAGGGTGTTGCTGGTAAAGGTGGATACTTTGAAGAATGTTGCAGATGCATTGACGAAGTCTGTGAGCACTCACAAGTTCTCTTGGTGTAGAGAAACAATGTGTCTTGCAAAGCTTGGCTAATGACTCAACTCTCCTATGGCCCCGTGCGGAAACAAAACAAGTGGGCGAATGTTGGGTATGTGTTATATTCTTTCCATGACTAGTCACGTGCGGGGGGGTTATAGGGGGGGCGAAATTTCCCCTTGTATGTTGTGCTCATTGCAGCAGGGGGATCATGGGGGGGGCGGAAGCCCCCCCTGATCGGGGTTCGGGGCAGCACCCTGGGAAAAATAATTTGGACCTTATTTTTCGGTGGGCGAACCTGCCCATGGTTTTGTGCATGGGTTTGCACATGGTTTTAGGGTGTGATGGCTTTCATCCCCTGGTATTTTGTAGATCCGGTCAAGGGAACTACGGTTATGTTCTAATCCAGGGTTGATAGATTGAGGTTTATGTATGCTTCGGCATGTATATATGTGTGTTGTAAAACTAAAAGGAATATAATGAAAAATCAAGTTGGTCATCCCGATTTGGGATCCAGGGGGAAATATTTGTGTTTATCTCTTTTATGTTTTATGGTCTCGCTATTGTTTATTTTCTATTTTGAAGATTCGTTTGTACATAATTTTTGTATAGGTTTAAAATATAAAATGAGGATACAAAAATAAATACCTTCTTTATCCAAATGATAAATCTCAAAAAAAAGTTTTCAATTAGGGAGCACATAGAGGACTTCCAAAAATTGAATATAAAGGTAATTGATATTCTAGAGGAGCATATAATTTATTTATTCATAGGGAATTTAAAGGATAACATCCAACATGAGGTTCATCTTTAGGAACTCAATTCATTGGATAATTCATTCAATGTAGAAAGAAACATTGAAAATGGCAACAAGGAAGTCTACCACTCACAATAATAAAGTTGGAAGCATTACTTTTCCTGGCTTACCACAAACTACCAGGTTAACATCGTAACAATTGGAGAAAAAAATGGAAGAAGGGTTGTGTTACAATTGTGATAGAAAATACACTAAAGGTCATAAGTGTCCCGAGAAGAACTGATTCTACATATTATGATGAGAATGAAAAGGAACAAGAAAAATTAAAAGAAGAATATATATACTAGGAACCAACCCGAGTCGATGAAAAAAAAGAGATGAATGCAACCTTATCTTGTAATGCATTGGCAGAAATTACGACTCCTGAAAGTCACAATATAGAACGATATATCAAGAAGAAAAAGGTAATAGTGTTGATTCATTCAGGTAGTACTCATAATTTTATTCATTGTAATATGGTTAAGGATTTGAATTAATTTCTATATCCAACACCAAAGTCTCAATTTATGGTTGCAAATGAAGAAACTATAAACTTCTCAAGAAGTTGCATAATATCAATATAACTCTTAGGGAATACATATTGAATACTCCAATCATTTCCATTCAAAATGGGTGATGTATATGTTGTATTAAGAGTCCAATGGTTACAATATTTGGGGATAATAGCTTTTAAGTTACAAGAAATTTTCTTGAATTTTTTCTGAGAATGAAAGGAGATTGAATTAAGGGGCATCAAAAGGAAACCATGGAAGATACTAACGTCTAATAACATGAAAAATATTTTGAAGAAGGAACAATGAGGGGTAATTGTACAATTATGTTTGTTGGATGTTAAAAAATCAAATTCATCCATTTCTCTAGATCTCCAAAGATTCCATGAAAATAATTCCAAGGTATTTGAGACCCCCAAAGGCCTTCCACATATTCATGATCACGATAACACTATTGAATTGCTTCTATGAAGTGCTCCTCTAAATCTTAGACCTTACAGATATCCCTATGCTCAAAAGAGTGAAATGAATGTATGGTTACAAAAATGATATAGGAAAGTATAATTCAACACATCCAAATTAATTTTTCTTTCACAGTAGTATTGATGCACAAGAAGCAAGGATCATGGTATATGTGTCCAGATTATAGAGAGCTCAAAAATTTCACTATTAAATACAAGTGTCTCATTCACATCGTTTATGAATTGCTGGAGAAAATACATGGAGAAAGTCACTTCACCAAGATAGATCTTTGTTCATTATATCATCAAATTAGAATGAAGATAGAAGTCATTTTGAAAACAAAATTTGAACTCATGAAGGTCATTATGAATTTCTGGTCATGCCTTTTGGCCTCACTAAGGCACCTTCCACATTTCATGGTTTTATGAATTCCACTTTCAAAGAATTCCTTAGAAAATTTGTGTTAGTATTTTTGCTAATATACTAATCTATAAAAAGTTTGGGAATGACCATGCTAAATATGTTTACAGGGTGATCCAACTTTTGGAGGAGAAACATATGTACTCAAAAATCTCCAAATGTTTCTTTGGGGTCAAGGAAGTGGAATATTTAGGTAATATTGTATCCCATGAGGGTGTCAAGGTGGACCCTAACAAAATGAAAGCCATCAAGGAATGGAGTTTCCTAACAAAATTAAGGCATCCTCGAGGACTTCTCAGATTATCAAGGTATTATCACAAGTTTTTTAAGAATTACAGGAAGATAACAACACCTTTAACAACATTACTGAACAAATGTGAATTTCTTTGGAATCGAGAAGCAGTTAAGGATTTTAAAATCTTAAAGACATAGTGTATGAAACTTTAGTATTACTTACAATATATTTCAGAAAAACATTTATTGTGGAATGCGATGCCTCAGGAAATGAGATTGTTTTTGTTTTAATGAAAGAAGGAAGACCCACTTATTTTTAAAGTTGTCCAATAAATGAAGACTGGAAGAAGCTGGATCAGAAGGCAGAGAGCATACTACGGTTGTGTGCCTCAAATTCAGTATTGTTCAATGTATTTGGGGAAGCTATGATGAAGACCTTGTGGGACATGCTAGAGACTTTGTACCAGTCTAAGTCTTTGGTGAATAAATTTTTCCCGCGGAAAAAGATGTATAACCTAAGGATGAAGGATGGAGACTCAGTGATGGAGCATCTGAACACCTTCAATACTGTGGTAAGCTAGCTATCATCTATTGATATGAAAATCTCAGATGAAGATAAGTGCATCAGTTTGTTGTGTTCTTTACCAGATTCGTGGGACAGTTTGGTTATTGTGATAGGTAGCAATATAAGTACCTTGAATTTTGATGACATTGTCTCAGCCTTGCTGTCAGAGGAAATGAGAAAGAGAAATATGGAGTGTCAAAATGGAGATGCCTTATCTGTACGAGGAAGGTCCTAGAACAAAAACAAGAATAAGGTTTCGAGTGGGAGAACTAAATCTAGAGGGAGATCTAAATCTCCTGGAAAGTTTGTAAAGGTGTGCTGGAAGTGCGGAAAGTAAGGGCACTACAAAAACGACTACAGATATAAAGCTCTTAAGAAAGGAAAGGGATCTGATGATGCTTCTTCTACAGAGGAAAAATACACCTCAGATGAAGGTGGGGATGTGTATTTGGCTTCTTCTTCAAATACACATGTAGATCATGAGTCATGGTTGATTGACTCGGGTGTATCCTTTCACTTCACACCCCATAGGGAGTGGTTTTATGAGTATGAGAAATATGATGGCGGTGATGTCTTCTTAGGGGATGATAGGAATGCCAGAATCGTCGGACGTGGAAAAGTTAAGCTGAAGCTACAAGGTGGAAGAATTCGAATGCTTCCTGGTGTTTTGCACATTCCTACATTGGCCAGGAATCTAATTTATGTAAGCAACATGGATGATGCAGGTGTAAAAATAGTGTTCGAGAAAGATACCTGTAAGATGGTTCAGGGAGCACATGTATTAATGCGGGGAGTTTGGATTGGAAATTTTTTCAAGCTTCAAGGCAGCACTGTTATTGATGGGTGCAATTGTCTTGTGGTTCCTGGAAGTGGAGCAGAATGCCTAACAGACTCTGGAGAAAAGACCATGATATGGCATCAAAGGCTTGGACATATTGGAGAGAAGGGTCTTTGGATACTATATGGAAATTGTATGGTAGAAGGTATGTATAATAGCTCTCTAGATTTCAATTTTGGTGAACATTATATATGTGGGAAGCATAATCGGGTGAGTTTTACTTCTGGTGCATAGAGGGCGACCAAGATATTAGAGCTTGTGCACAGTGATGTGTTTGGACCTGTGTCGGTTCCATCATTGGGTAAGTCTTTGTACTACGTTTCATTCATAGATGAATTCTCAAGGAATAAATGGATATATTTCTTGAGGAATAAATCTGAAGTCTTTGACAGATTTAAAGAATTTAAGGCTCTGGTGGAAAACTAGACAGAGAAGAAGATAAAGGTGCTGAGGATAGATAATGGTGCGGAGTTCTGCAAGAAGGAATTTGAAGAGTTCTCTAAGAAGTGTGGTATAGCACGATAGAAGACTACTCCATATGCACCTCAACAAAACAGAGTTTCATAAAGAATGAATACAATGCTGATGGAAAAGGCAAGAAGCATGCTCAGTGGTACTGGGTTAGGACAAGAATTCTTGGCAGAGGCAGTGGAGACTGCATGTTACTTGGTTAATAGATCACATTCATCAGCATTGGAGGATACGACTCCACATGAGGTATGGACTGGTAAGAAACCCTGTCTTTCACATATGAGAGTATTTGGATGTGATGCATATGTACATGTTCCAAAGGAGAAAAGGACCAATTTGGATAATAAATCTGCAAGGTGCATCTTTATTGGGTATAAGGATGGTTTAAAGAGTTATAAGCTTTGGAACCCATAAACAAGGAAGGTTGTGTACAGTCTAGATGTGGTGTTTAGAGAGGTGAAATATGTTGTTAAACATGAAGTCCTACCAAAGGAACCTAAGAAGACAGATTTTGAGCTAAAGGAGGATGAAGCAGACTCTACAACAGAAGAAGAATCAGAAGAGGAAGAGCCACAAATTCCAGCTATGAGAAGATCAGTTCGGGAAAGAAGACAACTGGAAAGGTTGAGTACATCTGCTTTCTGTTCAAATTTTTCTTTAAATATAACAGATGATGATCCCAGAACTGTCAGGGATGCAGTAGATTCAGAGGATGGAAAACTCTAGAAGGAGGCTAGGTTTGATGAAATGACATCCTTGCATAAAAATGAGGCATGGGATCTGGTGGAGTTGCCGGCTGGAAGGAAGCCCATCGGGAGAAACTGGGTGTTTAAGAAGAAGATGAATGTAGAAGGTAAGGTGGAGAAATACAAAGTTCAATTGGTAGCAAAAGGTTATTCCCAAGTTCTGGGAATTTATTTTGGTGATATTCTTTCTCCTATTGCCAAAGTTACTTCTATTAGATTACTTTTATCTGTTGCTGTTGCATTTGATTTTGAGGTAGAATAGATGGCTATGAAGACAACATTTCTTCGCGGGGATCTAGAAGAGGAGATCTACATGAAAGAACCTGAAGGCTTTATAATAAAGGGGAAGAAATAACTGGTATGCAGGTTAAAGAAGACTCTATATGGATTAAAATAATCACCAAGGATGTGGTATCAGAAAATTGATACCTATATACGGGGATTTGGCTTCACCAGAGGCATGGAGGATCACTATGTTTATTTTAAATTAATTGTTGACCGTGTTATTTATTTGGTCTTGTATGTGGATGATATGTTGTTGATTGGAAATGACAAAGAAATTATCCAAGGTTTGAAGACCCAACTATTCTCCAAATTCGACATGAAGGATATTGGTGCTGCAAACTATATTTTGGGCATGGAAATTAAGAGAGATCGGGCAAAGAGGAAGGTATGGTTAAACCAAAGGAAGTATTTCGAGACTATATTGCAGAGGTTCAATATGTAGGATAGTAAACCGATGAATGTTTTGATTCTTGTAGGTGTAAAGTTGTTCGTTGAACAGTGTCCCAAGACACAAGAAGAAGAGGAGGATATGTCCCATGTTCCATATGCAATTGCCGTGGGTAGCCTGATGTATGCAATTTTGTGTACTAGACCAGACATTGCACATGCAATGGGAGTATTGGACAACAACGAAGCGGGTTTCAAGATATTTGCATGGCACTAGTGATTATGGCTTGTGCTACCAGGGAAGATCAGGATTGGAAAGAGTGTTGCGAATTCCTGGTTTTGTTGATGCAGACTGGGCTGGAGATCTGGACCAAAGAATATCTACAAGTGGGTATGTGTTTAGCCTATTTTGAGGTGCAATCAGTTGGATGAGTAAAAGAGAGTCTGTCGTGGCTCTTTCAACTACAGAGGAAGAATACATGGCAACCACTCATGCAAGAAAGGAAGTAGTTTGGTTGCAGAGATTGTGTTCAAGTATGGGGTTGGTGCAGCAAGCTATAAGGATAGAATGTGCTAGCCAAAGTGCAATTTTCTTGGCTAAGAACCCTGCTTATCATTCAAAGACAAAGCACATTGATGTTCAATATCACTTTGTGAGATATATGGATGAGGTTAAAAGGGTGTTGCTAGTAAAGGTGGATACTTTGAAGAATGTTGCAGATGCATTGACGAAGTCTGTGAGCACTCACAAGTTCTCTTGGTGTAGAGAAACAATGGGTGTTGCAAAGCTGGGCTAATGACTCAACTCTCCTGTGGCCCTGTGCGGAAAGAAAACAAGTTGGCGAATGTTGGGTATGTGTTATATTCTTTCCATGACTAGTCACGTGTGGGGGGGTTATAGGGGGGTGGCGAAATTCCCCGTTGTACGTTGTGCTCGGTGCAGCAGGGGGATCATGGGGGGGCGGAAGCCCCCCCTAATCGGGGTTCGGAGCAGCACCCCGGGAAAAATATTTTGGACCTTATTTTTTGGTGGGTGAACCTGCCCATGGTTTTGTGCATGGGTTTGCACATGGTTTTGGGGCGTGATGGCTTTCATCCCTTGGTATTTTGTAGATCCGGTCAAGGGAACTACGGTTATGTTCTAATCCAACGTTGATAGATTGGGGTTTATGTATGCTTCGGCATGTATATATGCGTGTTGTAACACTAAAAGGAATATAATGAAAAATCAAGCTGGTCATCCCGATTTGGGATCCAGGGGAAAATCTTTGTGTTTATCTCTTTCATGTTTTATGCTCTCGCTATTGTTTATTTTCTGTTTTGAAGATTCATTTGTACATAATTTTTGTACAGGTTTCAAATCTAAAATGAGGATACAAAAATAAATACCTTCTTTATCCAAATGATAAATCTTAAAAAAAAAATTTCAATTAGGGAGCACATCGAGGACTTCCAAAAATTTAATATAAAGGTAATTGATATTCTAGAGGAGCATATAATTGATTTATTCGTAGGGATTTTAAAGGATAACATCCAACATGAGGTTCATCTTTGGGAACTTAATTCATTGGATAATTCATTCAATGTAGAAAGAAACGTTGAAAATGGAAACAAGGAAGTCTACAACTCACAATAATAAAGTTGGAAGCATTACTACTCCTAGCTTACCACAAACTACCAAGTTAACATCATAACAATTGGAGAAAAAAATGAAAGAAGGGTTGTGTTACAAATGTAATAGAAAATACACTAAAGGTGATAAGTCCCCCAAGAAGAACTAATTCTACATATTATGAGGAGAATGAAAAGGAACAAGAAAAATTAAAAGAAGAATATATATACTAGGGACCAACTCGAGTCGATGAAAAAAAAGAGATGAATGCAACCATATCTTGTAATGCATTGGCAGAAATTACGACTCCTGAAAGTCTCAATATAGAAGGATATATGAAGAAGAAAAAGGTAATAGTGTTGATCGATTCAAGTAGTACTCATAATTTTATTCATTGTAATATGGTTAAGGATTTGAATTCCTTTCTATATCCAACACCAAAGTCTCGATTTATGGCTGCAAATGAAGAAACTATAAACTTCTCAAGAAGTTTCATAATATCAATCTAACTCTTGGGGAATACATATTGAATACTCCAATCATTTCCATTCAAAATGGGTGACGTAGATGTTGTATTAAGAGTCCAATGGTTACAATATTTGGGGATAATAGCTTTTAAGTTACAAAAAATTTTCTTGAATTTTTTCTGAGAAGGAAAGGAGATTCAATTAAGGGGCATCAAAAGGAAACCATGGAAGATACTAACGTCTAATAACATGAAAAATATTTTGAAGAAGGAACAATGAGGGGTAATTGTACAATTATGTTTGTTGGATGTTAAAAAATAAAATTCATCCATTTCTCTAGATCTCCAAAGATTCCATGAAAATAATTCCAAGGTATTTGAGACCCCCAAAGGCCTCCCACATATTCGTGATCATGATAATGCTATTGAATTGCTTCTAGGAAGTGCTCCTCTAAATCTTAGACCTTATAGATATCCCTATGCTCAAAAGAGTGAAATGAATGTATGGTTACAAAAATGATAGAGGAAAGTATAATTCCACATATCCAAATTAATTTTTCTTTCACAGTAGTATTGATGCACAAGAAGCGTGGATCATGGTATATGTGTCCAGATTATAGAGAGCTCAAAAGGTTCACTATTAAATATAAATGTCTCATTCACGTCGTTTATGAATTGCTGGAGCAAATACATGGAGAAAGTCACTTCACCAAGCTAGATCGTTGTTCATTATATCATCAACTTAGAATGAAGATAGAAGTCATTTTGAAAACAAATTTTCGAACTCATGAAGGTTGTTATGATTTTTTGGTCATGCCTTTTGGCCTCACTAAGGCACCTTCTACATTTCATGGTTTTATGAATTCCACTTTCAAACAATTCCTTAGAAAATTTGTGCTATTATTTTTGTTGATATACTAATCTATAAAAAGTTTGGGAATGACCATGTTCAATATGTTGACAGGGTGCTCCAACTTTTGGAGGAGAAAAAACTGTATACAAAAATATTCAAATGTTTCTTTGGGGTCAAGGAAGTGGAATATTTAGGTAATATTGTATCCCATGAGGGTGTCAAGGAAGACCCTAACAAAATTAAAGTCATCAAGGAATGGAGTTTCCTAAAAAAATTAAGGCATCTTCAAGGACTTCTCAGATTATCAAGATATTATCACAATTTTTTTAAGAATTACAAGAAGATAACAACACCTTTAACAACATTACTGAACAAATGTGAATTTCTTTGGACTCGAGAAGCAGTTAATGATTTTAAAATCTTAAAGACATAGTGTATGAAACTTTAGTATTACTTACACTATATTTCAGAAAAACCTTTTTTGTGGAATGCGATGCCTCGGGAAATGAGATTTTTTTTGTTTTAATGAAAGAAGGAAGACCAACTTATTTCGAAAGTTGTCCAATAAATGGAAATTATTTACAAAAACATATCTATGATAAGGAAATGTTGGTGATCTTACGTGCTCTCAAGAAATGACGCATTTACCTAATGGGAAGACACTTCAAGGTAGAAAAAATCATGATAGTATTAAATACTTCTTAGAACAAATATATTTAGAAGAGAAACAAAAATAGGTCACAAACATGTTAACTTATGACATTGAAATCATGTACAGAAAGAGGAAGAAAAATGTTGTTGGAGATGCACTCTCGAGAAGGGATGAGGATGTGGAAGCATTTCTATATGCCATTTCTATTAGCCAACCTGATTGGATAACTGAAGCAAGGGGAGGAATGAAAGAATTATGAAGAACTATGGACAGTCATTCAAAATTTTTGATAAGACCCCAATCAATTTCAATTCATTTATTTAGACAAATGATTCATAGTAGTACAAAGATCATGCATATCTATGTAAGAACTCTCAACATAAAAAAATGTTCTTTTGTAAGTAAACACCTGTCCTATAGGAGTGAACTCATGATTTTTAAAAACTTACCATGGGGTCAAGAAGGAATCTTTTTAAGATGGCCATAAATTTGGTATTAAAAAATTTGTGGTGGCATGTTTGGTTTACAAACAAAATAAAGTTGAGATAGTTCAGACCCTAGGTCTTTTAAAACCATTAGCCATTCCATGCTAGCGTTGGGAAGAGATCTAAATGGATTCTATCATAGTTTTACCCAAGTCTGGAGGAAATGATGTCAATATAGTGGTAGTTGATATCCTTACCATGTACACACACTTTTGTGTACTATCTCGCCCTTTCAAAGCCAGTACAGTTGCTACTGCATTTTTTGAAACTGTTCAAAACCTGCATGAAAATGCAAAGATTATTGTATGTGATAGATATCCCATTTTCACAGGAAATTTTTTGACATAACTATTTTCCTATCTTGGTACTCAGTTAGCTCATAGCTCATCTTATCATCCTCAACCATATTGGAAATCTAATATTGTGACCAAATTTTTGGAAGGATATCCTTTTTTCTTTGTATCTAATAAGAAAACAAAATGGATACAATGGCAACCCCAGGGAGAATGGTGGCATAACACCTCCTTCCATACCGCAAAAAAAATGACCGCATTTATTGCACTTTATAGAAATCATCCACTATCCATCATATCATCTTTTAGATACAATTCTAAGTTTCACATCGAGCATAAACAACATGTTGTCTGACTCTTAAGGGATAACCTGTCTCTATAAAAAAAAAATCAAAGTAAATAACATGGAAATCAACATCGTAGTGAAAGAAGTTTTGATGTGCGTGATTGGGTAATTTTATGACTACAACCATATAAAAAAATGTTCCTTGAGCAAGATAAGAAGGATAATAAATTATCACCCAAGTATTGTGGCCCTTACAAGGTGTCAGAAAATATTCGTACTATGTAATACAAATTGGATTTTCCTGCATCTTCGCGAGTACACTTAATTTTCCATGTTTCGAGCTTAAATAAGGTTACAGGTGACAAGCTCTTACTTCAAACTATATTGCCAAAACTTGAAAAGGAAGGAAAAATCATATTAGAGTCTAATGTAATCACACAAACAAGAATCCAGTAGCTACGAAACAAATAAATTTCAAAGTATCTTGTTAAATTGAGGAACTTACCTATTGAAGACTCCACATGGGCAGATGAGTATTTTATTGAAAATCATCTAGAGCTACTCAGGCATTGAGGAAAACATGTTTTTTAAGTAGAGGGGCATGTTAGGTTCCTAAAATACAAGTTGATCCCCCATATCGTTATTGTTGTGCCCCATAGAGGCCCACTATTGTTATCGTTGTGCCCTTATATTATTATTTTTATGTAGAATATAGTAATATCATGTCCCCTTAGACTCCTATAGATACCAAGGAGGTATTTTCGTTTGAATCACCTAATAATTATTCATTTATGTGATGTAAAAGGAGTTCCCCCCCTCAAAGAGGTTTATTTTTGAGTCGTTGATCTATCATTTTTTTGTTTTTTGACCTGGTTACATAGCGATGTGACTACTTAGGAGTTGAAATTTCTAATAACCATAATGTTTAGAGTAGATCCCAACTATCCAATAAAACCTAGGAAGTCTTCCCATCATAGTGAATCCTACACATTTGACACGTGACATATTTTTGTAAATTGATAATATATATCTATAGATTTAGCTAAAATATATTTATAAATGATTCTATATTTATAATGGTGTTTTACACAATATGTATCAGATTATATTATAAATTATTACAAAGATAACTTACTATCACAAGTGATAGCTCATACATAACATTGGAAATTTTGGATGTGACAAATGATCAATGCAACATTATTGCTATTCATGTAATACCATAATAACTTCAAATCACATACAAGTAATAAGTCCAACTAATATGAAGCATTGTTAACTCCAAATTGTCAAAATCATGATTCCACTAGCATAAGGTGTATTTACAGTTATGCTAATCTTAAAATATGACATCATATGTTATTGGACAATGTCTCTATGCATCTTGTGATGCTACAACCAAAAAGTCTATAAATAAAACATAATCTAAAAATGACTTGATCAAAGAAACACCACAATTATGTTATAAATAAATCACCATTTATAGATAATAATAACAATTATAATAATAATAATAATCTAAAAATTACATGATCAAAGAAACACTACAATTAATAGCTCAAAACTAGATTATGTTATAAATAAATCACCATTTATAAATAAATAAATAAAAAAACAAAAACAACAAAAATACAAATTTCTTTTAAAACCTTTTAATAAAAGAATAATTTTACTTTTAAAAATATTGTTCCTACTTAGTAAACAATATATTAAAATTGCATAGCTACTCACCAAAAACTTACAAATCATGTAGTCGAACTATTATATGTTGTGAATATTTTGACCAAAATCAAACAAAAGATTTTTTCCTCAAAGAATAATCTTTTGCTATTTAAAATAAATTTTTAATTAAGGTTCAACATCTGAAAAAACCATTAAAACACTCTAATAAAATGTTTACTATTCAAATTTATAATTCCAATAAATCACTATTAAAATTTCAATAAATCACTATAAAAATTAAATTTGGATAAATTTAACCAAAATATATGTAAAAAAAATTCAAATATATAACAAATGGAGAGTTTATGCAGTATAGATAGAATTTGGGAAACATGCTCAGTACTATAAAGCATCGGACATCAAATACAACCAAAGTATTTACCCTCTATCATGAAAGCTAGTCCAAAACGAGTATATAACTCGATGTATACTCATTTAAAATATAATACTTTCTAAATAAAGTTAAAAATATTTTAGTCCGGGAGAAGGCTATAGGTATTTCTGCTTGTTTCAATAATATTTTTGGTGAGGAAAGGTCAATCGTAGGTTATAACATCTCACGACGTATTCAACGAAGTTATAGTATTGAAGAGGCCTTAACCTCAATCAAACTTTATATAATTTTAATTACAATAACTTATTGTTAATAAATTGTTCTTTCAACTAATAGATTACCTGAATCTGAACCTAAACCTAATTTGATAATTAAAACAACAAAACTTCTTTGCCACTGACACCGCTTACCACGATTCATTATCTCAAAACAAATCCGTGTAAGTTAACTGGTATGAAAGTCATGCTTTACGGATCGCACACGAAAACGAATTAGCTGAAGACATCTCCATACAAGTTACCTGATTTGGCGTCTCACTTTACACACCGCATACTATGACTTGATGTGACCTGAGCATGCCATTAAATTTAAGTGAAATTCTGCAACTTCGCTCAACTTCTGCAACTGCGCACCCACGGTTGGCCGAAACTTTTGCGTCTAATCAAATGGATGGAGGAACGTAAACAAGCTGGAAGTGGCTATGAGTGTTTTTGTGGTTGTCGATGGCAGTTTTTTTGGGAAAGAGGATTGGAAAAGACAAAGAAACTAGGGAGTATGAGTGGAAACAATAATACAATGACAAAATGGCCGAGTAACAATCTGAATGACATGTTCTCCTTACATTCAAGGCCATGACTAGAAGTTTTAGGTTGCAATTTCTTTGAGCTTTATAACCATATTAGCCCACATTATTGCTATTTGCAATTTTGAACATAACGTAGTAGTTTGCAGCCAGAAATGTGCACTCTACACGAGATTGAGCAAAAGAATTGGTCAAGAGGAAATCACTCCAGACAGTTCAAACAACCACGATAGAAGTGAACAAAAAATTTCTATTAGTATCGACTCGTTATGAAACAGCATAAAAAATGTCTAGAGATTTGGACATCATTTTAATTTGTCCTTCAGGTTGCTGAAGCTGAAAGATAAGCAATCTGCATTCTTATATTTAAACAGATTTTACATCATTTCAAATTTTTAAATAATATTCTCATTGTGGTTTTGCAAGTTCATAATAACTACGTGTTTTGGGTGTTGCTTTGCCATCTAACCTAAACACTGCGTAGGCCATATATATAGAGAGAGAGATTGAGATCTACAAGTTGTTTGGAATGGTATGTTTGTCTTTGGAATTGGATATATTTTACTGGTAAATATTAAGTCTTGACCAACATTTATGATCTACAGAGCAACGAAGTCTTACAAAATACATATGGAGATATATATTTTCGCATATTTGTTTATATCTTAATTCATGGGAAGTTTGCTCGATAGAAAAATCATCATATATTTTTTCGATTCATTGAAAAATTGCTCTAAGTTAGCTACTTATATGTTTAGATCATCACACAATTTTTTAAGGTAGAAATGGACTCTGCTTCAAGGCATGTTTCAGATATTCACTTTGGCTTTTTAAGAACAATGTGGTCACTTCAAATTTCAGCGATGTTGTTAATTTTATAGTAGTTTAATTTTGGATGGTGAAAACCAAAGAAAATATGAACATATTAACATGATGTATAATTCAATATTTGTTATTTAATCTTATAATATATAATTAGTTAGATTTATTGTATATATTTATTTATTATAATATATAATTAGCTAGATTTATTATATATATTTATTTATTAGATTAAAATAAAAATCTAAGAGGAGAAATTTATTTTACAGTAAGTATGAGAGGATGTGCAAGTTTGTTCTTTTTAAAATAAAAATTATGTTTTAAATAGAAAAATAATATGAGCTATAATAAAAAAAATGCATATCTTGTAAAGTAAATAAATGTAAAAAAATGTGTTATTAAGATGTTTAAATCTTATACTTTTCAAAAATATTTCAACTAGAAATTTAAATAAACTATTTGAAGATTTTTATGTTGATATCAACTTCATATATATCTATATAAAAAAAGCTAAAATAAAATATTTATTGCTGTATATAAAATGTGTCTATTTACATGTTATGTAAAATATTTTAATGTTAAATATATATATAAATTCTTCAAGTTCAAACTTTTTTAGAGTGCAAAATAAATTATGTTATTTTGTTTAAATTGTATTTTTGAATGCTAATTAAAGTATGTATAGAACCAGTTAAATATTTTAACCATAAAAAAATAATTTTTCATGATATATACCTAATTCTGTTAAAATGATAAGTAATTAACATTATATATATATATATATATATATATATATATAATGTTAATTACTTATCATTTTAACTGAACTAGGTATATATCATGAAAAATGATTTTTTTTATGGTTAAAATATTTAATGGGTTCTATACATACTTTAATTAGCATTCAAAAATACAATTTAAACAATGAAAAATAACATAATTTAGTTTACACTCTAAAAAAGTTTGAACGTGAAGAATTTTGATCCATCTTAAAATAGATCTATGTTGGTTATATAAAAATTGTTATATTAAACTTTATTTATTTATTAAATAATGTAGGTATCCAAACGATTTATAGATCTCATTCAAATAAATTTAATCTATAAAAATCATCTAGAAATTTTACCAAACTACACTAGTATTCATGATTTTTTACCCAACGTTTTTAATTAAATACATTTTTACTAAAAAAAATTACAAAATATTAATAAAACCAAAATTATTATTTTAAAATCTATATATAAAATAACATATTTTTTTTTTTTATCTAATATATTCAATCTCTCTTTTTATTAAATATCATAAAATATTTTTATACATTAATTTGATATTTAACCCGAAGTTGACCCATTGGTACCAGCTATTGAGGAGATAATTTTGTATGAACAAATATGAAGGATGTAATATATTGACCTCTCCATGATGTACGGTGTGTTAAAAGCTTTTCTTTTCTTACACGCTCGTAACTAAATCTTCGAAGCAAATTTCAAGGTGACTGTTTTGTTTCAAGAAAATGTGGAATGTGATTTATTCGGTTTTCTCTAATATGTTTCTAAATAGTTTTGATTTTGTTTACCTATCAAATTTAAAAGTAATTTTGATTTTGTCTTATTTTCTTTACATTTAAAATAAAGTAAAGTTCAGTAAAGTTTTTGTAGGTAATTTTTTTTACTTATGTCTTGTTGTTTATTTTTACCGAACTTTTTACTATATACAATTTTTGGGTAGTATTAGCCATTAGTATTTCTAATAAGGCATACAAAATTATATATATATATATATATAAGGAATATATATATATTCCTTATAAAAATGCACAAAATTTTATTTGTATTTGTTTTAAAATGTATTAAATATTTTTAAATTGTATTTTATACTTATTTAGATATTTATTTAATTTTTTAAAAATAATTCTGGTTTTACTCGTTATGGGTTTTATGTTATCTCTTTTATTTTACAAACATAGTATCTATTGTCAAATTTTAAGGGAAATTTTTATATGCATATAATAATAACTAATGTTATTAGTTATAAAAAAACCTATTGGAACTTATTATCACATTATTCTTATTGTTTGAAATTGTGTACATTTTTAGAAGTAAGGATTTTTCTATAACGTACATGAGATTTATTATTAGTAAAAATGTAGAATTCCCTTCAAATAAATTATCATTTTACTCTTATAAAGTTATTTTTATTTTCTTTTTACTATAATATAAAAAAATGTGTAGAGACAGAAGCTCCAATTTTTTTTTTTTTTTGGCAAATAATCTAAAAAATGTGTGAGACAAAAACTAAAGAAAATCTAAAAATAAATTTACACTTTTATTTTTAGATCTAAGAATAATCTAGCATTTTTAGTTTTCTATTTTCTTGTGAGAATGAGATGTATAGGTATATGCCACTACAAATTTTGGATCTGCTTTCTCTCTCTCATATTTCAAGTGGCATAATTAAGATATATTTTTTCTTTTTATAAAAATAATTTACTATGTATTATAAATTTCTTAATTTAAAACATAAATTTTTTCTCAAATTAAATTTATGTGTATCCTCGTAAGGTACTCATTATAAGGTCGTTATAACAATATTGTTTTATTGAAACATAATATTTAAAAATAGTATTCATACAATTATGTGGCCTCTTAAAGTGGATTGGGTAGAATTATGTTATGCTAAATAACATTTATGCATAGAAGACATATTTTTACTTTTCGCCTGTTTGCTTCTAAAAGTACTACAGGTGTTATTGCATACACTCAAGACTAGTTTTGAGAATCAATGGGGAATTATCTTACATGCCCATAAAATTACACTTCATGTAGAAGAATTTGGTATAAAAGATGAATTATGATTGATGTGAGGAAAAATGAGGAAACTTCTATTTGAATAAGTTAATTGGTATAAAAGATGAATTATGGTTGATTTGAGGAAAAATGAGGAAACTTCCATTTGAATAAATTGTTGGTAGTGACATCTTAAGGGTTGAACCTACTCTTGATGCTCATTTTATTAGTTGGACAAAAAATCATACTGAAAAAGAAAAAGAAAATAAAGATAGAGAAAATATATGTAAACTTTAAAATTGGTTGATTAGTTTAAGAAATGCCAAGGAAAAGAAAAAAGAATACCAGAGTTTCATTTACAATAAATGTTTTTCTTGGAAAGTTTTTGGCCTTTGATTATGGTGAAAATATGAGAAATAAATTGATTAAACTAAAAATTACCATAATCCTAGTGCTACTGAGGATATTTCACATGATAATGGCTGAACCATTGATTTCTCACACTTGCATATCTCTAGCATGGATGAATTTGTTGTTATTCATGATTTAAGTATGAATTTGTTGTTATTCATGATTTAACTTGCTAAGGTTAGAGGGATGAATCCTTATGGGTGTTGATGTGTTTGTGCATGATTTCTAAAATTATGGGTGTTTATGTTCTTATGCATGATTTCTTTGATCTAAGGATGATGAATTAACAAAAAAATATTGGTTTGTATTATTTAATTGGAAGTTGTAATGAAATAATTTCTAAAAGATAGTCATTCAAGGAAGTCATTTTTGTTTCGAACCTTTGTATTGTATTGGACTTAGATTTTTTGGCTTATACGTTTTAACTATGAATAGATTCATTTTAGATAGAAAAAAATTTTACAGTGAAAATTACAAGATGTTATTTTTCATTGTTTAAATTGTATTTGAGAATGTTCAATAGAGTATGTATAGGACCAAATAAACATTTTAACCATAAAAAACTTAATTTGTTAATGATATATACATATATATTTTTTCATGATATATACATATATGTTTTAAAATTATATGTAAATTAAAATATTTTACATAACATATACATTCTTACATAGCAAACTAAAATTATTTTTTATTATTAATAAATTTTAAATTCTATGTAAATATTAATTTGTATTAATTTTTTTTTTTTGATAACCCACCTTGAACATTGGTTCATATAAAACATTAAAATGTTTTATATAATATCTTCAAAATATTTATTTAAATTTATTGTTGAAATGTTTTTGAAAAGTATAAGATTTAAACATCTTAATCACCCATTTTTTTTAACTATAATTACTTTACAAGATATTCATTTTTTTCCATTTTATTTTGTTCTAAATAAAAACATACTATGGTGTATAATTATAAAAAACTAAATAGAAATGAAAAAAATATGATTAAAATATTTAAATCTTATAGTTTTGAAAAATATTGAAACAAGAGATTTAGCTAAACTATTTGAAGATCTATGTTAACTAATTTATGTCCATATCAATTTCATATATATCTATATATAGAAAAAAAATTGTTAAAATAAAACATTTTACTGTCGTATAAAAAATATATATTCAATGTGGGTTATCAATAAAATCTTTTAATAAAAATTAATATTGACATATTGTTAAAAATAAAATAATAATAAAAAATCATTTTAATTTGTGTGATAAAATGTTTGAATGTACATGTGATGTAAAATACTTTAATGTAAATAAAGTATATATTATATAAAAAATTAAGTTTTTATGGTTAAAAAGTTTATTTAGTGCTATAGCATTCAAAAATAAAATTTATTAAACAATGAAAAATAACACATTGTATTCTGTGTCTACTAATGTTAAATTGATAGTTAAAGTTGATTTATGCTAGTTAAAATGATTGTTATATGAAAACTATTAAATTAATTTTTTGTTTGTTTGTTATGTAATGTACTTATTAAGATGATTGACACACTGATTTTGAGTTATTTAATCCATCAAAATCATATAGAGATCTTACCAAGTTTGAATCATACCAATCTTTAGCATTTAGGGACTTTTACCTAAAAAAAAATCTAACGAGTTACCTTTTCACTAAAAAAATACAATAACAAAACCACCTTATCATTCAGTAAATCCAAAATCATTGTTTTTAAATTATATATAAAATAACATATTTATTTATTTTTTATTTAATGTATTCAATCTCTTTTTTATCAATATCATAAATTGTTTTTATATATTAATTTGATATTTAACAATAACTCGACTCATTGGTATGTATTGGGCAGATAATTTTGTATGAACAAACATGAAGGATGTAATATATTGAAATCTCCATGATGTACGGAGAGTTTAAAGTTTTTCTTTTCTTACAAACGGGTAACTAAATCTTTGAAATGCAAATTTCAAGGCGAGTTCTGTTTTTAAGAAAATGTGGAATGTGATTTATTCGTTGGGCTCTAATATTTGAAATAGTATTGATTTTTTTTTACATATAAAATTTATTAATAATTTTGATTTTTTTTAATGCAGGATAAGTAAGATTTTTTTTTTTTTAAAACGAACTTACATAATTTACAATAAATATATGATAAGGTTGTCTACAAAATTCTTTTCGCTATATTTTGTTGATTTATTTCACCAAGGTTTTTACTGTAATTTTTTTATTAGCCTTACAACAAGAATATGCTAAGATCTAGAAATTTATTTTATCTATGTCTTGTTGATTAATTTCACCAATGTCTTGTTGATTAATTTCACCAAACTTTCTGCTTTAAGATCTTTGGGTGATTTCGCTTACGAGTATTTTTAATGAAGCATACAAAATTTTAATGTAAAGAAAAATAAAAAAGTATACTTGCTTCCCAATGGATTTTTATAAAAAGCTACGTTATATTTTGATGTTTATTTAGTTTTGTTAAAATAATTCTGGTTTCATTCATTAAGGAGTTTATGTTGTATCTTTTATTTTACAAACACAGAGTCTTTCTATTGGAACTTCTTATCACATTATCCACATGGTTTGAAATCGTATGCAGTCTTAGGGGTAGTGTTTTTTTTATCACGTACATGGGGTTTATTAGTAGCCATGCACAATTTGCTTGAAATAAATTATCATTTTATTCTTATAAAATCATTTTTTATTTTATCGGACAATAATATAAAGAAAATATGTAGAACATGATTTTCTATCACATTTTATTTATTTATTTCGAAATAATCTAAAAAATATGTGGAGATAGAAGTTAAGGAAGATCAGCGAATAAATTAGCACTTTTATTTTTAAATTTTGTTCTCAGAGTGGGATGTCTAGGTGCATGCCACTACAAACAAATGTTGTTTTTGGATCTACTTTATCTCTCTCATATTTGAAGTTATTAGTGGCATACTTTAGTCAAATTTTCCATTTTTATGGAAATAGTTTACTATATGTTATGAATTTGGTAGTTTAAAACTTTAAATTTTTTCAAATGAAATTTATGTGTGTCATTGCAAGATACTCTTTACAAGATACTTAAACAATATTGTTATATTGAAGTAAAATATTTACAAATAATATCCATGCTATTTTGTAGCCTCTTAAAGGGATTGGGTATAGTTATGTTATGCTAAATAACATTGACGCGTAGAAGACCTATTTTTATTTGCATCCATGTTTGCTTCTGAAAATGCTATTGGTGTTATTGCGCACACTCAAAAAAAAGAGTGATGTAACTACTAGAGGCTACTCTAATTTACTTTATCAACCCGAGGTTCGTACAAACTTGGAGGTGACAGCGCTATATACACATTAGATGCATTCTACTCATGCCATCCTCTTCTGAGTCCTACGAAAGGGTGTTATTTCTATGGTTTCCAAATGAATTCTGTCGCACTTCTCAATTAGACCTAGAATTGCAAATGGCTCAAGACAAATACTCTATCAACAATAAAGGAACTATTCTAGAGCACAAAGATTCATCTAGCTATTTTGCAAGGAAGGAAATCTCCAATTTAGGCTATTGCAAGAAGTAGAAATAAACAAGGAAAAGTTCATGAAGTAATTTGGTCAATTGTAATTGAAGAAATAAGCCTAATATAATCACACATTACTGGGACAAATGGATAAATAAACTCTAACTACTTCATGTTTAACTACCATGCTTTAACCATGCATCTAGTAATGACTTGATTTTTCTTGTAAATAATATGTTTTGCAACAAAAGAAGAATGCGCTAAGCTGGCTTAGGAAGGTCTTGGACTCATGGATGTAGGGTTGAAGGTGTCTTGATGGTTGTGGCAGGTCTATATGAGGTGGAGGGTGGTTTGTGGGCTCAAGGAGAGGTTGATTGGTGCTAATAAAGGGTCTTCTATAGGTTTCCTGTAGTGCTGGAGGAAAGTCATGCAATGCTATAGGGAACAGACCGAGGGCAGTCCGAGGATAAAAATGATGCGAAAAAATATAGGGGAGGTGAAATGAAGGTGAACCTAGATGGATGAAAGGCGGCCAATCCCTTGGCCAAGATGACCTCTTGCAAATCTCGTCTTGCACTTACAGGGTTGCTCATGGTGTGGAGGTTAAGATATAAAAAGTGGCTATGAAGGCTCCCCTATCCATGTCTATGAATGAGGACCAGGGCATAGGGAGGTTCTTTTTCTTCTTCAGAGCATCATTCACTATCAACTTGATGAGGCCATGGTGATCTAAGTGTTGTTACTTCATTTCCCTCACATTTTTCTCATGTCTGTAATTGAGTGTAAGAGGAAATATGGAATGCTCAATATTTTTTTTAGAGGGATTTCCCTTTCAAATCTAAGTTCATTCAACAACCTGAAGTTGTATCCATAAGCCATAATAATTCTACCCTTAAAAGAAATTAATTTCATAATTTGGAATGCTATTTCATCCCAAGGGTACGAAAGCTTTTCTCTCGTCACTCCATTTTTGTCTTCAATTAATTCTTCTCCTAGCAGAAAGAAGCTCTTCTTGGATGCGGTGCTGGGCACTCTATATTCCCTATTCCACTTGAATCCTAAAGGAAAATTGGTGATTCTGCTAATTAACCCAGGTGTAATTATGATAGCTAGGCCTCTAACCATAGTGGTGGTCCTCTCATCTGTTTGTGATTGCAGGGATACTGAAAATTATCAAGATATCTCTTCATCAAAGCCCTCGAGGAGCTCAAAAAAACTTAACCACTAATGGTTCCTAAAAATATCCACTACCTGAAGATTTAATATTATTCTTTTGATATCAGTGGGCTCCATTTTCTTAAGCTTCCTCCCATTTTGTGGTTGTGTTAAGAATGTGGCTCAATGGTTTTCTATGAGAGTTAATTGTGAAGTGGTGACTTGGATATTAAGGTTTCAAACAAACTCAAAGTAACTTGATTTCATCAATTGATTTCTAAATTATTACTGACTGTATATAAATTTCATGGAAACTTTGTAACTTTGGATAGTGGCAACCACTTACCTCTAAGATCTGGTGTTTTTTCTTAGGATATGGTGGCCTTGGGAGGTAATACCACCTATGAGTGTCGCTTCTTTGATTTTTTTATCACTATTGATCCTTCTATGAAGTTTCCTGTAGAAACAATACTTTTGTGTAGCACGAGGTTTGCATGTAGACTCACCTTCGATGCTTTGTTTTTAGATGGCTCCTATGATTTTCCTTGCTCCCACTACTCTTCAAATTCTAAATGGAGTGTGTAGAATTAGTGAAAACTTCACTTTATGGCATCTTAACCAAATTTGGAGCAGAGTGATGACTTGGAATGGGCACGGGTTTTCCTCTTTTGGACCATTGGTCCCACTCTAGTTAATCATTTACCTTGCCTCAGAATTACCTCGATGTCCTTAACTGATTTTACTTCCCCAGGTGGCATGCACACTCAAATTGTTGTTCACTTTAACTCCATGAGGGTGGCCAAGTTAATTGGCCATATTTTTCCCTTTTTATTCGCTAATTCTCGACATTAAATCATTTTGATCAATATGAGTGCATAGAGAGAGGGTGAAGGGACATAATTGAGCCTGCTAGTTGATAAAGAGTTGGAGACATTATTTGGTGCACGGATCTGAGGTTTATTGATTGCCATGAGTGTCTTTCTCTTTCTGTGTTTTTTTTTATGTATCTTCATATTGTGTACCTTATTTCAGAGAGATATGCTTAACCTTTTTATTTTATTTTCTTCATGTAGGTGTTGCATGGAGGTCCTCAGGTGCCTTTTATGGTGTTTTCATCCTCCTGGAGTCTGATGGTAGTTCTTTGAAGCCATTTCCATCAACTTATTCTCATATTTTGAAATTATTCTGCCATGTATAGGATTGCTACAGGAAATTTTTCCACTTCCTATAACATTCTCTTCTCTGCTTCTTGGGGGCTCCAACTTACCTAGATATGAAGGGAAATGGTGTATGGAGGTCATGGATGGAGATATGGAGTGATTCAAGTGATGGAGAGGTGAAGTGAGAGGTCCCATGTCAATATATAGGTGATCTATCTACTAGTGTCAAAAAATAGGGTTTAGAGAGTGAATTCTTGTGCATGGAGTGAAGTGAGGGTTAGGAGTGGTAGGTGTAGGAAAAAAATAAATTATCATGCTATTTTGTAAGTTTAGAAGCCCTTGAGAGAGCTACCTTTCTCATAGATAAGTTTCCTATAGCAGTTACAGACAAGAGGAAAAACTGAGTTTTCTGCTTACTTGAAGGGTTAAATGAGTGGACGGGTGCATGTTGGAGTTTCTCATGGAGTGGGTAGGTAGAGAATAGAGAGAAGAGAGGAAGAAAATTTATCCTTCGGGTCTAAACCCACCTTTAATAAAAAACAAAAAAAACAAAAACAAGTGATTGCATATGTATCATTTTTCTTTTCTTCTTTTTCTCTTTTTCTATTTTTTTTTTGTCTCTTTTTTTTTTGAAGGAAGGTGGGCTTCTTCCACATAGGCTTTCAACCCACAAGCCTACCTTGGCTACCTTAAGGAGGTTTTCACCAAAGGATATTTTATTCTTTGTTTTATTTATCTTTTTTCTACTCCGGGATTGCCTCATGGAGGTTTTCAACCCTAGAGTTTCCCTTAGGCACCCCAGAGAGGTTTTCACCCATGCCTCTTTATTTTTTCCTTCTTTTCTTCTTTTTCTAGGAGGGGTAGGCATTGGAATATATGGAGCTTACAATGAAATACACCTTCCTATTTATGGAATTTATAAACTAAACCCTAGACGGGGAATTTTTGTATACCTTGAGCCTGTAACCATTGACAAGGATGGGAATCCCCTCCTCATCTATTGTCCTGATATGAACTGCACCATTATCATAGAATTTTTCCACTTTGTTAGGTCCCAACCATCTTTTCATTAATTTTCCTTCAAAATCCTTGAACCTTGAGTCATAGAGAAGCGCCAAATCTACTTCTTAAAAGGTCTTCTCGTTAATGTTCTTGTGATGCAAAACCTTCCTTTGCAGGTAAACCACTTCTCTGTGTAGGAGTTCTTGCATCTTCAACTCATCCAAACCATTTAATTGTAACAACCTTTCTTATTGGGGTTTGTGATGTCTAGTTCTAACTCAGCTTCCATCCTCAAGGTGTTGTACTCAAACTAAATTTAAAGTAGATCTTTCTTCCCAAAAAATCAGTCATAAGGAGTGAATCTTGTGCTTGTATTCAAAGTGGTATTGTAGGCCCAAGTTTCTTCCATGAATATATCTGCCCAATATTTTCTGTTGTTGCTCAAAACCTTGGTGACGATTTTTTGCAAGGCTCTATTGGTCACATCCACTTGGTCATTTGCTTGAGGATGGTAGGAAGTGGAAGTATTATGATTTATCTTATCCCACCTCATAATATTTTCAATGAGATGAGATGTGAATTTGTCCCCCTGATTAGTGACCACCTCTCTGGTGTACCAAAACTCGTAGAAAAAATTATCTCTCAGAAATTTTACTACCTTCTCCTCGGTCACCACCTTTACAACCTTTTTCTCAGCATAGTTGGTTAGGTAGTCAGTGTAGACTATGATATACCTTTTCTTCCTGGATGGTGGATCAATGAGTCCAATAAAGTCCATGCCCCGCTTTTCAAATGACTCTAGAGGCACCTAAGGGTACAAAGGAATCTCATCCCTCTATGTATTTTTCCCCATCCTTTTGCACTGGTGACACCTACTAGTGTATATCTTGACGTCTTGGTGGAGGGTAGGCCAATATTGATCTCCATGAAAAGATTTTAATGTTGTTATTTTTGCAGCAAATTGGCCTCCACAAGGAATATCATGACATGTATAGAGGATGTCAAAAAATTCTTCCTCCCTTACACATCTCCTGAGAATTTGGTCAGGGCCCTTCTTGAAGAGATTTCCACCGATCCAGGTGAAAGGGGAAATTTTTATGATGATCTTTTACTTCTCCCTGGATGGGAGGTTTGGAGGGAAATTTTTAGTAACCAAGTAGTTAGTTGCATCAGCAAACCACAAAGAGAGTGCTAATATAGAAAATAGGTGTTCATCAGGAAGCTATTCATCCACCATTCCTTCCTCATTTGTAGGTAGAGATAACCTAGATACAAAATATGCAACAATATTCTCTTTTCCTCTTTTATAAAAAATGGTTAGGTCAAATTGTTGTAATAACAACAACCATCCAATTATTCTACCATTAACATCAGGTTTATTCATTAAATAATTGATGGCTACATGGTAGTGTGAACAAATCTATGATAAATACTGATATAATTTCTAAATTTGTTTAAAGCATGGACAATGGCTAACATTTTCTTTTTTGTGACAATACATTTGAGTTCATCCTTGGACAAGTTATTTCTAGTGAAATAGATGGAATAAGGTAATTTGTCTTCTAAATACCCTAATTTTTACCCCACATCTTTGCTTGATGCATGTGTGTGGATGTGGAAAGGAAAAGCTCAATTTGGACCTCGGAGAATGGGTGCAGTAGTTAACCTTTTCTTAATGAGCTAAAAGACTTCTTGACGGAGAATGGACCAGCTAAACTAATAATATTTGGCCAAAAAACCAAATAATGGAAAACACAATTTGATGAAGTCTTTGATGAACCTTTTATAGTAGCGAGATAAACCTGGGAAAATTATGACATCTACCTACTTTTGAGGAGTAGGCACCCTTTTGATGATGGTGATTTTGTTTGGGTCCACCTATATTCCTATTTGTGATATTGAGTGGCCCAATACCACTCCTACTCTTTTTCAAAATTCACACTTTTCCAGACTTAGGGAGAGATGCATCTCAATTCACCTTCTCAACACTTTTCCCAATTGGAGAGAGCTTCTTGGAATTCATCCCCATAAGGTGTGAAGTTGTCCATGTAGATTTCAACTGAGTCATGGACTAACTTAGAGAAAATGCTCAAGACAACTCTTCAGAAAGTAGATGGGGAATTGCAAAACCAAAAGGGTAGGAATTTGTAAGTGAAGGTGCCCCAAGTACATGTGAAAGTGGTTTTGTCATGGTCTTCAAGGCTAATTTGGAATTGGTTATACCCATTGAATAGATTTAGGAAATAAAATAACTTCTTTCCTCCAAGGCCATCTAGAAATTCATGTGTAAAGGGCAAGGGGAAATGGTCCTTCTTGGTGGATTTGTTGAGGTCTCGATAATCAACACAAATTCTCCATTTTCCATTCCTCTTCAGGACTTGGACAAGAGGAGATTCCCACTCACTATCTAATATAGGATAGATGTAACCTGCATCCAATAATTTCTGCAGTTTTTCCTTCACTATGCCCTTTAGAGATGGGTTCATCCCTCTTTGGGGTTGGCACACTGGCTTGAACCCTTCTTTAATGCAGATATGATGTGTGCACATCGAGGGATGCACCCCTTTCATGTCCTTGTAGTCCCAAGAAAAGGAATCAAGGTTTTATTTCAAGAGATTACATAAATGCTCTTTTTCTTTAACTGATAGGGATGAGTTAAATTTCAGGGATTTTGATGGGCCAAATTCCACAACCTTGATTGTTTCAGAAATTGAATCAACTAAGCGTAGTTTCATACAAGGGTGGCTTTCAGAATATTTTTCTATTTCATCAAGTGGACTATCATTGGAGGGTTGGTTTTGAATGATTTGGTCGATGAGTTCATCCTCATCAGGCTTCCCCCCTCTAATAACATTATCTATGGTACAAATGGGTAGGGTGTTCTATTGTATATTTCATCTTATTCTTCTTCATCCTCCAACCATAAACGTAGGTCATGGTCAATGGAAGGTTGGGCCGAGGAATATAATACCAATTGTTTAGACAAGCGCTGATTATTTATAGTCATTTTTCTGACCCAACAATGGATATGAGCATATATAGTGGCTAACCAACACTAGTATGAAATGATGAAATTAGTGACTAGGTGACTAAAAAATTTAGTCACCATAATTATTTCAAGTGAATTACTACTAAATTTGAGCAATTTTGAGTGACCGAACTAAAAATGACTAACTTAAATGAGTAATTTAGTCTAGGGATAAAATATATGACTAGATAAAAAGTAACTAAACTAAAAGTGACTAAATTAAATGACTAATTTATTCTAGGACTAAAATATATGACTAGATAATAAGTGAAAAAATTAATAATGATTAATGTAAATTACTATTATAGTCAAAGAATAAAAATATGAATAAATAACAAGTACAACAAGTATATGAATTAGCCATTTATGTTAGTAACTTTTAATTGTATCACTCCAAAAAAGGAAAATTGGAATTTTGATACCAGTGTTACATTTCACTACAAGGGCCATCAAATCCATCCACAGTGTTAAAATTTAGAGACAAATGAGTCTATGAATCCATCTATAGTGTTAAGATTATGAATACCCTTCTGTCTCTAAATTTTAACGCTACAAATGGATTCAAAGACTCCTTTCTTTGAATCCATCTGCAGTGCTAAATTTAGAGACAAAGGGGTCTTTGAGTCCATCTGCAATGTTAGAGTTTAGAATCCTCGTCTAGGTAGATGGATTTAAATACCCCTTAAAGTGATGAATTCATCTGTAATGCTAAAATTATAACACTTTTATACAATCACGACTAAAACAACATAAAATTTTATATTAAAATAGCTAACTACAATACATATTAACATAGTCAATATCCTTATTATAAATAAAAAAAGTAATATATATATATATATATATATATATATATATATAGATATAGATATAGTTCTTCTTAATGACTATAACAACCAACACATTTTTACTCTAATTTAATTTTTAACATTTCAATATATAAATATAATAAGATTCAATATATAAATATACACAAAATGAGAAATTGTGTGTATTAAATTGGTATTTTTTACTATAAACCTATTTCTTTATTAAAGCTATAACAAATCTCTCATTTTTTCCTTCCCTTGATATTTTTTAAGTGATCACAAGTTTGTTTTATTTTATTTTTAATTTTAAATTTCCCTCTACATAATTAACAATTAATTTGGGTGGGAGATTCAACATCCCAAAGTTTCAATGTATGTTTGGATTGTCTCTTTCAATGTATCTTTCGAGGATTTCTATCAATTTGAGTTCTATGTATACTCTAGGTCAGTGCTATTGTATTGATCTTGAAGAAACAAATTTACACCCTGCTTATATACTGTTGCAGAGCAAGGTGGGTTGTCTGAGATTTTGCGATGATGGAGAAACTTGAAGCTTAGCTCTATAGGACTTTCAATGGTAATATTATCTTGCATTTGTTCTTGAAAGAGTATATCATAGGTATATTCAACTCAAATTCAGCAGAAAAGGTGTTCAAGAAGTTCTTGATACGACTATCAGAATACTGTCCTGAAATAGTTTTTGATATTTTTCCATTGTTGAACGACATTGTGTTTCAAATAAAGAGTGTAAAAAATATTGGTTTCCACTATCAGTTCCTTCTGGGTTTTCTCACCGCTCAAGTGGTAAATGCAATTTCCTCAACAAACACTAATCTTCCATGGAATAAAATGTCATTGTGACCTAAAATTACAGGTTTCCAAACAAATGATGGAGGCTTGAGAAATTGTTTGAAGGGTTTGCCTTCTGTTAAGAAGAAAGGAATATATGGCTATTTTTATGTGTATATGGATACTTATTTTCGATTCCTCCAGGAGGATTGCTTCTAGGGTTTGAAGAAGGGTATCTCTGCTCTAAGGAAGAAGTCATTACAGGATGCGCCAAGCACGTGAAGCTTTGGAAAAATGGCTATGTTTTGGGAATCCATTCCAGTGGAAGATATTTTGGCATAAATGTGGCTATCCATTTAGAGAAGCTGAAGAATTATATGTGCCCAATGGCCAGAAGCCTTTTATGTCTCTTCGATGATGGAGGGAACTTCGAGTCCCCAATTTGGGGCATTGTGGCTGACTGTAAATGGAATGACTATGTTTGCATGGATTATGGATGGAATAAGTAGAACTGGAGAAGTGGAGATCCAAGCAATTAGTCGACTCTTGTGTGCGAGCTTGAATATTATTACAACTAAAATCCCTACATTTTACAAGGCCTATCAACTAGTAATAAAAGCATTGCAGGAGAAAGATTTGGAAAAATTTCCTTTCATAGAAGAGCTTGTCTATCCAGAATGGCCAAATAAGCCTCCAACTTATCTCACTCCAACGACCACTCTAAACTAGAGATGCTTATTTAACGAAGAGAAGGAAAGCCCTGTAAATGAAAATATAAGCAATATCAAAATGAGAAGCTTGAGTTTTATGTCCAGCATTTCCACTGGTAGTTCGGTCCAAGCCTATAACGAAGCAATCATTTCGAGTGATAGTTTGGTTCAAATGTATAACAAGGGAAATCCCATGAGAGGTAAAGTCAATGAGTTATGAAATTTATTAGAATCTAGATATAAAACTAGCCTTTATGAAAGTCAAATTAAAGAAATTAAACTTGCTCTGAAAAATCAAGTAGCTTTGAGTCAAGGACCTCCATGCAAAGGTATGTGAATATCATGTTTTAGGCTTCTTTGGATATTATTTCTTGTTTGTTTACACCAGAAAAAAGCTCATGTTCAACTGTCTTAGTTTGAATTGATGTTGAAACTTGGCACATTATATATTTTTGTTTGAATTTCACATGTTATTTTAGCTGACCTTTGATTCAAGATAATGCTTATCATACAAGTTTCATAATGTTTTTTATAAAACTTTAGTTTTATCTTTTTATTTCTATTAATTGACGATTTATATTGTGAGTTTAAACATGAAACTCACTAGAAATATTAGTAAGTGAACCTAATGATTTTTAATGTTGTTAAAATTATGAGTTCTGTTAATTGATGATCCATGTTTCGAGTTTAACCACTCACTTGACTAGTAGTATTGGTGAATGAACCTCATGAATTTCAAGGTTGATAGGTTTTAGAGTCAGGTATCATTAGACAAGTTATATTATTTGAATCTCAACTATAGTAGGGTGCATAAATGATGAATCTAGACATTTCCAATCTTTGATACACTATGAGAAATATATTTCTATTTTAGGCTATGTTTTCAAAGATGGGAACAACTACCCTTACTCATGAAGTGGGGTTACATGTGATGGCTTTAAAAGAGTTCCTCTTACATTTTTGGAGCAAGGGATGGGAATAAGAACTTTGTCTAGCCCTACTCTAGGTTTCCGCACTTTGCCACATTTGGAATAGAAATTTCAGCAAGCTATTCGAGAGCTTGGATTTTTCCAAAATCGATCCCTTCAATTACCCTATTTTTTTCTTCATCGCTTCAAGGCATGGTAGTTTTCAATCATACATATACATATTCCACTTATTATAAGATTTCAAATTTTTGTACTTGGTGTGCATTGGCACGAGCAGAGTTTGAAGTTGTTACATATCATAATAGGCTTATGAAATTAGAGATAGATATTTTTGCATTAAATTCACACCAAGATATTATTGTAGATGGTTATGCTAGAGAAAATACTACTACATAATAGGTTGAAACCAAATATTTGTTGGTGTGAAAATTACTTTTCTTTCATCTAACGAATTCAAGCCTATATCTTGGGGAATAAATGTTACGACTTGTATGATGGTCTGAAGGGAAGGAAAAGAATGACAGTGAGAAAGCCAAAGAAAAAAAATTTGGAGAAAAAGATAAAGTAAGCACTCATGTAATAATAGTGCACCCACCAAACCTTCCTCTTGCTAAATAGGAGCAAGATAAGGTTCATATGGCCATTATTCTGATGGAATATAACTCTTGTTTGTTATTATATGAAATAGTTTCGGCTCATTTTATTACATTATTTATGAGTTGGTTGGTATTGGGGATATTTAGACTTGCTACCAGCTACCTAGTTTATAGTTTTGGTCCACCTTCCCAAATGGTTGTTGCCGTTAAATCCTAGGGAGATGTGTTCATCTTCAGACAAAGTTTTTTGTTCATCATGTACGTATAAATGTACTTATTTCACTCAAGGCTTTAGAACTAATCTCGTTTTGAGATGGTTGATTAATAAACTGTTTGTATACCTTGACTTTTCCATTATAAGACTTTCAAGATATTTAAGTTTCCATGCGATTTTGTTTCATTCAAGTTTTAAATTAGAACACATCCATGCTTTTTTTTTTTTATCTATCATCACTTTCTCATTATCCTCAGGCATCGAGTATCAAGAATTAGTGATTTTCCTGTAGCGCTACCACTGCGTCACTTACATTCTTCTACATTTCTATCGGCATGTCCTTTCACCCTTTTGGTGCAAAATTTAGTTATAAAATTGGATGCATTAGGGGTATATTTGTTCTTGAAAATGGGGGAAGAAAGGGATTTCTACGTGGTTAGATATCGAATTGATAGAATCTCTTTCATTCTTATATCCTACTAGGCAGTGTGGACTACAGAGAAATGATTCACTGGGTATGCTAAGAATTTATATGCCATTGTTCTGCTTCTTGTTTAGGATGGTAAGAAGGTTTTTTGTGGCTGAGTATTGTTAATGGAAGGATTTGTGTATTGAAAAAGGTCCACATATGGGGATTTAGATACTCAAAGTAAAGTGTGATTTGAGGGCATGTGTAGGGAATTTTGTGTTTAATATACCCTCTTATATTAAATATGGATTCTAGTGAAGTGCCCCTACAGAAGAAATTAGATGAAAATCTTGCAATAATTTCCCCAAAATTGGATGATAAGAAAAATGGTGTTGCCAAGAAGCTTGTTAGAGAAATAAATTTAGGTTCATGTCTAAATCCATTTATTCTTCATCATCCTCTCTTCTTGGTGTTGTTTCTTCTGTTACAAAGAGGAAATCTCAAAAATGTACACAGATGAATCCTCCAACTGGCTAGAGGAGACATTCATCTCCACATCCTAGCAATAGGTTTGATCCCAGAGCATTGATTGTCATTATTGCTCTAAAGAACAAGTAGCAATCCAAAATATGTCCTACCAGACCCTAAGGTAAAGCTCATCCCAAATAATGACTTCATTTATTACATTTTGATTCTAGCGACATTATTTTGAATGCAGTGAAAATCTTCATTTATGGTCACTACATGTTGTTCTGATAAATTATGTGTGAGATTATCCAAAGATTTTACATAATGTTGAGGTTAATTTCGAATATTTTTGGAATGAAAATTTCCATATTTTTAAATAGTGATCTGTTATTATATCGAGGATTGGCTTTCAGCTGCATAGATAACTTAAGTTGTATGATGGATTCAATTCGTGGTTTGTAATGGCTTTCAATGAGGTTACTATATGATTTTTTTCTGAAATAATTTTGTAATCATGAGCATGTCTTTTCATTTTGGAAGAGCGGGTTTGAGAAGTGGAGCTCTATGGAAAAATGGAGTCAATGAAGACCAAAATGGGTCTAATTATGCCATTCACAAAGCCTCAAGTCATTCAATATCCTTAGTCTCAAATTGTGAATTTTGTAAGGGAGCGAAGGATGTTGTAGACGACAATGAGCACTTGAAGAGGCCATTACCTTAGAATTCCAATGGAGAAGTGGGTCATTGTTCCATGGGCCATCATTAAATGAGAAATAAATATAGTACTAGCCCTACTTCGACTTTTTCTCCTCCTCTTCATCCTCATTTCTTAGAAGGTTCGAAGGGAATGATGCGTTTTTTATGCCAAATACTTCAATCAAGGAATGTGTTGTTAGCCAGGAAACCATAAACTAGGAATGGAGATACAATTCCATTTAATTATTCCTTTTTGTTTGATTGCAGTCTGCCTCACAGTCCTAGAAGATTTGATGTATTCTCATTTTGGTTAACTTTGGATTTTGGACATTAGTTTAAATTTTTTCATCATTTCAGAAATATTTTTCAAAGGAATGTGAAGCTTTTTGTTCACAATGATGTTGTAGCAGCCCTGACATGTGGAATGGTAGGGAAACTTCATGGTCCTATACTGATTATTGGGACTGGAAAAATAACGTATGGCTTTACAGAATATGGAAGAGAAGGTAGAGCTACTAGTGCAAGACATGTCTTGGGTGATTGGGGCAGGTCATTTTTTGCATTGTTGATCTTTAAATAGCACATATATTGTAGCTTTACGTTTTATCTGAATTCACAAAAGAAAATAGGAAATTTTTATTTTGGACATGTATATAACTGCTCATTTATTTAATGCAACTTATAAGTGTGAATGTTGTCTAAAGTGAGAATCATTTGAAGTTATTTCCATTTTATGATTTGGTGTTTTTGGTAAAATGTGAGGAATGATTTTGGGTGATGTTACCAGTAGTGTAATTTATGCTATTGTTAGTTTCAATTCATGAAAATGTATATGGATCTTGTGTGAATAAGTGAAAACATTAATGCAGATCATCATGACATTCTTATTCAATTGTGGCATGTAAACTTTGAGATTCCATCCATTGTATATGCAGCTACAAGGCTTTTGCCTTTAGAATAACACTAATCTTATTCTATAAATGCATGACATTGGTTTATGCAAATATTATTTAATATGAACAAAAAATTATTCAACTCTCTATCAACTGATGAGTTGAAATTTTAGAACATATGGGAGTTGCACTTTGAATGTAGAAAATCAAATAAAGTGAAGCATTCAAGAAACAATGTCACAAAATATTAATCGAATGATTGCTACTATAGAAAATGGAAATACACACACCAACTACAATTTTGGAAATAAGTGAAACCATACAAGACATAACTGAAACCATGAAAGGGGAAAATACTACTCCTAGGTGCACATCCTGAGTGCGTCATTATTTTGAAGGTCAAGGTGTTGAATCCATCACACGTAAATGCTACTCATGGGACAATAATTCAATAGAGTATCTAGGATTTGAGTGAATCATCTAGAAATTAGAGAGTACACGTTAATTGTTGATATCTCTTTTATCTGTAACTTGAAACCTAAATGTGTTAAAATAGAAACTAATTATGAGGTAAGGTTGTTAGGTTCTTTGAAATTCCAACAGAATCCCAAAATACCCACACAACTTCCTAAACTGAATTCCCAAGTGTTACAATATGTTGGAAATATGATGCTGACTATTGTCCTTGATGGCAGCCCACTTGATAAAGATGATGGCAACCTACTTGATGAAGTTGTCCCTGAAGGAATATGTCTTGATGAACTTGTTAAATGATGTAAATCTGATGTATATACAATGAGTACAGAAGGTAATGATGGAAGGAATGTCAGTATGTGCTAGAACATGATGAAAAGAGTATGTCTCAAAGCATACGCGGATTTGTCTAGACAAAGTAGCATATGCATGCGGGAAATAACGTGCCAAGTTGCGTATGGGAAAAAACGCTCTAAATATGTAAAACCAGGGGTAACCACCATGGTATTGACCCATTGTATTGAGTAATGATTCATTTATGTGACCCCGTCCAGGAATACCATTGAAAGTAATGTGGTTTTGGCTCATGGTATTGATAAAGGGTAAACCTATATAAGGAGAAGAAATTCATTGTGCAAAGGTGTGCAAGAAGTCTGAGCTTGAATGAATACTTCTCTCTGAAGCATATATGAATGGAAAGGGTTACAGTTGAATGAAAGATCTGAATGTATGATGCACCAATGAAGAAATGATGAAGAAGGGAATCTAGATATGGAATGTATTTGTATCTGCTAGATCCATTTATGGAATGATTAGATCTGAGATGAGGTGAACATCTGTCTGAAGTAAAGGGTAAAATCTGAGTGATGTATCTGTTCTGAAGAATTGGAATGACCTAAATGTCTGAAGAACTATATGCTAGTTCGCCGCAGAGTAAGCGTGTATATATGCGAGTTTGTTGAAGAGAAAGCATGTATGGTCAGTAAAATTAGCTCTGTAATATGTACAGAAGTATACGCGGGTTTGTATGGTCAAAGGCGCGTATATCCGCAGGATCAGTGAAAGGAAAGCGCGTATGAACATTAGGGTTTGATGAATTATGAAGTATCAAATGTCTAATCTGTTCTGCTGTGTTATTGCTATCTGTTGATGATGTATGATTGATCTCAAATGTATGGAGTGGGTCCAGTCTGAAAATATGATGAAAAGTGGCCTGCAAGTTGTGCTCTAAAGGAAGCTTTTGGATCGAGTGTGAAAATTGATGAAACATGGTCCATGGTGGTTTTGAGGGTTGTAGCCTTCAGTCAGGGGGTTGTAGCTCCCTTCCAGGTGAGGCTGGTAAACGAGATCAGGGGGTCGTAGCTCCCTTCCAGGAGAGACTGGTAAACGAGAGCAGGGGGTCGTAGCTCCCTTCTAGGGGAGGCTGGTAAACGAGCGCAGGTGGGTGCTTGTGTGCTGGTAGGAGGCTGTGCCAGCACATATGTTGTAATATGTTTTCTCTATAATAAAATATTGAAGGCTGAGACAACGACAACGGTGGTTTTCTCCCGACTTGGGTTTCCACCTAAAATCCTGGTTTTCATGTGTGTTGCTTATGTGTGATGATTTATTCTGTTCTTACTGCACATTTTTACAGTTTATTGAACATCTAATTAATGAATGATGGAATGATATAAGTGAAGAATTAATGGCATAACAATATCTCTGTGTATACGCGAGTTTTATGAAGGATATCCGCGTGTATACGCTAGTTAGCTTCAGCAAAGTAGCGTATGGGTTTTAGTGAATGGAAAAGTAAAAAGTTTTTGATTAAGTCCTAAATACTGATTCACCCCCCCCCCCCCTCTCAGTATATTTCCCAAAAATTGGTATCAGAGCAGGTTCTTTTGCAGAAGCTTGATCGCTTGAAGGAGATCCGTCAAAATGGGAAGTCATGAAGGGATAATGTCTATAAGGCCACCTCTATTCAATGGAAATAATCTGTTGTTATGGAAGATACGAACAAAAGCATATCTGCAAAGTCTTGGTGCAGAAGTATGGGAAATCATGGAAGGAGGTTATCCGTATGCGGCAAGTATTCCTACTGATGTAGCAGAAAGGAAGAAATATGAAATCAATGCCAAAGCCGTCAATGTCTTATTAGGAAGCATGTCTGAACCATAATTTTTTAAAGTGATGCAGCTAAATTCAGCAAAATAAATATGGGACAAAATCATTCTGAGCTATGAAGGAGATGCAAAGGTAAAAAGTGCAAAACTCCAAACTCTCCGAATTGAATATGAAAATTTAAGGATGCATAGTGATGAGAGTATTTCCAGCTTATTTTTACGTCTAGATGATATTGTAAATCGTATGAAAATTTTGGGTGAAACCATAACTGATACTACTCTGGCGGAAAAATTCTTAGGATCTTTAACTTCAAAATTTGAGTCAAAAGTGTCAGCTATTGAAGAAAGGCGAGATCTGCAAACTCTTACTATTGTTCAACTACATGGTATTCTGACTGCTTATGAAATGAGACAAGGAGGTCCCTTTCAAATCAAAGAATCTGCTTTTAAGGCATGTGCAAAAGGAAAAGAAAAGGAAGATGTCAAGGAATCAAGTTATATATCAGAAGAAGAAGAAGCAAATTTTGTAAGGAGACTCCAACCAGGTACTAGAAGATTCAAAGGTAAGCTACCCTTCAAATGTTTTGATTGTGGAAGAGTGGGTCATTATGCTGCTAAATGTCCTTATAAACAATTTGAAAAGGGAAAGAGTTATTATGCAAATGAATATAATAATGAAATGTCAAGTGAAGATGAAGACGATTCTGACCAAGATCTGCTAGTGCTCATGGCAAAGAAGCAAAAGAAGAAGGCTACTCAACAAAAGAATATATCTCAGAAAACATGTGCAGCATAAAATGAAGAAGAAGAAACAGGTATTGACTGTTGTTCTTGTAATCCACTCACTTGTGCATGCAATGATGAAGATAGTGAAAGTAACAGTATAAGTCTAGAAGCAAATCTCAAGATCAATGATAAAAGTAATTTTTGGGATCAATTTAAAAGGAGGGAATCTATCCTCAAGGATGTGATCTCTAGATTGAATGAAAATATAGAAACAATGAAGGGATAGATAGAAATGTATTAAAGACTGCAGGACAAAGTAACCAATCACAGTGAAGGACTTGAAGCAGAAATCATCTCTCTGAAAGAAGACCTTGAAGCATCAAATAAGAAGAATGAAGAACTTCTACAATCATTTGAAAAGGAAGGACGTGAAGCAGAAATCATCTCGCTAAAAAAAGATCTGGAAAAATCAAATAAGAAGAATGAAGAACTTTTACAAATCTTTGAAGAGCAAGAAAATGGGTTGAAAGAAGAGATCTTAAATTTGAATGATCAAGTAGAATAAGGAAAAAGGGTTGAAGAAAGCATGATGAAGCAATGCCAAAAATTGGAGGTTGAGGTAAACATTCTCAAAGGTAAATTAGAAGAAAAGGATAAACTCTTGAGGTTTCAAGATAGTACTAAGATTCTTGACAATATTCTTAGTAGTCAAAGGTCTCCTTCTGTTAAACTTGGTCTTGGTTTTCATGAAACTGTTAAAGGAGAATCTAGTTCACAAGGAAGTGCTAAGGATTCAAAGGATATCAATGCAAATCCTGAAGTGTTGAAAGAAGCAAAAGGTCAACCGACAATCATGAATTCTCAAAGGAAATCATTCAATAATGTTGAATGCTTTAAATGTCATAATCATGGACATGTTGCAGCCAATTGCAAAATCAGATTGTTTCAGCCACAAACAAAAAGATCCTAAATAGAAAGGTACTCTAGTTTCTTCAAGGGATATTGTTTTTCATGTAACAAGTATGGACATAAAGCAGCTGATTGCAAAAGAAGGAAGATTAGAAATACTCATTATGATTCTTATGCTTATTTCTTTGGACACATGAGATGTTATTCTTGTAACAAGTATGGACATGTAGAAAAAGAATGCAGGTTGAACATATCTGAGAAAGTGGACAATTTTCAGCGCACAATTAGAAAGTTCAAGCAAATTTGGAAAAAGAAGGAGGACCGGTCAGAAATGTAGGGAATATTGACCCTACTGTAGTCATCAGCTTCTGAAGCTTCATTCTCTTAATGACTTGTTGTATAGCACAACAATTGGCGATTCGCTGGAAGAAACAGTTATCTCTAAGAAATATTGGAGTATTTGAACTTTCTTTATATAGAAATTTTTATCAAGAAGAAAGGAAGATTCTAATATAACTAAGTATACATACATTTTGAATATAATAAAGGCTATTTTTGCTAATTTCTCCTCTTGTTAAAATTAAATACATTCTAAGTTTTAAATTGGCCTCTATTGGTTGATAATGATAAAACAAAACACCTTTCCAACTTAGCCTTTTTGATTAACTCCTTTGTCATAGGTAGAGCCTCTGCTGCCAGCAAACGTGTATAGTTTCGACAGGGATACCTTTTAACCATTTGATTGTCCATGACCCCTCCCATCTTAGAGTATGATTAAGAGAATGAATTCAAAATATGTTTTTGAATTCATCCAAGACATTGGAACAATCATGTTGTCAAGAGCTAGAAAATAATGGGAAATTGATTACAGGAATTACAAGTTTAACTTGGGACACCTATTGGTTGTTCCTAGTAAAACCATACAGCCAGAAAGTCGCCCTCAAATGCTTAACGGATGCAATCGGGTGTATCATTCCTGATATACACGATGCCACCTATGCCGCTCAAATCAATTCTCGTCTCAGCCGCCCTCAAGAAGTGGAACCAATGCTAGCAATATGCCAACTCAGGACAAAAAGCAAACAGTCAGAATGATGAATCATGCTGCTGATTGCCAGATTGCTGTGGAGAATATATTCAAGATTGGGTTATTCCAATTTAGTAGCCTTTTAATTTTATAGTTTGTTAGTTTAATTTAGTATTTATAGACCCTTTCATGTATTTAGAAAGGGTCGTAAGTTTTTGTATATGACTGAAACCTGAAGTTGCACTACTGTACTTCAGTCATATTTTTTATGAAAACTGGACCAATTTTTCCAAATTTTGATAACGAAGCTTTTATGTGGATGTGCACTACTGCCTTTATTTAAAAGTATTTCTGAGTCGGAAGAAGGAATTCAAATTGCGATTGACGTTGAGAAAGATTTGCAGCTCATATGGTACTATTATCTATGTCTGAATTCATTCTTTTTATGTAAATTGTTGTTTGATTACTCTTGCTATTATTGAATATATGAATGTGTTTTAACAACAATCTTTATACTTTCCACTACTGGATGTTTACAGTTTGCTATTCTTTTAATCATTTACGTATCAGTAATATAAAAAAGATAAGTGTGACAATGTGTTATCAATTACTTCGTTCAACTAATTGAATGAAGTAATTATTATTTAAATGAATATATTTGTTTATTGAATAGTGTCATCTATATGCCTATTGACAAACACAGATCATCAAACGTTGCACTTAAGAATAGAAGCTTCCCGGGATAAAATAGTCATTTATGTTTTCGCTTATAGATTAAGTACTCCATTCATTATCACTTATTAGAAAACCAATCATTCATTCACCCCTTTTTATTCTTTATCGGGAAACTGGTCCCATTATATCCAGTCGGAGCCACCATCCCAAACGGAAAAGGAGTTGTTTAAGGTCCGGACCGGGTGGTTATCCCCCAATGTTGATGTAACGATTTTCGGGGCATCAACATTTTTGGCGCTAGAAGGAGGGCCTTGTCAAATATGAATGGTGAGTAAATCAAAACTTATAGACCATTCTCAAAGTAAATCACCCTCCACCTCACCTCAGACCACCCATTTGCATTCTGAATTACCAGTGTCCAAACGAGAAGAAGAGGGATCAACTATCACTGCTCAATCACACCATACTTCAGAACATTTAAGTCCGGAGTCCCCTGAAGTTCAGTCTATCATCCAGAAGCTTCAAGGCTTCTCCATATCACCTCAAAGATCTGAAGTATCTCAAGGCAGTCAGACTTCGCAATTCCACCTACCTCATCATCTCACCAGACTTCAAAGCGAAAAACTTGGCATTGAACCAGCTGAGTTACCATTACCCCGAAGAAAAAAGGCAAAAAAGAACACTGAAGGTTCTGATAGTGAGACCTTTTCTCCATCATCTTCCATCTCATCATCTCCAGTGCGAAGTCAAACACCCACTTCCCCATTACATATTATTGTTCACCAGGGGTCACCACCTTCAACATCACAACCTTTACAGTCTTTATTACTACCTCCTCCCCAATCACCTGGAACATCACAGTCAAACGTTGGTACTCCCAAGATGGCTCAAAACCCATGGAACAGTCCTGGTGCAGTCACTATGCCTGCACCATTACATCCATTACCAGATTATCCTGAGAAATGGTTACCAAATTTTAATCCAGATGCTGGAACATTAGCTGAGGAACACATAAATAATTTCATGTTGTTAGTTAATCTAAAAGGAGTAACACAAGAAGATGTTGTAGTGAGAATTTTCCCCTACACGTTACAAGGATCAACTGGGTCTTGGTATTTTTCCTTACCCTCTGGATCCATTACCGGTTGGAATATCTTTTAGGAACAGTTTCTTACCAAATATGGCGACGATAGATCATTGGCCACCCTCATTAATGATCTTTCAAATCTAAGAATTGAGTCAAGAGAACCAATTAAGGAGTTTAACTCCCGATTAAATAAGCTCTTGAATAAAATTCCCACCGATTCCAAGCCAAGTGAACAAGTTAGAAGCGAATGGTATATCACAGCCTTACCTTCAAATATAGCCATTTTTGTTGATAGGGCTGTGAAACCAACTCTGCCCGAAAACATGAAAGAAGCCATCGCTGTGGAAAAACGTATAACCGCTTTGGAAAAGAAAGCTGCTCTCGAAGATAGGAAATCCAAGAAAGTGTCTTTCAAGGACGATTCAAAGAAGAAAAATACCAAAGATCCATACGATATGGAGGGTCTTCAAAAGGTCCTCAAAACAATGTCAAATGAAATGGTTGAAATTAAAAAGCAAGTAGAAGAAACTTCAACAAAGAAACCATTTAGGAATTTTAAGAAGACTGAGTCAAAACCACCAAATATTATATCCAATGCAGATTCAGACCCTGAGGAAGAAGAAGAAGATGAAACAATTACATCATCCGATGAAATTGAAGAAGAGGAAGTCGTTGAATGCCATGGAATGTGGGACTTCATATTGCCAAACTCCAACATCGAGGCTGAACAAGAAGCTTTTCCTGTGACTACTAGGAGAAAAAGTACCCCTGAACCTGTCCAAACAAGTTCCAAGAAAAGGAGTGCAGGTACTAATACTGCAAAGGAAAAGGCACCCACAAGGAAGCCGGCTGCAACAGTCCCTCAAAACCAACCATCATCTTCAAATATACCTTCAACATCAAAGACGTTGGTAGTATCGGATTCAATGGATTACAATATTATTAATGACATGAAGAAGACTAAGGCAAACATCACCATGTTTGAACTCAGTAAATTAAAACATCAACAGAAATTGCTTCTTAAAGAACTAAATGCAGTTCCTTCCTCGCCTCTTCCTAGTGCTAAAGCTGCAAATGATTCAGGACAACCACCTTCTGGTTGAATTGAGGCTACTGATACGATTCTAATCGGAGACAGATCAAATTCCCATACCCCACCTTTCCTCTTAACCTTTGAAATTTACAATCGAAATCTACACAACTATTTAATTGACTCAGGGGCATCATCTAATATAATGCCAGCTTCAGTTTGTTCTAAACTGAACATAGAACCCCAAAAGTCTTCAATTCACATTGTGCAGTTAGATAGAACCAAAGTCCAAGTCTGAGGGGAAATAAATTCTGTTACTATCAGGTTAGCGGCTGATCCACGAGTAGTTCAAAGAATTGATATCTTAATCGCTGATATACCTGAGTTTTATGGTTTAATTTTGAGCAGGGATTGGTCTGAGAAGCTCCATGGATATATTTCTACCGATTGGTCTCATATGTGGCTTCCCTACAGAGGAAAGCCAAATCAAATAAAAATAAATCGGGAGAAACACATGACCCATACTGTCACAGAGTTCGAACAATAGAATCAACCAATTGCATTTAATAATAACATATTGGGAAATTATTCTTCTAAATCATTCTTCGGCAATTATATTGCCCAAACATCTCCGTTCTTATTAAACAATTTCACATCCCAAATTGATTTTTTTTCACAAACTGACAGTTCAAGATGTGTTAATGTTACTGAGAATTCTGTAAATAAAATTGTTGATAATTCTTTATTTTGGTCTTTATATTTTGACGGTTCTAAATCCAGTGAAGGAGCAGGAGTAGGGTGTATTCTAGTCAGCCCTGAGGGAGAAAAAACAATGCTTTCTTGTAGGTTAGAATTTGAATGCATGAATAATACAGCTGAGTATGAGGCCTTGGTGCAAGGACTATATAAAGCTATTGGCCTAAAATTCCAATATTTGAAAGTGTTTGGTGATTCAAAGATTGTTATAAAACAAGTTCGAAATACAATCCATTGTCTCTCTAATCATCTCAAACACTATCAGTCTTTAGTCCAAGAACTCATATTTCATTTCTTAGCATTCAATATTTCACCCATTCCCAGATCCCAGAATGCAGCAGCTGACTTGTTAGCCAATGTTGCTTCTAAACTCCTACCTTCCGAAGATTATAGCCCAGATAGATTTTCAGTAGAGTTGATTTTTAGGCCATCAATTCCTGACAATGTTACCAATTGGTGAGTGTTTAATCACGATGAAGACATCTTACATTTCTTAACTTCCGACGAGTCCTACAATGATCAGATTATTGATGAAAACGATCATGATCTTCAGATGAAAGAAAGGCATGAGGAAAACTCAATACCAAAACCTGTGGTCAAACTGGAAGATCTCTATGATATTAAGGACAGGTTTAAACAGGTAACCAATTCAAAACTCCAAAGTTCTACTTTAATATTTGAATTGATAAATCTCGGTACTGAGCAGAATCCTCAAAATGTCAATTTAGGACTAGGGCTTTCTGTCGAAGAAAGGATAGCATTCATTAGATTATTGAGAAAAAATAAACATGTCTTCGCTTGGAAGTATGATGACTTAAAAACTTATGATATATCAATCATCCAACATACCATTCCAATGCTTTCTGAACAAAAAAAAGTTCAACAAAAATTGAGGAAAATACATCCAAACTTAGAGAGTCAGATAAAATCAGAACTCAATAAACTCTTGAAAGCAAAGATTATTTTTCCGGTCCGGCATTCAAACTGGGTCTCCAATATGGTGCCTGTTAGGAAGAAAAATGGTGACATCAGGATTTGTATAGATTTCAGAAATCTGAATAAGGCAAGCCAAAAAGATAATTTTCCATTACTTACCATGGAGCAGATACTCCATTCGGTAGCAGGTTCTGAGCTAATGTCCTTTCTAGACGGTTTTTCAGGATACAACCAAATTCTGGTCCACCCTGATGACAGACTCAAAACTACTTTCAGAACAAAATGGGGAACTTACGCCTATCAGAAAATGCCTTTGGACTTATTAATGCAGGAGCTACATTCCAAAGAGAAATGGATATAGCCTTCAAAGGATTGATCAACAAAACTATGGTCGTCTATTTAGATGACATTACTGTGTTTTCTAAAAAGAGGTCCAACCATTTACATGATTTGAATCAAATTTTTGAACGCTGTAGAAAATATGGTATTTCACTCAATCCCAAAAAATCCTTCTTTGCTCTAAATCAAGGAAAGCTCTTGGGCTTTATTGTTTCCAAAGATGGTATTTATATTGATCCTGACAGGATTAAAGAAATTTCTGAAATCCCATTTCCTCATAACAAAAAATCCATGCAGTCATTTTTAGGTCAGATCAAATTTGTCAAAAGATTTGTTCCCGATTTTTCTCACATCATTTTACCATTACAAACCATGATTAAGAAAAATTCAGTGTTTAGATGGGGATCTATGGAAAAGGAAGCATTTGATTTAATCAAACAATCAATAATCAATGCCCCCGCTTTAAACACTCCCAATTTTTCTAATAATTTCACATTGTATACTATCGCATCCGATTCATCTTATGCAGCGGTACTCACTCAGATTAATGATCACGACCTGGAAGCACCGATTTCATTTTTTAGTTCAAATTTCCATGGTGCAGAACTAAATTACTCCGAAGTTGAAAAACAAGCCTTTGCTGTGTATAAAGTCATTAAACACTACAGGCCCTTCCTTTTAAAAGCTCATACAAAAGTTATAGTTCCTTTTTCTGCAGTAAGGCAATTACTGATCCAAAGGGAATTAGGTGAGAAAAGGGCAAATTGGGTTACAGCACTTCAAGAGTATGACTTGGAAATCAAGCCAGCAAAGATTGTTAGAGGTCAAGGTTTTTGCAGGTTGTTAGCAGGAGCATCCAACATTCCGGAATCAGGTGATACAGAACATATTGAAGAAATCAATCAGATAAGTATTACCAATTCTGAATCTCAATACGCAGATTTAATCTTTTATTTGAAAAATGGATATGCACCTCCTGATCTTTCTTATAAAAACAAACGGGCCATTAGATTAAAAGAAAAAAACTTCATAATCATTGATGATGTACTTTTTAGACAAAACTATGATTCAGTTTTATTAAGATGCCTAGAAAAACCTGAAGCACAAAAGGTTTTGTAGGAGCTACATGATGGACCAGCCGGAGGACATTTTGGAGCTGACACAACAACTCACAAAATCATTCATGCTGGGTATTATTGGCCCACTTTATTCAGAGATACTCACGAATATGTAAGGAAATGTCAAAGTTGTCAAACCTCCAGTGGAAGACAAAGAAAATCAGCTTTCCCTTTGCAACCAGTCAACATTGAGCAACCTTTTGAACAATGGGGATTGGATATCGTTGGGGAAATTACTCCACAGTCCTCCAAACAACATAAGTATACCCTTATTGCTACTGATTACTTTACCAAGTGGGTTGAAGCAATTCCGTTAAAGACAACAAGCTCTGAAGGAATTATAGAATTTATAGATCAATTCATCATTACCAGGTTTGGTGTCCCAAATGCTCTTGTTTTTGATAATGCATCTTATTTCTATGGTAATTCCATGTTTGAGTTCGCTATTAAAAGAGGATTTAAATTGAAATATTCTGCAAATTATTATCCCCAGGGTAATGGTCTAGCAGAGTCTACTAATAAAAATCTCCTTAAAATCATTAAGCGAAGTATTGAACAGAATCACAAAAACTGGCACAAATCTTTAATATTCGCACTATGGGCAGATAGAATAATGCAGAAGGCCTCCATAGGTACTTCTCCATTCAATCATGTATATGGGAAAGAAGCAATACTACCAACCAATCTAGCACTTCCTTCTCTAGCCCTAGTTCAGTTTATTGAAGAAAACCCCTCTTCTTCTATCCAACTCAGACATGATCAAATTTTAAAATTAGAAGAAGAAAGAGAAAAGGCTAAAATTACTCATGCAAAACATCAGCAGATAATCAAAAAATCATTTGATTCAGCTTCATCTAGTTCTAAACAGTTGCAGGTTGGTGATCTAGTTCTGAAATGGGATAAAGCCCATGAGGATAAAGGTAAACACACCAAGTTCCAAAAGATGTGGCTTGGAACATTTCAGATCAGCGAGAAGATAGGCCATTCGACATTCATATTACAAGATCTATCAGGAAAGAGGGACTCTCTTCCTATTAATGGCCTCATCTTAAAGAAATTCTTCAATTGAGAAGGTAACCCCTTCTCCTTTAGTTTTAGTAGGATTATGTTTTTAGGACCATTAGGAAATAAAGTTTTAAAATAGCTTCTATTGGCCTTTGATATATTAAAAATTTGCTCTTAAGAAGTTCTTTTAATATTTACTTTTGAAAATAGAAGCCTTTAAAGAGAAAAAGGGAAGACAATTTCTATGAAATTAGTTATATTCACATTTCTGAAAACTCATTTTATTTTTGTGAAATCTCCTCAAGATTTAGAAGTACTGTAAATCATTTTAATGTTTTAAACTGGCCACAAAAAGGTTATCAATATCAAAAACAGAAACTGATTCAATCTTAGTATCTTCAACTCTTTCCTTGTCATCCATTTTCTCTTAAGGAGAAAATTGTCCATCCCATTCATCCAAGTTTATGATTACTCAGAGTGTAATTCTAAAAATATTTGATATAAAGATAAGGGGTCTTATCACAAGCCTGCTTACCATGATCATTGGAAAATAGTTTAATCGACATTACCAACACTGCATACCAAAACAGGGTAATGGCTTATAAGCATAAGACAAGGGGTCTCATAACGAGCCAGCTTGTTCGATTAGATTACAACCAGTGAATGGCATTGTCAAACAGCTGGCAACCAAACTAGGACAATGGCTTTTTATCTTACAAAATAATGTAAAAGAAAAATAAATACAAAATATGAAAACATATTTTGAATTCATTCTTTTAATCATACTCTGAGATGGGAGGGGTCATGGACAATCAAATGGTTAAAAGGTATCCCTGTCCAAACTATGAACGTTTGCTGGCAGTAGAGGCTCTACCTATGACAAAGGAGTTAATCAAAAAGGCTAAGTTGGAAAGGTGTTTTGTTTTATCATTATCAACCAATAGAGGCCAATTTAAAACTTAGAATGTATTTAATTTTAACAAGAGGAGAAATTAGCAAAAATAGCCTTTATTATATTCAGAATGTATGTATACTTAGTTATATTAGAATCTTCCTTTCTTCTTGATAAAAATTTCTATATAAAGAAGTTTAAATATTCCAATATTTCTTAGAGATAACTGTTTCTTCCAGCGAATCGCCAATTGTTGTGCTATACAACAACCCCCCATTTCATAAAATTTTACTTTAGAAAATTATAATATGAAATGGGTCCCTTTTAGATTAAATTGGTATTAACTCATCATTCCTCTAAAAATCCGAAAACAAACAAAAATCATTATAAAACCTTTTGAGTTCATAAATCATCGGCAATCGGAAAATAAAACAATCACCACTGAAGGCCCCTCTCCTGGCTCCGATGCGATATCGCTATCGGCAATCGGGGAATGCGATATGAATGCAATAAAAATTTGCCTTAAAAGCTCCCGATGCGAGTTAAGCGATATCGCTATCGGCGATCGGGGATTCTACGAAAACTCAAATAAAACTGCTCAAGTCTTCTTCCGATCGCCGATCGCGATAAAGCCAAGCGCGACTTTCAAAAAGGATTGATACGGTTCGGCATATTATGTTAATTATTATTAAAAAGCCTTTCCACTATCAAATGGTAATTGACTTAAGCCCAACCGCCAAATAAAAATCAAATCCACGTTTAAATAGGCTATTCGGCAAATGAAAGATATAATGAGCATTTAATTGATTGACAGGTTCAAACGGCCAATTAATGGAGTAGTTACGCCTAAATCCCTTCAGAGATTATATACGCGAGAGTCTTATGATTATTTTCCATTATTTATTGATTGACATAAGTCTTCTGTACCAGTTTTCGCCGTCTATTCTCTGCATTGCGTTCATTTTATCTTTTGTACAGAGCTTCTCCGCAGTAACAAGTTCAGACCAAATGGGGAAGAAATCTAAGAAACCGGGAACAGCTTCAGCTTCTGTAGTAATAGAACAACATGATGCCGATCCAGGACCAAGCAAAAAAGGATTAACCTCAGATACCACATGTCTTGGTCTCGGTAATACTACTTGGCAGAGCATTTACAACCTGGTTGAAGCCGAGGAACCTCATCAAACAACGGTAGAAGCTTCAGCAGACGCGAGCCAGAAATCTAACGCTACTCTGAAAGATTTGGCTGATTCCTACCTGCACAGAATAGCGGCTCGGGAGCAAATTCTTCCATATACAGATGTAGTAAGATGGGCCATTGAAGAAATTCCAATTACGAACAGAATATTCTGCACTATTGATGGGAGATTTTTTGGTTCATTTCAGCCTGATGATTTGAGACAAATGTACCATTTGCCTGAACCAGAGAAGAATTATAATAAAGCATTCCTGGAGAAGTTTAGAGATGAAAATGAAATTGATTCAGAACCTATATGAGAATGGAGACAAAACCCAGCAAAACAAAAACATGGTTCTTCGGGTAAGTACTCCGTCAGTTCCTTATGTTCTCCTTATTGTTATGCTGGAGCTATGATGTGTCGAATGTGGGGATTGCATGATTCTTCAAAATTTTCCATAAAGATGGTACCTTTGATGGAAGCAGCATGTAATAGTGAAATCATGGATTGGGGGAATATATTATCGGATAAGTTAGCAAATGCTATTCTTGACTTCAGAAACAAATCCCGTGTTACTGATAGAATCATCCCTCCATGTTACTTTAGTGCCTACATTTTAGATACCCTCTGTTTTAACTCCGAGTTTCCAGTGTTAGGGTGGAGATGGACTCCACAAGACCCCATGCCCATTCATATATATCACCAAAAATTATGGAAAGCCCATTATAAACACCACCTATATCAACTCTGCAATGGACTCATGCTACCTATTTACTATGCAATTTTTGCTAGACCTATTCCTAAGATCTCCTCTCAAGCAGAGATTGACTTGACAACCCTAGGAACCTGGTTCAGAGAGCAGAAATTCAGTTATGTAAGAGTTTTCGGCATCCATGCTAGACCTCATGTCCTCCCCTTGTATATACCAGACAAACTTTTAGCTCGAGAGATAGCATATCAACTGACATCCGCATCAGCTACAAAGACTCTCAGGAATTCAAAGAAGCAATTCTGGCCTCCTTTCCCTCTAAGGTGCGGCGTCTATACTCTGCGTGATTAGAAACATGCAGAGAAAGAAGCAGAAAAGATTAATATGTTAAAACTCGCCACTCTGCCTAATAGACGCTTTGATCCGAAAAAGGTCGTCTATAATGTTCTAGATCAGGCCAAACTCACTAAATTTGAACATAAGGAAGACAAGTTTGATGACCTTTTCTCCTCGGCGGAGTCAATATTTCAGGTTCAAGAGATAGCTAAGATTAGATACCATGACGACGGGTTAGTTGAATTTAACAAACTTAGAGAGCAGAGGTTGCAAACTCTGCCTCTAGATTTGTTAGCCACTGCCCCGATGATACAATCAAGCGAGCCTGAGCAGCAGCTTACCTGCAAACATCCTGCTACATCCAAAATATCTGAAGAAGTCAAAAGAAGAGAGCAGGAGGAAATCCAGAGGAAAGAACAGGAAGAGGCAAAGAGGAAAGAACAAGAGGAAGCACAGAGAATACGTGATCAGGAACAGGAAAGGCAGCAGGAGCAGAGCAACAAGAAGGTGAATGACGACACTCAGATTGACCCAAGATTGCTCCAAGAATGGCAGCAATTTGATTCAATTATAAGCAATCTTGAGAACTCAAAGAATGCCGATACATCCAAAGCGGCCAATACACAGGATACAGTATCAAAAAGGGTTTCAAGCAAAGAAACCAGCGGTCTACCCCCGACTACAGGATTAGAAATAATTCCCAAGGAACCCTCAGATCAAATTATTTTGTAGATAGAAGATATTCCTCCATGGGATGTTTTCTATAGCCCAAAACACAAGGTTGTAATAAAGCAACAACGAAAAAGGAGAAGGATTGATCAACCTTCCCTGTTTCCTGAACAAACAGTAACAACCAATGTAGTGTGGAAGGAAGAATTCAACCCCTCCGATGACCTGACAAAGTTGTCCCAATATGCTGGTGCCTATTCGGCAGCCACCATGGATAAGGCATCAGAGGTGAGCAATTTGTTGAAAGAAAAGGATCAAGCGATCGCTTCACTACAAACACAACTATTGGAGGCACAACAGAAAGCAGATTCAGAAGCGATTCAGAAACAGAAAGAATCATCGGAGGCATTAGCAAAATTGAAAGCAATGAATGAACAGATGGTAAAAACAAAAGATGAGAAAATTGCTCAATTAACAGCTCAAATAGAGAAGTTCAAGAGTCTTCCCCAGCCTACCAATTTCAGAGAAGAAGCAATACAGATTAATAAGTCACTCATAACACAAATAAGATTGTTGTGTCATCAAATTGCCCAAGTTGAACCTCTGTGTGAGATAACAACATCTATAATAAACAAATCAGTTGATGCCAGGCAGGACTTAGAGCAAGCCGATGAGACTTTAACAGATTTTCTTACTTGGCAGAACTCTAATGAGGGACAGGCAGCAAACTTGCCTAAAATCTTAGAATCCCATAAAGAAATTCTGTTCATGGAGTGGCAGTCCCAGTTGATGAAAGCAGAGAGAGAAGTTTCTAGATGTAGATTATCTACGAACAATTTGATTGACTTAATTAATAATACTCTCTATTTGTCTAACATGATCTCTCAATGTACACCAGGTAAATTATTATCACCCAAGACATTGGAACAATCATGTTGTCAAGAGCTAGAAAAGAATGGGAAATTGATTACAAGAATTACAAGTTTAACTTGGGACACCTATTGGTTGTTCCTAGTAAAACCATACAGCCAGAAAGCCGCCCTCAAATGCTTAACAGATGCAATCGGGTGTATCATTCTCGATATACACGATGCCACCTATGCTGCTCAAATCAATTCTCGTCTCAGCCGCCCTCAAGAAGTGGAACCAATGCTAGCAATATGCCAACTCAGGACAAAAAGCAAACAGTCAGAATGATGAATCATGCTGCCGATTACCAGATTGCTGTGGAGAATATATTCAAGATCGGGTTATTCCAAATTAGTAGCCTTTTAATTTTATAGTTTTTTAGTTTAATTTAGTATTTATAGACCCTTTCATGTATTTAGAAAGGGTCGTAAGTTTTTGTATATGACTGAAACCTGAAGTTGCACTACTGTACTTCAGGCATATTTTTTATGAAAACTGGACCAATTTTTCCAAATTTTGATAACGAAGCTTTTATGTGGATGTGCACTACTGCCTTTATTTAAAAGTATTTCTGAGTCGGAAGAAGGAATTCAAATTGGGATTGACGTTGAGAAAGATTTGCAGCTCATATGGTACTATTATCTATGTCTGAATTCATTCTTTTTATGTAAATTTTTGTTTGATTACTCTTGCTATTATTGAATATATGAATGTGTTTTAACAACAATCTTTATACTTTCCACTACTGGATGTTTACAATTTGCTATTCTTTTAATCATTTACGTATCAGTAATATTAAAAAGATAAGTGTAACAATGTTTTATCAATTACTTCGTTCAACTAATTGAACGAAGTAATTATTATTTAAATGAATATATTTGTTTATTGAATAGTGTCATCTATATGCCTATTGACAAACACAGATCATCAAATGTTGCACTTAAGAATAGAAGCTTCCCGGGATAAAATAGTCATTTACGTTTTCGCTTATAGATTAAGTACTCCATTCATTATCACTTATTAGAAAATCAATCATTCATCCACCCCTTTTATTCATTACTGGGAAACTGGTCCCATTATATCCAGTCAGAGCCACCATCCCAAACGGAAAAGGAGTTTTTTAAGGTCCGGACCGGGTGGTTATCCCCCAATGTTGATGTAACGATTTTCAGGGCATCAACATGACTGCAGAAGTGATGTGAGATACATTATGGAGCTTAGTAGTGTATCGTCATAGGGGGAGTGATGTATGATGATTCTCATGGTTGATTTGGAAAATCTGGTTATGATTATTGCTGACAGAGCATCTGACATGAAGAAGACAGGTACAGGAAGGACAAATTCAGGGGGAGATGGAGGAATGTGAAATTTTCTATAATTCACTTTCCATACGCAGGTTCAGTGAACTAAAGCCGCGTATACACGCGAGTTCCAGCAGACACAGTCGTGTATGCATTGATGATAAGAGAATTGGGATGACAGCTGAAGATCAAGAGCAGAGGTTCAGGGGGAGCATCAGTCTGACTGCTAATGATTGTACTGTTAACATTATTCTGGTTATACTCATGCTAATGAAATGATACATGGTTTCTTATGTTGAAGATTATGGATGAGCCCGGATTGCTTATTTGATGAAGAATGTCTTTTGGATATGATGGAAGTCTTATGATTGGGAGATCCGGACAGATCGTGCAGAGATTGTTGCTGATGACTTGCTGTTAAAAGTATTCAGATTGCACAAGCTAAGGAGGAGCCTTGGACATATGGAAAGGATGTTTGGATGCACATTTTCAGGGGGAGCACTAGTCTTGCTGAGTATAATGCATTGTTGGCATTATGATGATTCTGAAATATGATCTCTCTCTTGAGGTCTTTTTGGTATTGGTCATAAAAATTCATACTTGTAATTTGATAAAAAGGTCTTGTTGAGACCCATGATGTAAAATTGTAATATTCAGTCATGTAAGGACTTGTCAAAATTTGTAAACCCACTTGGTTGGGTAGCTGAGTAAAATGTGTAAACCCAATTGGTTGGGTATTTGAGTCTCATATGTAAATCCACTTGGATGGATCTTTGATGTAAGTATGAGTAATTGGTGATAGGAAGGTCATAGAGTCATGTACTTCATTGAAAAATATGTTTGTAGGTTCAACATGAACTCAGGGGGAGGATGGTCACTTCAGTGTACATCAGATCTGCAGAACACTTCCTTCTACAAGAGGAGAAAAAAACCTTGTGTTGGTTTTGGTCCGCCCTTTGCCCTTGATGTCAAAGGGGGAGAGTGACATGGTGTTTGAATAAAGAGAAAGAATGGGGTCAAGAGTGACATGGTGTCATTGTATTCTTGATGTATCTATGTGATCAAACACCATCGTGGTTGCCATCAAGTCCAAAGGGGGATATTGTTGGCAATATGATGCTGAGTGTTGTCCTTGATGGCGACCCACTTGATAAAGATGATGGCAACCTACTTGATGAACTTATCCCTGATGTAATATGTCTTGATGAACTTGTTAAACGATTTAAATCTGATGTATATACAATGAGTATAGAAGTTAATGATGGAAGGAATGTTAGTATGTGCTAGAACATGATGAAAAGAGTATGTCTCAAGGAATACACGGATTTGTCTAGACAAAGTAGTGTATGCACACGGGAAATAACGTGCCAAGTCGCGTATGGGAAAAAGCGCTCTAAATATGTAAAATCAGGGGTAACCACCATGGTATTGACCCGTTGTATTGAGTAATGATTTGTCTATGTGACTCCGTCCAGGAATACCATCAAAAGTAATGTGGTTTTGGCTCATGGTATTGATAAAGGGTAAACCTATATAAGGAGAAGAAATTCATTGTGCAAGGTGTGCAAGAAGTCTGAGCTTGAATGAATACTTCTCTCTGAAGCATATCTGAATGGAAAGGGTTACAGTTGAATGAAATATCTGAATGTATGATGCACCAATGAAGAATTGATGAAGAAGGGAATCTAGATATGGAATGTATTTGTATCTCCTAGATCTGTTTATGGAATGATTAGATCTAAGATGAGGCGAACATTTGTCTGAAGTAAAGGGTAAAATCTGAGTGATATATCTGTTTTGAAGAATTGCAATGACCTAAATTTCTGAAGAACTATACGCTAGTTTGACGCAGAGTAAGCGCGTATATATGTGGGTTTGCTGAAGAGAAAGCGCGTATGGGCAGTAAAATTATCTCTGTAATATGTACAGAATTCTACGCGGGTTTGTATGGTCGAAGGCACGTATATACGCAGGATCAGTGAAAGGAAAGCACGTATGAAGATTAGGGTTTGCTGAAGTATGAAGTATCAAATGTCTGATCCATTCTGCTATGTTACTGCTATCTGTTGATGATGTATGATTGAGCTCAAATGTATGGAGTGGGTCCAGTCTAAAAATATGATGAAAATTGGCCTGCAAGTTGTGTTCTAAAGGAAGCTTTTGGATCTAGTGTGAAAATTGATGAAACGTGGTCCATGGTGGTGCTAAGCGTTGTAGCCTTCAGTCAGGGGGTTGTAGCTCCCTTCCAGGTGAGGCTGGTAAACGAGATCAGGGGGTCGTAGCTCCCTTCTAGGAGAGACTAGTAAACGAGAGCAGGGGGTCGTAACTCCCTTCCAGGAGAGGCTGGTAAACGAGCACAGGTGGGTGCTTGCGTGTTGGTAGGAGGCTGCGCTAGGACATATGTTGTAAGATGTTTTCTCTATAATAAAATATTGAAGGCTGAGACAACGGCAGTGGTGGTTTTCTCTCGACTTGGGTTTCCACCTGAAATCCTGGTTTTCATGTGTGTTGCTTATGTGTGATGATTTATTATGTTCTTACTGCACATTTTTACAGTTTATTGAACATCTAATGAATGAGTGATGGAATGATATAAGTGAAGAATTAATGGCATAACAAGATCTTTGTGTATACGTGAGTTTTATGAAGGATATCCACGTGTATACGCTAGTTAGCTTCAGCAAAGTAGCGTATGGGTTTTAGTGAATGGAAAAGTAAAAAGTTTTTGATTAAGTCCTAAATATTGATTCACCCCCCGCTCTCAGTATTTTTCCCAGCACAATAGCTGTTGAAAATGAATTCGTTACTAACATGGAAACCCTAACTACGAATCTGACTGTGAAAAATAACATTGGAGCCTATGAACATAATAATATAGAACAAGAAGTTGTTCATGTTTTTCAAGATCACCATGGAGGCGATTCATGCTAAGGAAGAAGGAGATGTTGAATATTGCGACAAGAAATAGTGAAGGAGGCATCCTGAAACATCATTCCTAATCCTAGCTGGAAAATAATCACCTAAACTAGGTGGGGCCCACACAGATGATTTTTGGCACAAAGTCTATTTTTAGACTATGTCCATTTTTAGACATGTTGATCATATTCTATGAGTTGCAGGATGCTATTTGTGGATGGTTGTTCAAGTTGGAAAAATAGATAGATTTCTATTTTTAGACATATTTGGAGGAATCTATTTTTAGATTTCCAATCTAAAAATAGATATGTCGAATATTATTAACTCTTAATAATATTTGGACTATAAACATTAGCTTATTCTCTTGGAGCACTTCAGTTAAGTGCACAGATGTGGCACAAGATTTGACAGAAGGAAATACGCTATTCCTGAGGGTTTACTGGAGCTATTGCATGGAGGAATTTAGTTAGAACTCATGTGAAAGAGTTTGGTGGAGTTGTAGAAGTACTTGGTGGAGTTGTGTTCAGTTTAACTCAGTTAGACTTAGTTGAGCTAGTTGTATCTAGTCTAACTGATTAATACACTAGTGAGAGTGGTGTGAATTAATTAATAATTAATTCACTAAATATTAACTCATTAATCAACTAAAGAATACATCAGTTAACTACAGTGCATGGACAATTCCATGGAGACCAGTGGAGAGGTAGGTGAAAGAGCAATTGTGACTATCAGTTGTGACTATAGTGTTGCATTGTTTGCACCACAAATTTAGTGGAGATTCCTTTAATGATCGCGTGAGCAAGGCTGGACCGATTCGAGTTCATCCAGAGCCATTCTTCAGCAGGGATTGCGCAGTAGAGGCAGGCTAAAGGCTGGTAAAGATCGGTGCATAGATTTGCAATATTGGGCCTCATTAGTGTGTAGTGATTGGATTGTATTGAGAGCTTGTGATAAGCTTTGTATGAGGATTGTTACATGATCTCTATGAAATATATTATATACATATATTTGGGGTTTTTAGCTTCAAGATTTCCCATTAAAACATTGTGTTAATGTGTGTGAATTTTTAGGGTTTCAATGTGTGCATGCAATTGATTTAATTTCCGCATGTGATGATCAATGGTGGAATAAATTATGTATTGTGCATGAAGTTAAAATAGTGTGTGATCAGGAGAATCTTGGACATATGCATGCGTAGTGCATATATTTTCTATAGGAGAAAAAGCTCTAGATGAAATTGAAAAACTTATTATGGGCATTGATATTTACTGGGACAATGTTGTCAGGCTGAAGGAAAGATCTATGGTGGGTCGTTGGGACTACCTAAATTTGGCAGGAGCACAAATGAAAGAATGGATTTACAAAATTTGACATATATCATTGGATATCATCCAAAGGTTAGCATATTATTAAATGGGTGGTTTGGTGTCCATTTTATCCCTAAAAGGATGCATCGAAGATAAGGACAATGCCATGGGTGAGAGGTAGAGGGGTCTTAATATTACAAAAATGGTACATTGGATTTGATCCCATCAAAGAGAATCCAAAGAGAAAATATATTTGGGTCAAATTAGAAGGGCTACCACTTGATTTTTGGTCCAAAAGGGTAATATATGAGATAGAAATAACATTGGGAGGTTGTATTATGTGAATGATAGGATTATTGGACAAAAGAGTGGCTTGGTCCTTGATTGAAGTGGATTTTTCCAAAGGGCTCCCTGCAAATTTGGATATTTTTTGGGAAACCTTCTCAATCAAACAACGGGTGGATAGTTGGGGCATCCCTTTCAAGTGCATTCACTACCATGAATTTGGACATCTAATTTTAGGGTGAAAAACAAGGCTTGGCAGGGTTTCACCTGGTAGGAAAAATTCTTCCATCTAGATGAACAGGAACCCATCTTTCGAACATGGAAATTGGATTAATTCTTAGAAAATATTTGACTCATACATGCATTCTCTAGAGGACGTGCCCTTTGGATATGGATATATGCTTGAATTTGACAACACCGCTCTGAATCTGACCTTGAATCTGGCCCAAAATAATAATGACCTAGAATAATATCCTCACGATTTTAGGGTTTGGGATAGGAATGATGCTCCATTTAATCCTTCACGTTTGACCCCCTCCTCTTTAGTTGTTGAGAGATCGTCCTGCCTCTCCTCATTTGCAGCACAAGCCTAGATATGGAGAATCATTTTTTCCTACTCCCATAGACTCATAGCTAGATAAAATACTTAATGATTACTCGATGGGCCTAGAACCTTTAACTATAAAAATATCCATTTTCCATAACGGTGAAGGGGTTTCCACTTCTGAGAAATTGAAGCCTAGCCCATCCAACAAAAGAAAACCTCTCAAATATAAGAATATATCTTCATGTTTCAACCAAGATTTCTATCTCAATAATAGGTTCGCTGAAACTTTGGAAGAAACCCTCTACCCAACGTTTTATTTGTCACGTGCCTAACATATAGGGACATAGAGAAAAAATCCCTAAGTTTGACCATCCCTAACGATAATCCTATCCTATAATAATGAAGGGCTAGGGTCGATACCCTCTCGGCAAACACTTCATAATTTAATTCTAAATAAAAGACTCACAGTGATTCCTCTCCAAGAAACAATGGTTGACAGGGACATGACCATCAAATTACTCTCTAATGTATGCTCAAATTGGGTCATGTGTGCCATTAGTGAAATCAAAAATTCTAGTGGAATTGAAGCTATTTGGAAGCCAATCATTTTCTCCCTTAAAGGCTACAGAGTTTTTGCAAGGATAGTGCTTTCTGGTTTCTACAAGGGATCAACACACTGGGTATGTATTCTTAATATCTATGCCGCATACTCAAATCGGAAGCACTGCTGGGAAAATATGGATGACTGTGGGATTTTAGATCTCCACGGGCTAATCATTGCTGACAAATTGAACCTTACACTCAGCCTAGAGGAGGTATGGGTAGAGCACAACAATTCCAATTCACTTACTAGATTTTTCACATCGTTGTTTTCACAAAAATTGCTCAGAGACATCAAATTGTGGTCGTTGTTCCCGACTTGGAGGGATGGGAGAACAAGAAATAAAGGGATAGTGGAAAGGTTGGATCGCTTTTCACTCCACACTTCCATTTATGAAAGGATCCACAATCTTAAAACATGGAGCTCGTACCTGGGCACATCTGATCATGATGCAATTTTTCTTGAATGGTCCAGAGAAAATGACCACATTTTGTTGGGACATGAATAAGACCACTTTTTAACACTTATTTAATCCATTTTTACTCTTCTTTATCATTTCATTTATTATAATTTATTATATAAATCCATTTTATAATGATTGATGCTCTTATGGATGAATATTATTTCTTCTCCTTTATTTTTAATAAATGTATGATTATTATGCATAATTTTATCAACGATGGTTTATTAATATATTTTGTAACATCGCTCACCATTTTAGCCTCCAAGATATTTTCCAGATTGCAAATTTGATCTCCAAATCATCATCAAATATTCCAACTCAGAAATTCAATGGAATAAGAAGTGACAGTTTTGCGATTGAGATTATGGGCTAATGAAGAAGAATCTGGAAAATCCGGAACATGGGTTTTGTCCAAAGCAGACCAAATTAACTTTAGGAAAGAACGGTTTGCCCAAATTCAGCTTGTATTGAGAGAAACACAAGATTATTTGAGCACGATTTTCTCAGATTTGTTGTTGCGACCGTCCTCCAAATTATCTCAGTTGCATATCCAAATTTGACTTGCTCTTGTTGAAAAATGGATGGAAATATATTTTCTTGTTGATCAATTGGTTAGGAACAATCCAATATTGTTATGAGAGATCATATTTACTATTTAATTTCTCCTCTTTGTGATTATAAAAGGAGAGCATGTATTATGTATTGGGAGAGGATGGATGAGAGATGAAGAGATTTCCTGTTGTAATTATACAATTCCTCATCGACTCTCGTTGATTAAATAGAGATCAACTATTTGTAAACGTTGTTATGCATGATTAATACAAGAGCGTGTTTCCATTTAACTTCTTAGTTCTATAGTAGCTCAGTGGCATTTCACTGGTGGTTGAGGGCCCGACCTTGGTGGATCGATATGTTGTTTCTATCTCTACCTTTTCATTATTGTTGTGAGATAGTTCATATTTTCTTTTATTACAGTTTGCAAGTTAATCGGTTTGTTGTTTAATTGCTTTGATATCAGTGTGTTATATTAACGAATCACGTTTCTGTTATTGTATTATTTAACAAGAATCTCAACACTGTATAATTTATCTTGTTAATACCTTAATAGAGCTTGACTGTTGTATTTCCATTATGGTTTCATTCCACTTGTTGTTCTATTTGATTGATATTCATTACAAATTGTTGTTCAATAGGATTGGTTATTTTATTCCATTAATTAGAGTTTGTTGTTCAGATTTATTAAATAGGATTCATTGTTTAACTCCTTTAATTACAGTTTGCTGTCCATTTTCTTTGTTGTTCATTTTCGTTGATTAATTGCAAAGAGTTTGCTTTTAAAGTGTTTTCCTAGTTTACTTTCAATAGTAGCTTTAGTTCAATTTCTATTTCCTTTTAATTGCTTTAAAGCAGGACTATCAACTGTAGAGAACATTGGTTATTGCTTCCTCGTTCCCAGAATGATTGTCTTGTTCCAGTTTGATTTCAATTGCATCAATTTATAGAGGAATGAGTTATTGCTACTGTATCCTCGATTGATGTTTGCTGAGTGAATAGTTGGATTTTAGAGCATTTGATTTTATGTTGTTGTAGTTAGATTTCTTTTTCAAGCATCCATTTATTTTTTCATTTAGAAAACTGTACTACATATTGAAGAGCATTACTCTTGGATAAATTGCTGCCTCAGACTGAGTACACTCTTCAAACAAAAATTCATTCCCGGATTGATAATTAATGTAGGATAAATAGGCATTAAAAAGACACCTTTTATACCTCAACATTTTGGCACCGTTGCCAGGGAGAGTGTATGCCATTTAGAAAAAGTGATGCATATTTAATTTTTTCTGCTTGGGAAGAATTGGGTATTAAAGATGGAAGGTAAGAACCTGCGCACCAAGCAAGAAACACACTTGTTCACTAGCCCCCTTCACAGCAGAATTGAGTGAAATATTAAGGTAGGATTGAATGCTTGCGTTTTCTTGAATTTTAGAGGTAGAATTTTTGAAAAAAAAATCTTGTAATTCCACTTGAGTGGTGATGTAAGAACCACCCATTTCACTAACCAATTGACAGGAACATTTGAAGGAGGATCCTTAAAGAAACACATGAATAACATCTTCTATTATGGTAAGAAATGACTCACATTGCAACTTTCGAATTCCCTATCAAAGATCTAGGAGGAGTGACACAAATGCACATAGTTCCCCCATTCTCTCTACCAAATTTTCATGGTTTGACAAATGAAGATCTAGATAAATTCTTACTTGAGTTTGAAATACTTTGTAGAGGATATGATTATTGTACTAATGATCAAAGGTTGAAAGTGTTTCCTCTTACTCTAAAAGGAGCAGCTCTCCGATGGTTCATGAGCCTAGGAGGGAACTGCATCCAAACATGGGAGGACATGTAGAACATATTCTTGAAGAAGTACCAAGACTATTGCAAATCCAATGAAGATATTTTCGGCATGATACAAGGGGAAGATGAAAGTTTGGGTGACTATGTAGAGAGATTTCGATATAACTTTCTAAAATCAAAGCATAAGCATTTGGAAAAAGATATCTTGAAAACACTCCTTCTTAAAGGAATCAAAGATGAATTTTTAGAACTCTTAAATCTGATAGGAAAAGGTGATGTTTTTCAGTTATCATATGATGATTTTTGTGAGTTGTATATAAGATATTCAAGAGGAATTTCCAAGGCTGGTAAGAATTCTAGAGAAATTTCTTCTTTCTTTTCCAAATTTACTACAAGAACAAGAGACATAAGAGCTAAAATCAATGTTTTATTTGAAAATTTTAAACATGATCTTATTAGCTCTCTAAATTCACAATTGAATGTTTTGTAGGTTCAGAAAAATAAAAAATTTGATGAAGTTTTTTTCCCTCGTAACCGAAAGGAGCATCCCATAGATAGTTGTTCTTCCTTATCTAGGATGGAAGTAGCATATCAAAGAGACGGGGAAGCTACAACAAGGTCAAAAAGTACGGTTCAAAACACTTCATCTCCATTCTCTTACTTTCATAATCCATTATGGAATACTCACATGTTAGGGCAGCCATGCCAATCTCAATATAACCACCACCAATCTTGTCTACAAGTTTGGCATGGTTCATCTTATGATTGCATGACTACTCTCCCTCATCTTGTAGCACAAACACATATTCTAGCTCTTCCACAATATCTTGCTTGCCCATCAAAATCATCCACTCAACACAATCAACTACATCATCAAGAGGCTCCTTTCCCTACACAATCTCCTGCTCAACTCATTCCACAGCCTCACCATAATAAACCAGTACAACATGCTTATATTGTTGAACTGAGAAATTGACCCACCCTTCCCACCCATTCTATCTCACATGCACTATTGGAGAAAACTTACAGTGAGACTCAGAATGAATCAAATCCAAAAATTGTTGAAGTTATGAAAGAAAATGAGGTTTCTTCTAGTTTTCACCAAAAAACCATTTTAAAATCTCAAGAACTTCATGATACGATGGCTATGGGAAATCAAGAAAGTAACGGATACATTGAATATTAGTTTCACTTCAACATCACTTTATGCTTCAACAATTTTTGGCACCATCTTTTCAAGGGAAGTTGGCTTCTCATACCCTAATTTTTATCAACATGCATTTTTCAAATTTGGGTATATATATAGCAGAGGCTTTATTTCTAAAATGTTTCCACTGGAAATACTCTTATACATAAACATATTTGATTCTCAAAGAAGAGTAGGATAGTGGAGAAAATAAAATAAATAAGGAAATAAAAAAAACACATTTTTTTTATTTTTGTAAAAATAATTGTTTCTTTGTTGCAACATGCTGTGAAATTAAAATTGATGATAATTATTCTAATTTATTTGTGTATGTAGATAAATTATATTTCAAATAACAATTCTAAAAGCACTTATATTCATTTTTATCATCAATATGGAAAAATTTCTTGAATATCATATTTTTTTGGCTTGCAGGCTTGATGAAATTTCTGAAAACACAGTTGGGAAATTCATGTTTAGCCCTTGATTTCTACTTTCAAACCCAATTTGAATCACTCAATTTGGATTTGAAACGAAAAAGTTAGAACCAAAACATTGACAGGGTGTCTAGTAGGCAACTCAGGAACAGAGTTGGGAAAGTCAGTTTTTGGAGGCCTAAATGACTATATTTTTAAAACTTGTTTCTATGGGAGATTCCTCTATGAATTTTGTTTACAACGAAATTTTAATCACTCAATTTAGATATCGTATGAGGAATTTATGACCAAAATACTAACTACCTATCATAAATCAACACTCTTGAAACTCTGTTTTCTCAGTTGTTCATTAACGTATTTGACCCATAAATTCTTCTTGTATTCAAAACCTGTTTCTATTTGAGATAAATAAATTAGTCTACTTTAATCTCCAGTTTGAATCAGTTCAATCTACCATCAAAAAAAAAAATTATGCTTGAAATATCAACTGCTGGTCTAAGCTGGAAAATCGAAAATGACTCTATTATGTAGGTCGTTCTAAGCAAATTTGACATATCATAGCGTGAAATTTTTAAAAAATATTTCTATTGGAGATAAAAATTTGAATTAGCTCTCATTTGGCTTTTGAATCACTCAAATTGGACGAAAAAAGAAGAAGTTAGGATTGAAACACTACTGGTTAGCATGATTGGCCACTGCTCTCCCGCAGGTAATAAATTAATTTTACTTTGTCCATGGATTTGTTCTACAGAGTAAATACTTGTTATTTTTTTGCATAATTCTTGGATTAGGGGAGCCTGCGCACCTCTCTTTCTCCATGGTTTAATGTTTTATTGCAGGTAGATACTCATTTTTTGTAGGTCTTAGCAGAACAAAAATGGTCAATTTATGGACGAGCGATTCTTGAAAGAAATTTTAGTGAAACAAGGACATTTCATCCAGTTCATTACCTAACAGATTCATAACAAGAAAAAATGAAGAATTGGTTTCCATTTGAAGATTGATGTCACTGCTGCCAAAACATTTTTCAAAAATATCATTTTTTTTCCATTAACAGATTGATATTTCCTTAGGAAATAACATCATAGCTGTTGTAACTTAATAAAGTGTTGTTTCTTAGTTATTCGAGAGCATGATGGAAAAAGCAGTGACTAGGGTTTTCTATTCTGAGTTTTCCAGCAGCGCCAGGACGACCACTTCCAGGCTCTCTGAAAATTGGTGGCTCAGCGCCGGCTTGGAGATTCTAAGCCCCAAATGCAAGCTGCCCACTCCTGGTAAATCCCCACACATCTGTAGATTTCATTGCTTTGAGCTTGCTACAAACTGAAGACAATCTCGAACTTGCCCTTCTCTGGTGGTTCATCTAGCCTATGCCGCTCATGGATTCTGCAAATCCATCAATGAAAAAGTGTTTAGTACCCTCACTTCAGCACTGTTTACAGATCGCCGAATGTTCTGGCTATTGATCGCTAACCGAAACCTGTAGGGCAGCAAGATCCGGCTCTAGCTTCTCCTCATCGCAGGTGCGGTCGTGCAGATGTGGACCCACTCCTTGCAAATGCTTCAAGCTACTCTGCAACTACCGCCCTATCATTAGTGTTAGGGGTTTCATTTGAAGCCCAATTTTGGGGTTATCCTCCACCTTTCTGGGTCGTTGTTGTTATCGATGAGGGGAAGATTTCGGGGGTTTACCCTGGTGATGCGGCGGTAATAGAAAATGACCACACATATTCATTTCTCCACAGCAAAGTGGTAGTTTGTTGTTGGTCGGAGGTAGCATCAGGAAACCATGTCTTTAAGAAATTTGAGATCCAAGAAGGTGGGTATTTAGACTCCACCTCCACTGCATGCAAAAAGCAGTCTTGCCTCTTGGACCAGCTAGATCTATCAACAGAAGTACCAGCATTCCAGATCCAAATCACACTCCTCTCTGGCAAAACATTGCTGCAATGGGTGCGTGCAACAGATCTAGTGCAGGATCTTTCACGCAAACTCGAACTTCGGCTGGGGATTCCCTCCTCTTACCAGAGATTGCTGTATAAAGGTAAACATCTAGAGGACTCTCTTCCCCTCTCCTTTTACAATATTCAAAGAGATGCTTCCATTGTATCTACCCTTCGTCTAAGAGGAGGTTCACCAGGGCAAACCTCCTCTGCTCCTCCATTTTATTACAAAGATGCAGTTCATAAAGATGCAGTCCATCCACAGTTCTCTTCGAAAGCTGCTCAACCAACCATGGCTGCAAAGCCATTCTTGGTGAATAAATTGGAAGAAACTCCTTCCATCAAATTCTCTCACCCTATAGTTGCTGATAATTACCAGACATTTGTAGAATCGGAAATCATATGCAGATTTAATGGCCTATGGGCTCGCATAGCAAATTTATACTAGTGGATCCACTCCAAATGGACTAATAAATGTAGGATATTTTTATGCTCAAAAGGCTTCTTCATTTTGGCTTTTGGCTTAAATGAAGACTACCAGAAAGCCTTAACGGGAGGCCCATGGTTCTGGGGCTTGGCTGGGCTTTTCCTCACCCCTTGGTTTCCGTATTTCGACCCCTCTACAGAAGTAATCACAAAACTCCCCATCTGGGTTAGGCTCCTGAACCTTCCAGCGCATCTATGGCATTACTCAGTTTTCTTAGGCATTGGAGACACCTTAGGCCGCTATCTTGCCACAGACACCACAAGAAGGGAGAATGGACTCTACACCTACGGAAGATTATGTGCGGAAATAGACATCAACAAAGGATTTCCGGACCAGATCAACCTCAAAGTTGGGGACTTTCACTGGACTCAAACACTAGATTATGAAAATACGGCCTTCTGATGTCGCCATTGTCATCAAACTGGGCATCTCCGAAATACATGCTCTAAGCTCCTCGACAAAAAGAAGAATTCCAACCGCAAGCCCAAATCCAAGAGCTAGAATTCCTATGTTCGTCCACCCCCAATGGAAGACACAGACTCCTCTAGCTCGGATGAGGAGGAAATTGAAGCTAATGGGGAGAATGATGGAATTCAGATGGACGCACCCTCAGCCAGTCCTGCAGATCCCTCTGCCCCTCCGACCTCTCGGAAACGATCTCATGGGTCTTCTTCCTTGGACTCAGACAAGGATATTCCACCTTCAACACAAAATAGTCTACAATTGGTTTTGGCCCAGCCAAGTTCCAATGGCTGGGTCAAAGTAAGCAAGAAAAAAGTGAAAAAATGTCGTTTGACAGTGTCTGCTTCCTTGTTATCTTTTTGCTCATTCCTTGGTTGTTATTCAGGAGCGAGGTTGATTTCCTTTCGCCTCTAGCTCCCCTGCTTTTCAGCTTCGCTTGCACGCAAGCTCTGATTGTACTATATGTTTTCTATTAATAGAATTAGTCTTATTTAGAAAATAAAAATAAAGTGTTGTTTCTTTTCTGATTTATTTTATGTTTTGTGTTTCACGTGTTGATTCCTCCAAATTGTAGTTTCCATTCCATTTGAAATTACACAATAAGGACCCCACCATGCAAGTTTAAGTTACAGAAGGAAATTCTTCGGCAGCACCAATTCTGTAAAAAAAAATTAAAAAATAAAATTATTTTTTCTTGAACCTATACATAAAGTTTTTTTTCTTTTACTTTGCTTGTTTTTTTGTATAAAATTTTATTTCTTGAACAATTCTTACTTTGTTTGCTGCGAATTTTTGTTATTCCTTTCCAAAGGAACAACACTTTTTCTATTCCTTTCAAAAGGAACAACATTATTATTGTGAGTGTTTTTGCTATTCCTTTTCAAAGGAATAGTACTTTTGTTGTTCCTTTCGAAAGGAACAGCACTATTGTTGTGAGCATTTTTTTGTTCCTTTCCAAAAGAAAAACACTTTTGTTGTTCCTTTTGAAAGAAACAATAGTATTGTTGCGGGCGTTTTTGCTGTTCTTTTCCAAAGGAAAAACACTTTTTGAGTGCATTTTTCTTGTTTGTGAACAACTTTGGTGGATTTTTTTTTTAATTTCTCGTGACTTTTTGAAAGGAAAACATACAATTTATGGAAGGATACACAAATTAGAGGTTACTAGAATCAGCAAATCAAGAGAAATTATCATTTTTTAGAAATTTTTTGTAGTGATAAGAAAAGGAAAGGACACAACTATCTATGTCACTTTGTTGTCTTTATTTTCACTAAAACTAATATAATCGATTATCTTTATCATGTTGGTTCTTCCCTAACTCTTCACAACTCTCTTTGATTTTTATTTATTGAATAAGAATAAGGGCATATTTTCTCTATTGAGAAGTTCAAAATTCTTCCACCATCCCTACTCTTAAGGAGTGTTGAGCAATCCTCTATACATAAATAGGGAAGTGCTACATAAAAAAAGAAGAAAAAACTCTCTATATGGTTACTAACAATTCTATGTTATGGTAGATGGAGAATAGGGGGTCTCATCAAGAGCCGACCTACCATGATCATAAGGGAGAAGTGAAGTGGCATTCCCATTATGGCCACCACATCAGGGATATGATCCAATGGACAACTCAGAAAAATAAAAAGTCCTTGGAACAGGAGGTCTCATCACAAGCCGGCCTGCCCACCTTTCACTCCTTTCTGGTGAATGGCATTGTGATTCATCTGGTTCCCAAGCCAACACAGTGGCCTCAATCATGACATCATATAGCAATTCCCTAGGAATAAATAAAGGATAATGGTTCCAAGGGTGAAAAAGCAACTTTGTCAAGGTTATAGACACCTCTGGGCAATAGACCTCTGCTGATGGTATTGAAGTCATATTTTTCGCAAATCAATAGTAATGATAAATCCTTTTCTTATATCTTTATCTAATATCAAATGAGAGTATGCCCCTAAACCCTTTGTTCGAAACTGCTTATGCATGAAATTTATTTATAAATTGATCATAATGGTTTATGTGAATAATGACCGCATAAGTAATTTTTTTTTCACATCAACTGTCTTTTTCCTTTATTTTCGAGTCATTACATAAACATTTCTATATCTACTCATGATTTCAAAATATGCATTGATTTCAGTAATGCGATAATTTTTTGATCATATAATAAGTATGTATGACTTTCCATGCTATACAATTGCTGTGCAATACACTGCTCTTCTATTTGCCACAATATTCATACTGTATTTTTTCAGAATTTTTACTGATTGAACTTTTGGCATACATCTTATCTGTTGCTCTTCAAAATTAACACTGTGGATTCAAGAAAATTGCATGCAAGATCATGATTTGTTTACAAGAGAACAACAAGTATGGGGGGAAATTCTATTTGCAGCATGACCACACTATTGCAACTAACAGCAAAGGCTCGCGAATGCGCACAATTCTTCAGACATGATGTGCTTGCATGGCTTCCACCTTTTTTATCACTTTCAGTAGCCACTCAGCCTACATCAGCTTCAACAAAGGCCAGTCCCTACATGTCCTTCCACATTTTTTCGGAGGTAACAATTGAGGTAAAATAGCATAATTTTCTGATTTATTATGAATTTAGGAGAATTTCATGAAAATCCATTGAGCATTATTTATCATCATTCATTCCACATCTTTACCACTTCCCATTTTTTTAGACACGTCTCATCTTTTCGTTTGGGAGAGTGTTGATTTCCTTCATTTATTTCTTATGACCATGTTAGTAATATTCTTTGATATTCTTATTCATTCTCAACACCTCCCTTATTCCATGTTGTTTTACACCAAGCATATATTTCAATAGATTGTAGCAACCACCTCTCTTTGTTTTCTAGCATCGCATAAGGACATGCTAATTATTTAGTTTGGGGGGGGGGGGGGGGGGGATTGCTACACATGATGGATGTTTTCCACTTTTTTTCTCATTTAAGGCATACAATTTCATTTGTATATAGTGCAGAAATTGTTTTGGATATATCTTTAAAACTATGAACTGAATTCTTGTGATTTCTGGATAACAAAGAGGTATCATTAAAATACACAAACCCAGATAATTTCACGCTAAATTAGTTCATAAAATTTCAAAAATTATTCACTATCACCTACAACCATTTTGTTTATATCTCATGATCTGTGCATCAAAACGTTTTGATTTTTGAGAAAATGGTTAATGAAGTTTATTGTTACTTATGTCACATTTTTCTGCAACTCCATATAGTTGAACGTCAACTGTAAAAATTGTTATGCCTTTATCAAGATTTCTAAAATTAAATATTCATTATTTGAGGAAAAATTCATTTGTTCCATCCATTTCATGAGTTGGGATGAACAATTTTTTCTTGGTTAACACATGGGTTTTGTCTTTGGGTTGCATGAGGACATGCAATATATTCAGTTTAGGGTTATGTTGGGCCGTGAATATGACCACATTTTAACACTTATTTCATCCATTTTTACTCTTCTTTATCATGTCATTTATTATAATTTATTACATAAATCAATTTTATAATGATTTATGCTCTTATGGATGAATATTATTTCTTCTTCTTTATTTTTAATAAATGGATTATTATTATGCATAATTTTATCAATTATGGTTTATTAATATATTTTTTAACATCACTCACCATTTTAGCCTCCAAGATATTTTCCAAATTGCAGATTTTATCTCCAAATCATCATTAAATATTCCAACTCAGAAATTCGCTGGAATAAGAAGTGACAGTTTTGCAGTTGAGATTCTAGGCAAATGAAGAAGAACCTAGAAATTTCGGAATATGGGTTTTGTCCAGAACAGGCCAAGTTAACTTTTCTAAAGAATGGTTTGTCCAAATTTGGCATGTATTGAGAGAAACACAAGGTTCTTTGAGCACGATTTTATTAGATTTGTTGTTGCGGCAGTCCTCCAAATTATCTTAGCTGCAAATCCAAATTTGACTTGCTTTTGTTGAAAGATGGATGGAAATATATTTTCTTGTTGATCAATTGGTTAGGAAGAATCCAATATTGTTATGAGAGATCATATTTACTATTTAATTTCTCCTCTTTGTGATTATAAAAGGAGAGCATGTATTATGTATTAGGAGAGGATGGATGAGAGATGGAGAGATTTCCTGTTGTAATTATACAATTTCTCATTGACTCTCATTGATTAAAAAGAGACTTGTAAACGTTGTTATGCATGATTAATAAAAGAACATGTTGTCGTTTAAATTCTCAGTTCTGCAATAGCTCAGCGGCATTTCACCAGTGGTCGAGGGCTTGACCATGCTGGATCGATCTGTTGTTTGTATCTTTACCTTTTCATTATTGTTGTGAGATAGTTCATACTTGATTTCATTACAGTTTTCAAGTTAATCAGTTTGTTGTTTAATTGCTTTGATATCAGTGTGTTATATTAACGAATCGCGTTGTTGTTCTTTTATTATTTAACAAGAATCTCAACACTGTATAATTTATGTTGTTAATACCTTAATAGAGCTTCGCAGTTATATTTCCATTATGGTTTCATTCCACTTGTTGTTTGGTTTGATTGATATTCATTACAGATTGTTGTTCAATAGGATTGGTTATTTGATTCCATTAACTAGAGTTTGTTGTTCAGATTTATTAAATAAGAAATTTTTTTTAATTCCTTTAATTACATTTTGCTGTCCATTTACTTTGTTGTTCATTTCTGTTGATTAGTTGTAAAAAGTTTGCTTTTAAAGAGTTTTCCTAGTTTACTTTCAATAGCGGCTTTAGTTCAATTTCTATTTCCTTTTAATTGTTTTAAAGCAGGACTGTCAATTGTAGAGAAAATTGGTTATTGCTTTATCATTCCCAGATTGATTGTCTTGTTCCAGTTTCATTTCAATTGCATCAATTTCTAGAGGAATGAGTTATTGCTACTGTATCCTCGATTGATGTTTGCTGAGGGAATAGTTGGATTTCAGAGAATTTGAGTTTATGTTGTTGTAGTTAGATTTCTTTTTCAAACATCCATTTATTCTTGCATTTAGAATGTTGTACTACATATTGAAGAGCATTACTCTTGGATAAATTTTTTCCTCAGACTGAGCACACTCTTGAAACAAAAATTCGTTCTGGGATTGATAATTAACGTAGGATAAATAGGTGTTAAAAAGACACCATTTATACCTCAACACATTTCTCTGCCTCTTATATTTAATCACACATGGTTGGAAGACAAAGACTATGTGCAATTGGTCAATAAATCATGGATGAAGCCTATGGAATTCTATACAACACATTAAATGGATATGGTTACTCATAAATTGAGTAGGCTCAAACATGAGGTGAAAATATGGATTTAGAAGATATTGGATCATATCTGGATTTTTCTTATACAACTACCTTTTTCACATCATGTATCCTTCAAGATCTTCCATCCTTCCACATGAGTATCAATTGTAGATAACATTCACTCTTCTCTTTAGGTAGCCCTGTATTAGCCCAACTAGATATTATTCAAAAATTACAAATTAACATAAAATAAAAAATTACCTTTTGTGATGGCCCTTTATCACAGCATTTTATTTTTGCAACATCAATAAACGAAATTCATATTGACACCTCTCCAAGATACTCATTAATTAAGAGTCTTATCTCTTTTCATAATTTTTCAAGCTCTTCATATCTTTCCCATGGAGATATCATATTCAATCCTTCTAGTCAATGGATGTTGATTTCCTTCTCCATTGTTGCATCTTTCATGATCTCTTATTTTCTCTTTATTCACATATTAATTTATAGGAACTCATAATCATAGTTCCTTCATTTTTTTCAACCATCTCATATTCCATATGAGGACATATTATGTTAATTTCATGTAGTTTATAGGAGACGCATGCCTTCATGCATCCTTTTGATGAAAGAGATCATTTTACCTTGATCATTCTCATGAGGTAGAGCATGCATCCTTACTATCTGCAACTATATAATGGCATGACTTGACTCATTGAACATATGCATAAATACCTCTTTTCTTCTTTGGTCATCTGGACTTCATTTAGCAGCTTCCTATCCTTGATTGAGAGTGATTCAATCATCTTTGACTTGTTGCATTATTTTGTCATCATACCATCATTATTTCAAATAGTGAATAATATCCAAGGTGGTATTCTTAGCAAGACACTTGCTTTTTCCAGGAGATGAACCTTATAATGAAGATTCCAATGGAATATCTTGATTATCTTCATCATGCAAATGCTCCTTTCTAATGATAAATGATGACCTTTATACTAAATTACTTCCTTCTACCGATAAGTACTACTTATGCTTCTGATGAGGTTACCAAGAGTTGCTTCCTTCTATTGATGACTACCATAGACTTTTACTTCAGCTATCTTTCATGCTTTTTATGATGATATCATAAGCCCTTAATTCTATTTTATGAATTTATGATTCCATTCCTTAAATGGTGCATCCCATCATAATGATTTTCTTCTTTACTGCCTTAGAGGAGGCCTTCTTCAGCCTACTCTCCATCTAGCTGAGATTCATACTTCCATAGTCATACAAATTCCTTCTTCCCACATGTTTCTTAGAAAAAAGGTTCAACCATTCATCTTTACTTCTTGTACCCACAATATTTATTGACAGGTACCCCAAACAAAGTATATGATACCAAAACATGATGCGAAAATTTTTAGGTTTTACATGAAATCAAGAGTTTATCCTAAGGCTTCTAATGATCAAACCCTAGATCAGATTCTATCCCCTCTTTATGTCATGCTAGGGTTCATATTTTTTCCTAGAATACTAACAAAAAATTATAATATTATTTTCAACCCAAAAATATCCTAATATATAGCATACATACCTTAGGGTTACTTATCTTTGTAGATATCACTTGAATTTCTTGATTCCATCTTCATGTTCCTTTTTTTAGGTGTGAGATATCCTTCATTGTACTCTCTGTTGATTATTTCAAGTATATGATTGCCACCAACCTTGGATTGATGTCCTTATAGCTTTATAGGTCATTATGAAAAAAATATAGCTATAAGCATGTCACTGTTTATTTCTAGCTTCAATAGTCGATTGATGACTATATTGCTTCAGGTGTAATGTTCCTTTTTCAGGATTGCTTATAAATCATGCATGAAAAATGATATTCCAGTAAAATATGCAATAAAATAGTGAAATAATCAGTTACATCCCATAGACACATCCATATATACAAGAGGAGATCATAAATAAATGAAACTAGGTGGGTTAAACAGATCTCCCACACTAGTGTAGCTGAAGAAGGTGAAAAACCCCAAGGCTGCAAAATGTCGGAGCAGCTGCTCAAGGAACTATGTCGTCTAAGAGAGGGTTTGTACATAAAATGATAGGATAATCATATATCTACTCATATATTGATCAATATTTTTGAAGTACAAAGATCTAATCTCCTATACAAAATACAAGATAACCTGGCAAGGGTTTCTTGTCAAAGACTCTCTATATAAAATGTGATATTCAGGAATGAATGAATAATCACTGCAAAAATGAAGCATAAGAGTATACAAGGCTGAAATATGTCTGATATGATGTACATCCCTCAAGGGTTTCCTCCCATCAAAGGTTGGACCTCTCAATCACAAGAAAACTCAACAATGGAGCCACCAAATCATGCAATGAGCACTGCCTCCTGAAAAACGCACTCCCTAGCAGAAACAAAAATGGGAGGGTAAGATAAATGTGTGGTATGATACCACAGATGTGAAATATGCTCTGGAGCTCTCCAAACAGATATCTCAGGTGAATTAAACCTTCCTCCAATGATAAACTAGCTCAAAAGCTTGGATTCCAATCCCTTCCACTGCTACACCCAGCAACACTGCACAATCTCTGGAAAAGCTGTGCTAATGTAGATGGCTAAATATTGGCTTAAAAACCTGATCTGGAATGATGAATAAAAACTCATCCAATGGGCTACTCAAAGGGAAGAGGTGGGATTCCCACCCGGGAACACCTAGTGCTAAACAACACTGCAACTTTGCTAAGCAGCAAAGCAACAACAATTCTTGGCAACCAAAAATGATAATAATCTACAACATGATGAAAAATGCTTCTATCCTCTTCCTTATATCATAAGTGATTTTTCTTTATCTTGGCCCCACTCACTTAGGTTACTTCTAACCCAAGTTACATTTCCCTCGAAAATTGTGTTCTCCATCTAGGATTCCTCCTCCACTAAAAATGCGTTGTTGACTTGGTAAAAGTTGCTTCATTTTATATCTTTTCACACATGGAGGTGTTTTATTAAGCTAAAAAGAGGGTTTCCTTTTGAACTTGTATTGTTTTTATCCTCCTTAAGAGACTTATGGGCTTTTCTACACAATTTTTCACTGGATAAAGTTGCTGCTAACTCTAATGTTCCATTTAGCTTGGAAGCTAAAAATTTTGGAACATTACAGTCATCCCCTCCAAAATATTTTCTTGTCCTCAAGAAAATGCATAAGGAGAGAAAAATTTCTCCCTTCCTCCTCATGTGGCCTCCATCAATAGCCTACATCACTGCATCAAGAGAATCTGCAAATAAACTGTCATCCAATGCTTCCTCCCAAGTGTGCAAAACCAAAGTGCCTGCATCAATCCAAGGTGGGAAGTGTGAATGGAAACATGCTAGCTGTATCATGGCCTCCACAAAGTAGGAGTGATGATCAACATGGTGAATGAGTGCCTCCCTCACCCATGCAATCATCCAAATGAAGTGAGTCACCCTCCAACATGGTAACTCCTAGAAAGTCTCTTCCACCTTGTGCTCCTAAAATGCAGGTGGGCTGAAATTATGAACATGATAGGCAAGAGGGACTATCCAATAGTGTCCTATTCTCCACTTATGATAAGTGTAGAAGTTATTCTAATCTTAGGCTGCAACATGATTACCCTCCAATGGCAAGAATAATATTGAGCCTCCAAAGGCTCTTCCACCAAAATCATGAGTCATGCCAACCCAAACCATTCCATTCAAGATGAATGGAACATCATCACCACATGGCATCCAAAATCAGAAAATGGCTGAATTTTATGTGCAAGTTTGCATGGTACATATGGTCCCTCTGGTAGATACAACGCAGTTCTCCCAACTGCTGCTTGAGAATGTCATATGGCAAGTGGTCCTGCAACAAGTTACAAGTTGTATATGTTTGTCTTCCCAACATGGGGAAGTAAGGATAAATGTATATCAGCTGTACATATATAAAATAACAATACACTTGCCCAATTTCATGTATATATGGGCTATTTTCATCATAAGCATTGGCCCTAAAGTGACCATGAAACCCAAAAATACTCTTTCTCTCATATGGAGCAATGCACTGTTTACATATGGTGAGAAAATAAAAATACTCAATAGAGTAATCAATAAGCACATCAATGTATTTTCTACCATGAATCATGTGTGAGCTGAAAGTGAGGCCCATGTATAAGTTACCCCATGAGTATTCTCTCATAAAAATATGTAAAAATAAGAGGTACATATACTCCTTGGAACACTCCATCAATAAGAATACTCTCCCATGTGACAGCACTGTAGGCCTTAGAAATAAGGCTCCATGACTCCTCTCTTTCGCATTCCATATGAAAAAGTTATACACCATCATGCCACTATGTGAGAATATCTCCTTCCTATATGGAAGTATCTCATGATCCTTCAATGCTGAAGGGTAGCCTCCTTGCACCATGAATGTGCCTTCCTTCTCTTCAAAAATGTCATGAAAAGTATGGGAATAATTTTTCTGATACTCTCCCAAGTGCAACCATAGCAACACAAAATTTTGTTGCTACCTCATCTCTCCCTCATACAATCTTCCTTTGAACAAGAACACATCAGCAATACATGGAAGCAAGATACAATATAAAAAAGTTTCCAAATGACAACCAGAGAGTGAATCTGGGTCCCTCTCATGGAACCAGCACAATGCCTCCTTGGCCTACATCAAAAAAGAAATAACAAGTGCTTTGCTAGCCACTTTTTTGCTGCCATAGTCATCTCATAAGATGAAAACATGAAATTACAATATGGTGTCATTGGTGCACACCAAGAGACATATGGCTTCCCTGACAGCTCATCAAAAGGATATCCAAAATCAATGCTACAAGTACATCATCATATAATATGCAAGAAGAAATGTTTCTTCTTGTTACAACATGCTTCTCAAATAATGAAAAGAAGTACAAGACAAAATATGAGATGATACGTCCTCCATTATGTACTTGAGGTCTTGAGCTGAAATGGCTCAATTGGAAATTCTCCCTCACTCCCAATGAGTAGGAAGGTAGCTGTGACATTCTCTCTATCACCATCTGGGCTATGAATCTCTCCATATGATGATATATGTCATGCTGGATGCCCTCCTAAGTGAACTCCTCCATCAACTGGAAATATGCATCAAAGTGCATAGAAGAGAAGTCCTCGTGTGCTGCATGTAGCAACCTCTCCTTAAGACTAGAAGATCTAGTCAGGAAGATCCTTCCATAGGAATATATGACCACATCATCTACCATTTATCTATCATCTCCATCTGGGTCATCAACAATCATGCATACACCAAGATCCTTAGAGTACTCTACCAAAAGGTGAGATCTCCGATAAGGATCAATCCTCCTCAAAGATAACACTCGTGATCCATCACATGAAGCTCTCCTCAAGCTGTTGCTTGCTACTTTGAAATCCCCTATGCCAAAGTCTTCCTCCAAACTCTTCACCTCTCCAAAATCTAAGAGTGGTGAATCTAAAGACAATATGTCTTCCATCAGCTCCAAATCAGGTGGCCTCCCAGGTGGAATTCCTCCATGTAGTGAGACATCGATGTCAAGAGTAGACTGCATATATGATTGGGCAACTTTGTCCTTGCCCTCACTGTGTAAATCAGTCCACCTCTTCCTTGCATTAGCCTTCTAAAACAAAGAAGGGTGTGTGCTCCTCATCAACTGATGTTGATCTTCTTCCTTTCCTCCTCCTTCCAGCTACAATGTTGCACAATCATGCTGCTCAGTGATTGTGCTTGGACCTCTATGTATGAGATCCTAGGGAACTTCTTGCAAAGATACAAGAACCCCTTTCATGGGAGCATATGCTCCTCTTCCCTCTTCATGAGGCACTAGATGTGCTCTAGATGTGACAGTGTCATTGCCTTCTTCTCCATCAATGTGTGTAAGAAACATCTCAACAATTGGATCCTTTTGTGAAAAAGTGATCCCCATGCCCTCTTGTTCAAGAATATGAACTGGAAGTTTTGCTTCCGGAAATGTGTAATGCAAGACATCAGCTTCTCTCATGGTTTTCTGAAATGGGGTTTCCTCCATCACATGCAAGGGTTTTGTTTTCTTAAGTTTTCCTTTCTCATGTGCCTTATGAAGTTCTTTACCAAACCTCCCCATCAAAGTTTCTATGAATCTTGCATAAGAGGAAGTGTTTTCATTTTTAGAGAACAAGATTCAAAAATCCACCATGTAAGAGCCTTACCTCTGAAATGCAGCGCTGCAACTCTGATAGCTTCATCTCTGGAAATATGGTGCAGCTGCAAATAGGAGTTTAGCTCCTTCACCCAAGCTCCAACTGAACATGTAGGTGATCCGAAAAAATTAGATAGAAGAAATATATCTACATCCTGCTACTAGCTCTTCTCCATTTGGATCTTGCAAAACTCTTGGAAATTAGAATGATCTCTAAACTTCTCATTTTGAGATTCATACTCCCGCAACAAATCACGAAGAGTCATTCTCTTAGGAATTCTTCCTCCTCCCATCCATGTCATGATAGCTCTGGGAATTTTAATGTGCTATGCATCATGGAGTGCATCTGCATGCTCACACTCACCATGAAAAAATATAGATTCGGCTCTAGAATTAACCTCCTTTCGAGATCCCATCTCCAATCTCATCTTTTTCAGCTCTCCTTGAAAGTTATTCATAAATTTTGGAAGAAGATTTGTGGGCTTGTTTTCCTTTATTTCTACACATACTAAATATTTCTGGATTACGTTGATCTCTCCTTCTTCTGAAAGCATTATAAATTTTCCCTTCTCAGGAATATAGAAATTCTATTCCAGAGATTGACTGCAGGGGCATTTACTGGATATGTCACCTTTGAAAAAAGGATGAGATCCAGAGGATACTTGGCCATCTGCAGACTCTGTCTATAGAGCTTGAAACATTCCCCTTCAAGGATTCAGTACTTTGGCTTGAAGCCATCGGCTGAGCCAAAGATCATGCTCTGATACCACTGTAATATTCCTTTTTCAGGATTGCTTATAAATCGGCATGAAAAATGCTATTCCAGAAAAATATGTAATAAAATAGTGAAATAATCACTTAGATCACATAGAAACATCCATATAGCATATAAATACAAGAGGAGATTAGAATTAAATGAAAATAGGTGGGTTAAATAGATCTCCCACACCAGTGTAGCTGAAGAAGGTGAAAAACCCCAAGACTGCAAAATTCCAGAGCAGTTGCTCAAGGAACTGCGCAGTCTAAGAGAGGGTTTGTACATAAAATGATAGGAGAATCATAGATATACTCTTATATTGATAAATAATGCTGAATTCCAAATATCTAATCTCCTATACAAAATACAAGATAACCCGGCAAGGGTTTCTTGTCAAATACTCTATATATAAAATGTTATATTCAGGAAATGACCGAATAATCACTACAAAATTGAAACATAAGAGTATACAAGGCTGAAATATTTCTGATATAATTTATATCCCTCAAGGGTTTCCTCCCATGAAATGTTTGACCTCTCAATCACAAGGAAACTCAACAATGGAGCCACCAAATCATGCAATGAGCACTACCTCCTGAAAAACGCACTCCCTAGAAGAAATAGTGCTAGAAGGGTAAGATAAATGTGTGGTCTGATACCATAGATATGAAATATGCTCTGGATCTCTATGAACAGATCTCTCAAGTGAAGGAAACCTTCCTCCAATGAGAAACTAGCTTAGAAGTCGGGATTCCAATCCCTTCCACTGCTACATCCAACAACGCTGCACAATCTCCAGAAAAGATGTGCTGATGTAGATGGCTGAAGCTTGGCCTAAAAAAATAATGTGGAATGATGAATAAAAACTCTTCCAATGGTCTACTCAAAGGGAAAAGGTGGGATTCGTGCCCAGGAACACCCAGTGCTAAACAACACTGCAACTTTGCTAAGCAGCAAATCAACAACAATTCTTGGCAGCCAAGAATGATAATAATCTACAACATGATGAACAATGCTGCCATCATATTCCTTATATAATAAGTGAGTTTTATTTCCCTTGGCCCCACTCACTTAGGTTACTTCTAGCCCAAGTTACATTTCCCTCCAAAATTGCGTTCTCCATCCTAGGATTCCTCCTCCACTAAAACTGTGTTGTTGACTTGGTCAAATAAGCTTCATTTTATCTTTGTTCACACATGGAGGTGTTTTCTTCAGCTAAAAAGAGGGTCTCCTTTCACACTTGGAGTGTTTTTATCCTCCTTTGGAGACTTATGGGCTTTTATACCCATTTATTCACTGGCTAAAGCTGTTGCTAACTCTAATGTTCCATTTAGCTTGGAAGCTAAAATTTTGGAACATTACATCAGGTCTATTTTCCTTAGATATTTCAAAATTCATGATAGTGATCATATATATATGAGATTGGTGATTGCCACATGTACTTGATCACCACAGTATTTGAACTTTGTAAGAAAAGTATTGTACCAGTGTCACAACGATACATACTTGAAGAAGATATTTATGCTATCATAGAGATATAAATATCTATGCTTAAAAATTTTGACAAGTTTAGAATTATTGATAGGGATCAACCGTATTCCTAGAAGAGGACCTTAATGAATTTGGATTTACGCTTCTTTTTGGATTTTCCCTTTATCAATATTTTACACAATCTCATCTCTTGAATGGAGTCTTAAATTTAAATATATTTACCTTAGAATTTTTTATTTTTGGTTATTACGCAATGGTGAAAATAATTGACACTTCTTTTCTTCAAAATTTTGCCTTGAAAATTAATTTTTTTTTATTCCAGATTTTGGCTCTAGATATTGAATAAAATTCAATGCTACTTCTTTGGTGGATACGCTATATTCTTCATGAATGAGAGGAATTAAAACCCAAAAAATTAACCCTAATCTCTTCTTCTTGAGATGATGAAGGAACAAGGTTCCCAAGAATGCTTCAAGTGTAGAATTTTTCAAGCAAGGTTCTTAGGGTGACTAACGTTAGCTTGTTTTGAATATGAATTTAGATGTTGGTACAATGTTTCAAGCTATTAGCTTCAAAATTTCCTTCTTCTCAAATCAATAGGTCTGGAACCTATTTCTTGGGATAGAATCCCTCTTAGAGATGTCATACTTTGTAGGACTTCTTCCCTTTGTCAACTTCTGAAGTAGATTGAGTTCAACCTCGACCCTGTGAATAGGGCTTAACATAGTCACTAGAGACAAGGACTTGAAGGCATCCAATATGAACTTCTGGAATAGGCTTATTTGACATATATTCCCTCAAACTAGTCCTTCACATTATTCACTATATAAGGCTTCAAATTATTCAAACTAGGATAGAATTTTTTTCCTTCCATCTGTTTCACCTATTCCATTCATCACAAATGACTGAATTTTGGATAAAGAGAGTAGCATGCCAATTTCTAGTTCACTAGGTTTGTCCCTTGTCATTTTTTCTTTGTGTACAAAATTCTCCCAATGGTTCCTTCTGCTCACAATACCGCGGGTCTACATCCAAAAAAGGAGAAATGGAAGGAATTTTCTTATCAGTTTAAGGTATATATGGGTGCCACTTCATTTATTTTTCTTAAAACTGACCATATTCCACTTCTCCTCTAGCCTTATTATCAATGTATCTATGTTAAATGTGGATGGGTTAAAAATCAATATCCCTTATTTGACATGGCTTATCAAGGTTTTTCATGTGGTGACATGGACATAGATGCTAAGGAAATTAGGATATTAGAGGATGGTTACTAGATTGCACGTGCACAATATTTTTCAAAAATTATGGGCTTGTAGGTTGTGTAATGTGGGTTACAATAGTTATTTTTCTTTGTGAATGAAATAAATTGATATATTACATGAAGTAGGGAATGCTTTTTGAAGGGAAAATATTTTAATGTAAGTAGTATGTGGATTATTTTCATCTAGTTCACTAGGTTTTCAACATCTTACCCATCCAATAACTTGTATTCCTTTCTTGTCATTTGTTTTTTGTGTATAAAATTCTCCCAATGTTTCATTTTTATTGATTCATGCATCTTATCACAATCCCATAGGTGTAGATCCAATAGAGGAGTAATGGAAGGAAATTTCTTATGAAATTAAGCAGTAGATGGGTGCCACTTTACGTGTGTTTCTTAGGACTGACTATATTCCTCTTCTCCTTTGGCCTTCTTATTAATGTGTATGTGTTAAATGTGGATAGTTGAAAAATCACTATCTCTTATTTGAAATGGTTTACAAAGGTTTTGCAAGTGGTGACATAGACATAGATGCTAAGGAAATCAAGATATTTTTGGAGGATGCTTACTAGATTGCATGTGCATAATCTTTTGCAAAAAAATATGGGCTTGTATAGAGAGAGGGTACGTTGTCTAAGGTGGGTTAAAATAATTTGTTTTCTTTTTGAATGAAAGATATTGATATAATAAATGAAGTAGGTAATACTTTTTAAGGGAAAATATTTTATGGTAAGTAGTATGTGGATTATTTTCATCTTGAATTTGAATTTTCATCTAGTTCACTAGGTTTTGGACATATTACCCACCGATTTACTTGTCTTCCCTTCTTGTATTTTGTTCTTTTTGTAAAAAATGATTCCAACATTTTATTTCTCTTTCTTGATGCATGTGCTCACATTTCCACAACTGTAGATCCAATAGTGGAGCAATGAAAGGAAATTTCTTATCAATTTAAGGTATAAATGGGTGCCACTTTATGTGTTTTTCTTAGAACTGAATATATTCCACTTATCCTTTTTCTTTCTTATCAATGTGTCTATGTTAAATGTGGACAGCTGAAAAATTAATATCCATTCTTTGACATGGCTTATCAAGGTTTTGCAAATGGTGACATGGATAGAGATTCTAAGGAAATGAGGATATTCTTGGAGGATGGTCACCAGATCGCATGTACACAATATTTTACAAAAATAATGGGCTTGTATGTATAGAGGGTAGGTTGTCTAAGATGGGCTACAATAAGTTTTTTACTTTGTGAATGAAAGAAATTGATATAGTACATGAAGTAGGGAATTCATTTTGAAGGGAAAACTTTGTATGGTATGTAGTATGTGGATTATTTTCGTCTTAAATTTGGATTGTTAATAAAAAGATAGAATCAACATTTGGGATCCACCAGTTGTAAATATAGGCATTTGGAACCAATATTAATTTTTTTATCTTCAATTTTTCTATTATAAGGTTGTTCAAAATGAAATTCTATGTCATCTTTGTATTCTCACAAACAAGAAAAAATTTGATATTTATCTTATTATGATTTATAACCATCACTGCTTCACCATTTATCATTTGATATTATCACCTTATTAATGAAATTTTGAACCATTTGTATATTTTTAACACTTTTTGTTTGGCCCTTTTTCAGCTAAGATAACATAGCTTTCTTCTCATACATCTACCTTTCTAATTCTTGGAAACTAGTTTTCTCATGTGTTCATCTATTTATATATTAACAGTGAGTATTATTTTTTACTTCCTCTAATTTTTCGATGGTTAGTTGTTTCACATTGTTTTACTTGTGATTCTACCATAGTCCACTTTTTCAACATCAAGCCTATTATGAATGTTGACTATATTTTTTTCTTCATATGGAAACATTTCTAGTTGTCACAAAGTTTGGATAGGAAAGTTTTCCACTATTCCCATTATTTTTTGTCCTCCCTCCTTTTAAATCCCTCTCTTGTCCTTTTTATAGATAATTCATGGCCACAGTTAGGGTAATAATGATATGATGAAATAAATTTTCTCCTTTGACAATCATATAGATATTTTTTTTTATGAGGAAAACCTCATGTGAAACCCAAGGGATGCTTCCCTACATTCCTCTACAACAGCCCTAGTAAATCTGCTAGCATCGAGGATTGACCATCATGCATGGGGATTCAAATAATTTACCTGATGGCACAAAACTAGCCAATGCTCAGCAAAATTGGTGAAAAACAGTTGAGATAACCAATTAGGCTCCAATAAAAGAACTTATTTACATTTGGTTTTGAAAACAATGTCACTCACCAACTGAATTAGCTAGATTAAAATCTGAACAAGTGACCTTTTCTTGTAGCAGTGTGGTTGGATGTATGCTAGAGAATAGCAATGGATGTGCAAATCATCCCATGGATGGAAGATGAGGATCCTGTAAAAGAAATATTGTGGAAAGAATTTTAGGTCTATCTTTACATGTCCTCCTATGTTCTTCACAGTGGGATGATGGCCAACTCTTCCTTACAACTCCTCAATAGCACACCATTGGTAGAAACCTAGAAATTCAAGATACCACTGCAAAAATTCTTGTTGTTAGGCCTGTAGAATAAACATTCATACCCAGGGCTAGTATAGGTGATGTGGGTCTATATTTCAGAGGTTTACCTATGGATAGGCAATCAGAAGCTCCCCAAAGAGCTGTTTGAGGAAGACACAATCCTCTACATCAATAGGAATAAAGTTTACCTCAAATATGGCCATCTGGAAATTTTGGAAGGTATATACGTGATTTGCAGCCAAATTCTTGACATTCCAGGATACTAATTTATGTGAACTTTTTGATGTTAAAAGTAGCCTTGGCCTAATTTAGCAATACAAAGAACCACAAAATCCAAATAATTTTTAGCATATAAGGTCATATAATCGCAATATTTACATTATAGTAATTGGCACAATAATTAATAGGAATGTCAGAGGAAATTTGGATAGGGGATGGAAGCTCATAAAATCTGTATATATTCTAGGAGGCATGGAAGACAAAAAGGGATAGAAATGTAGTGCAGGAAAGAAAGAGTGTGTGGTAGATGAGGATATTATAATGGAGATAGTGGTGTTGAGTAGGAAGCTTGATTATTTGTTAGCTTAGGTGGATGTGCTAACTAATATTATCTCCACTCGCTTCTAGAAAATTCAAGATGTGAGTATGGAGATCTAGCATCTCCAGCTCCAAATGGAAAATTCACATGCTATGCAATAGGGAGACACACGAGGAAGAGATTGCCAGGTGTCTTCAGTAAATTTAGTCTAAGATGCTTCAATTGGATTTTCTGACAAACCTCAACCACATAGCCTTAATAGATAATTTTATTATCATAGATGATGAAGAATCCACCTTGATTTAAATTTTTTTGAATGCCTATCAATTGCTATCACATATTACACCTATTCCATAAATTGTATCCTTACAAATTATTTTGGACTCTAGAGCCTTGCAGTATGATAGAGACAATCAACATGATCAAATTAGTTTAGTTACAAAATATTATGCTACATTTTTCTACAAAAATCTATGGATGTACCTTCACTATGGTTCAACACCATTTTTCCAATTCAAACTACCTTGTTATTTAAAAAAAGGAATATCTGCAATTTAATTATATTTATATCAATGATTCAAACCTATATATCTAGGTTCATCATCTAGACATTAGTACAAATTTTTCAAACTAGGATATCTTAGTTTCAAACTAGGATTCTTAGTTTTGAACCATGAGAATTGGCTTCCAAATCAGAAGGATAACATTTGTTAATAGCAAAATCAAGAGCGAAGTTGCTGGGATCTCCTTCCTCTACTTCGGTATGTTCTCCTTGGCTACAAATTTCACTCAAGATGCCTTATTCTCTTTATGTTCTCCTTGTCATGCCTTCGATGCCCTTCTGTACCAAACTTCTTGGTCTCAGTGCTTATCTAATTTGACCCTTTCTAGATGCTCATATGTGTTTTACAAAAAAAAATTCATGCGCAATTGCCCCAGTGGCCTTCTTCATCACTCAACCAACTTTTGGAGATTTTACTCGAAAAACGCTCAAGGTGCCATCATTAAATGTTGGGCATGTGGCCTAGAGGGAGTTGGTCAACCATTTATGGTGTGCCCATCATGTAAGAGTGTTCAACCTCTGGATTTTTCGGTGAACTATTTTAAGATATTTAGTCTGTATATATCTGGTTGTTGAAACTCAAATGAAATGAATATGATTTTTTTTTATGACGAACCCCACACACACAGATATATAAATATTTATTAATATATTACTAGTGCCATTGGATGAGTTTTTCTATTTAGTCTGGGTAAAATTTTATTGCAAGCACGAGTGAAGTCGATTATGTGATCATGCTTCTCTACAGGAAGCCAGAGTATGATGTACACACAAACAATCTGGAAAGAAAGTACAAATATTGAAAAATAAATTGCATCCTGATTTATTTCAGTGCAACTTTGAGGTCAGTTCTATTATTCTTTTTCATATTCCTATTGTTGTAATACATTGGTGGGTTGCAACTTTTTTTGACTTTTGCACTAATATCATGTTTTCATTATGGGACTTTGAGTAATTTTGTTTTTCATTTTCTCATCTATTTGGGACCAGAAAGAGGAGGAGCATTGTTCTTAGTAGTATACTCAAGTGATAAAAACTTATAATATGTTCCTTAAGCCTCTATCCAGAGCATGGTATCTGGTACATAAGTCTCCCTTTCTCACGTCTTTCATCCCTTGAATTTAAAATTTAATTTTATTATTTTCTCACTGTTAAGACTTCCTTTGAAAATTTCATTGCTTCCCATAGGGTGTTAGTTTAGTAGTGAAGGCAGTCACTTTTCTAGTTTCCCACTCGATTCCAATCTCTCGAGATCATATGCCCAAGCATCGTGGGCTGGTTTGGCTACATAAGTAGGTGGTTTTTTGGTTCACCCCTTATGGGTTGAGGGCTATCATCCATGTGGAATTGGGGCTATATATAATATATAGCTTGTTGAAGCGTCATGTACAGGAAAAATGTTGCACCACTGCATACTTAGGCAAACCAAAATCACTGATGCCCACTAAGCCAGTTCTAGTTTTTTCACGCATGACATATGTATGTGTGGGAATATTTGTGCACATATATTTATCTAAGCTAAGTATCATATATAAGAGTTGAAAAATAAAGACTTCTCTAACATTTGTAGGTTACAATGCCAATTTTCTCTTCTAAACAATTTCAAACTTTGAGAAGGGAATTTCAATTACTGTGTTCAAATTTTCTTTAATCCAAAAGTGTGATCTACAGTGATATGGAGCTACAGTTATTATTTGTTATATATTTTTGTAAAATATAGAATGGAAAGTTACTAAAAGTTCATCATATATTTCAGAGTCCAAAAAATGTTAGGTTAAATGATATAAATCATAGTTTAGTGAGTTAGCATTCAGTTTGAGACTGTAAACAGTCAATTGTACAAACATTTGTGCCATAGTAGTCCACTTTTCAAACATAGAATACTATGCATATTCTATCAGTACAACAATCCATAATAATATTCATAAGGTATCTAGAAATTCAAAAAGACCAAGATACTAGTTTGAATTCAACTGATACTTATTTTTCTTACAATTAGTTTGTTAGTTGTTGCTACCAACCTCATTTTGTTTACAAACAAAACTCATCTCAATTTTCATCTTCAAATATTTTACTACAACCAAATGGTCTCTACTCATTCTATGAAACACATAAACTGTTAAATATTATTCCTGAACAAAGTATCATTTTTAGATTAACTAGATCATATCTTATGCAATACTCTGAAATGCATAAACTATACCTACCTCAAACACAATTGTGCTTTTAGATTACAAAATATTTTAGAATCCATTCTTTATGACAACATTTCAAGAATATTTGCACTATTAATAGGGGTGGCAGGTGAGGGGGGAAGGTTCTTTTCAGCCCCGAAGGACAGATTTAATTAGGATACTCCTAGAATCTAGGAAACACCTCTAATCCTTCAAGACCTTATTCTAGCTGCTTATTCTCCAATCAATTCCCTCATTATAATAAGAAACTCCAATAACACCATATGTCATCTTGTGTTGAGAATGTTTCCTTCATACTCTTATCTAGGACTTCTCCACACAAGAATCACGAAAAATCTATCCATATTTTGAATCACACAAATAAATCATATTCTAAGAGACCTCAACACTATAGTTGATAGGATGGCCAACCTTGCCTTATCACTGGCACCTGAAACCACACATATTAAAGGAAAAATGAGGGATGCAATAATACCATAATTCAATGTACATTTATACTCAATTAAAAATCATGAAAGTAATGATTTTTGCATGCCTGGAACATGGAAATCACACACTATCTTGTGAAAATAGTGATAGAGTTAAGTTGAACTGCCATATTGTGTTAAGTAAGTAAAAGGAAAATGATTCCTAGTCTTGGGAATCCATGAGAGGTATAAAAAAATCATGTCTGCAACTAGAATACCTTAATACCTTTGCATTATTATTTCTCATCTCAACTATACTCAATATTACATCAATAATATACAATATCCCCCTGAGCTGAATGGAAATAAGTTTCCAATGAATCATCCTATTATTCGATATCTTTAGTAGAAGCGCTGATTTATCTTGTAATAATTATATTTTATTCTTCTTTTGGCTTCACTGCATTATCGTATGTGGGTTTAATTCCACCTTTGCTCCCTCTTCTCAAAGGTTTCGATCCACAACATATACCCTTGGGAACATCTATTGTGCATGTTCTTGAGAATTTTATGGACTATAGTAATCCTGATGCAACCTCCTTTAGGGGTTTAGGAGCCTTGGAAAACACCATAAAACGTTTGAAGTATTCCATTTTGAGGAGAAAGGAAGTAGAGTGGAGAATCACAATCAGGTTCCAAGGGCAAGTCTCCTCACAGCAATGCTGCTAGATCTAAGGCAATGCAAATTTCTCAGCCTGACACATTGGTTCCTTTTCATTGAAGACATATTATGAAGGCTTTTCCTTGGGCTCTATATCTTGGCACATATACTCATGGGATTACTACATGACTATATGATCTGAAGAGAGTTCTCTGATATTTTGTGTCCTTGGATTGTTGTTTCATACTCAGTTCCTGTTGCAGCTGCTACTGCCATTTTATTGATCTACCCTATTGGTCAAGGAAGCTTCTCTGATGGTATGCCTCTAGGAATTTCTGGTACTTTCAATTTCATGATTGTATTCCAAGTGCACTATATTTAGAATATCAAAGGATATTGGTGGTGGGGTCTTTTCACTTGCAAATATAGTCAAAAATCATCTTTTTTATAAATATCCAACATGCTATTTTTTTCTAGATGATGTTGGTTTTCCTAATGCTTTTTTGGATGTCATCACAGTTGGTGTCCTCCATTCTACAAATGCAGTAGATTTTTTACCAAAATTATTAGATTCTTTGTGACTTAATAACCTTAGACTTCAAGCTATTAATTACTGTGGTGCTCCAAGTTTTTTTTGAATTTTTTTACATCAAAATCTTACTTACAGGCTTTCACAATATTCTTGTGGGTTTTTCCTTGTGCTATGAATTCCCATGGTTCTCACAGTTTGATTTAATACATATACACAATCCCTTTGACTCACTCCAGGATGGCTTCCCTTTTTTATCTTTTGTCCAATTAGACTAATTTCCAAATTAAATCTAAGGAAAAGATATTCTAGTGCCAACTGGAATCAATAAAGGAACTCAGGTATCCGAAATTCAATAATTCCATCATGGCAATGGAAAGTTTCAAACATGATATACTTTACCAAAAAATATTATAGAGTTGAATATCATCTACCAGTTGAGATCTTCTGGAAAATGGAGATTTTTTTTTTTTATTGTCACATACCTTCCCAGCCTTTGGTCTTAGTAGGCTTTTGGAGTATTAACTTCCCATCGATCATTTTCTTCCGTTGTGGTTGTTTGGCATCTAAGGTCCCTGTAGAAAAAAATGGAAACTTTCCATTCAGGGGTTGATTAGGTTGGCTGTGAGGTCATTTTTGGTGATGTTCATGGTGTGCCCTAAATTTATAGTCTACTTTATGTTTGGGGTCATTCGCAACTGGGATGAAATTGCTATGATCTACATGAATGAGGCAGAGAATAAGTTGGAGGCTCCTATTCATACAGAATTTTCAAGAAAACACTTACAACCTTTTCAAGCTTTAGATTAGAATTGTATGCATTATCTATAACCTGGAAAAACATGTAGATTAATATTTACTTTTATTTTTACAAGTGTTATAATAGCATAGTTATTAATGTAATCAATTTTCCAACATTCTAATATGGAATATACCACTGGAGGATTGGGCTATTATGTTCCATGCTATAGTATAGCACACATGAAAGTTGCACAAAAATCCAAAGCAACTAGTTGTAGGTTAAGGAGATCCAAATCTCTTTAGGCTTGTTAACTATTTTCATCTCTCTAGATAGAGAAATTCAGCAACCGAGCAGTTTTATAGGGTGAGGGTGTTTTCTTTGCTGATTCTGAGAGATGTTTCAAATTTGTATTTGTGGTCAGAATGAAGTAACTTAACTCCAGAAAATTTCTTAAAAGAGGTTATGATGTTTCTTTAATGATTTGGCCAATTTTAGTTCCATTTTGGTTTGATTTCTTTGAATTAAATTTAACAGAATTTCCTAAGAGATTGTAGTGAAAAATTAAAAATTTGATGGATTAGCTGCTAAGTTAACTTAGCATAATATATGTACTAGAGGGAATATGCCCAATTCTTGTGCAAGGAAATGAATATACTTAAGGCTTATATATAAATGAAATTGATGAAACCTAACTTCCTTGCAATCCACTAAACATATAACTAAGCTTTTGAAACATTTATCAGATGCAACTAAACCTCTTCAAATTTTTACTGTGTACGCAACTAAGCCTTGTTATGCTAACTAAATTTATTATTATGCCAATTGAGGCAATATATGATGATAAACTTAATATACATTTATTCCATTTAGATATGTAGAACTAGATTATTTATTTGGAATGGAACACTATTCGAGTCTCATTTTTTTATTATTATATTAAAGTGTCACTGTCATTAGAGAGTGTCTTGTTATATTTTCCTGGCAACATTGTTACAAATTAACTACCATTAATTGGGGCTTATAGGTACTATTGTGTGGTTCACATTGTGGTTGTCATGAATTTGTGAACTCTAGCCTAATTTTCCCGTACTTTGTAAATGATTCAGGATATGTGGCTCTATCTCTTTGAGAATGAGAGGTTTTATGATCTTACAATGAAGTAGATATTGTATAGCAAGAAAATAATATACCTTTTGTAGCTTGGGGCCCAAACAGTGTTCGAAAACATAGAATATTTGACCATCCTTCAAAGGTATTTGAGATAATTCAATGTAAATTCTGGTTTTGGTATATATAAAAGTTTTTTTTTTAATACTTGTAATGTGATCTTACCTTCTACCATATTAGATTTTGGACTATTTGATTTGAATATCAGTTGGCATATATGCTATTAATATAGAACACTTGGATTGGTCGACATACTTGGTGGAGGCTAGAACAGGTTTTAGCATATTGAAGTATAATGGTGTAATATTTGTATTTATTTCCAGGCTCTATAGAATAATGGGAGTGTGTATGCTCATGTCTTCTCTACTGGTTCAGGATATGCTGCAAATCCTGGTGATCCTCAGTATGATCCATATGCTACTTTTAGGAAAATCCACCGTGAGTTTGAATGTGCATGCATATTACACTTGATAATTTTCATATTTTTGGGCTACAATTGCACCCTTTGAAGGATGTTGTTGTGGATTGAATTGCAAAGAATAAGAATGTTGTATGTTTTCTTTGTTGAATTGTGTAGTTATTGTTACATATCTTCCAAAGCCAAAGGTAGATAACTATAAGAGCCTGCTGAGTGGTGGTGTAGTTGGAGACCAGGATGGATCGAAAATTGAGGTAAATATATTTTTCTTCTTACCAGAAATTTTTTGCCTAGAATATTTATTGTCAATATCTATTACAAAATTCTGAGCATTTGCAGACGAATATGTCAAGTTTTCAGTTATAACTATTTATTTTCTTCATGATTCAAGAGATAATCTTTGGTAGTTCATGTAGGAGGTTAGAATTGAAGGTTATTAAGCTACCCCTTAGTGCCTTTACTAGCCATAGCATTCCCTTGGCACTAAAAATTAGATGCCACAAATCAAAAGCCATTATTTGGTTAGATCGCGTAGAGAAGAAATATGAATTGCAACAGAGCCTCGAATCTCAAAAAGGATGTCAACCAATCCGTTCAAAAACAACCTACTCTATATTGTAGACAGATCAACAAACAATTCCAAGAGGCATAGGATTATGGCAAATGATTGTTTGTCGAGATTCTGACCATATTTCAACGCTGCTATATGGGATCTAAATGGTTGCATCCCACATTTTAAGCTACAACATTCTCTTTAAATTCTAGAGCATAGAAGTGTGACTTACCCAATGCAATCATCATTACAATTTCAATAGCATCCTCCTTTTAGAAATAGGGGTAGTGATTTATTAGTTAAGCAGAGTACGGGCTCCACATTCTACATGTAGCTAATGTCAAAATCAGAAATTCCTTCAAAAATCAACCAATAATATGCAAAAGGCAGTGTAAAAGGATTCTTTCACCCTTTAGAGACTTTCAGAAGAACCGTTCTTTGCAAGTACCTCGCAACAGATAAAAGGACCTGCATGTTTCCTACAAATGCCTGCAAGGAATCTTGTTACCATTGCTTCATAATAGGAGCGAATTAGTTCAAAATTCATTGATACAATATATAGATGAATAACATTTAAAAATTTGTACATTAGCCATAAGTTGATAATGGTGGTTTACAAAAAAGAGAATCCACATATAAAAGTCCTAATAGAGTTGTAACCAAATGGAATTATAGTTGAATATTCAAGAATTCACTTCTATTCCTCATTTGCTGCTAGATTTTACTTTTTTCTTCCTTGGTCCCATTCAAACTCTGGTTTTCTTCTTGAAAACTGCTATCAAGGATCTTGCTACACATATTAATTTCGTGGTAGTCTGAGACCTGCAAGATAATGAAAATTATTGTTATCTAAATCCCTAGTACATAGAAAACATAGTTGCAGGGAAGCCAACATCTTTCATATATACTACCCCACACAGATAATGGTAAGAAAAAACCTCTTATTATTTACACTTCCTTCAAATATTATAACATCAAGTATATATAAATTAAAAATATAAACCAATGAAAATACAAAACCAATAAATCTAATACAAATATTGTTATTTGCAGAAACCAAGGTACAAACCTATATTAACAATCACAATATCCATCTGGCTTTCCTCATGGCCAAATGGCGTCAAAGCTTCCTTCTCTAGAACTACCATGCCTATAAGCCTAGACTTCATCGCATTATTCCAAATATGCACTCGACCACCATCTGTAATTCCATCACACATACGAGCCCTAATGGATACTAGCATCAACTTATCACCATGTGGAATGCAAGGACCGTGTCCAGACAATGGGATAGCTGGCACATTATATACTCCAGGCGCAGGATTTGGTACATGATGAGTCCATTAAAATATTAAAAGAATCAGTGCACTAAATATAAATGAGTATCCATCCTTTCTCTAGAAACAGTCTGCACAAATCCACACTTGCATTTCTAAAATGTATTTTCTTTGCACTCATCTACATGGACATGAATACATAGTAAAACGAGAAAAAATGGATTCATTAATTCATTAGATGGTGCAATTTCTCATCATTACATAGTAAGAGAAAAGGATTACCTTGCATATCTCCCAAATATGAAACTAACAACAACCACATTTAATACTATTTTAAATGCGTCATAACTTCGTCTTCTATTTCGCAGCTTTGGCATCTCCATTTCACAAATTTTCAAAGTGGTGACTAGTTAAAATCTGTATGATAGCTATGAATGTTCTTCGTTACCCTCTACTATAGGTTGGGTTCTCTTTTGGCCGCTTAATCACTTTGATTCAATGGCTCTACCATGAACAAAAGTTATACATTTTGACATCTCTGTTAGCAGCTACCCACTCACTCACGACATATTTAACTTGATTATTTGGTTATTCAACACATAATATCTACCCATGTGATGATAGGCTTCACAAAAGGAAAACCTAAAAATTTCCTACACTTAGTGTCACTTCATGAGTTGAGAAATTGATTTGATATCATCAATTCTATGATTCTTTGGCTTGCCTTCTGCAATATTTTTTTGGGTTTTTCCTTGTGATATTAATTCACATGGTTCTCATAGTTTCATTGCATACTTATACATAATCCCTTTGACTCATTCCAGGATGGCTTTCCTTTGTTATATTTTGTCCAATTTGAGCTGTTATATCTACCCCTAAGTGCCTTCATTAGGCATAACATTCCCTTGACATTAAAAATTGCATGCCATAAATCAGAAGCTATATTTCATTAGATCGCATAGAGAAGCAATATGAATTGAAACAATGTCTTGAATCTCTAAAAGGATGTCAACCAATCCATTAAAAAGAAACCTACTCTATATTGTAGACAAAGCAACAAAAAATTCGAAGAGGCATAAGATTCTGACAGATGATTCTTTGTCGAGATTTTGAGCATATTTAAACATTTCTATACGAGATCTAAACGGCTCCATCCCACATTTGAAGCTATATTATTCTCTTTAAACTCTGGGGCATAGAGGCGTGTCTTACCCACTGCAATTTATCATTAAAAAATTCAATAGCATCCTCATTTTGGAAATCAGGATAGTGATTTATTACCTAAACAAGGTACAGGCGCCACATTCTACATGTAGCTAATGTCAAAATAAAAAATTCCTTCAAAATTCAACCAAGAATGTGAAAAAGGAGGTATAAAACGATCCTCGCACCCTTTAGAGACTGTAAGTACATTTGACATTATACATGTAGCTAATGTGAAAATCGTAAATGCCTTCAAAATTCAACCAAGAATTTGCAAAAGGAGGTATAAAACGATCCTTGCACCATTTAGAGACTATAAGAAGAACTATTATTTGCAAATATCTCACAACAGATAAAAGGAACTGCATGTTTCCCACAAATGCTTGCAAGGAAGCTTGTTACCATTTCTTCATAATAAGAGTAGATCAAATCAAAATTCATCGGTACAATATACAGATAAATATCATTTACAAAGTTGTACATTAGCCATAAGTTGGTAAGGGTGGTTTACAAAAAGGAGAATCCACATATAGAAGTCTTAATACAATTGTAACCAAATGGAACTGTAGTTGAATATTCGAGAATGCCCTAATTTTATTCCCAATTCATTGTTAGATTTCACTGGTTTCTTCCTTGGTCCCATTCAACCTATGGTTTTCTTCTTGACAACTACTATCAAGGATACTACTACACATATTACTTTCATGGAAGTGATTACACCCACAACAGAATGAATATTCCTTTTATCTAAACCCGTAATAAATACAAAATATAGTTTCATATTTCATGTCTACTACCCTAAAAACCTCTTAGTATTTACAGTTCCTTTAGAGAGTATAAAAAAAATTATACAAACATTAAAATTATAAGCCAATAAAAATACAAAACCAATAACTCTAATACAAAGATCGTGCTTTGCAGAAACCGAGGTACAAACCTAGATTAAAAATCACAATATCCTTGTGGTTTTCATCATGGCCAACTGGTTTCAAAGCTTCCTTATTTGGAACTAGCATTCCTATAATCCCACCATTCATCGAAGTCCTCCAAATATGCACTCGACCACCATCTGTAACTCCAACATACATACCAACCCCAAAGGAAACCTGCCTTAACTTATCACCATGTGGAATGTAAGTACCATTGTTATAGGTCAATTTGGGCAACATTACCAATGACCTCGTTAACTGGACATCATCTCCAGGACCAATGAATATGGTATATCATCCCCTATCATTTCAGTTGCTACATTCCCTAAGGCAAAGAATAAGACAAATCATACATGAATTCCATTTGCAAAGGTTTCCAAGATTTGAAGTTTATAATATATCATATGAGAGCTCACAAACGTTGCCTCTAAAGGGGCTAAGTGCATTGCATATGCAAGGAGCCCCATTCAAGGCTACTCTGCAAAGCACTTCCCAACATTCAAAGGTGTGTTGGTCACATTGGGAGAGAAATTTTCATTGTTCTGGAATCTCCACTTGGCCAGTGCTTTCTAGAAGAGATCACATGTGTCAAAATTTGAATCCATGTGTCCATTTGACCTCTAAAATATTGGGAACATGCCTTGCCTATCATTAGAAAGTCATGGATTTTAAAACTACCTTCACCTCCTTTATAAATTGAGCACAGATCCTAGTGCTTGGAACAGAAGAATTTGAGTAGAGAAATGCTGGTGGAATTTCAATTGAGGAGTTGATTTGAGTGACATATTGCTGGAGATATCTGAATTTTGATGAGGCTGCGATGCTACTGGAGATGGTGACACTAAATCAATCACTGGTTTGTAAGCTCCCCTTCCATCATTAATAAATATTAATGCTTACTTTTCCCTATATGCATATGTATAAGCTTTGGTTCTCCATATTATGAGTTATTATTTGATGTATATTGTTTATGATTTATTTATTTAGCTAAATAGCTTGAATAGACATCTATATTATTTCTATCTCTTGTTGTTTAGTGTTCATTCTTGAAGGAAATATTTTGCACAACCGACTGGAATTTGAAGCTATATCAAAAGTGACAGAAGCAGACTTTGGAAGCACTTAGACTCCAAGTAAGCTTCTTATTTCATTATGTGTGTCTGTTAATAGTTAGGAAAAGTAGTCGTAAAGTCTTTAATCTATTGTTCTAGATAAGCACCTCTCTAGGGAAGAATTCTTTATCCGTAATACATAATTACACATAACAAATCGACGATTCCACTAGGGAGATTTATGCTTCATCCTAGGTGTATTGCCTCTGTTTATCTCTATTTATTCACCCAGTATTTTTTATGCACAAAGATTAGTCTTTTTGAAATCGAAATTTGCATTAGAAGTGTGTTAAACAACTGTGTTTTTCATTGTACACTGCGCCCAACGCACTATTGGATAGGACACAATGCTTTGAATAGAATTGTCTCCCTTTCATGGGTTATTTGCAATGCACTGTCTCCCATTAGAGACTGCGTTGGCCACAGAGACCATTCAAACTACATTGAATTCTTCATTGCATGTTGATTTTAGTTTGTTCTGTGTTGTGTTTTGAAAAGCCTGAAGCATCATATTGACTAGTGATCTTATTTACTCCTTCCTCCTTTGAAATAAAATTTTGTTTAATGTTTATTTAAAGTGTTTTTCTTTATCATTGACGAATTAATTTCAAATTATTTCATTGCTGCATTATATCCCTTTTATTTTGAAAAGGAAATTGTTGTTAAATTCTTCGTTTCCTGTAGGAGAAATTGTATTTATATCCTTCATTTTTCCTATTAAAGAGAAATTATTGTTCTATTTCTCATTTCTCAAAGTAAAAGGAATTTAGTTTTATTGATTTGAGGCACTTAGTTTCCTTTTCTACATTCAAATTAACGGGACTGGAAAGAAAAACTTTCATTTGCATGTAGTAGATTGTCTGTTTTACATAGGAACAATTTAGAAAGATGCATTTTAGTTTGTGATCTTTGATTGTTTTCTCTCAAATTGAATGCTCTTTCCCTCTAGTAGCTAAGCCTTTCATTGAAAAAACTAAAATTGAAATATTGCTTATCATTTTAGTTTTCATTTTTGGAATTTCAATAAATCATCGCAGTGAACCTTGAAAGGAAAATTGATAAACAAGATCAACTTAAAATTATCTCAATTTCCCTAACAAAGAATTGGAACCATAAAAATAACATTTAGAAGGTCTAGGCTAGAGACATGTTCCAACATCATAAAACATAGCAGTTGCCATTAATTTTCTCCAATACATTCTGAGTGTGATACTTCACTCCACTTATGTAAGTATATCGTAGCTCATCCACGTAATTTCGGGTATATTGGGCGGTGTTACAGTACGAAAATTATAAAGTGGTGCTCTCACTGTGTGGTTTCACATTAGAAAGCGCTAATACAAACTTGGGCCTCCATGTACCTTCGAGTATATTTGGGAGGAAAAATTTAGGTTACTATCCATCCATAGTGAACCAAGTCAACCACCTTGTAAATTTTGATACACCGAACACAACATTCGGGGAGATTTCCTTCCTATACTTCTTGGTTCACCAAGAGTTATTCTGCAGTTCACAGTTTCTTGGTAAACCTTTTTTCCTAGAATTACCCTTTTTATTTGTTTTTGGTTAAAATAAATCAGTAATCATGGAAGAACAAAATCCTTTCCCCCATCGTTCGCGTAGATTAGCATCGAAATCACCTTTACCACCGGAAGATAGTCCTGGTCGGCGAAGGTGACATCACTCTACTGAAACTAGTACTATCAGTATCTCTAGTGAAGCATCATCTTCTCAAACACAAGAGTTGGCATAAGTTGTTTCTACAAATACCGATTTTTCTACTGTTGTCGAGATAGAGTCCTCACAGCTATCTGTGGTCATGATCCATCCAATCTGTGACACCATACCTCCCAAACCCGATGTTGTTCAATTGGAAGTTGATCCAGATCCCATTGTGCTTTAGGAGGCATCTGTTATTGGTCAAACTAGACATCATACCTAAGAAAAATGAAATAGGGTCTATCATCCCCTTATATTTCAGTTGCTATATTCCCTAAGTGGAGAAAATCTTGATCCCAAAGTCGAACAACTAGAAGTTGTTCCTGTATTGGTCACTCCAAAATCTATTGTAGCCATTGAGTCTCCCATATCACACAGTCAACCACCTGAAATATACTTCAGGCTAAACAACGAAGTTCTTCCACCTAGTTTAATTTTGATTGAAGAAATATCACAAGACCGGACACCTTTAACTCCAACTCATTTTCACTAGGAGCTTTACCTGTACGAGTCTTTTCCTAAATCACCATCCTTTATTTTTTTTTATCCTTTTTCACCTCGAGTTCCCATAGATTCTATAGGGTATACACTGGGTCATTTGACCATGGCTGAGATAACATCCCAGACTGAACCATCTATTTCAGCTAGAAAATCATTTACTGTTGCTTCATCTTCGATATTTTATCCATTGAATTCACCCATGTTATCATCAAGAATCGTATCTGGTTCCTCCCTTATGAGTATTGAATGGCTTGATCCTTTATTCACGTCCTTAGTGGAATATCAAGTTGATCCCATCAGTTATTCTCCTTGGTGGTTGGCGATACCACATATGTTACCCTCAGACATTCCTAAATTCAATGGAAACCCTGGAGAAGACACGTCAATGCATGTTGTAACTTATCATTTGTGTTAATCCTTAGATGATGACTCTGTTAGACTATGTATTTTCCAAAGCACACTCACTAGTTCAACTGCACAATGAGGATAGTTCTTTTTACTGTGTCAACCTCGTTAAAAAATGAAACAGGCCATGAGGATAGTTCTTTTATTGTGTCAACCTTGTTAAAAAATGAAACATGCCATAAGGATGGTTCTTTTACTATGTCAAACTCATTAAAAAATGAAACAGGCTTTGAGGATAGTTCTTTTTCCTTGTGTCAACCTCGTTAAAAAATGAAACAAGTGCCTTGGAGGATAGTTTTTTTTTCTTGTGTCAACGTCATTAAAAGATGAAACAAGTGCTTATGAGGAAAGTTCTTTTTACTATTTCAACCTCGTTAAAAAATGAAACAGATGATGAGCATAGTTCTTTTCATGTGTCAAGCTCTTCAAAAAATGAAACAAATACTCTCCAAATGAACCTTCATTCCATCCAGCTATCAGTAACCAATATTATACTTAGGTGAATGAAATGAAGTTTGGTGGGCATATTCTCTTGTAGGGGGCATTCGACATGAGATCTTGCAGGGGGCATTCAAAACTTTCTTACCAATTTCACGCAATCGATCGCTGAAGTTCGAGGGAAAAACTGGTTCAAGAGCTCCAAAATCCAAATGGTAAATATGGAATGGTAAAAATGAATAGTAAAACTACTTTTAATAGTCATTTAATTGTTTGAAAATTATATTTATTGCTATGACTATGGTTTTATTATGAAACAAGTATTTTTAATCCATTTGATGTTGTTCTGAACAAGTTCTACAACTGATGAAGAGATTATTCATGTAGATTTATTTCAAGAATGATTTGACCACAAAGCATACTTTTTCTCCTTATTTTTCGAGCTTTACTAAAAATGAAAAAGGATTTGAAGCACACTTTTATCTCTTTTTCGACCTTCTATAACTGTGAAAAAGGAACCCCTCGAGTCTTCTTCCAGCTCTTTTTAGACTCCAATAATGTGAAAATATTGGTGAGCACTTGTATTTTCGAGCTCGTAAAAGTAAATGAATCGATATCTACTCCGTATAAGTTTAACCCTTTTCCAGACTAAGATAGATTATTTACGAAAAAGGAATACCCTGGTCAAACATGACCAAGGAGGTTCTCTCAGATATTATTTTACACTTTTTCAGATCTAAGTGACAAATTTATGAAAAAGTACTTATGGAGTTTTCTTTCGTCATCTTTTTCAAATTCTCTAAATATGAAAAATGACCGAGCTATCATTGTCGTTAGGCTCATTAAAACATAAAATAACGACTCGCTTATTGATCATTGCAAGAATCGAGTTTCACTCATAGCTAGACTCGTTAAATTATTAAATAGTGATAAATTATTCGCCCGAAGGGTTGAATTATAGATCAAGCATATGTTATCCTCCTCAAGCTTGTTAAAAAATAAAGAGGTACTAGTAGACAAATGACTGGGGAAAATTCAGGAAAGTGAGCAGAAATTTTAGAGTAGCAGGTCGCTCTTGAACATGGCACTTCACTCCATCATTGTGACTGTTTGGGTTGGGTAATATTCTTGATGGTTCATTCATACATATGGTTCATCATACCTTTAGTTAAGTTTTGGGTCAATGCTGCCAACTCATCTCAGTGTTGCCGATATGTTCAAGAGAATTCATCCAATGAATACTCATCCTTCTGCAATACATATAAACCTTCATTCTCATGATTGTCATCCCTGAAAATTTCTAAATCAAGTCATACCTTTGTCTCTGAAATCAGCAACTCCCATTTCATGATAAGGTGACTTCCTATTGACGATAAATCATTATCTAGGAATTTCACTTAGAAACATCAGATTCCAGTACCATGAGGCTTGTTACAACATCGACAAGATCCTCTCTTCTGGACCTTTGACCGAAATATTTTGTTTCGCGTTCGACATCAGATCATCTATTCATGCCTTACAAAATGTACTGCAACACCTTGGGGCCATTGACATTAATGGTGGTTCTCTCGCGTTTGTTAATAGCTCACATCATTGGCTAGTAAACAAACGATGTCTTACCATGTTCGACTACAAATCATATATTCGCATGGCTAGAATTGTACCCAAATGATCGAGTGAACGAGATAAGAGAACCCCGGATCTAGTTTCATCCATCTGGGCTGCGATTTTACGATTGTTGTAGACATCATCTGTACGGTGACCTTAAATATATATTGTCTTCTGAACATGGGCCTATATTTGTAGGCATGTATGTATTGGGCAACATTCCAATGTAGACAACTTTATGAATTATGTACATGTTATTAGATTGTTTATGTTTGGAACATGGGAATGCATACCCTCAGTGATTCACGATCAAAGAGGATATATCATGATGTAATTTATTGTAATATTGATGCAGGTCTCCACTCCACTTCATCTCCAACCCATTATAGTGTAAATCATATCAATCAAAATAACGTTATTATTAGTCAGACTTCATTCTTTAGGGGGAAATTGTTATAATTCAATTTCAGCACCATTCCTAATGACCTCATTAACTGGACATCATATCGAGGACCAATGAATATGGTTTCCAATCCCCTATCATTTTAGTTGCTACATGCCCTAAGACAAAGTACAAGACAAATCATACATGAATTCCATTGGCAAAGGCTTCCAAGATTTGAAGTTTATAATATATCATATGAGAGCTCACCAATGCTACCTCTAAAGGGCCTAAGTGTGTTGCATATGCAGGTAATCCCATTCAAGGCTTCTTTGGAAAGAACTTCCCGACATTCATAGGTGAGTTGGTCACATTGGGAGCAAAATTCTCATTGTTACAGAATGTCCACTTGACCAGTGCCTTCTAGAAGAGTTCACATGTGTCAAACTTCGAATCCATGTGTCCATTTGACCTATACAATATTGGGAACATGCCTTGCCTATTATTAGAAATTCATTGATTTTAAAACTACGTTCATCCCCTCTATAAATTGAGCACAAATCCTAGTGCTTACTAAGGAATAATTTGAGTAGAGAAATGCTGGTGGAATTTCAATTGAGGAGTTGATTTGAGTGACATATTTCTGGAGATATCTGCATTGTGATGAGGTTGGGATACTGCTGGAGATGGTGACACTAAATCAGTCACTGGGTTGTAATATCCCCTTCTATCATTAATAAATATTATTGCTTACTTTTCCCTATATGCATCTGTATAAGCTTTGATTTTCCATATTATGAGTTCTTATTTGATGTATATTGTTTATGCTTTATTGATTTAGCTAAGTAACTTGAATATACATCTGTATTATTTATATCTCTTACTATTTCGTGTTCATTCTTGCAAGAAATATTTTTCACAACTAGCTGGAATCTAGAGCTACAACAAATGAAAGAAAAGGATACTTTGGAAGTGCTTGGGCTCCAAGTAAGCTTCTTATTTCATTTTGTGTGTATGTTCATAGTTAGGAAAAGTAGTCATAAAGTATTTAATATGTTTCTCTAGATAAGAACCTTTCTAGGGAAGAATGTTTTATATGTAATACATGATTCCACATAAAAACCATGTCCATATAATGGGATAGCTGGTACATTATATAATCCAGTGGAAAGATCTGGTACAACATGAGTCCATTGATGAACATATCCATCACTAGGTGAAGAAATGAAGTCTTTTGGTGGGAGTGAAAATATTAAAGTATTATAAGAATCACTGCACTCAACTTAAATGAGTATACATCCTTTCTATAAAACAAATTCCACAAATCCACACTTGTATTTCTAAAATGTATTTTTTTTTTTGCAAACATGTATGTGGACATGATTATGCAATAGAATGAGAAAGAGTGTATTCATTAATTAAATACATGATGCGATGTATCATGGAGTCATTACATAGTAGGAGAATAGCTGTACATTGCATATAAACCAAATACCTAACTAACAACAACCAAATTTAATAATATATTAAATGCCTCATAAGTACATCTCCTATTTCGCAGCTTTGGCAACTCAATTTCACAAATTTTCTTCGTGACTAGTTAAAATTTTTATGAGAGCTATCAATGCTCTCTTTTATCCTCTGCTATAGGTTGGCTTCTCTTTTGGTGGCTTACTTTCTTTGATTCAAAGACTCTACCATGAACACAGGCTTCTCTTTTTAAAAAATTGTGTTTTGAATAAAGACTTAAAGGGTTGTAAGTCACTGTGTCTTATTGTGTTTTGATGTATCTGGCTTGCCAAAAACTATGAGATATTTCAAGTTAAGTTTTAGCCATCATTTCAGTGTCTCCCAGTCATGACTAAGATTTGAATGTAAAAAATCCCCTAACACTGGTAAAGAAAGGACATTGATCCATCCTTCTATTGTTAAGAGCAGTAATGGTGTTATTTAAATTTTGAACAGTGCCAATCAAGGTCAACAAGAAGAATATGTTGCAGTAGGTATCCTATACCTTAGTGATTATATTATACTCATATCTTCAAAATTTGAAGCATTTATTAGTACATGCTCTAATAGCTATGATGAAATAAAGGCACTAAAATTTTTGTTAACAGTAGTAGTAGACGAGAGGTGATTGTATTACAAATCTTTGGGGATTCCTTGGTTATCAATTGGTTCAATGGTAGCTTTAGGATGGAAGAATTGTTTTCACAACCAATTTTTGAGTAATTTAAAACAATCAAGGCACAATTCATGAAGATAGCATTCCATCATATTTTCAGAGAATTTAAGGCAGGGGCTAATGGACTCTCTGAAGAGGGCTTACTGATGACGCAAAACTATGGTTTAGCATGGGAAAGTAGGTATGGTGTAATCATTTAGGATAGGGCATTGCAAAAACCACCAGTATAACTACTGAATTTAAAGCATATGAAAATACTAGACACTATTGATGGAAAAATAATTTCCTCTTTTATTATTCAAAGCATCCATTGTATCTATATATTGTTCATAACATCAAAATTTTAATAATGAGAGTGAAAAAAAATCTTGCACAAAGCAATAATTATATCATACTAGCAAGACAAGAACCTTCAAATTATTATGATGCCATTGTGTAAAGATGTAGATAATGGGTATTTAACACATGCCTCAATCTTGACAGAATATAAAATTTTGAACGATTGGTTTCTTGTAAATGTACTCCACAACATGCTATAATGTGATATGTTTATGCACATATTTTCTCAAGGTCCACATAGGATAAGGTTTTATAACTAATGAAATTTTTTTATGATGTTACTTGTTTACAGATTTGAGAAAGCCTCAAAGGTTGCAATAAAAATCTAGAAATTATGTTTCTTGGTGGAATGTGAAACATGCTTGGATTTGTATAGTGCTTAAATGCTTGTTTAGGAACTATGTAAGTGTGAATGAATAAAATTTCCTTTTTCCATTTTTCTACATTGGATTTCCATTCTCTCTAAGTTATCAAAGGCAAGTTAAAACATGATTAACTATGGGACTACATATTTCATTGCCAAATTTTAACTGTTACAGGTGACGTAGCCAAAGCTATGAATACCCATGATATGTATACAAAATGCAAATAATCATGCATATGAACGAAGATAAAACTCAAACAGAGGTAGCCTCACATGTGTAAGCTTTTCCCTTTACCAAATCTATGGTTATAAACCATATAAATTTGTCTCTTTATGTAATTCGTATCTATGAATTTGAATTTGTTTAAAAACCCAAAGTGTCAACATATAAATATATTTGGGCCCATAGCTTTATCCAACTCACCTCTTTAGTCAATGATCACATGCATCAGTAAATCCAACGGCTATCAATATGCCCATCAGATCCAACGACCTTCACTTCTCAACATGCGTGAAGATTGAAGTTTTCATAGCTTGCGAAATAGGAAGTTTATAATTGCGACATGTCACCACTTAAACACTATCGCACATCCTTAACTTTTACCACTTACCATTTTCATTCCATGCAAAAACCCCTCACATGTTTTTTGAAACTATCTTCACTATTCTGTTGGCCATTGGCTCATGATTCCACTTTCAATCTACCCACAATTCCAGAGGCAACTCCAGATTCTAACTACGTTAAATACCGTATTTAATATTAAATTGAATTGTTCAAATACACAAATCTGAAGTGAAACTCTTAACACTTTGTCATATCATTTTCCTTATTCTGTTATGCATTTCACCGTGGAATCAATTTCAATGGCACGTTCCTTTTAATGGATCACCATCGATCCATTATGTGATCGATGGTTGATCTTTGAAATCCGTAAATCCATACGAAATTCAACTTGTTCAACACAAAATGAATGTTCAATTTCTTTGAAATACACAATTTCACAATTTCATGAAATTTATAACTCAGATATATAATGACAAAAATTCATGCTAAAAAATAAAATTTGCAATTATTTTGGAATTTGGATTACACAGGACTTGTATGAGCTAGATCACTCCCTCAATGCTATCTTCTGATTTTATTTTTCCCAATTTCACCTGCATACATATATTATGAATAAATACTCTGATATATACATGATTTATAATTCACCACACCATATAAACTCAAAAATCGAGTTCTCTATATTAATAACCCAATATTTACATAGGATTTCATTTTGGCCTGATCTTCTCTATTAGTGGCCTTTTCCCTTACTCTTTGGCCCGTAGGCATCCAATCCAAACCTTTTATACTTATCTAAATCCTTAATCTCCCTCTATATCTTTTGAGACTTACAATTTATACAAAATGGTTCTGAAACCAATTCTGGTTTTAGATCCTTTATCTTCTCAAGAAAATCGTGAATATCCTCTAAGTCCTATTTTGACTCAACTAATCCCTAAGGATCCTCTCTCATCCATGAAATCATGAAACCAATTCTTAATTCTCTCATATTCTCTTTCGAGAAAATTTACATCATTCCTCTCAATAATTAATTAATTACTATTGTAAATGTTTCACTCAAGATATTAAAATTAATACATAGGAAACCAATTTCCACACAATACCCCTAAGCCTATTAAAATACAAAGAAATTTATAAGCCTAATGCTCTTGCATCAGACTCCCAAGGTTGAAAATAATCATGATTTCCCGATCATGTGATTTTAATCTTTGTTTTTTGGGATCCCATACCTTGTTCTGTAATTTGTCTATTGTTGCTGCTTTTGTTTGTTGATTTTCTCCAGGTCTCCACACTTTATGTTTCTTTGCTCCACTAGCTATGTTTTTACAGTCTATTATTGTCTTCCTCTTGTTGTTTTTTCTTTGTTTTCCAGCTATTGTCTTCTTCTGAGACACTTTCATCATTATCCTTCTTACCAATTCAATTTCTTTGTCTAATATATCTTCTGACCGCTGATTACTTCCACCTCTTGATTGCTGAACTTTTATTTTTATTGCCACCCTTTCATCCTTGCCCTCTTGTTTATTGTTGTCTTGCACCTTTTTAGTTTCTATTACATTGTATTTCAAGGAAATCACCTGCTTTTGTTTATTGCAACTGCTAACTTCTTCTTTATTGTCAATTACGACAATTTGTTTGTCTTCTTTCTTCAACAATTCTAGCAATCTAATATATTTGTTCCATGGATTAAGTACTCCCACATATTCTTCTTCTTCCTTCTTTACTTGACTATTCATTTGTGCCAAATTTTCTCCAGCATTTGCCACAAAATCTGCACTCATAAAATAATTATTAAAATAAAAAATATAAGGCCTCAGTACCTATTTTTCCTTAAGCAACATTTCAGTTTGTTGCTTTGAAATTTCTTCCTCTATAAGCACCATAATATGTTGATTCAATCTTTCCAATGAATTTTTGAGACTGTCAGCTAGTCTCTTCTCCTCATTATCTATTCTAAAGGTGTCTCTCTATCCTAATGCTTAATTATGAATTCTTTCCTTTGTAATCATACTATCATATTCTGATTTCTCCAGCAAATACTCCAGTAATAGAATTTATCTTTGACATTACTTAAGTACTTCATCATCACTTAAAATCCCTCCATTTATACAAAATTGTCAATTTGCAAATTACAAGGCTCAACAATCTCAACTGCTGCTTCACATATCAGGTCTTCAGACTAAATCTCATCTCCTTATTTCACAAGAAATTGTTCCTATCTTGTAACATCTTCAATTATCAAAGTATTACTAATTCCTTTCTGTTGTAACAAGTCATTGCTTTTCAAGAGACATTCTTCATCATTACTCTCTGTTTTAGAGTATTTATCTTCTGAAATATACTCTTGCATACTTTTTATAGTTAAAAACATTGCTCATCCTCCTCAAAACCTGTAATAACATCAAAATAATTAGTTACAAAAATACAAGGCTTTACATCCTTCAGTTGATCTGGACTTGCTCAACAGTTCAGGAAATCATCAATAATTCCTTTTTCAGCAAGGTAAAATTCTTGATGTCTTGAATTTTCACAATAATTCATAATATCTTCCACAAATCTGTAGTCTTCATCATCACCCAGAATTTCACCCTGTTCTGGTCTACAAATGGAAACTTCCATTTCTAATTCTATTTCTCTGAGTTTTTTTATCAATTTCTTCACTTGTTTCTGTTGTAGCTTTCTCTGTAGCTTAGACCATTTCACTGTCTTTTTCTTCAAGATTCAACCTTATCTTTGGTTTTCTTCTATCAGCATATTTAATTTATTAAATTGTTCTCTTATCCCAGTAATCTCTTTGTCATGCTCCTCTTCACTTATCTGATTCTTGCGGATTTCTTTAACACCCTTATTTTTCATCTTGTAGCTTTCTTTTGAACCTTGTACCTAAGTTTCTATATATATCTTCACTTTTGTCTGATATTTTTCACCAACAACCCATAAACCTCCTACTGAGTTGATCTTCTCACCAAGCTTCTCCTCTGCCTGGTCTTCAAGTCCTCTCCTTCTCAGAACTTGTACTGAGAAATCTTGCTCTCTTCTCTAGTTTCTACACTCATTCCATTTAAAGACATTACTGTTCTTTTCTATTCCAAGCCTTAGCTGGAATAAGGTCTTGCTACAATTTCTAAGAACTTTCAATGTTCTTCCTACAGTTTCACTATTGTAATCTTATGCCAAATTTCCACTCCTTTAATCTACTATGGTCTTGCTCAGAACCCCTGCTATGACTATTAGTAGTCATCTTCTTCTTTTCATCTCTATGAGTTCATCACTCACTCCCTCACTATGAGTTGTTTTAAGCCTTTGCAACAGCAAGTATTTTCTGGTGCCACTTGCCTCAGCAAGTTTTTCTCTGGACTTGGGCTTTTGGCAAGTATGGTTCTCTATCTCTGGGACCTCCTTTTGATCACTTTTATGCTCATTCTAGGCTTCAACTCATCTGCACTCTTGTATTTTTGTATTCCAATCACAATTGAAATACTAGGTTCTGGCCACAGTTTTCTTTCTTTCAGAAATATTTAACAACTCCTTCATCACTGCTCTTAAGGTTGTGATCTTCTTTTCTTGAGATTCCCCTCAACTATCTGCAACTTGAATTATGCAGACATAATCTTCAAAAAAAATTAAAATAGCACATAAAACCTCACCTCCAAGATCTCTGTGTGATCTTGTTTCACTACTCATTTGCAATCTGAATGGATTGTTCTCTATTTCCTTGCTTCTGAAAATTCTTCCAATATTCTGCTACACTTTATTTCTAAGTGCATGCTGTCTGTTAGATTCAAATCTGATATCCTTTTCCTTTATGTCGTCACCATTGTACCTATATACACATCTTTCAAAACATAACTTTGTAAATCTTCAAAGCACATTTGATTTTTAACTCAGAGTTTGCAGATCTGAATTTCCTCATAGTTTTAGGCTACCAAACTTCCATTGTGTACCTTTTATAATCTACAACTGCTGCTAATCAAATTTAAAATTTTATCTCCTCTTACTTCCTCCATCACACATGCATTCCATACAATTCTAATTTAATTAAAAAAAAAAATTAACCTTCAAAAGAGATTTTTCCAGCTCTATTACCACATGACGCAGCCAAAGTTGCGAATACCCATGATATGTATACAAAATGCAAAGACTCATGCATATGAACCAAGATAAACCTCAAACAGCGGAAACCTCACATGCGTAAGCTTTTCCCTTTATCAAATCTATGGTTATAGACCATATAAATTTGTCTATTTATGTAATTCGTATCTATGAATTCGACTTTGGTTAAAAACCCAAAGTGTCAACATATAAATATATTCGGGCCCACAACTTTATCCAACTCACCATTTTAGTAAATGATCATACGCATCATTAAATCCATTGACTATCAATATGCCTAGAAGATCCAACGGCCTTCGCATCTCAACAAGCATGAAGATTAGAGTTTTCATAATCTGCGAAATACGAAGTTTTTAATTACGAGGTGTCACCACTGAAACACTATCGCACATCGTTAAATTTTATTTTCATTCCATGCGAGATCCCCTCACTTGTTTTATGAAACTGTATTCATTGTTCCGTTGGCCACTGGATGATGGTTCCGCATTCAATCTACCCACAATTCTGGAGGTAAATCCAGAGTCCAACTGCGTTAAATACCAGATTTAATGTTAAATTTAATTGTTCAAATACACAAATCTGAAGTGAAAGCCTTAAAAATTTGTTAGATCATTTTCCTTATTCTGCTATGCATCTCACACTGGAATCAATTTCAATGTCAGGTTCCTTTTAATGGATCAACATCGATCCATTCTTTGATCGATTTTTTATTCTTGAAATATGTAAATCCATACCGAATTCAAATTGTTGAACACAATATGAGTGTTCCATTTCTTTGAAATACATAGTTTCACAATTTCATGAAATTTATAACTCTGATATATAATGACAGAAATTCATGCTAACAAACACAAATTGCAATTATTTTCAAATTCATATTACACATTACTTGTATGAGCTAGATCACTCCCTTAATTCTATCTTCTAATTTGATTTTTCCTAATTTCACCTGCATACATATATTATGTAGAAATACTCTGATATATACATGATTTATAATTCACCACACCATATAAACTCAGAAATCAAGTTCTTTATATTAATAACCCAATATTTACACAGGATTTTGTTCTGGCCTGATGTTCTCTATCAGTGGCCTTTTCCCTTACTCTATGGCCCGTAGGCTTCCAATCCAAAAATTTTCTACTAATATAAATCCTTAATCCCCCTCTATATATTTTGAGACTTACAATTTATAGAAAATGGTTTTGAAACCAATTCTGGTTTCAGATCCTTGATCTTCTCAACAAAATCCTGAATATCCTCAAAGTCTTCTTTTGACTCAACTAATCCCTACGGATCCTCTCTCATCCAAAAAATCATGAAACCAATTCCTAATTTAGGATTTAAAATTAATTCTCAAATATCTCAATCTTTCAACTATCCTAATTCTCTTGTATTCTCTTTCGAGAACATTTACAAAATTCCTCTCAATAATTAATTAATTCCTATTCCAAATGTTTCACTAAAGATATTAAAATTAATACATAGGAAACCACCTTCCTTGAAAACACAAGACCCCTAATTTTATTAAAATACAAATAATGTTTTGAGCCTAATGCTCCTGCATCAACAGGTAAGTGTATTAAACTTGTTTGATACTTCCAGACATTTTGAGGGGATGCCAATATAAATGTCAATATTGTTGGATACACCGACGATAGTTAGTTTTAGAAAATTTCTCTTTGTAAAATATGTTATTTTCATGAATAAATATTTCCAACTAAGAGGATCAAGACTTGGCATGCCTAGGACATAGTGGTGTTATTTCTTTCCTTTATTTGTGATTTACTAATATTCCACCACTAATAACTGCATTACGTAGTTGTTCGTTTAGTACTATATTACAACAGTGACTTGTTAAAGGAATATGATTCCAGTTTGTTTGAACATCATAAAATGGAAGGAAATTTAGCTTTAAATTATGAAAATGGAATATATTATGAAAAATACCTTTTCTGATCAAATATAGGCCCGTTGCATGATCATTAAAAAAAAAATTCATGACAATAAATAATTAGTTTTGACACGATGAATTACAAAACTCTCCAGCTTAAAAATATGTTAGCATATTCAACTTTTCCTGCATCAGAGAAAATTGAAAGAGTAACATTACGTTTTCTTTGAATATTTATAGAATTATTTCATAGATTCTAAATGGAAATTGCATGTGCTAATATTTCTCAATTAATTATAGGGAAAACAAGAAGCATGCATAATTTTTTGGCTTATGGGAATTGGATTTGTGTTTCCCTTGGAATAGTACATTGATAATTGAATATTATTATATTGAAGCTATAGTCGTAGGTAGTATAGAAATTTACAAAGGCTTGTCTTATTTTTTTTTATTTTCTTGTTGTAATTTTGTGTCAACAATACTTTTCTCCGCCTATTAGATTTCTGCTGACCGGTTTTATTGTTGAAGTGTTGTTGCTTCTTCGAGATAACTAGAGGAAACGATATAACTACAAAAGTGGAGAATGAGACATTCTTAGTATAAATTGCTAGCTCTGTTGTGTTTATTTGTGACATTTTATTTTCCTTGTTTATACAAGTCATTAGACCACAAAACTGCCACTATTTCCCAACTGAAGAAAACTTATTCAAGTTTGTTTCTTTTATGGGTAAAACTGGAATTAAAAATATTGCCGATGTTGAGGCATATATCGTATAAATATTTTATAGTCTAATTTATTTTATATTATAGTGTTCATTCAATTTCATGTCTTATACATTGCATTATATTATCCTTATTCTTTTTTCGTCAGAAAAGGAACTTAGTATTGATGGTAAGAAGCAAGAATCGAAGAAAGAGGGGAAAAAATAGCACTAGAGAGACAAAATGAAAATTAAAGAGAGAGAAGATAATTGGTCTATTGGTACCTGTAGAGCCAATATCTTGCATAAGACACACATAGATATTGATGGTCAAGTCTTCAGAATTGGTGAATTCACTTTTAATGCCTTGGAAAAACAATCAGACTTGGTGAATCCACTTGCAATGCCTTGGAAAAACAATCAAAGTTGGTGAATCCACTTGCAATGCCTTGCCATTACAATGATAATGTTTGAAGTAATGAAACATTATTTCATGTGTAAATTGTACTCCAACTAATATTAAGTTTGAAACTCATATTGTAATACTTGAAATTTTATATAATATAATTTATGTAGTTGGAATTATTTATAGTTGAACTAGATGTTACATAGTATTGTAAGTAACATATGTAACTTTATGTTTTCATATTACATGAACATGTACATTGTATACCATTTTATTAAGTTTAGTTGCAAAATCATACTAATTAATTTATGTTGATTAATAATGAATACATAAAATCCATATAAAACTACTAAATTAGTAGCTTGTGTTTATTAACGATGAACACAAATAAAATGAATATACTACTAAATTAGTTCCTTATTACGATTGATAATGAAAGCATGAAATTAATATAAACTACTAAAGTAGTCATTTATATAATTAATATGAAACTACCAAAAAAAATAAATGACGACTAAATTGTGCATTCATACCACTATTAGTAGCCAATCTACAGTAGCTTATAACACGACCAAAATTTACTCATATTTCTTTGGTCATTAATTGGTCTATAATGATGACTAAAATTTTCATATATATGACTATTATTAGCTAATTTATAGTATCTTATAACACGACCAAAATTTTGGTCATATTTCTTTGGTCATTAATTAGTTTTATCTGGTGATCATTTAGTAATATATTTTGTTCTATAATTGGTCATTAAATGTGGCAATAAATGACCAAATCAATAACCAAATCAATGACTCAATCAATGACCAAATCAATGAATAAATTAATGACCAAATATAATACTAGAAAATAAAATCAATGGCCAAATCAATAATCAAATTAATGACTAAATCGATGACCAAATCATTGACTAAATCAATGACCTAGTCAATGAATAAATTAATGACCAAATAAAATACTAATCAAAAAAAGTGAGACAAACGATTAATGACTAGGTCATTGGTCGCGTTATAAGATACTGTAAATTTGCTACTATTGGTCACCGACTGAAAAATAGTCATTTATATGAAAATTTTAGTCATTTTTTTAGTAACTAATTAGTCGTTTTTTATCAGTGCAAGGTCTCCATAAAATGAGATGGTATCCATTGAACTTTTCTTTTTCTTGGAGAACTAGGAAATCTGTAGGGTACTCCCAAGAGGAAATTGAAACTATAAGATCCTCAATAATTCCTTCCACAGCTACTGTGGACCGATCTGCAAGTTGCAGAACCATTGTGGCTTTCCAATTCCTTTGGAGGTTTATTTTAAGCATAGTTTCCTTGCTCATTACATTGATGGAAACCTTGAGATCAATTAGAGTATTTGGTACTTTGACACCATCTATCTGTGCATCTACAACTAGACTACCAGGTCCAAGTACTTCTTGAAGATCAACCTTTCCAACATTAAGTCAGACAATTGTCCTACTACATTGATGGCGGGGTATATTTCTTCTTTCTCCTAGGTTTCTTAAAGATATTTTACTTTATTATCCTATTGTCAATAGGTACATCCTTAATGTCCCAGAGAAGGGTTATCTTCACACATATATTTTGCAGTTCTCCCAGAATTTTGGTCTCCTCTAGGGTGTGCTGACTAGAGTGGATCAAGCACTCAGGAATAGGAGGATTTGGATTTGAGTGTTACTTTCTTAATTTTCCTCTTCAACCTCTGCAGGTGGATATGGAGTATTATTATCTAGGATTACTCTTCTCGACCTGAGATTGATATGATGTATCTCCACAACATAAGCTAGATATGATGTCTCCCCACTGTAAACCTATTGTGCCTACTTATTTTTCAGGTTTGGATTGGGCCGTGTAGGAATTTGATCAATCTTGGGTGGAGAAGAATGAACGAGATGAGGTTTAGGTTGGGGTGGAGGCCATAGAGAAGGTGGTTTATTATGTCTAGGAATCCAAGCTTGTGATGGTTTGCTCAAATGAGGTGGTTGAGCAACATACTATTGAAATGATTAGTTCACAGGTTGAGGGTGATATGGAGGGTTGTAAGGCCAAGCAGGAGGTGTAGGTCATGATGGAGGAGTGGAGGTGTACCAGGAGTGCATAGGTACATTCTGATTGCTATGATATTAAAGGTGCAACTTGCATACCCTACTAATATAATCGAGGGTCTTGAGGCCTTCTATGATTAATGAAATAGAGTTGCTCCAGTCCTACTTCCCCACCTTGATATAAAAATTTGAGTCCAAGTAAGTAAGGGCACTTATTTATGGCATGATTCTCCTAACAGACTAAGAAAACCTCGATGAAATTCAATGGACATTCATTTCGAGGGTTTTTTCTACTACATCTAGGATATAATATAACCAAGGCTCTTTCTGCTTCCTCTTGCTTCCTCTTGATCTAAATTCTGTCCATTTTCAAAGAAAAGGTGTGTAGAATATAACTCTTGAAGTCCTTAGACATATTTCCAATCTCATTCTTGATGGTGGTAGAAGAGGAAGGGGTGTTGGTCATACTTTTGCTAGCTCTACCTTTCTTCCTAGCTACCGTAGAATGGTTCCTTAAGACTGTTTTGATATGTTCGTAAGGCAACTGGTAGATGTCTCTCCTGATAGAATATTTAGATTTTCTATCATCTCCTCCTTGATCCCTTGGAGAAGTACCAGTTTAAGTGATTCAGGATCAAGTGTGTAGTTGGCTCTTTTATAATTTAACTGAAATATTTCTTCATAATATTCTAAGGATTCATCAGGTCCTAGAATCATCTTGAATATTTCCTCTTTATTTTCCTTGGACCTACAGTAGTCCATGTAATTTTTGTTAAAGGACTCTTGCATCCATGCCCAGGTATTGATGTTATTCTCGGACATACCCACGAACGAGCGCAACACTACATCCTTGATGGTGGATGGGAACAAATTCAACTTCTAATCATTTGAGGCAGAGTCATACGTCATGCAGATAATAAAAAATTCAAACGTGAAGGTATCAGGATCCTCATAGGTAATTACATGGAAAGGTGGAAGGACGGAGGGACTGATATTATTCATCCTAGTTTCGCCATCTGTTTCTCTAATGGGAAAGACTTCTTTGGTCCCAGTCTTAGCCATGGTTTCAATTGGTGAAGCAGATTATTCTGGTGAAACAAGTTCTTATTCTTCTCCAATAGGTTCTTCAAATATTTCAAGAGACTCACGTATGGTGTGGTCAACCTCATAGTCACTATTGAAGAGTGAAGGGTGACTTTGTGGGGATGTGGGGGTTTGTGGTAAAAAAAAAACCTCAATTATTCCTACTCCTACAAGTCATAAAAGTCAAATTATTTTCTATTTTTCAATATTTTTTGAACTGGATGTATGGAAAAGATGAAAAAAATGCTAAAATAGAATCAAAGAATCTACTTTGACACCTCCACGACAATGACGCCAAAAAGTGGTGAGCCATTGTCTTGCACCAAGAATGTTGCAACTCCTAGAGGTTACTCTATTTTAATTTATCAACTTGGGGTTCGTATAAACTTGGAGGTGATAGTGCTATATACACAACATATGAATTGTACTCATGCCATCCTCTTATGAGTCCTACGAAAGGGTGCTATTGCTAGGGTTTCTGAATGAAGTCTGTCACACTTCTAGATTAGACTTAGTACTGCAACTAACTCAATACTATTACTCTATCAGCAATCATGGAACTATTCTATAGAAATAAGATACATCTATCTATTTTTCAAGGAATAAAATCTACAATTTAGGCTATTGCAAGAAATAGAAGTAAACTAGGCAACATTCATGAAGTAAATTGCTAAATTGAAATTGAAAAAAGAAGACTAATCTAACAACACATTTCTGGGCCAAATGGTTAAGTAAAATATAACTACTTCATTCTTAACTACCATGTTGTAACCATGCATCTATTCATGACAAAAATATTCTTGTAAATGCTTTTTTTTGTAGCAAAAGAAGAAGGCACTAAGGTGGCTTGGGAAGTTCTTGGACTCATGGATGCAAGATTGAAGATTTCTTGATGGTTGTGGAAGATCTAGATGAGGTGAAGGGTGGTTTCTGGTTTGAAGGAGAGGCTAACTGGTGTTGCTACAGGGTCTGTTATAGGTTTCTGATAGTGCTATAAGAAATTCATGAAATTCTACAGGAAATAGGCCAAGGGTAGTGTAACGCCAAAAATGATGGGAAAAATTATAGGGTAGCTGAAATGAAGGTTAACCTAGATGGATGAAAGCTAGCCAATACATTTCCCAAGCTCATAACCTCTTGCTAAGCCTTTCTTTCACTTCTAGGGTTGTGCCAGTGTGGAGGTGAACATCTTAAAAACAAGGTTGAAGGCGATTTGGCTGAAAATAGGATTATGAAGGGTGGGAAATGAAGATAGGGGTGTTTGTGAAGTCTTCCTTTGCTTCTCTACTTGAACATGTAATAAAACTACCAGTTCATGCAATAAACATTGGAAAATATATGATGAAGAAGATGGAAAAGATGAGTTGAATTTGATAATAAAACCTTTCTTAAGAATTAAAATAGAGATATAACTCAATATTATCAACATGTTCATGAAAATAAAAAATCATATATATTCTTTCGAAGAAATCATAAGCTGAAGTGAAAACTTAGGCATGTGGTGAAGATCTTCCCTCCTCAAGATCCAGTGAAAGATATGAGAAAGGGAGGATTTGATGCAATTTTTTTTGTGTTTATATGCTACTGTACCAAGATATGTGAAATACTAATCTACATCAAAGATAAAATGGAAGCAATCTAAAAACAGTAAAATGAAATGTAAGCAAACTAGCTAACACTAATAAAGAAAACTAGCTATAATGGAATAAAAATAAGCATATATACACAAGAGAGAGAATAAGGCCAGCAGATTGGGACCTAACCCACAAGACTTGCTCTATGAGACTAAATTAGTGAAGCGAAAACTGAATACTCATTTTATTGCAGAAATAGTGTCATTACATAACCATGAAAATCTAAAAAGTCTATTATAAGAGCTAAGAGTGTAATAGCCTTCTCCAAAATTCGAATCTTAATGGCCTATTTCTCTTCCCTATTTAACCGAAATGGTAGCTACCAAAAAATCCCTAAAAAATAGGTGATGTGTCTCCTTTGAATACAAGAGAAGTGGAAATTTGGTGCACTTAATCTCCCACTTGCTTGGTTTCCGTTGATTTCGAGTTGTTGGGGAATTTTGAGGATCCCTTGGATGCCTTTGGGAGTTAAGGAGGTGGAAAACCCTCGTATAATTTCTCCTTGATATCTACTTTGAGCTATGATTGCATAATATTCAACAAAAGTGGAATATGTTTGTGATTATCTAGCATTTAAACCATATTTGGCATTCGAAGTATGACAAGCCTTAATCAGCATCTACAATAAGCAACATATGACCATAATGTAATTAAATGTGAGAAAGAGAGACCGATATATCTAAAAGGGTGAAAATTAACCTCTCCAAATATACCTCAATATAGTGCTAATAAATCATCTTACATGCCCATAAAATGAACCTTATTTAGAAGAAGCTAGTATAAAAGATTAATTGTGGTTAATGTAATAAAAAATGAGGGTGATTCCACATGAATAAGTTGATGGTAGTGGAATCTTGAGGGGTTCACCTACTCTTGAGGATACTCTTATTGGTGGGACAAAGGTAGAGCATAGTGAAAGAGACAAAGAAGGTAAGGGTAGAGAAAATAGATCATTAGTCTAAAATTTGTTGAGAGGATTTAGGAAATGCAAAGGGAAAGAAAAAACAAGACTAAACTAAGAGAAAATTCTAGCCAAATTTAATTTACAATATTTTTTGCTCTTGGAAATTTGTTGTTGTTTGATTATGGTGAAAAGGTAAGAAATCGACCGAGTAAACTAAAAAATGACCACAATCCTAGTGCTATCGTGGATATTTCACATGATAATGAGTGAACTATTGATTTCTCACAATTGTATCTCTCTAGCATGGATGGATATTTTGTTACTGACTATTTAAGTGGCTAAGGCTAGGACTTGGGTTCCAAGTAGGAATTTGATGATGAATCAGTGCACAATGGTGCCAAATTATCGGTATTGATGTGTCTATGCATGATCTATATGATCTAACAATGATGGTCTAACAAAGAATATTATTGTGTATTATTTAATTGGAAGTTGTAATGAAGAAATTTCCAAAATGCAACCACTCGAGGAATTCATTTTTATATTGGACACGTGTATTGTATTATAATTAAAATGTTTAGCTTATACAAGTTAGATATGATGTTCGAAGAAAAAATGTGTGTAATCATCACACGAATGTTCTTTATAAAAAAATAGAAAACAATTACTTGTATCATTCCTAGTTTTTCTCCTTAAAAGTTGGCCTTCCATATTGTCCAATTTTGTCACTTACTAGTATTTTTCCTAGTTGTAACTTTCAACCCTAATCATGGAAATAGAAGAGTAATTATATTCATTTATTTTTTTTATAAATTTCTAATCATACTTTTGCTTTAGGAATATCCCATGTCATAGAAAAATTTCTCGCATTTTTATTCAAAATTTTCATAAATTTATACCTAGAAGTTTCAGTTCATTTGGAAAAAAAACAACATATGTTATTTTCATAATTGAAGCATAAAAAATATATTTCGAAACAAAAAAATTTCTAAAAATTAAAAAATATATATTAAAATAAAGTATAAAGAAAAAATTCAAAAAATATCTGAAAATAAAGTTGGTATGGATATTAAATAAGGAAATATGTGGGAAGTGCTATTTTTATTGGTATTTATGTCTTAGTAAAAGGACAACATGAGATATGTTATCTGTTCCATTACCAAATTAGGAATTTTATACAAATTAAAACCTCAAAGGTTTTGCAACTAGATATAACATGTCAAAACCATTTGTAATTTTAACTAGTTAGGTGAATAACATATCATATTATTGAATTAAATAATGCTTCTAATTTATTGACGAGGAGAAAATAATTATTAGATCAATGACCTATGCACTTCATGAATCAAATCATACTTATGTATTTACAAATTAGGACAAAATAATACATATTCTCCCACAGTAGTGAGAGGAACTAATAAACATAAGGATACATATTCTCTCACACCAATAATAGGAACAAATAAACACACTTGATCCATGAGAGAAGGATATTATAGGGATTTGAATAATAATATTTCCATTCTTTACTACACCAATATATGTGTGTGTGTGTGTGTGTGTATATATATATATATATATATCAATAAAAGTCCAATTTTAAAGTATGTAGAAAATACAACTTTGTAGGTTGCTTGGGGTTTTGTTGATGGCGTTGGACCTGCCAACATTTAGGGGATCTCCCCGATATGAAGTTCCAACTAGACCTCACACCATTTGGAGTATGAGTCCCAGCAGTGGGGTGCTTAATGATATGCCTTGGATTGAAAAATGTTTGGACTGGTGCACAGTGTCTCTGGTTAAAGCAAGTGTGTGACCCTGCAGAAATTCAATATGATGCATTTTTGGTTCTAACACATGATGGGAAAAGGAAGTACACTCCTTGTGAGCGTATAATAATATGTATATTGAACGGAATAGACAAGCTTAAAATACATCACAAAAACTAACAAGAATAATAGTCCACAAGTTAAAGGTGATGGGTTAAAACATGAGAACATGTTCAACAAGATCTGTAAAAATGAAAACAAAATAATTCATAAGAATATGCATAAGTTAAACAACATACATCACAAATATAACAAGAATAGTCCCACTACATTTACAATTTATGCATGAATATGTGTCGAATTGGATTTTATTATAAACTAAATTTCCATTCATACATACAACATAATGCACCAGTTTCCGCAATAGTGAAGCGTGAAGTCAACAACACATGCTGCTCCCAAAAAAGTATACTCCCTCTATGTTTCAAAGAAGCCAAGGCTAACACAAAAATCCTAAGCCCTTTCTAATCCTAAGCCTAGAAAAAAGCTTGGCTCCTAAAAGCCATTTACAAGATTTATGATGAGATATTAATAGCCAACATGGGGTGAATCTCGGCATTCCCCCTCGGTGACTCTTGGAATCCCCTCACGACTCCTCAAATTACATATGACTCTTCACATTCCATCATCAATACATTGAATTTCACTTATAAAATGATTAAAAATAATATACATTTTCTACTCATACCCATATTAGAAAAAATAGGTTTGAGACAACTGGACAACCTAACAAGAAAAAACACTATGATGTCGGAGTTGGGGTGAACTAAAGCTAAACATGTTTGACTTGGTGTCTCTCGGTCACATACTCATTCCAATATTGGCACTGTGTCATGCTCTCCCTAAACTGTGAGATAATGTCAATCTTGAAATGGACTCTTGCCTCCATAGAATCCCGATACAATGTCTTCGAACCAGAATTAAACTCTTTCTCAATAAGGAGAAACATTATCCTAATCTAAACCTGGCCACCGATGTAAGTCTCCAAGTTCTTTCTATTCACCCTGAAATCATTTCTCCAACTACTGATCAATATCATGTCAGACTTGTCGTTTTCATTTGGTCTCAATGAGTGTACCAAAAGATGGTATCTGATGGGTTCTCATGATGAAATCCAAACTGTTGTATTTCCATACATATGAAGCATGAATGTTTCCGATGAATGATGCAAGTTGCTTCTTGTTACTGATCAAGATTTGAACTCTTTATTTTTCTAACTATGCCTGCAACTTCATCTTCTTCACAAGTGTAAGTGGTGCAGCCTTATATCGCATTGTCCACTCATGCACAATGGTGATGGGAGCTTGTAAATTCTTAAGGATCTTGAAAAACTCCCTTCTTTGTCATTGCAAGTCATATAAACAAAAAACTTCATTTTGTATAGTCCCAAACTCCTCATAAAGAGTATGTCTCCAAGTATGGGTAGTTGAGTAAGTATTTCAACTCTTGTATCCTTGCAAAAAAAGTATGTGGACAACACATTCTCTGTTGTTGCAAAGAGTTACTCCTTCTCTTGTTGGAGTTCCCATAGATAATGCACCAACTGCTTATTCTTGGCCACTAAAAAATGAGTGCTAGATCTAGTTGCTCCTGTGAAGGTAAATCTGGCATCAGAAATGGTGATTGGATTCTTGTTGGCCCCTTTCACTATCACCCTTTCTCCCAAGAACGAAAATTATGTGTGATCATCTAGGAAGTTGTTTCCCTGCACTTTTAGAATATTCTTCTACATTTTTAAAAATGAAAGATAATACACATCCATCACTAAATCATCATGAAAGGGAACTACCTCCCCTTCCTCACTCGGGGTTGCTCTGGCTTGAGGTGTTTCGAGCATTAGGTCCACATCCTCATCTTGCATCTTCGGCCCCACTTCCATGTCTATGACTTCAATCAACTATTCAATCTCTTTAGCAAAATCTCGTTCCTACATCTATTCGCTCACTCCTTCTAATATTGGTTGATCTTGTATCTACTCTTCAACCTGTATAGGTGTCATCTCTTCTACTTTGCAACCTTTGCTTTCTTCCTCTTCTTGCTTATGTCTCTCCTCGTTTTTTCTTCTCCTAATCTCCTATTCTTCCTTCAGCTCTTGTTCTTCTCTTTTCTCTCTCTACACTAGTTCTTCTAAGTATTACTTCTCTCTCTTTCTTGTCTCTGCCCTGTGTTGGTTTTGTCCCCTCTTTTCCTCAATTTAAAAGTATACTTTCTTATTGAGAAGCTCTGATTTTATTTTCTATAGCTTTTCCTCTTCTGCATTGCCACCTACATGCCTCCTTCCTTTGTTCTGCATGAGATCAATACCTGTTGTTTCTGCTTCTTCTAGAAATGACGTCATTTATAGAACAAATTAATGAGTCCTTGTTGTATTGATTGGGTCATGAGGTTTGGAGAAGTTATAAAAATTCATCCATGGTTCCTCCTCTGGGTGTCAAAATATATTTCTAACTCAATTGTAGTATACTCAAACACAACAGTATTTTTAAATTCCCCTCAAATCATATAGATTAGAACTCTTTTTGTCAAACTTGAATATGAAAATGGATTTTCCTTCGAAATATGTGTAGTATTACTAATTTTCCAAAAGACAATTGGAATATTAAATTTCTTAATTTTCATAATTAATTAAGTAAATAATATTGTGAAGGGACCCACAAACCCCATAGATGAATAAAATATACTTTTGATGTGTTTATGTGGATATTTGAGATCTAGATATACATTATGGAGTAGTGGAGCAACTTCTTAATGTCAAATGAGTGGGCATCATGTCTCATTAATGAGATAGATAATGGAGGTTGAAGTAGTCAACTAAGATCATGGAGGGAATCAAATGTAAGATCATACAACAGTCATCATGAGATGTTAGAGGAAGTGGTTCATTAAGGCACAGATGATGGAGAGGGTGATCATTACATGAATACATGATGGAGATCATGGAGAGACAACTCAGTCAACATGGAGACCTATGTCCACATGTACGATGTAGTTATGAGGTGGGCCAAGGCATGGGAAGGTTAACAAACTATATAATGAAGATGAAGGAAACATTAGAGAGAGGCTTTAGATTATTTATTTGTGATATTTTTAGATATGGATTTGTCATTTCAAATTCCAAGAATGCTTGAGTTGTTTAGCTAAGTCTGTAATGTTGTTTAGCACAGGGTGTTTCTGAGCAGAAATCCCACCCTTTCCAATGGGGGACTTTGAGTGCCTACTCTGGGAAGGTTTTCTATTGAGCTACATTGTAATGTTCCCAATTTTTAGCCTCAAGCTAAAAGGAACATTATATTTAGCAGTATTTTATTTAATTAAATAAAATGGGTAAGGAGGCCCCATAATCCTTGAGAAGGAACAATAAACACTCCTCATGTGAAAGGAGGAAGAATAAAGTATCTAAATTGAGCACCACATGGTGTGAATAGGACTAGATCATGCTTGATCTAGACATTTTGACCAAGTCCACATGCACTGTCTAGATGCAATATATCTCCTTGATGGACTCCACAGTTTTGGAGGATCACATGCATGAGTTGGAAGGCACATGTGGATGGGACCCATGGCAGAGAGGAGAACTTGCTATATATGGAGAGGAGGAGAGCCATTGTTCTTTATGATTGATTATTATTTTGCTTATTTTGTTGAGACTTCGCTCCTCTTGCTGTTTAGAAAGAGTGCAGTGTTGCATAGTAGTAGGGTGTTCCTGGTCAGGAATCCCTGCCACATCCTCAGGGAAGGAGAGGTTCTAGAGCTGAATTTCCTCATTCAGGAATTTGGCCATAGCTACCTCCTTCAGTCACAACGTTATTCCTGGAGTAGGATAACTTTGTGTTGCAAGGTGCTGCAACAGACGATCTCTTGAGTTGTTCCTTGGCTTGTTTTTTAGTGTAGAGCTGAAAAATTCATTGGAGGATTAGTGAGGAGGACTCCTGGGGTTATTTTCACATCATTGGCATCAGTCCAACCATCCATCTTCTGTCACAGCATAGTCTCTAGCTGGAACTGCGTTATTTTTGCAGGCAGTTGCTAGGAGGGTTATTTGAACTCATCAGGAGAAGTGTTTCTGACTAGAGGGATCAACCTTTTTCTTAGATAAAATATCAAAGGAGGGCGCCATTATTTCTTATCTGCTATAGCCTCATTTTATATTCTGATTCAGTTGTAGTGAAAATTTTGATTATCACATTGTACATTTTCCAGCATTTCCAGCAATCTCTTCTAGATTGGCTAGAAATCTTGTATTGGAGCCCATTCTTCTATTCTTGGGAATTTATTTTATATTTCAGCCATATTTCATGTATATGCATCTGTAGCAAAAACTACTCTCATATAGACATTGTTGTCACTGCTCCCCGACATTTTGTGCAGTTGCAGCAACTCATGTATTTCATAGTTTGATCATTAGAGATTGATTCTGGTAGCTTGAGTGGCTTGTTCCTCAAGATATTTTTGTATATTGTAGCTGATATATTATTAAACATGATGTCTATGTTATATTCCATTTATGGCTATGTACATATTTTCAGAGTTTCATGATTATGCTCATATGTTTATGTAACTCACTCTTGAGCACTTTTTCAAGATACTGAAGGGAAGGAGATCTGAATAACCCTCCTAGGGTTATTTCTTTGAGCTCTACTTATGGAAGTGTGATGTAGCGTGTGTTAACTAAGGGACCCAAAGTCCCTTTCAGCTTATTTTTACATTTCCTTCGTTATACAGCGTCCTCTTGGCCCATTTTGTAGGAATTCCTGAAAAAGGAACATTACAATGGTATCAGAGCATCAATCTTGGCTCAGCCTATGCAGGCCAAGATAATATGCCATTAGAAAGAGAAGCTCATCATTTATAAGAGGAGATTTACAGAGAAATAAAAATAAGAGGAATGACGGAAGAGGAGGTCTCCTTCTTTTCCAGACCATGGAGGGTATCATTGAAGATCTCAAGGAGATAGAAAGGGAAAACTAGAGAGATTTCTTGATAGGGTTTGTGGATGAAGAAAGCTGTAGTTGTAACCATGTTGGGTGTGAGCATTCAGCAACACATGAAGATCCACAATGTAGTACATTTCCCACATCTACTTCAGGGAGAATGGAGGAAAATGAGTCACCAAGGGAGGAGACCTTGAGTGATTTTCTTTGGGAGTATGAATCTCAATCATGGAGATTCGAAGTGCACTTTGACTTCCAAGAGTTTTGTAGACTCAAGGGAGCAAGATACAACAATCACAAGGGGAGAAAGAGGGATATATTCTTCCTACTAATTTCGATGGATCAGCAAGGTGCAAAGCCACAACTTCACTGGAGGAGCTAGATGCATATTTCTGGCTACACCAAGTTCTAGCCAAAGAGGCCATCAGTACAACATCACTACATCTCAAAGTTATGGCCCATGATTGGTGGTTTAACATTTCCATTTCATGTTATCATGAAAATATAAAAAGCTATGATGAATTCACTTATATTTTGGTGAAGAGATTTGATAAAGACCAATGTGAATCATCATGTGTAAAATATAAGAGATCAAACACCTTGCATGAGCTGGAGGAAAAATTGAAACAAACTCCACTCCATATTTCTAGAGGGGAAGAAAACCGAGATGATGACTTGCTAGAGGAAATACCACCATTATATGAAGGGCACTCTTCCATTTTTGATAATATGAATATCCTTCTTCCAAAAGAAGACCGAAATCCATGGTCTCTCATTGAAGAGGAGGCATACTCACATATTGATGAAGAGAAGATGCATAGAAGAACCCACATCGTTGTATCATTGGAGGGAGATCCATCACCACATGGAGATGAGATGGGAGCCATTGCTTCCATGAGAGGAGTCCTTATGTCTATGCAAGGGATTCCAAGGGGTACTACATGTGGCGACCTAGTAATAATTCTTGAGCAGCATGTAGTAGTATTGGAGGATTTTGAAATGAAGGATGGAGGAGAAGAAAGGGATCAAAATTCGGGGGGAATGAGCATTCACCCTTATCTTTTGAGGAGAGTTTCTCACATAGGAGAGAGACTGCACTATGTAATGGAGAGAGGGAACATCCATTCCTCTCATATACATAGTCTACTTCCCATTTTGATGTCTCACTACAGGGAGGCATTCCACCTGGGAGACCACCAGACCCGGCATTGATGAGAGGCATCTTACTTTGGGATTCATCACTCTTGGATTCAGGAGAGGTGAAGGTTGTAGGGGATGACTACTCCACATACTTGGAGAGATAGAGGATACATCCTTTGAGGGAGGACTCTTTAATACATGGGAGTAGTTGGAGGTCACTCATGCTTACACTTACCAGGATTGGAAGATTCCTTTTGGATGACAACTTCTCATGGGAGGCCAACTTCCAAGGGTCACCATTAATATTTTAGCATGAGCAGCTGCATGATAGGTATGGTAGAATATTGGAGGATGAATTTGGTATGGGGGATTTCAAATTAGTAGGTGGCAACATGAGGGGAGCATCACATTGCAGATTACCAGTGTTGTATTTGAGGAGGGTAGATCCAGATTGGAGGTCTCAACTCTTAGTAGAGTAATCCTAGGATCTAGGTGCATGCATGACTCTTGATGACCCACATAGTGATGACAGGTACATGATTGATGAGATGGTCATCTATACCGATGTCAGCATCTTCTTGACTAGAGCTGATAGTCTCAAGGAGAAATTATAGCATGCAGCACATGAGGACTTTCTAGCTATGCACTTTGATGCACATTTTTCTTTGCTAGAGGAGTTCATTCGAGAGGGCATTCAACATGATCTATATCATCATATGGACAGATGCATAGCCCAGATGATTTTTTAGAGGTTGGCATAACCATTTCCCTACTCATTGGAGGTGAGGGAGAGCATTCAGATGGGCCATTTCAACTCCAGATCTCAAGTACATGGTAGATAAGGTATAATTTCACATTATGTTTTGTACTTGTTTACTTTATATGAGGAGCATATTGTATCAAGAAGGATCATCCTTTCTTGCATTTTGTATTATGTACTTGTAGCTACTTGTAGCATTGATTTTGGTTACCATAATGGTGGTTTTTGGGGGAAGCCACATACTTCTTGGTGTGCACCATTGGCATCAATTTGTACTTTCATATTTTCACCTTATGAGATGTTTGTGGTAGAAGAAAAAGTGGTTATTAAAGCACTTGTTATCTTTTATTTTGAGGCAGGCATGGAATGCATTGTGCTGGTTCCTCATGTGGAACTATGATTCACTCTCTGATTGCCATGTGGCAACTTGTTTTCATTATATTTTGTTTCCATATGCTACCGATGTTTGTATATTCATAGGAGGCTTTGTTTGGAGAGTGGGCTTGGAGTTGGAGATTCCCATTGGGATTATGATTCTCCCCTTTTCACATGTTGTATGTTTCAGGAGAAGCAATGCGTACACCATTATTGCCATGTCACTACTTCTCTCTTCATGTAGGAGGAGCTATTGGGAGAGAGTGCGTTGTTGGAAGAGGAACTTCATGGTTAATTCAGTTTGTGGGGAGGTTTGGGCCAATTATGAAGGCCACAAAATTTCAGCCCAATATCAGCAACCCCCTCACACTTATCCTAAATGGAGGGAGAAACCACTTGGATGGAAGAATTTAAACTCTCCATTCAGCCCCAACATGTTGCATAGATCCGAGGTTGAGGATTAATTTGATGAGATACCTAGGATGGCTCATTTCATTTGGATGATTGCATGGGTGAAGGAGTCACTCATTTGGAATAAGGCTTCCCATAATTTCCATCACTGCTACCTTGAGGAGGCCATTGAATAACAAGGAGATTTCCACTTGCATCTTCTATTATCTCATGATGTATACTTTGGTTTTACACACTTGGAGGAATACATGGAGGACAGATTCATTGCACATTTTGATGAGTTATGGTGGGGTCTATTGATGAGGAGGTTACAATAAGAGGAGGAGGAAATTTTTCTCTACCTTGCAGTTGCTTGAGGACAAGCAACATTTTGAAGGGGGAGGATTGTAATGTTCCCAATTTTTAGCCTCAAGATAAAAGGAACATTATAGTTAGTAGTATTTTATTTAATTAAATAAAATGGGTAAGGAGGCCCCATAATCCTTGAGAAGGAAGAATAAACACTCCTCATGTGAAAAGAGGAAGAATAAAGCAGCTAAATTGAGCACCACATGGTGTGAATAGGACTGGATCATGCTTGATCTAGACATTTTGACCAAGTCCACATGCATTGTCTAGATACAATGTATCCCCTTGATGGACTGTGTATTTTTAGAGGAGGATCACATGCATGAGTTGGAAGGCACATGTGGATGGGACCCATGGTGTAGAGGAGCACTTGCTATATAAGGAGGGGAGGAGAGCCATTGTTCTTCATGCTTGATTATTATTTTTCTTAGTCTATTGAGACTTCGCTCCTCTTGCTGTTTAGCAAGAGTGCAATGCTGCATAGCACTAAGGTGTTCCTGGTCAAGAATCCCTACCTTATACTCAGGGAAGGAGAGGTTATAGAGCTGCATTTCCTCATTCCAACATTTGGCCATAGCTACCTCCTTCAGTCACAGTGTTATTCCTGGAGAAGGATAACTTTGTGTTGCAGAGTGCAGCAACATAGGATCTCTTGAGTTGTTCCTTGGCTTGTTTTTCAGTGGAGAGCTCAAATATTCATTGGAGGATCAGTGGGGAGGACTCTCAGGATTATGTTCACATCATTGGCATCAAGCCAACCATCCATCTTCCCTGAAAGCATAGTCTCTAGCTGGAACTGCGTTATTTTTGCAGGCAGTTGCTGGAAGGGTTATTTGAGCTCATCAGGAGGAGTGTTTCTGAGTAGAGGGATCAACCTTTTGCTTAGATACACTATCAGAGGAGGGCACCATTATTTACTATCTACTAAAACCTCATTTTATATTTTGATTCAGTTGCAGTGACAAGTTAGATTGTCACATTGTATATTTTCTGGCATTTCTAGCAATCTCTTCTAGATTGGCTAGAAATCTTGTATTGGAGCTCATTCTTCTATTCTCGGGAATTTCTTGTATATTTCAGCCATATTTCATGTATATTAATCTATATTAGTATCTACTCTGATATAGACAGCACTATCACTGCTCCCCAGCATTTTGTGCAGTTGCAGCAACTCATGTATTTCATAGTTTGATCATTGGAGATTGATTCCGATAGCTTGAGTGGCTTTTCCCTCAAGATATCTCTATATATTGTAGCTGATATATTAATAAACATGATGGTTGTGTTATATTCCATTTATGGTTATGTACAAATTTTAAGAGTTTCATAATTATGCTCATATGTTGTTGTAGCTCACTCTTGAGCACTTTTTCAAGATACCGAAGGGAAGGAGATCTGAATAACTATCCTAGGGTTTTTTTTTTTTTTTTTTTTGAAGAAATTCTTTCAGTAGTAATCACATGCAAAAGAACGAGGTCGACGCGTTTCGAACCAACCAGTGTAGACCTCGTTCTTTTGCATGTGATTACTACCGAAAGAATTTCTTTAAATTTATATTATGGATCACAGAAGCTTAGATTCCAAAAATATCCTAGGGTTATTTATTTGAGTTCTACTTCTAGAAGTGTGATGTATGGTGTGTTAAATAAGGGATCCAAAGCCCCTTTCAAATTATTTTTTCATTTCCTTCGTTATACAACATCCTCTTGAACCATTCTGCAGGAATTCTTGAAAAAGGAACATTACATACATTCATCATCAGGCATTGGTGCCATATTGTTCCTAATTTCTGTAGCCTATACATCTTAAAAAATAAGTCTGCATCAAGTTTTGAGAGGAGGAGGTTGTCCTTCATTATTTCAGCTGAGGAACCAGTGAAGGGTTAATCCTTTCACTTTGTGCTTCAAGATTAGCCTTCCAGTGCTTCACATATATATCAAGCATTAGGACATCCATCATTCATCTCCCAGTAGTAGAATTTCCATCAGGAATTGTGAAGTCCACTCTTGTAGATCCAAGGGAGAAGGGAAGTTGCTAGTATTTCATCTAGTAATCTAGTGGAGGACCGTTCCTTCACATTGTATTCATTATTTCCATAATTCTGGAGCTGATTTTCATATCTTAACAGTAGGTTAGAGATGCTTCAGTTGATTAGTTGTGTAGCATCAACTGCAATCATCAAAGGAGGATTAAGGAGCTAGATCTTAAGCTTCTAGCTTGAAGATAGAGGGAAGGGATCAGCCCTTCAAGCATAAATCTGATTTTGTGAAATATCGCAGCCAACTATTCTTCAGATCTAGCTTGAGATCTTCATACCTAGCAGTTGTATAGTGAATCCCTAAGAGGGTGATTTTCTTATATTTATAGATCTAAGAAATATTTTCTCGGTTATCTTGGATTTCCACCAGAAAGACCAGATCTAGAATCTTGGCATCATCATAGCTCCATATTTCTATAGATCTGCATTTCCCTTTTCAGCCAACAGCGATATGTACATCATATTCTGAAGGTAAAATGTAGTATTGCTTCCAGAAGCTCTCCAGTTACTCAATTCCAAGGTATGCATCCACTTTCATCTCATATTGTTTCAGTACCTCTTATTGAAACTCATGGAGACATGACAACAGGGATATTGCATGACCAAGGGTTAGAACAACATGTTGATTTGGAGCATAACCATATCACTACACAGAGGACCCTTTTTTATAATCAAGGAAGGAAGGAAGAACCATCCTAGTTTGTCATTGATGGAATACATTCAACCCTTTGAGTTGGATTTTATACTTTCAGAAGATGGGATGAGTATGATCCTATGTATAATGGTTGGTTATGAGTTCAACATTGTGTCTTTCTTTGAGACAACACATGTTTTACCTTACAGATCTACAACGTTTTTAATGAGAAGTAGTGAGAAGAAGAGGACCCATTCCTTATGGGAGAAATCCAATGGCAGCTTCACTCATGAAGCCATGGAGAAGAAGATGATATATGGTAGAAATATTTAGATGGGAAATATTTTCCCCTTTCAAGATGACTCGTTCTCAATGAGCATCTCACAAATCAAAGATAAACTTCTACGCACAACAGATTCATAACCATATTGGTTGTGGAGGGCCACTGATGAGAAGAGAATCTCGTTGGAGGTCTACTTCAAAATATCATGGAGTGCAAAGTTCTTCAATTCTTTGAGGAGGTTGGTGTCCTAAAATGGGAGGGTACCTGGTTTTTGCAGAATGAGATCCATCATCCACATTGGGATGAATGGTTGATGATATGGAGCAAGGGGTTGCCAAATCACTTGCAGATCTATGATACAGGGTAGAAGGAAGCATGGCCATGCTGATTTATTTTGGGTGAGTATGGATACTACCAAACATTTCACATTTCAAAGATCCATGCCGTGTATATCACTGATGACATGTAGTAGCACGAGGCATGGTTACGCTGGTTAGTGATGAGAGAGATTGGGCATCACATGATATATCTTATTCCAATTTATTTATTTTTCTTTGGGATATGTCTCATTTCCTTACATGTATTTTTTTCGAGATGTATCTCATGTTCATATATGTATTTGGGCTTGGAAGAAAGCATAACTCTCACATGATGTAGAATAAGGGAGCTTAATTGTATTGTTGTGATGAGACATTCTACATGTCCATTATTGTGTTTTTGCTCCATGACTTGCATCATGATGATGTAAGGGTGCAGCAAGAATCTTTGTTGTTTTGGTTACTATTTGGAGAGTATGGGCTTCATTATTCCCATACATTGCATGACATTGATGGAGGATGGCAATAGGAGGCCTTACAACGTTGGCTTATTTTGGGGGATTATGTTCATTGTACTTGGTATACTGATGATGCGATGGGGCATCAATATGCCTTACTACGATGGCTTCTCTTGAGAGAATATGGCCACTACATTTGGCACAATTATAATGTGATGTGGCAACAAGAGGCAGTGTTGTGGTGGCTTATTTTGAGAGATTATGGCTCTCATGTTTATATTGATGCAGATTTGGCATGGCATCAAGAAGCATTGTTGTAGTGGCTTCTTTTGAGAGAGTATGGCTCTCTTACTTGTTTTCATGATGATCTAGCATGGAAGCAGAAGGCTTTGCTGCATTGGTTGTTACTAGGAGAATATGGTTTGACATTGTTCATTTTCATCCATATGTCTCTACTTCTTGTTTTTCACTATGTTGATGTTATGTTTGATTCATACATGGTCGAAAGGGCTAATGATGATAGATGCAATCTACTCTATGTGGCATGGGTTGGAGAGATATTTCATGAGTTGGGACTTTCTACTTTGGTAATGAACCACTTAATTTTATGAATCTCATGTGTAGAGGAGATCTTTGGTCATCATATGGTTTCCACTTGGAGATACATTGATGAGGATGGGTATCTAAATTTTCATTTGGAGGACATTCTAGACATTCTAGAGAGGTGTATTTGGAGTTTGACATGCATGAAATAGTGTGACAAATGGTGAGGCCTTCCATATGAGGATGCCATTTAGAGGGAGGATGTTTTCTGTAGCATCCACTTTTTCAATTTCTTGAGGACAAGCAACATTTTTCTGCAGAGGATTGTAATATTCCCAAATCTCCACAAGATAATTGGAATATTAAAGTTATTAAATTTCATAATTGATTAAGTAAATAAGAGGGTGGAGGGACCCACAAACCCCATATATGAATAAAATACACTTTTTATGTGTGTATGTGGATATTTGACATCTAGATCTACATTATGGAGTAATGGAGCAACTTATTAATGTGTAAGGAGTGGATGTCATGTCTCATTAATGAGATAGATCATGGAGGTTGAAGCAGTCAACTAAGATCGCGGAGGGAGTCAAATATAAGATCATAGAGCATTCATGATGAGATGATGGAGGAAGTCGTGCATTAATGCATACATGATGGAGAGGGTGATCATTACATGCATACATGATGGATATCATGGAGAGACAACACAGTCAACATGGAGATCTATGTCCACATGTACAATGTAGATATGAGGTGGGCTAAGACATGGGAAAGTTCACATACTATACATACAATAGTGAGTCAATTTTCTTCACTAACCTAAGAAGATGATACATCTATTGAAAAACTATTGCCAGGAATATCACAAGCTTATGCCTGATGGTGTTTCTCAATGTCATATTTTTCTCATTAGTATTTGAGACAACCTAGTTGGGCACATCCACCCATGGGAAGGTTGGATACTTGCATGCAACCTTTTAAATCCCTAATTAAATGATGCTGAGATACAGGTGCTCATCCTCTATGTTTTCTTGAAAATCTTTTGTGAACTCATCTTTGATCTGCTTCCATGCCAATTTTGATCCCTTCTATACAAACAACTAAGTCTCCTCATAAGATAGAAATTTAACTGAAACTTGTTCAACTGCTTCCCCAATACATATTTCAATGGTTTCCATTGAGGAATCTCTCATAGGTTCCATTGTGAAAGTGACTGCTGGAGAGATGCTTAACTATTGTTGTACCTATGGGATAAAAAATACATCGATGAAGAAAATATCAATTATAAGAAAAAATAATTTGAAGAGATTTCCATCTCGTACACTAATAAATTGACTGGAATGATTGCTCAATTATTTTTGGTAAGAGGGTCTCACTGGCTGAGGGGACTATGCACTGTGCATTCCCAGTAGCCAATGTTAAAGCTTGAGGACTCAGATTGCACGTTGTGCATTATCAGTGGCCAATGATGCAGGCTGAGGCCTGGGAGTGTGAAATTTATGGTGTGGCCAACTTATACTATCCATTTCACCATTCAAGAGGCCAAGCTTTGAGCTTGGGCCTCAATATTACGCAATTCCAAGTTGGCAAATGTTCATTCCAGCTAAGGGAAAGGAAAATCTGCTGAAGGGAAGTGTGAAAAACAAGAAAATCTGAGATATGGTGAGGGCCTGAGTGAAGATCTAGTTAAGTGTGTTTGAAGTAAGAAAAATCAATTGCATAAAATGAACAATCGATAAGTGAACGAGATCAATGAGAAGATTCATCACAACGGCGACCATCGATGAAAAATGAAGAAAATGATGTGACACTTGTAAAAGGGAAATGATAATATGAAAAAAACAATCTATAGTCTAAATCAAGTTAAAACACAAACATGCATGCAAAGAAACAAGGAGAAAAATGCTCATGTAAGCTAAGTGACAAAATGCAACAAAAAATGACTAAAGGGGATAAATGCAAAACTCACCTAGAAAAGTGATGAAAATCATACTGAAGGTTCCTTGATATCCTTGAGAACATTAGACCTCCAAGATCAAGTGTGAGAATTATCTCTGGGGGAATAGGTTAAATAGATTTGAGAAATTATGGATTATGATTTGCAAGCCAAAAATCAAGGGAAAAGCAACCCATGACAACATTTTCCAAAAAAAACAAGTGTGCTTCCTTGAGGATAATAAAAATAGATCCATAAATTTTAGGGGTGCATTTTTAATTTTTTAGGTTTTCTACTTTTACTGGGAAAACTTACCATGCACATCACCAGGAAGGATTGTGCAGTTCTAGAGAACTGGCAGCTCCCGGCTTAGTGCATTACACAGTTTTTGAGCTCAGTGAAGGATTGCATAGTTTCTAGGCTTAGTGTTGGGTTGTATATCATGAGTCCATATTTTCTATGCTCAACACTGAATTTGAGTCATGACTACATAATTCTAAATATCATGGTCAATTCTGGCTCCATAAATTGTGCAGTTTATGGAGTAAAGCCCAAAATGGCTACATAAGGCTTAGACAAGAGGTTAGCTTGTAACTCAGAAAAATTCTCTAAGTGAGGAGGAACTAAAAAGAAATAAAAATAAAAATAAAATAAAAGAAATAAAGAAAGCATAAATAAAAGATAAAATCAGTCAAAGCGTGGATACCTAATAGCGGTGCAAGGTAAGATCTTGTGAAAAGCAGGTTAGGATCCAAAATCTAGGCAATGGTAAAACTTTGGAGGGTGGTTGTAGCCGCTAAAACATTGGAAACCACTACAACACTGGCAACACATTGGTCGAACTCCACCTTTCTGAATGAATCTATCTCGTGTAAAACTAGTATCACCCTTCCAGAAGTATTTTTCAATTCATTTATTATCACAACTTTGTCACTTAGTCTCAGTTAAATACATAAACCCCTTGCATCCTCTTCTTTGATTTAACACTAACCAAGCTAGGTCACATTGAGTTTCTTCGAATGGGCATGAGGAGTATTTAAGTGCAAAAGTAAAATGAAAATTTTAGAGTATTTATTTTCATGTATGGTGTTGCTTCACTGCAAGGAGGCCTGAACAATACCCCTATAGAGTCAGTTCAAGAACACAAGAATTTCTCTGCTATCAGTGAGCCCGGACAATACCCTGGTGGAGTTATTCGCTTCACCTTGCTGTGTAGGAAGTCTTTCTATTTTTTTTCCCTTTATTTATTTTTTCAATTTTTTCATTTTTTTTTCAAATAAATGTGCATAGGAAATTATTTAAAACAACATCAATATTTTTGTATGTTAAGGGCATACTGGATCATAATTTTTTTAAACAATATGTTTTACAAAATTTCATCATGGTTTGGTATTTTTTTTTTCAAACTCCCTTCTATCATGAGACATTGAATCAGTAACATTTTTAGTAAGAACTATTAAATAACTCTTTAAAATAGAATTTTTTATAAGATTTGGCTCTCTTAATTTGACCTTAAAATGGCACACCTTGTTTAGTGTACGGCTCATGTCAAACTTTTTCAAACATTGTGTTTTATAAAATTCAAGTATTAATGGCTACTTTTTGAATTATTATTTGTAGCATGTTTAGAGGTATAAACACATAAATGTATGTGTCATCAAATAAACGTATTTCAACTTTTTAAAGTGTATCAAATAGAAAACCTTTGATAAACCTACCCTAACTATGTCCACATACATCCACTAAAAAATAACATGGAAAAATGCTTCTACAACAACATATTTTCCTTTCAATACATTTGTCACATTAATGCTATATATTACCAAAATGTAGATACACTAACCACAAGACATCAATACCAACCATTAAAATATATGTTAATTTGATATAACACATCTCACAACATTACTTAACTACTATAATACTTTCTTATATTGTTATCCTACTAATGCCCCGCTTAGGTTGTTGGTATATTGCCCTCTTGTTTTCAATGTACTAAAACTAATTCTTTTTATATTATATTAGATTGATGTTATAAACCATGTTCGTGTAATGTCCAACAATAATAATAATAATAATAATAATAATAATATTATTATTATTAAATAAATAGTAAATAAATAATAGTAAATACATAATAAAGAGAATAATAATAGTAAATAATTAAAATAGTAATTAATAAACTAGAATTCTAAATAAAATAATAAATAATAAAATGGAGTACTAAATAAAAATATATAAAAACAAACTATAAAATAAGTGAAAATAAGAAAAGTAAATAGAAATAAAATAAGAAAGAGTTGAACTAAGAAAAACATCAAATTAATTAAAAATTAAAATAAAGAAATAAAAGTTTCATGTTGACGCAGAGAATGTGTGCATGTGGTTCCCTTCCATTGTTTGGTATATCGAATAGACATTGAGGAAGATGAGATTAATTTAGCATTACTTCATCCATGATCTTGGGAGAAAGGTATCATGAGAAAAAGGATTCCCTGACAGTAGTATGTTGATTGAGGGCTCAGAGGTGGCTAGTTGTAGAATTATTATGTGTAGTTGAGCCTATGGTTGGATGAAGAGTCATCCTAAAACTTTGTTGTGGTTAATAGGATTCAATACCATTCAACTCTTAAATTAGAAGTAAGAAATATACTCGCTACAGGTAAGTCGTCTCCTCTCACGTTTTAAAGAAAAAATTATGCTAATTAGTTGAATAGTTTTTGTGTTGATTATTAATTTCATATTTGATATAATTACTTTCATGTTAAATTTTGGGGTTGTTACATATGCTATCACAACAGGTTTCAACTCTTTGACATCTAGGTAAAAGTTTGAGAAAAATACTTAATTAAATTTTCCCATTATTTGTTTGTGGTGAAATTAAAGCAACCAAATTTAAAATTTTCACAATTGAAACAAATAACATAACCAATAAAGGTTGAGAGAAATACTTAATATTATTTTTATAATCCAAAAAAAGAGAGAGAATACTTATCATAAATACTCATAATATATAGTATTTTGTTTTTAAAAAATAAAGGATTCTAATCTAGTCTCCTCCATATGCTCTTGTGCCATAATTAGAATTTAATGAGGGGGTGTGGTATTCCCATGTTTGTTTTGGCTTGGGAAAAGTGAGTATAATCTAAACCTAACCTAAACCTTTGGTTTGAAAATGCACAATTCTTCATGCTTAGAAATAAAAGGTTTGTGAATTTTATTATATTTATTATTATTTACATTGTAACTAATAAATTTTGGAGACAAATTTCAATGTTGATATTTCATTCTTTCATTGTTGAGACTCCATTTATAAACATGAGGCACCCATTAATTCTGAGTTTGCGTAAGAAGTCGTTGTAGCATCGATTCCTACCATGGTGTTGTAAATAATTACCATAGATTTACAATTAAGAATATTATGAAATATTTCTTCCACCTACATCAAATGAGATAATTGATTTCAATTACATGCAACTAATTATATCAAATATGTAATTAATAATCAACAAAAAAACTATTCAACTAATTAGCATAGAATTTTCAAAAAAGCATGATCAGAGATGACTTACCGGTAGAAATGATATTTATTACTTGTAATTTAAGTGTTAAGAGGTATTGTATCCTTCTAAACGCAACAAAGTTTTGGGGATGACTCTCCACCCAACTGTAGGCTGAGCTACACATAACCTTTATACAACTATCTACCCTCGAGCCCTCAATCAACATACTAATTTCAGGGAATCCTTTCCCTCACAACCCCTTTCTTCCAACAGAATGGATGAAGGAGTGATGAATGAGTCTCATCTTCCTCAAAGTTTATTAAATAGAACAAATAATAGAAGGGGACTGCATGCATAATGTGTCAACATGCAGCTTTTATTTCTTTATTTTATGTTTTACTTAATTTAATGTTTTTTCTTAGTTCAACTCTTCCTTATTTTATTCCAGTTTACTTTTGTTACCTTCACTGATTTTATAGTTTAATTTTAGATATTTTTATTTATAACTCTAGTTTATCATTTATTATTTTATTTAGAACTCAAGTTTATTATTTACTATTTTATTTGTTTATTATTATTATTATCTTTATTATTTATTATGTATTTACTATTATTGACTTATTATTTATTTACTATTTATTTAATAATATATATAATATATATATTTTTAATTTTTTAATTTTTTTATTATTATTTTTATTATTATTAGGGGACATTACAGGTCCAATATCAAAATTTACACCGACATCAAATGATGGAAGAGTTCTATATAAGAAGAGAAAGGAAAAATTGAGAATGAGATCAAATCACATTATTGTGTAGTTTTCTTGGATTTATTGTTGTAAATGTAATCATTAACATTTAATAGAAAAGCTACTTGTTAACAGGGGTGATTTAGTTAATATTTAAAGATGTATGAGCTTATTTTGAATGATGTATAGTAGTTGACCTGTCACGGTAGATACCAACCCTTCCCAAATCTTCGGTTATTATCCATATAAATAAAAAGATCGTTCAATTTGACTTCTTTTTTATGTGGATGATGCATATTAAATAGGATTCGAGATAAATAGATACATTGACTTGTATAAGCATAATTGATGAACATTTATATTTGATTTTCATGGGGGAATTTTATTTTATCATTACATTCCCACTAAAATTTAGTGGAGAAAAACCTTTGGTTTTTTGTCATTTTGTTGTGTGTTGTATTATTTGGTTGTCAAAATGGAATGGATCTTTCTCTTTAATCAGTGAAGAATGAAGTTGAGATGAAAATGGTACCACATAAATATATGGATGTTATTAGCTAAGTGTTTTCTTACAACCTCGTTCGATTATCACTTGACCAAGATCCTGCTAAGGGTCTTTATAATAGAAAAAATTTAGATTCAATCTCGAAAACCAAACGTGATGAATAGATGATCCAGGAGGACCTTGCATTAGTTCAGATTGACACGGAAGTCCAATATCATCTCCAGTTTCTCCAGTTTTCCAGATGAGAGTCTTCAGTCATGGTGCAAGTAAAATGTGGTTAAATAATGTGGAAATTTCATGGTGATTATGTGGTGAAAATGTTGTTAAACCATATGTATTAAAGTTTTAAACTATGGTCCTAAACCTATGGTCCCAAACATAAAGTTCTAAAACCTAGCACAACATATGCTAAGTGGAGACTTAAGCACAAATGACATGTACCAATGTCAATTTTAAATACTCTGTAATAAACCATAATATATATATATATATATGTGTGTGTGTGTGTGTGTGTGTGTGTGTGTGTGTGTGTGTGTAACCACAACAAGGTTAATCGTGCAGAAGGAGTTGACCACTAGGCATGTGTGTGGTTGTTACAATTTGAGGTTTATAGAACCAGATTATAGAATAGCTAAACCACGCGAGGTCTGGAGCTTGAATAACGTTGTGAACAACCAAAAAACATGTGAACGTGCAAAATTTTTAGAAACATAGGTTATATAATAGTCACCGCGTGGGGGGGAGGGGGGGGGGGTTTAAAACAGTTGTCACATGCAGGAGTCATTGCATAGTTACACTGTCGGGCCGAAGCTACCAGAACTGATAGCCTAGGTGGAAGCTAGTGGTTAGACCATTGTCGGTCACATGCAGTCAGTTCAACCACTACACCGATAGCCAAATCGTCAAGATTATTGTTTATTTTTGGGTTTTCAAATTTTAATTTTGTGCTATGTGATTAATGGACCATGTAGCAATGTATTAGGTTGTTAAATACCATTGCACTGAGAGGTACTTCATCATTTAATTGTAAAACCATTTTCCATGTATAGGCCAAGAGGTTTGACGTGAAGCTTGGCCTAATTTTATAAAAACCTTAGCCATTCAACCATAAGGGGAGAGTGATTTTTGAGCCTTATTAATATTTTTGTGAAAAGAAGAGGCAATTTTCTTTCAGGTGTACCTTGGTCATCCAAAGGCGGAATTGGGTGTCGAGACAAGGGTTGGAAAGATAGGATGGAGAGATTTCTATTGACAGACCCCACAGGTGCCTATGCGCACATTCTGTATGGGGAATTTCTACGTAAATAATTCCTTGGATCATTCCCTAATCAAATAGATGCCCATCTTGAATGCAGATACAGAGACATAATCCACCGGGGATGAAATCCATAATCAATGTTTGTTGTCTTCTATCTCTTTTATTTACTATAAATTCATATTTAATTGTGCTTCTTATGTTCCATATTAAGTCATAAAATAAATTTCTTTCATTTAGTCTCCCAAACTAAGAGATCAAGTTAACAATCAATTCACTTTGGAAAATACTATATCTTATTTTATATGTATTTCAAATCATATATTTTGGTATCAGAGAAGGTTTTATTTTGTAGGATTTTTTTCAATGAATGGTAACCAGGTCCATGTTGCGATGTGGATAAGGAACACTCGAGAGATAGAATCAGAAGCCAAAAATCATAAATTCGCTCAACAATCAACAATGGGAGGATTTGATGCATGTGAAAATATTGAGGTAAAGGTCATGGGCGATGAACAGGTTCAACCAATGTTTTTGAACATGCAATAGATTTTGGGAGAAATATACGAAGTTAAGAAGGTGAGAGATGTAGCTTCATCCTCAAAAGAAACAAAGAAGGAAAACGGAAAAGTAAAATTTGATAAACCTCCTTCTCCTCCATCATTTTCATCATCATCTTCATCTTTGTCTTATTCCGGCTCAAATTCTGAAATAGAAAATAAACCTCAGAAATAATCTCTTTTGAAACTGAAAGTTTGAACTACCTATTTATGATGGTGAAGTGAATCCTGAAAATTTAGATAAATGGATTAAGCAGTTAGAAGTGTATTGTAGAATTCAAAACTTTTCTGATGAGAGAAAAAAAATTGAGTTAGCTACACATAGAATAGGGGGAACAACTTTAATCTAATGGGAAAGTAAAACTCAAGTAGATTTAAAGCAGAAATGTAAAGTCATCTCTTCATACTTTAACTTTTTAAAAGCTCTCAAAAATCAATGCTATCCTTTAGGATACATGGAGAAAGATGTTATTGACTAGCAGCATTTTAGTCAAGATAAAGGGCAGAATGTCCAGGAGTTTACTTAGGAGTTAAGTAAGAAAGCTTTGGTGCTTGGTATTCAACTGGATACACGTGAAACTTTATTAAAGTAAAATGGAAGTTTACATTCTTATTTACAGCATATGTTATTTATCTTTAATCCCATTGACTTTGATGAAGTGTGTGTTCAAGCCATAAATATTAAATGAAGTGGAAAACCATTCAAGTTTTCACGGAAAGCATCCAAACAGTTGGAAAGCAATGATTCCAAATACATCAAGAGGAAGTGTAGTCTGAAGGGAAAGAAAACAATGACAGCTCGAAGGGAAAATGAAATACCTCTTTGTACTCACTGCCAGAGGATCAGACATGATGAAACCAAATGTTGGAAACTTCACCCAAAAATCAGACCAAATAATTTATAGAAAAATAATGGTGAAAATATGGCTAATACAAAAATATAACAAGATTTGGGTTCCAACACACGCGATGAAAGAAAAATAACCACAATAGTTTAGACAGGTAAAATTTTTGACTCTAGTTAAATTTCTAGTTCTTCAAACAAAAATCATCTAGATGAGGATAAAACAGTTGAATTATTACACATAAGGATAACTTCTAAGCACACAAAAATAGATACATTATTTGACAGTGGATCACAGGAAAATTTAATATCTAAAGAATTAGTTAAGAAATTGTGTTTGGACACACAAAATCATCCAAGACCATACCCATTAGGTTGGCTAAAAGAAAATACTCTGATTAATGTCACAAAGAACTCTCTTTTAAAATTTTCCATCAAAACGAATTACATTGATGAAGTGGATTTAGATGTGATTCCATTAGACATATGTGGAGTAGTTCGAGGAAGTCCTTACCTCTATGATCATGATGTTGTGTTTCATAGGAAAGAGCATAAATATCACATTAAGAAATATGGGATCGAATATATTTCCAGGGCACATAAAATCAAAACACACTTGGATTTAGTAATTTCTAATTAAATGAAGAGGATAACAAGTTCAAGTAAAATATATGTACTCATGGTTGTAAAAAAACAACATCAGGGTCAACATGATGCTTTTTCAGGTTGTGAATCTTAGTTTAAATAAAATTTAGTTAAAGTGGTAGATTCTTTTCAAAGTATATTTAAAGAACCAAAACATATGCCTCCTAAATGGGAAATACAACATGAGATACAATTTTTTTATGCCCCTCTTCCTAATGTCAGAATGTATCATATTCTAGTCATATAGAACGAAGAAATAAATAAAAAAATCCAAGAGATGGTTGAAAAATGCTTCATTCCACCTAGTTCATCTCCATGTGGTTCACCAATAATTTTTGTTCCTAAGAAAGACAGGACATGGAGAATGTGTGTCGACTCTAGGGAATCACAATAAAAAATAGGTATCCTCTTGCGAGGATAGATGATTTACATGACCAGTTGAAAAGTGTTTTCTATTTCACTAAGTTGGATTTGCGTAGTGGGTATCATGAAATTCACATTGCAAAAAACTGGAAAAATGCATTTAAAACTAGGCAAGGGCTATTTGAATGGTTAGTGATGCCTTCTGGTTTTTGTAATGCTCGAAAAACTTTCATGTCGATTATTAATGATGTATTACATCCATACATTGATAAATTTCTAATAATCTACTTAGATGATATCCTGATTTTCAGTTCCAGTATCGAAGAGCATCTTAGGCATGTTAAACAAGTCTTTGAAGTGTTGCAAAGGGAAAAATTGTACCTTAAACTATCCAAATGTGAGTTTGGGAAAACTTCATTGATTTATCTTGGTTACATAGTTGGGGGTGATCATTTGAGAATAGATCTAGCTAAAATCGATGTGATTGTTAAGTGGCCAAGGCCACAAAATGTGACAAAAGTTAGGAGTTTCTTAGGTACGGTTCAATATTGGGGAGAATTCATTTCTTAATTTTTCCTAGATTGCATCACTGTTACATGATTTAACAAGTTCTAAAGTTTCCTTTCAGTGGGGAGGAAAACAACAAAAATATTTTGATACACTTAAAAAGGAAATTTTCACAACACCAATAATAGCTTTACCAGACCTTCAACAACCATTTGAAGTTGAAAAAAATGTTATTTAATATGAAATGGGTGCATTATTACTTCAAAAAGGGAATTCTATTTGTTTTCATTCATAATTATTTCATAAGGTAGTTGGAAATTATCTGAGATATGACAAAGAATGGTTTTCTTTGGTTGAAAGTGTTAAGAAATGGAAACAATGCTTAATGGGTAAGGATAAATGATTCATATAGATCATCATCTAATAAAGTACCTTTAGTCACAGACTAATTTGCCACAATCTCGTCATTATAGATGGATGGGATTTCTTCAACAATTTCACTTAGTAATTAAGTACAAGAAAGGTGTCACAAACAAAGTAGCTGATATGTTTTCTAGACCATGTTTGAATTCTTCAGTAGTGCTGGAGAATATTTCTTTAAAACTTGAAATTTATTTCGAATAATATAGAACATATGTTGATTTCTATGATATTTATGAATCACTAACTCATGGTACTTAGGTGGAATAAGTCAATTTCCATGTTCATGATAGGCTTTTATATAATATCGAAAAGTTTTGCATACCATAGAAAGAAAGGACACATGCTATTCAGGAAGCACATTATTCTCACATTTTAGGACATTTTGGTGTAAGCAAGAGAATGGCGCAAATTCAAAGGTATTGATACCGGCCTTGTATATATGAAACAATTGTTAAGTACATTAAATGATGTCTTATGTTCTCAACAAGAAAACAAGGCAATTGAGAGATTGTATTATATATGCCACTTCCAGTTCCTTCATGACCATGGGATAGCATATCCATGGACTTTGTTGGGTGAATTCCTATGTCCAGGATGGAGCATGATTACATGTATGTCGTGGTTGATCGTTTCAGAAAAATGTGCATTCTTGTTCCATGCAAAAAGAAAGTGATTGCTGAACAGACTACACATATGTTCTTTCAACAGTTATGGGTTCATTTTGGGTTACCTACTTCCATAATTTCCGACCAAGACACTCGCTTGTTATGAGATTTTTGGTCCGCTTTGTGAGGACTCATGGACACAAAGATGAAGAAGAGCACAACTTTTCATTTATAGACTGACGAAAAAACATAAGTGGTAAATAGGAAAGTGATACATATTCTTAAAGGTTATTGCAGCAAACATCTAAGTTGTGGGATGAATATTTACCTTATGTGAAGCATGCTTACAATCAACCCTTAAATTCTTGAACTAAGTGATCACCATTTGAAACATGTTTCAAGTATCTACCAAAGCCATCGATGGACTATATGTTTGGTGAAGAAGATAAAATGGATGGACACGAAGATGCAGATAAAGAAGTTAAGTTAATTCAACAGATAAAACATATACATGAAGCAGTGCATGATCAGTTAGAGAAGAGTTAGACCAAGTACAAAAAGCACCATGACAAGCATTGAGTGGATAATTATCTTCAGGTTGGTGATTAGGTATGGTTGTATATTAGTAAAGAAAGGTTGAAAGGTGAAGGTAAGAAATTGAAACGCATCAGGTATGGTCCTTTCAAGTTTGTGAAAAAGATGGGCAATAATGCATTCTAGTTACATCTACCTCCTTAAATGTGTGTTTATTCAGTTGTATATGTAGAAAATTTGAAGTTGTATCAACCTCCCATGATCATTTATCCATAGGAAAATACACAGATTCCTACAGTTGGTGATTTGACACCTGAGTATATAAATGAGTTGTAGTAAGATACCATCTTAGATAGGAAGTTTCACACTTCAAAGCGTGGAGATGTTGAATATCTTTGAGTGGGACTCAAATGCATGAATCCAAGGAAGGCAAGGTGGATGGAGATCAGAAGAGTGAGGGAGATGTAACCTCACCTGATATCGAGTTAAATAAAACTTTTGTTGGTCCAAAATATTTAAAGTGCAGAGGATTGATCTAGGAGGATCTTACATCAGTTTAGATTGACAAGGAAGTCCAATATCGTCTTTAGTTTCTCCAGTTTTCCAGATGAGAGTCTTCAGTCATGGTGCAAGTAAAATGTGGTTAAATGGTGTAAAAATTTCATGTGGTTAAAATGGTATTAAACCATATGTATCAAAGTTTTAAAATATGGTCCTAAACCTATGGTCCCAAATATAAAGTTCTAAAACATAGCGCAACATATGCTAAGAGGAGACCTAAGCGCAAATGACATGTAACAATGTTAATTTTAAATACTATGTAATAAACCATAATATATATATATATGTATATGTATATGTATATGTAAATGTATATATATATATATATATATATATATATTTAACCGCAACAGAGTTAATTTGGCAGAAGGAGTTGACTGACATGCATGCGTGTGGTTATTGCAATAAAAGGTTTACACATCTAAATTATAGAACAAATAAACCGCGCTAGGGTGCGAGCTTGAATGTCGATGTGAACAACCATAAAAACATGTGAACACACAATATTTTTGGAAATGTAGGTTATATAACAGTCACCGAGTGGGGGGGCTGGGGAGGGGGGGTTAAAAAAATTGTCACATGTGGGAGTCATCACATAGTTACACTGTTAGGCCGAAGCCACTGGAATTGACAAGCTAGGTGGAAGCTAGTCGTTAAACCGTCGTCGATCACATGTAGTCAGTTCAAACACTCTGCCGATAGCCAAATCATCAGGTTTATTTTTATAATATGGTTTATTTTTGGGTTTTAAAATTTTATTTGTGTGCTATGTTATTAATGGACCATGTAATAATGTATTACGTGCTTAAATACCATTGCACCGAGAGGTACTTCATCATTTAATTCTAAAACCGTTTGCCATGTATATGCCAAGAAGTTAGACCTAAACCTTTTCCCGATGTTATAAAAACCTTAGCCATTCAACCATGATGGGAGAGTGCTTTTTGAGCCTTGTTAAGAATTTTGTGAAGAGAAGAGGCAGTATTCTTTCAGGTGCATCTTGGTCGTCCAGAGGTGGAATTGGACGCCTGGATAAGGGTTGGAAAGCTAGGAGGGAGAGATTTCTATTGAGAGAGACCACAGGTTCCTATGACCACATTCAGTCTAGTGAATTGATATGTAAATACTTTCTTGGATCATTCCTTAATCAGATCGTATATTTTGGTAGCAGAGTAGGTTTCATTTTGTAGGATTTTTTCCAATGAATGTTAATCGGGTCCATGTTGTGACATGGAGAAGGAACGCTCGAGAGATAGACTTAGAAGTTGAAAAGTAGAAAGTCTCTCAATAATCGACAATGGGAGGATTTGATACATGTGAAACTCCTGAAGTAAAGGTCATGGGAAATGAACAGATTCAACAAATGTTTTTGAACATGTAGTAGATGTTGGGAGAACTCTAAAAAGATAAGAAGGTGAGAGATGTAGCTTCATCTTCAAAAGCAACTAAGAAGGAAATGGGAAAAGGAATATCTGATAAACCTCCTTCTCCTCCGTCATCTTCATCATCATCTTCGCCTTCTTCTTATTCTAGCTTAGATTCTGAAGCAGAAAATACACCTGACAAATAATCTCTTTTGAAACAGATGTAAATTTGAACTACTTATTTATGATGGCGAAATGAATCCTGAAAAGTTAGATAACTGGATTAAGCAGTTAGAATTGTATTGTGTAATTCAGAACATTTCTGATGAGAGAAAAAAAATTCATTTTGCTACACTTAGAATGAGGGGAACAATTTTAATATGGTGGCAAATTAAAACTCAAGTAGATTTAAAGAGGAAAGGTAAAGTCATCTCTTCAAGGTATAATATTTTTAAAAGCTCTCAGAAATAAATTCTATCCTTTAGGATACATGCAGCAATATGTTATTGACTGGTAGCATTTTAGCCAAGATAAAGGGCTGAATGTTCAGGAGTTTACTCAGGACTTTAGGAAGAAATATTTGGCACTTGGTATTCAATTGGATACATGTGAAACTTTATTAAAGTACATTGGAATTTTATATTCTTATTTACAACATACGTTGTTGATATTTAATCCCATTAACTTAGATGAGGCGTGTGTTCAAGCCATAAATATTCAATCAAGTGGAAAACCATTCAAGTTTTCATAGAAAGCATCCAAACAGTTGGAAATCAAGGATTCCAAAGACAACAAGAGGAAAAGAAGTTTGAAGGGAAATAATACAATGAAAGCTCAGAATGAAAGTGAAAGACATACTTGTACTCGCTGCCAAAGGATAGGACATGATGAAGCCAGATGTTGGAAACTTCACCCAGAACTTAGACCAAAGAAGTTCCAGAAAAAGAAAGGTGAAAATAAGGCTAATACAGAAATCTAAGAATATTTCACTTCCAACTCACGTGATGAAATAAAAATAACCACAATGGTTTAGATAGGTAAAAGTTTTGATGCTAGTTCAAGTTCTAGTTCTTCAAACAAAAATCATCTGGATGATGATAAATGAGTTGAAGTATTTCACATAATGAAAACTTCTAAGCACACAAAAATAGACACATAATTTGACAGTGGATCATATGAAAATTAGTATCTGAAGAATTAGTTAAGAAATTGTGTTTATAAACACAAAATCATCCAATATCATACCCATTAGGTTGGCTAAAAGAAAAGACTCAGATTAATGTCACAAATCAATGTCATTTAACATTTTCCATCAAAAGTAATTACATTGATGAAGTGGATTTAAATGTGATACCATTATACATATGTGGATTAGTGCTAGGAATTTCTTACCTCTATTATCGTGATGTTTTGTTTCATATGAAAGAGCATAAATATCACCTTAAGAAAGATGGGATCGAATACATTGTGAGGGAACATAAAATCCAAACACACTTGGCTTTAATAATTTCTAATCAGATGAAGAGGCTAATAAGTTGAAGTAAAATATATGTACTCACGGTTGTAAAAGAAAAACATCAGGATGAACGTAATGCTTTTTCAGGTTGTGAATCTCAGCTTAAAGAAAATTTGGTTAAAGTGGTAGATTCTTTTCAAATTCTATTTAAAGAACCAAAACATATGCCTCCTATACTGGAAATACAACATGAGATACAATTTTTGTTTGATTCCCTTCTTCCTAATGTCAGAATGTATCGTATGTTAGTCATAAAGAATGAAGAAATAAAGAAACAAATCCAAGAGCTAGTTGAAAATGGCTTCGTTCCACCCAGTTCATCTCCATGTGGTTCACCAATAATTTTGGCTCCTAAGAAAAATGGGACATGGAGAATTTTTTTCGACTTTAGGGCTTGAAAAAAAATCATAATAAATAAAAGGTATCCTCTTCCGAGGATAGATGATTTACTTGACTAGTTGAAAAATGTTGTTTGTTTCACCACTTTGGGTTTGCGTAGTGGGTATCATCAAATTCACATTGCAGAAAATGACGTCTGGAGAAATGCATTTAAAACTATGAAGGGGCTATTTCAATGGTTATTGATGCCTTTTTGTTTTTGTAATGCTATAACAACTTTCATGTGGGGTTATTAATGATGTATTACGTCTATACATTGATAAATTTCTCATAATATACTTAGATGAGATCCTTATTTTTAGTTCCAATATGGAAGAGCATATTAGGCATGTTAAAGAGGTCTTTGAAGTGTTGCAAAGCGAAAAATTGTACCTTAGACTGTCCAAATTTGAGTTTGGGAAAACTTCATTGATTTATCTTTGTTACATAGTTGGATGTGATCATTTGAAAATAGATCCAACTAAAATCGATGTGATTATTAAGTGGCCAAGACCACAAAATGTGACTGAAGTTAGGAGTTTCTTAGGTGCAGTTCAATATTGGGGAAAATTAATTTCTTAGTTTTCTTTGATTGCATCACTGTTACATGTTTTAACAGGCTCTAAAGTTTCCTTTTAGTGGGGAGGGAAACGACAAAAATCTTTTGATACATTTAAATAGGAAATTATCACAACACCAATCATAGCTTTACCAGATCTTCAACACCCATTTGAAATTGAAACAAATGCTATTTGTTATCAAATGGGTGCAGTCTTACTTCAAAACGAGAAACCTATTTGTTTTCATTTAGATTTTATTTCTAAGGCAGTTGTACATTATACAATATATGATATAGAAATTTAATTTTTGGTTGAAAGTGTTAAGAAATGGAAAAACTAAATAATGGGTAAGGAAACAATGATTCATACAATTCATCAGGGGCTTAAGTACATTCAGTCACAGACTAAGTTGCAACAATATTGTCCTTATATATGGATGGGATTTCTTCAGAAATTTCACTTAGTAATTAAGTACAAGAAAGGTGTAACAAGAAAAGTAGTTGATATGTTGTCTAGACCATATTTGAATGCTTCAGTAGTGATGGAGAATAGTTCTTTAAAAAATAAAAGTTATTTAGAAAAATATAGAACATATGTTGATTTTTAAGATATTTATGAATCACTAACTCATGGTACTCAGGTGGAAGAAGTCAATTTTCATGTTCATGACAGGTTGATATATCATCTGGGTAAGTTGTGCATACCATAGACATAAAGGGCACATGCTATTAGGGAATCACATTCTTCTCACATTTTAGGACATTGTGGCGTAAGAAAGAGAATGCCACGAATTCAAAGGTGTTGCTACCTACCTTGTATATATGAAAAAAAATTTAAGTACATTAAAGGATGTCTTATGTGCTCAACAAGAAAACCAAGAAATCAAGATATTGGCTTGTCTTTGCCACCTCCAATTCCATCATGACCATGGGACAACATATCCATGGATTTTGTTGGAGGACTTCCTATGCCTAGGATAGGCCATGATTACATGTAGGTCGTGGTTGATATTTTTAGCAAAATGTGCATTCTTATTCCATGAAAAAAGCAAGTGACTACTGAACAGACTGCACAAATGTTCTTTCAGCAAGTACGGGTTCATTTTGGGTTACCTACTTCCATAATTTCTGACCAAGACATTCACTTTGTAGGAGATTTTTGGTCCACTTTTTGGGGACTCATGGACACAAATATGAATAAGAGCACAATGTTTCATCCACAAACCAACAGACAAACAGAAGTGGTAAACAAGACAGTGATACATATTCTCAAATTTTACTGCAGCAAACATCCTAAGTTGTGGGATGAATATTTACCTTATGTGAAGCATGCTTACAATGGAGCCTTACATAATTCAACTAAGTGATCTCCATTTGAAACATGTTTCAAGTTTCTACCAAAAATGTAGATGGAATTCATGTTTGGTGAAGAAGATAAAGTGTATGGACACGAAGATACAAATAAAGTAGTTAAGTTCATTCAATGGATACAACAGATACATGAAGCATTGTAGGATTAGTTAGAGAAGAGTCTGACCAAGTACAAAATGTTCCATGACAAGCATCGAGTGGATCATCATTTCCAGGTCGGTGAATAGGTATGGTTGTATATTAGTAAAGAAAGGTTAAAAGGTGAATGTAAGAAACTGAAATCCATAAGGTATGGTCCATTCAATATTATTAAAAAGATTGGAAATAATGCATTCCAGTTACATTTACCTCTTAACATGCATATTTATTCAGTTGTATATGTATAAAATATGAAGTTGTATGAACTTCCCATGATCATTGATCTAGAGGAAGATACACAGGTTCCTACAGTTAATGATTTTGCACTTGAGTATAAGAAATAGTTGCAGGATGACAACATCTTGGATAGGAAGGTTCACACTTCAAAGAGTGGAGATGTTGAATATCTTCAAGTGGAACTTAAAGGCATGAATCCAAGGAAGGCGAGGTGGATGTAGATCAAACGAGTGAGGGAGATGTACCCTCACGTGATATTGTCTTAAATCAAATTTCTTTTGGTCCAAAAGCTTTCAAGTGGAGAGGATTGATCTAGGAGGATCTTGCATCAATTGAAATCAATAGGGAAGTCAAATATCATTTTCTGTTTCTCCATTTTTCTGTATAAGAGTCTTCAGTCATGGTGTAATTAGAATGTGAGTAAATGTCGTGGAAATTTAGTTGTGATTATGTTTTGAAAATGGTGTTAAACCATATGTATTAAAGTTTTAAACTATGGTCCTAAGCCTATGGTCCTAAACCTAAAGTTCTAAAATCTAGCGCAACCTACGCTAAGTGGAGACCTAAGCAAAAATGACATGTAACAATGTTAAGTTTAAATATTATGTAATAAACCATAATATATATCTCTCTAACCACAGCAGGGTCAACCACGTGGAAGGATTTGACCACCAGGAATATGTGCAGTTGATTTAATGCAGGGTTTACACAGCGTGATTATAGAACAAGTAAAACGCGCAGTGGTCGGAGCTTCACCGTCGATGTGAATAACCAGCAAAACAGGTGAACGTGAATTTTTTTTGGAAACACAGGCTATATAAAGGTCACCACATGGGGGATGGGGGTATTTAAAATAGTTTTCACATGTGGGAGACATCACACTATTACACTACAAGCCCCAACCTGCGGGAATTGACTACCTAGGTGGCAGCTATTGGTTAGACCATCACCGATCACATGCAGTCAGTTCAGCCACTCTGCCGATAGCCAAACCATCAAGGTTATTTTTATAATATGGCTTATTTTTGGGTCCTCAAATTTTATTTTTACATTATGTTATTAATGGACCATGTAACAATGCATTAGGTGCTTCAATACCATTTCAGCGAGAGGTACTTCATCATTACCATTTTCCATGTATAGGAAAAGAGGTTTAACCAGAACCTTGGCCCAATGTTATAAAAACCTTAGCCATTGAACCATGAGGGGAGAGTTGTTTTTGAGCCTTGTTCAGAATTTTTTGAAGAGAAGATGTGGTTTTTTTTCAAGTGTATCTTGGTCATCTGGAGGTGGAATTGGGTGCTGAGATAGGTATTGGAAAGCTAGCATGGAGATCTCTCTATTGAAAAAGGCCATGGGTACCTTTGAGTATGTTAATGCTAGTGAATTTATATGTAAAGACTTCCTTGGATCATTCCTTAATCAAACATACGCCTTTCTTGAAAGCAGACCTGGAGCCATAGTCCACCAGGGGTGACCTCCATAATCAATGTTTTCTATCTTCTATATATTTTCATTAGTGAAAATTAATGTTTAATTATGCTTATTAAGTTCTGAGTTAGGTTGTAGAATCAATTTCTTTCCTTCATTATTCCACACTAAGCGATCAAGTTAACGATCAATTCACCTTGGAAAATATCTAGTTCTATTTCAGATCTATTTCAGTTCTATTTCAGATCAAAAGAACTCATTTACTAAACAATGCTTCAGTTCCAAAAGTTTTATTTCTAAAATAGAATTGTGGAGGAAAATGGAAGAATACATTGAACTTCAGAATCTCTTAGCGTGTAGAGGTGCGGAGCTGGATGTAATAGAAGAGTATACAAAAAATTTGGAAGAGGGAGAGATGAAGCAATATTGGGATATATTGCGAAAATTTATGCCAAAATAAGTTACAATCCACCTAGTATTTATATCCAAATCAATGATCAACATAATATTTCTCTCCCATTATGTTAATATTTTCCTTTTTATTATTTTCTCCTACAGAGATTTAGGATACTCTTAAGGAAGGTCTGTCTTCGACTTAACCAACAATATATTTTCATAAGTTGGCAAGAAGTATTCAAAAACTCTAGATTTATTAGTAAATGTAACAAAAAATGTATTCATTAACTCAATACTAAAATAAAACATTTCATCATCAAATCACTCCCATCATTGTTTCCATAACCATTCAATCCAATAATAATTAAATGTTCAGAAATAATGAATGTCTAAAAATCCATTGTAATTTAAATAAATTTCCATTTTCAAATTATCATTAAAGCAGAGAAACATTTATGTACATCATGCATCCATACTTGACCCTCAACATGGGTCCCACAATTTTTAAAATTACATTGACAAAAATTCATCACATGTCACACATGTGGTATAACTTTCAAATTTCCGCATAATAACAATCACACAACTTAGAATAAAACATTAACATGTCTTACATACCATAACATTATACTTTATGTAATGTTTGACCTTGCCAACGATCAATATTATAGAGAAATAATAGTCGTACTAAACATTAAAACACAAAATGTAATTTTTTTATTCTTAATTACTTGGTACCCTTACTTTAATCCATCACCCTTGAAGATACTTGATTTACAGTAATAATATATTTGGATGGTAATAAAAGGTTCCTTTTTACTATGAAACAATATATAAGATTTCCATACTAAACTCTTACTCAAAATATTTTGCACTGCTTCACTCCTAACAATTTATTACAAATCTTATAAAAAAATATCTCTATAATTTATCCCTAATGTTTAATGACATTTGCAAACATTATCTCACATTATTAATCATTTCTTTAATTATTATCAACATGTATATTATTGCATAACCCCATTCTTCATTGCCTCACAATAATACTGATGCTTCACGCACAAGTAAAACTAAAAACCAACTTCATTGATGCATTCCTACAAAATATTTGGTAACATGAAATACTACAGACATTGGGAATTTTTTCTTTTACAATTATATTGTATCCATGTAATCTACAAACATTTGGGAATATTGGGAAAATAATTTGCAGGAATGGAATCTACACACATTGTGGAATTTTAACAAATAGTTAGCGGACATGCAATAAATTTCCATAAAAATGTTTAAATTATCAAAGAAACACTAAAACTATAATTTAAAAAATAACATAGATCATATTAAAATCATCAATCATAATTTATTTTTCAAAATAAGACAATCAACAGTCTCTATAGGGCAGCAACAAATTGGTAAAATCAACCAGATTATGAAATATCAGTCTAAAAAGCATGTTTTTGGAATCAAAGTGGGGGTTACAGGGTCTTGATGTATGAATCCCTGACGATGTTGAGTTGAATCACATCCAAAACTACCAAGGAGACAACTATTTCAAACAACAAAACTTTTGATCTCATTTACCACTTTTGTCAAACACATGGAATGCAAACTTTCATCTACAACTCTACATGAAGAAAGGAAACCCATCATTATGATATTATCAGTTTTTCATTGAGTTTAATCTCACTATGTTAATTCCAATTGACTCATTGTTCATTTTTCACATCTAAATACATTCTTCCAATGTTTTTTTAAAACATACTATTGTAATCTTTAGGGTCAACCCCAAATTCTACATTCTTTAGTTATCACACAAGCCAAACATGCATTCATTATTTATAAGCAATGCATTGCAACTTTAGTCATGTTTTTTTTTTATAATCCACCATAATAATTACTTTAATAGTATGAATGCAAAGGTTGGTAATCAATCCTCACTATAACTAGTGAGTGCTCACAATTCTTCATAGGTGCAACAAATGTTTTATTGTCTTTTATCTGCATCCATATTCGAATGACATGAGCACAAACTTATATTTTTGAGAGAGATATGTCTTCAAGATCCATCACATTTTATGTTAATTTCCGACACATTTTGAGCCAGCTAATGTGGCTCACCATCAAGGCGATAAGATGGAGAAAATAAGATCCAACAGGGGTATACAAAGAGAAAAAAGGAGAAAAAAATTGACCATTAGAAAAATTATTAAAATAAATCAAAATAACTAATAAAAATTAATAATTGTTAAAATAAATAATAAATAAATAAAATATCAATTTTTTTAACATAAATAATAGTTATAATAAAAAGTGAGAAAAAAATGGTATTACGGGAATAATAATATAGTATTTAGGAAAATTAAAATAAGAAATATTGGAATAACGCTAAAAAATAGTGGAAACAGTAATATAATAATAGTAATAAAAATAAAAATATGAAAAATTATTATATTAGTATTAATGGGAAAATAATAGGGATAGATAATAAGGGGTTAAGGATATTAAGGATATTATAATAACACTATAGGATGAATATATATAAATTAAGAGTAAAAAATGAAGAAAATAAAATACCTATTAAAATTACACATTTTTATTTATTATTTAATAATAAAAATATTAATAATAAATAACTTCTTAGATAAATAAATAAATTAAATAATAATAAATAAAGATCGAATAAATAAACTAAGAAGAGAATTTCGAGAAAAGAGGGATTCAATTCCTACTAGTTTTCTAGCCATCATCCATGTTCAAGTTGTTGGTGACATGCTTTTCAATCTCTATTGCCTCTCTAAATTTTAAGTGATGAAAGTGAGAGATATTAGCAAGGGTAGAAGCATCCTCAATAGAAATGTCATGCTTATTTTTGAGTGAATGCTCAACAAGAGCCGAAGTACAAGAGCGATTGTGCCTAGTGTTTGAAACATGTTCCTAAATTACACATTTGATATACTAACCAGTTTCACCTATATAAGGATTGTGCCTAGTGTCTGAAACATGTTCCTAAATTACACGCTTGATATACTAACCAGTTTCACCTATATAAGGCTTAGCAAAATAACAAGGGATCATGTAGACCCCTTTAGAGTTAGAAGGATCAATACGGCCTTTGACAAACCTCGGGGAGGTTCTTATGGTATTAAGCGGCTTAAAAGTTGTAGAGATATTATTTTTCTTAAGGATGGAGTCAACTTGTCTGGCGCTCCTTGAATAAAAGGAATCCAAAAGTTGGTGTTAGAATCAATAGGATTAACCTTAGCTCTAGGTCCCTTTTCCGCATTTTGGAAGGCTTTCATGCCATGATGCTTGCTATAACTATTTTTCATCAAAAATTTTAAAATATTATCCTTCTGATCACTGACATAAGAATCATCAGATATCCTAAGGGCTATGACAGCTACTTTAAAACACCAATTTTTTGGGCTAGGTGGTGATGGGAATCGGCATGGAGAATTACTTGGTATCATTTTTATTGCAATATATTTGATTAGATATAAAACTATCCTCCTTCCTAGTGATGATGGCATCAAGAAAGTGAATGTTTCCATCAACTTAAATCTCCATAGTGAATTTAACAAATGCGAAAATATTGTTAAGGTGTTGCTTAAATATTTCAATATTTTCCGGACCATGAGTCTAGATGACGAAGGTATCATCAATATATCATTTCCAAATCTTGGGTTGGAAGGCAGAAAAATCCAAGGATTTAGCCTCAAAATATTCCATGAAAATATTTTCTACAATACATGAGAGAAGAGATCCGATAGAAACTCCACAAGTATGCTCATAAATTTCATCTTGAAAGCTAAAGATAGTATATGTTAAGCAAATTTTGACCAATTTGGTTGTATTAGGATCAATAATGTTGCTAGTGATGTCAATAGCTTCGTTAAGGAGGATCTTACTAAAAAGAGAAACAACATCATAACTAACAAAAATATTTTTATGTTCCACCTTAGCATATTTAATTTCATTAATAAAAGGACATGAATCCTTGACAAAAGAGTTAGTATTACCAACCGCAAGCTTAAGCCTTAAGGATACATTCTTAGCCATAAGATATATGACCACCAATCATATTAATGATAGGTATTATAGGGCACCTTATTGATGAATATTAAGAAGGTCATAGATCCAAGGAGTGAGGGTGTTTCCCTCAATTATCATTTTACTAATAGTGAAATAAACACTATCAGACAGAATAACATTGGATAATTGATTAGAAATTATAGCAGGAGGACGTTTTCTATTTTTTTTATAATTGTCGTTGGTGAAGAGATGGGCTAACATTTTATCAATATAATAACTTTTTTCAAGAATGACAACAAGATCTCCTTTGTCAGCTTTAAGAAAAATAATACACGGGTTATCATTAAGGGATTTAAGGGAAATTAGTTCCTTCTTTGAGATATTGCATCTACGTGCTTTCGATTTCTGAATAATAATTGTGTGTCATTACAAACCTTCCAAACAGTTCTCCTTTATTATTTTACACTCTAGAAAACCATTCTATTCCTCATTCCTCCTATACATCCTCTGGTTCTTTAAAAATCATGGGCTCTGTTCCTTCCATATCATCCACCTCATCAAAAACTCAGGGCTCCATTCCTTCCATATCAGATTTCCCATGGGTTTTGAGAGTTAATTCTTTGAATTCGTATTCTAAAAATTCATTTTCTCCTTATCAAATTGCGACTATAAATTTTTCCTCCTTTTCAATTTTTAATTCTTCTCAAGTTTATTTGGATCATGTTATTTGTTCTTAATTATATAATTCTTCCTCCAAATCTAATTCGTTTTTATCTTCTTCTCCAATTTTGTTATCTACTTCTTCCAATTCTAATTCTTTGTTATTTAATACTTCCTCCCATTCAAATTATAATTTAAATAATGTTTCTGCCAATTCAAATTTGTTTTCATCCAATACTTCTACTTTGAATTATATTTCTTCATTATTGAATAACTCTAATTCTTTTCTATATTCTTCTTCCAATTCATTATCTACTTCACCAACGATAATTATTAATTATATAATACTTACTCCCATTATAATTATTATTTACCTAATGTTTGTTCTAATTTGAGTTTAATCTCATCTACTATTTCCGCTTGTGATTATTCTTCTACGTTGTTTAATTTCTCCGCAAATTCATATATTGTCTCATTTTCCATTTCTATTTCTAATTTTGATTCCTCCTCCAATCTTATATTTTCCTCTTCTAATTCCCCTATTTATAGTTCATCTTTAAAGGAAATTTAACCTTAATCCTCCAAACTATAGTTCATCCTCTATTTATGATTCTTATAATTGGTATTATATCCCTCCCCCTCGTGGATCTAAACCTAAATCCCCTAGTATAAGAGTGGTTAATATTTCTAGATTTGAGATCGATCACCATACCGAATGTCTTCTTGAGAAAGGCTTAAATTTATCCATTGATCCATACAAAATTCCGATTGAAGATATTTAATGAAATATTGGGTAGCTTCTTAGGGAAATTCATGATCAAATACTACAAATATTTATCGCTTTATTCTGAAAGGAAACCCCTACTTGACAAGGATGTTAATGGTAGGAGGGAAGAAACGTATAGTTTATTTCCATTCATTGAAAATGTGAAATGGGAGTAAAGACAATAATTTTTTTTTATGGAATTAATCCCCACAGAACTAGCATGTCTTGACACACAAATCCATTAATCATTGCATCAAAATCTCCTCTGTGATCTACACAATATCTTGCACCTATTTCACCTGTTACCTCCTCAGATTCTAGTCTTCTCATGATGTTTGTCAGATTTTTGTGTTTTGATTCTGAAGTAGAATCTCTTTTCATGGTTCATCTATTAAGTCTTTTGACATATTTGACTATTTGATAATAAGGTGGTATAGTACACATGGTTTAATATTTCGGAAAGAGACCACCTAACATAATAAATGTTGGTGATAAAAAAAACTAACGAGACATTATATTTATTTTTGTTTTTCTAATTATGGATGGAATATTTTTAAAAATTAAAATAATATCATATGTTTACTTTAAAATGCACAAGTGACATCACAACATTATTCATAGAACCAATTAAGCATCTCCCTCATACTAATATGTAGAATAAGCCTATTAGCACAATAATCTAGAATTAAAAGGGGCAATGTCAAGTCAAGGTTGAGTACCGAAGGAATTTTTTAGGTCCCCGTATTACTAGTGTAGTCCCTTATTGTTATTAGTATACCCCCCTTATTGTTATTGTTCTACCCATGTAACCCCCATACTATATTATTGTTCCCTTACATTATTATTGTTACGTCAGCTATGATTATATTATGTCCCCATGGAAATATTTGTTTCCTGTGGCTTCTCACAGATCGAGGCGATTGATTATGAAGAAACATTTGCACTTGTCGCACAGTATTCTTCTAATCAGACCATCCTTGCTCTCTCAGCGTAGATGGGTTGGAAAATTAATTAGATGGATGTGAAGACTCGGTTCCTTAATGGGGTCATTGAGGAAGAAGTGTACATTGGGCAGCCTCGAGGATTTGAGATCTTCAGTAGCTAGTCACACGTGTGCAAACTCAAAAGAGCATTGTATGGGCTGAAGCAAGCACCCCGTGTTCGGTACACATGGAACAATAGCTATTTCACTGGAATTGGCTTCACGAAGAGTGAGGTGGATGAAAACCTATACCAAATTGTGGTGGAGGGTAAGCTTTTAATAATTTTTCTTTATGTTGATGATTTAATACTAATGGGTGATGAGTAGTTGATACACACATGCAAGGAAGACCTTGCAAAGGAGTTTGAGATGAAGGATTCAGACCTCCTTCATTATTTCCTTGGATTAGAAATATGGTAGAAAGAAGGTGAAATATTTGTGTCTGAAGGCAAGTATGCTCGGGAGGTACTTGATAATTTTCACATGCAGGATTGCAAGCCCACGGATACTCCTCTTCCAGGAAAATGGAGGAAAGAGGATGCTATGCTAGATCGACAGAGGTAGTGGATGCTACTGTCTATCAACATTTCATGGGTTCTCTCATGTATTTAGTTAATACAAGACCAGACATATGCTATGCGGTGAACCAACTTAGTCGAGCAATGGTTAAGCCTACCAAGCTCTTTTGGAAGGCAAAAAAGCATGTCTTGAGATATCTCAAGGGCACATCTAAGTATGGCTTATGGTATAGACAGATGGATGAGGTGAAGTTGCATGGATTCATAGATGCAGATTGGGCAGGAAGCCCAACGTACAAAAAGAGCACATCAGGAGGGGTTTTCGGTATTAGATCTAGTGCAGTTTCTTGGTACAACAGGAAACAAATATCCGTGGCACTCAGTTTAGCAGAAGACAAATACATGCCAGCAAGTCAAGGTACATGTGAGGCTATCTTGATGAGGAAGATCCTGGTCGGTTTGTTCGGTTCTCATTTAGATCCTACAGTGATACATTGTGATAATCAAAATTGCATTAAACTCTCGATGAATCATGTGTTTCATGATAGATCTAAACATATTGATATCTAGTATAATCATATCAAATATTGTGTGCAGCAGAAGATCATGTTGCTTTAGTACATTCCTAAGGAGGATCAGGATGTAGGTATTCTCATGAAGGGGCTCACCAGGAGAAAATTCGAATACCATAGAGGCAAGATCGGGGTGAAGGACAATCCCTATCTTGTCGAGATTCAACAAGATGATGAGCTTAGTGAAAATTAAGCACCTTCACTAAGTGGGGCCCATAGGTTATTTTTAGGTGTATTTATATTTCTATACATAGTGAGCATATTCTATAGGTTGCAAGATGTTATTTGTAGATGGTTGATCAAGTTGGAAAAATCGATGAGATTCTACTTTTAGAATATTGGGAGAAATATATTTATAGATTGCTAATCTAAAAATATATGTATGTCGATTATTGTTATCCCTTAATAATAATCTGACAATAAATATCAACTTATTCTCTTGGAGCACTTTATTTCAGTAAATAGATTTGAAAAATTCATAGGCTGAAGGAATTACGCAATTTCTAGGGTGGTTGGTGACTCATGCACGGAGGAATCAATTAGAACTGAAGTGGCAGAGTTGTGACAGAGTTGGAAGAGTATTTATGGGAGTTGTTATTTAGTTTAACTCAATTAATGGAGTTAAACTCAGTTGTGCTAGTTGTATCTAGTTCTAACTGAATATACACTAGAGAGAGTTTATTGAATTGATTATTTAATTAATTCACAACTAGAGACTCACTTGCAACTGAACAAATACAATAGTTAACTACTTTCTTGTCAGTTCTAGTGGAGACGCAGTGCAGAGATAGGTGAAAGGGTGAGATGGACTCTCTGTTGTGACTATACTGATGCATTCTGTCATGTATCCTACTCCCCATACAATTTTTTTTTCTTCATATAAACCTGAGTTCCAAAAATAAACATTCTCATACCATGTTCACAGGTATAATTCCACCCTTAACTAAATTTCACTTCAATGTTGTTTTTATAACCATACCCCTCCTTTTCGATTTAATACAATTTAGCATTAGTCACTTAATCTAAGTTTAAGTTTTAAGTTAAGTAACTACCTTGAAATTCATATGAGATCATATGAGATATGAAAGGAAATCTTCATTTGTCATGTTTACCATGACATACCCTCTCGAATTTTAAATAGTGAAGTAATCCACATACCATTCACGGCATCAAAGTATTTAATAGTTTGATCCAAGATGTATGGATGAATGTTGGCATTAATAGCATCATAAATTATGCTTACCTATTCTAGTCGATTTCATGTTGGACGTCAATGTTAACATTTCGAATTGGATGGCAGGGTAGATTTCATATCTACTAACATACGTTACATGTCATGGTACATTGATTTGTTTTTGTACACACACATAAATGTCCATCCATAGTTCTGTTCCTCGAGCCCATAAGAATTCGTTGTTTATTTATCATTTCCCACTAAACGTCTTTCGTTGTAATGGAAACCTTCTGCATGGTACTATAGTGTTAAATGATTTTAGGGTTTTTCCGTCTCCATTGTACGCCAGCCTTGATCTACGAGAGACCCGGCCGATTGTCGCCAGGTGTAGCGTGAGAGATGAATTGGGTTTCTGCAACATTGATCTCTCTATTAAACCCATCGTTATTGTTTTTTTCCTTTTCTCCGAGGGTTTGTCTTCCCCAGCATAGCGGTCACTGTGTTTATCACGATGGCCACGGTGCCACCCCATAGCGTATACCTTGCTCTATTATCCGGTTTTCATGCCGTGGCTATGACACAGGTAAGTTTTGATTTGTTATTTACTTCCGTTTCATTTGGATTTGTTGAAATCTCCCTTAATTGTTCTTCTGCATTGATTAAGTTTTCTTGTGGTTGAATTTAACCTATATGCTAGAGCTTCTTCCCAATTTTTCAATGGGTTTTCGACTCATCATAATTTTTTTTGCCGCCTTTAGATTTTATTTCTTTCTAGCATGTTCACTCTTCATTGCTACTAAGCTCAGCTCTCGGTTGCTACCAGAGCTCAGATCTTGACTTGAGGAGGGTGCTGCATCCAGGTAATATTTGTTGGCCATTGTTTTCATTTTCCTATGGTTAGATATCAAAATTATCGATTTTATTTTGTTCTTGACTCTTTGTATAATTATACACAATACGTTTTAACATTTTGGTTGTATGTCTTTCGATCTCCTCAGTTAGTCAATCACAAGTGAATATCTATTACGTAATACGTCGGTGTCCTTCATGGCCAAATCTGGCCATCTCGACGCAAGTGATTGAGATCAACTTCGATGGAGGTGTTCGGCCCTCCTCGCGTTTACATCCTCGTCAGGGTTTTTCAGGGTAAGTTAACAAAATTTCTCTGTGTAATCCTTCGCTTTAACAGAGAGTTGTAATCCTTGGCTCATTTACGTCTCATTGGACTTGCAGGCGCGTGTTCATTTTTCAGATAAGCACAAAGGTAACCATTTGTGCGGCGACCTTCAAGTGGTTGCCTTATCATTCTAAATTTGATTTAATTTTATTTTTTTTCATCTTCTTTTACTTATATATTTTCTTGTTTTACACAGGTGAGCTATGACTCAAAAATGGTTTGGAATTCTCTGTGATTTCCCGACCATCGCTCGCTAACCTCATTTCTCCTTTTCCATCGTTAATTTCAGGTCGGAATGTGTGACTCAATGCCTTCTTCTGGCAAGAATATTCTTAATACTTATTTTTGGGATTTCTAAAAATCGATACCCTGAATTTTTCTCAGGACATTCCAACACTGTAATTTATATGTGGTGACTGGGAAGTTCAAAACTAAATCTCGTCAATACTTTTATCTTATTTTTTTTTTCTGCAGAGTTATATTCTCTGTTATGAATGGACGATGGACTGTTTGAATAATTATACAGGTGTAAATTTGGATTATATTTCTTTTACTTTGTCATTGTAAATCCCATAATGTCTCTAGATAATAAACATAATTATTATCTGTTATGCTTAATATCCCATTCCTTTTATCTATCACAGTAATGTTCCCTAACAGTGTTGGGCACTCTAGATACTTTTAATTTTATACACTTATGACGCTCTCAAGAGGCTTATTGCAGCATCTAATTTCTCGTTTAATTTCACTCCCAAGATTTACTGAAGAATATGATATATTTATATATGTTAATGTTTTATCAGCGTTCTTCTTTCCAGTTTAACCTCTGTACACATATGTGAAAATATATATTTGTGCAGTATTTTTGATACTGAGATAGAAGTTATGTATTTATAATTGTTCCTCGATTTTAGTGTGCCATACTAACCAGTAATATTATCATCTTCATATCCCAGGTCTTTGATTTCCTTATAGCTAACTTGTAGCATATGACATACATTTGTCTTAGTTTTTAAGTTAATGAAATTATATGGCTAGTCATATACACATACCTATAACACCTACTCAGAGTTATGTCATTTAATTAATTTCAGTATATTATATCTATGGTTTCCTAGCATTAAAATTATTTGTATAACTCTATGTTCTCCATTTATTTATGTCACTGCTTATTTCAAATAGATGTACCTTAGATCTATCTTGCTTCATATGTTATACATGAAAAATTATTATGCTTCTCTATCATGTACATAGTATTTAATTAATAATACAGAATTAGATTAAAGTTAAAGTCATCTTCGGAAAAAAATTATTCTCAGATTTAGACCAGCAATGGTTTAGAGATTCTGCTGAATTCCTTCCCAAAGATATGCTTCCTACAATTGTACAGAACTGAGGGGAAGTTTTCTTCTACAGACTTTTGTTAAATGTAGAGAATAACAATTTCACAATTTAATTCTACTTAGCATCTATGAAAATTAACCACATTAAATCATACTAATATTATCAGTTGTAATAAACATGGAACATACCACTTCTGTAATTGACCAATCCTCCCAACCTTAGAGCCCTTCTATCTCCAGAGCTCACCCCCGAGCTGAGACCACCTCCAAAACAGACCAACCTCTAATCTGTTCAGGAATAGCTTATTTAAGATATTTCCCCCCAAAGCCTGTTTCTAATTCTGTGTCCAAAATATCAGGATGCTTTTCTTCATGTTTTCCTAGGATTCCCTATTTAGGGACTTTTAAAGCTGCTTTCTGCTTTTCCCAGCATTTTACCTCTTCCCAAATACTCTCCACATCATTGGGGAAACTATATTTTCCTCCAAATCTAATTTGGAAATAAATTCTTTCAAGGATTTTTGAAATATTTTTGGGGAAAGTATTTACCTTTATCCATCCTCATGGATTTAGCAAGTGATCTCATAATTCTCATTTTGGTCAATCTGCATAGAGTTATTTTATTCATTTTCTCAAAATTAAATATTTAATTACATCCATAAAATACTTATCCATTTTGGGTCCACTCCCCTTAGGATTAAAGTTCAAATGTCTAGCTTTGAAGGAAAACATAAACTAGGGGTGTTACACATTCAATGCATCCGACACACATTAGAGATTCCATGAGGATTGCCCAGTCAAGGCAAGGCCAATTCAAATTCATTCAGGGGTATTCTTCAACAGGGATTGTGTAGTGGAGGCAAGTTGACAGGAGGCAAGAAATTGGTGCATAGATATGAAAATTTCTACATGACAATGTGTAAGGATTGTTGATTGTACTGAGATATTGATGTACTAAGCTTTGTATGAGATTATTACATGATCCATTGATATACATAATATATGATAGTTGAGATTTTTAGCATTAAGCTTTCTCGTTAAACAACTCTGTTTATTTGCGATTGATTTTCCTTCATATGTGTTTTGCAATTGGCGATTTAATTTCCGCGAGGAATTAAGTGAAAGGATTATTTATTTAATATAAGTTAATTTGTTAGATCAGGAGGATCCGGTAATATATGTGCATATTGTATAGAATTTCTACAAGTATCCTTGTAAATTTGAACGCTATGGCCACCCCCACCCTTAATAGTTTCCACTCCTTCAGGAGAGGGAAGGCATACATGAAGGTCTTAAAATAAATTGACAATTTTTATTTATTTATGAGGAATTTGAAACCATTTAGCCATAGATAAAACAATGGAATATTTTTCTTGTAATACAATTAAACATAGAATATTTCCCACAAAGATCCTCCATAAGCTTCCACTCGCTTGAGCATAAGAAAGGAGAAAAATGTTTTTTTAGCCTCATCCTCCTCAATCCTTGGGAAAATACATTTTTGACAATTTTTCCAAGACTATACCATTACAAATCCTAGATCCAAATAAGAGAAAGTGGAAACTAAGTTTATGAATCTTAGAGAGGATACCTTTGGGAACAAAAATTATGGAGATCCAATACATTGGAATGCTTTCCAACACCTAATTCAGGAGAACCAATTGTCCTCCACTAGAGAGAAATATGAGAGCCCAAAATGACACTCTTGATTCTAGCCCCTTGAGAAGCCAAATCTAATTAGACTTCCTAATTTTATTTATCTTAAAAAAACCAAGTATTTAAGGCCATCATCCAAATCCTTCATTGAAAATGGGAAAAGGACCTTAGACAATTCCTTAAATGCATTGAATATGCCATTAGTAATCAATAAAAATTCAAGGAAATATTGATATCCATACCCATGGTTTTCAAAAATAGGTCAATAGGCTCATTGTCAGAGATAAGGTATCATATATCCCCTTAGAAAAAGAAAAAAAATCATCGATAAATAAAATGTGTTATTCTTGCATCCTCAAATTTTTATAATCCTTTAATCACTGTACGAGAGGAGTTAGTTGTAATAATTCTACTAAGAGCCTTTTCCATAATGACAAAAAATAGGGTAGAAATAAAATACCCCTAATGAATTCCTTAGAGGATGGAAATAACTTCGAAGAGAACTCATTAATCATAACCTAAAAACAAATAGAATGGATGCACCCCTTGATCTAATTGACAATGGGAAAATTGTCCCCATTTTTATGGAAATAAGCCTCAAGTAATGTTTAGTTAGATTAGATAAGTCAAGATTTACTATGGAAACATTAAGATTGGAATTTTTAATACTGTGGAACACTTCCTAGGATACCACCACAACGTCATGTATGTTTCCATTCTTTGATAAATTCAAGTTGTTCAACAAATATGAAGACTGTCAGAACAAGCTTCCTCATCTTAGTAATGATTTTTTTTATATTAACTTGTAGATCACATTATAGTAGGAAATAGGTCGATACTCACCAAAGGAGAATCTATCCTACTTCTTGCGAATAATATAGAATAACATGGAGTTGAAGGTGCCCAATACCTTACCTAACTAGTGAATCTCCTTTATTACTTTCACTAGCTCATCTTTAATCAGATCATAAAATATAAAAAATAATTCCATATTAAATCCATCTAGGCTATGGATCTTGTATTTTTTCATCAACCTAATGGAAGCTAAGACCTTAGGTTTATCCACTATTTCTTCCAAATATTTATTCAATTCCTATAAAAATATCGGCAGGAATTTAGCCCAAAATTCTGTTTGGATTACACATCCTATAGGTTGTTGAAAAAGACAAAGAAAATAGTGAGCCCTCACAAATTACTTGCCCTAAAAAGAGTTTTAAATTATGTCATCCTCCACATTGATATCCTAGTCTATAGTAATCAATTTCCTATAATTTTTAAACTAGTGGAAAAAGTTGGTATTGCTATCCCTATATTGTGAACAAATGGACGTACACTTTAGTCTCTATAATTTTTCTTCCTTGATGATTAAAGAATTGCAAGTGTCCCCAATAACCAATAATCTTGATGGAATCTCCAAGTTGAAATTTCCAGTATCTAACTAGACTTAAAAAAAAACATGTTTACAAATTGACTCTAAACATTGATTAGATGAGCTTTGGATTTTGCAAAGAGATCATTTAACCCTTCCTTAGAATCGTTTTAAATTTTTGTAATATTGTGAGAAAACTAACTCATGTAAGAGAAGTTAGAGTGAGTCAAGGGACTCCATAGCCTAGAAACTAAAGCTTTGTAGTCATCTTCATATAGCCACATAAGATTGAATTTTAAAGGGGGAATTATGGTGCCACATCCATGAGACAGGAGAAGAGAATGTGAAAATGGTCCAATGGGCCCCAAATAACAATCTTGTATTTTAAATTAAAACCGCCATTCAAAAACTCCTAATAAACAAGAAAATTGTAAAGAAATTTCGAGGTGTTTTCTTCTTCTGTTTGACTATTTTACCAAGTAACCATTAAAGTTTCTAGTTCAATATCCATAAGCCCATGCTTTGTCAATAAATTAACAAAGTAAAAACTTTGGGGACTAACCAAGGATTAGGGGCCAAATATCTTGCACCAAGAGAGTGAAATGTGAGTCACCACCAAATAATGTTAGAGAGTCTGTCAAAGAAACTATAGAGGCCAAAGCTTCCCAAAAGGGATTTTTTAAGCATAATTCCCATAAACATTAAAAATATACAACTCATATATTAATGCTTTTGATTTTTTTTTTTTTGGTAACTTTCGAAATTTCTGTTAACTCAAAAATAGAATTACATTTCAATATTTTTTTTTTGTTGGTATAACACTAGGGAAACTAGACGAGTGATGGAAAATATATTTTTTGTCTAAAAATTAAAAACAAAATCATTGTTTTTACCAATGGCTTCTCAACATGATGGTATCTAGAGAAATTTGTAAAATAGCTAGTCAAACCTAAATAATAGTAGTAAACCAACTAACATAAATTGATAACGTAAAGATAAGAAAATAAAATGATTGAGTTGAAAAAATGAGAGCCATGAAGGTGCCGCAAGAGGAGGAAAAGAATTCTATTAGTTTCTCATGGTCCATAGAGAGGGTGGTCCTTTGTCTTTATTTAATAGGGCTTCAATGTCTCCATGCTCAAGGACCAAGTTGCGTTATTCCAACTGTAATTCATCTAGTTGCATCATAATCTTCTTCTTGTCCTCATTACTTTAAAAGAGGACCTTTCTAAGAAGATATTTGATATTCAAAATAATCCAATTGCGCATAAATATTAAATCTGACACCCCTATGTCTGACCCATATTGGGCACCCAATTGGTATCCAAAGCTATAAATATTGCATTTGGTATCCAAAGCTATAAATATTGCATTAGTATATTCATATCTATCTAAATGGAACTTAACATTAGTTTGATCAATTTATTGTTGAATAATATCTGGATTTTGGGATCGATATCATATAATAGCGTTGTGTATGCAAAGGTGAGTGTAAGGGCACCCTTCAATCCTACTTGATGATCCTTTGTGGCTCCTAAAACTTTTGTGTAACATGGAGAAATATGTAGTGGAGAAAGTGAAAAATTTAGGGAAAATGGGGTTGGTAGATAACACAGGAAAGGAATGATAATCCAGGGGAAACCCTACGAGATAATGGAAAAGAGATTGATCAAGGAGAGGAATAGAAGTAAGTATCGGTAGGCCTAAAGTAGTTCGAGTGGCGAAGGAAAGGAGAGGAATAATAGGGCTATGAGAGGGTCTGAGAGCATCCCCCCCAAAAAAGCATGAAAGCTCAGAGAACTCTGTGTCAAGAAGAGAGCCTATGGGAAAAACCAAACTCCTTTTCTATTAGGAGGATATAACATTCAAAGTCACAATTGATGATTGATATACATGATAAATGTCATCACCATAAGAATTGTCAATTATTTTATGAATTAATAATAATAATAATAATAATCATTTAAAATAAAGTTACAATTTAGTTAATTTTTATGATTATGTATTTATTTATTTATTTTCAGAATGCGAGATGTATCATGAAGTAAGTGTATCAATACCCATCATGAATTGATACATTTACCAACACTTTAATTTATATTATTAATATTAATATGTAAAGTTAATTGAATTGATTTATATAATAATATTGATTAAAAATAAAAAATATGAAAATAATGTGATATACATTTTTCTCCTTAAATTAATTAAATTATATATCATATTGTAATTAAGGATGAAGCCACAAAATGCTAAAAAAAATTAAAAATTAAAAGTTTAGCTATTCAATGGTTTACAATTAATTATATATGTTTATATTTACACATTGTGAGTTTAATTAAAGTAATTTAATAATAAATAAATAAATGAATGTATAAACAAAAGTGTTTTGCATTCCATTAATTTTATGATTAAGGATTTTATTTAATTATATTACCAAACAATTGTGTTTATTTTTATTTTTTAATTAAATATCATCCTTTTATTTCACATTAAGAATAGTGTATATAACATATTTGGATAATACTTTCCATCTAAGAAATAAATCCCCTGTTTATAATACATAGCTAAAATTAATATTGTTATCTCTAAACTATTTAGCGAATACATAGCTGAATACATAGCTTAGGAATAGAAAATAATATTATAAAAATGTAGTACTCATAAATTGGGCACACTCTGCAAGTAGAACAACAACGTAAAAATAACAACTAATAGAGAGATTATAGACCAATAAAGGAGGGGCTCTCTTGATTTACGTCTTCCAGCTTGTTGAGGCACCTTTTCCTTTATTTTGGCTTTCTTGCAAGGTTAAATGTAGTTTTGCATAGGCCTTTTGGGATGAGGATGGGGCTTGTCTAATATCCCTTTGAGTCCCATGATTTTTCCCTTTTTACATATAGATTTCCCTTCCTGACACCTTCTTCATGGATATGATTATGTCTGCGACTCACTTAATGAAGGACTCAATTTTCTGTTTGAAAATGGTTAGTTGGTGCCTTCCTTCTATTATCTTTAGACGGTGAAGAATTATGCTTTAAGCCACCATGAATTTAGTGATCTAGTACATTTATTACAATAAGAAATAATTTATCTCTCTAGTCTTAGAATTCCATGAGCGAGCCTTGGTTATCATTACTTATGAATCACACAAGTTCTTAGATGCATTAAACTATGTATGAACATTATTGTTGGCTTCATTTCCAACAAACAAAAATATATACAAGAATTGGATCCTTTCCCACACCATAACTTACTCTGCTTGAGTGAGAGAGTGCTAGCCTCACCCCTTGAATTTAACCTTTACTTTGATTGCTAGAGTGTGCCTCTCCACTACTTAATTTCAGTGCTCAATGGAGCCATGGAAATCAGACAATAAATTCTAGGTATTCTGGTATCCCATAGAACCTCTTCCACTCGATTGTGTGAGTCTTGTTCCGAACTCCAATGGCTTAAAATGACATAATTATCCCCTACACAGAAAATTTTAAGGGTGATTTTTTTTCATGAGCGAAATTAGTTTTTATTGGTTGCAAAAATGTTTTTCAAAGAGATATTTTCCTATGTGTATCCCAATACTTATTTAAAAAATATATATATTTGTACAAACCTTAGCCCATCGTAATTTGAGAGAGAACGATTAAAAAAATCTCTTTCGCCTTCCAAAATCCAAACTATATCCTCTTATTTAACCTATTTTTCATATAACGGAAATTATTGGCTGTTGTTTAATGAAAATTATTTTTAATTATTTTATCTAATTGAATTTATGTTCACTTTAAATTATTTTTAATTATTTTATCTAATTGAATTTATGTTCACTTTCTTTAAATTTTCTATTAATTCAAATTGGTTGGAATGTTTGTTTTCTTAAATAATATTTAATCACAATTTATAAAATTGAGGGTTTATAGGAGATCCATTTCATCCCTACTTAAAATACCATGGCAATGGGAATTGAGCCAAAAATTGAATTAGTTTTTCCTTTCTTCCTCACTACCACAAGTTACAACTACCCGAGTCTCTTGAACCATGTGCACTTTAATCTGGTAAGCACCCATATCTTAACTCTTTGAATCTCCATATGAATTCAAAGATAATGGGTTTTGTTTTAGACAATTGATTTACTTTTGTTTGAGATAGTTTACTTTTGTAATCAATTGTTGCTTTCTTCCAAGAGCATCTACAAATATCTATAGAATTTTTTTTCTAAGATTTTAGAACTTGAAGCAATTGTCATTAGAGTTAATGGAATTATGATTAGATGTAAAATGTACCAGTTTTTAAAGTCTTCTTCAAATTTTGTATGATTAGATTAAATGTGTGTATTTCCTATGTCTGGATTAATTTTAACTTGTGCACCACGGGATCAACTAAGAAATCTAAAATAAAAAAATCGTATCGTTAAGTACGTTTTTTGTGGATCGATGAAATTTATTCTCGTCAATTTCTTTTGCCTTCACATGCAGATGATGTATTTTGTTAAGATTACTACTATCATTGTTGAAAATGGCTCTAAACTTCCGGGATGCCCGGGATGCCAAGGATACATGGCGGGACATCCTCTAAAATTACTCAAAATTCATCTATAATTTACCAGTGATATCTTTTTAATATATATCATATGCATGAATTACTATAAACTTTTATTCACCAAGGTAAACATATTGTTTTCTGAGTTTCTCTTTACCTGTTCAGTCAATAAGAGTTATTATATAATCTTTGCATCAAATTCGATTTGTCGCTTGGGTTTGAGTAATGTTGCATGGAACTTTAAATATGTGTCCTTTTTATTACAAAATGTGTTCTCCTTCAATGTGAGTATATGATAAACTGAGGTGTTGGCCTTGCCAAACTTTACTCGTAATATAAGGATGGAATTATTGTTTTTGTATTTTCATTACGTAATATGTTGTCCTTATAAAATTATATCCACATTAAAAGGATTGGCATTATACCGGTGGTGGAGCATATATATGCATATATATATATATAGTCCTTATCAATTTATATCCACAATAAAGGGTTGGCCTTATATCGGTGGTGGACCCCATATATATATATATATATATATATATATATATCCACAGAATGCTTGCACATATATCTCCAAGATTGTAGACTCCTTGAGAGATATCATGCCTACCTTGTGCCTCCATGAAGGCCTCACAGCCTTCGACCCATGTAATGAGATACACTTGGAAGTATGGTCCACTGTCTGATCATCTCTTTGACATGCGGTAATCTCGACGACAATGATTTGATTATGGTTGAGACTATGGTGATTATGGTTATGACTTGGTTAAATTAACTACGTACTCCCAAACCATCTGTCACTTTGGCTTCATTAGTAATTGCACCAATTTGGGAACGAGCTCTGCAACTAGGAGAATTAGACAAGTAAACTATGGTTTTTCCGAAGAATTTGAATATTTACACAATGCATTATGCCAATTTTCCTCCGAATACTAACATGAAGAGAATTTACTTACAGACTTAGGCAGGGTTTCACAACCAGTTCTGAATTCGACCATTACACGTCTTTTTTCACTTCTTTTGATACATATAACATGCTTTATAGCTATGGCTAAGGTTTCGATTATTTTAGGCAACTATTTTTTTATTTTCTGCTCAATGATGTTTGATTGAATGCGCAATTCAAACCTTGGATTTTCATAAGGGATTTTGGTTATGACGTTAGTCTTCCAGGTTATTAGAAATTGCACCAAAATTCTTATGGTTTTTTCAAGGTAATATTCTTCAGAATCTAATGCGATGTTCAAACCCTAACTCGCCTTCTTTTAAAATGGTTTCCCTTTATCTGTTAACATATTCAATACTGGAATACGTTCATTCTGAAGTAGGGTCTTAATGCAAATACTTCACTTCCCTGCGGCAAAGGTAGAAATTCTAGTTTCCATGACAATTCTCCTACATTTATTTCTAATAATTTCTTAAGAATTTCAGGGAATTAACAAAGGACATATTCTTATTTTTCTGCAGGTCAGTTTCGACTACGTTAGGGGTTTTGGGCCGGCATTTTCTGGAATTATATATATTCACAATTTCTCTTCCTTTCACAATGGATTCTACATGTCAAAATTTACGTTTATCTTTTACAAGTTGTCGATGCCATTAACAAACTTCAACTTTTCTGATTCGAATGAAAATTTGTCGAGTTTAGGGATTTACAGAGAGGTCCTTAATTGTATCAAATTAGACTTCTTTGGTTGTGTCATTATCTGAATTTTTTCATGAAAGTATTTGGGGAAAATGTTCGTTTTGATGTATAATTTTTCATAACAATTGTATTTATACAAAGGCTGCTTTACCCCTTCTATTATCTCTCATATTTTATTAATTTGAATTTTGATATATGACCGATACTTACGTGGTTGACAATGTAAACTCTCCATGTTCCATTTCTGGAATAGAAAACGCATCTTCTTTTCTTACAATTTACTATGCATGTCAGTAATATATGTATACCCAGGAAGGGTTTTCTTTATTTTATGTATAATTTGAGGTTGAGGCCTGTAAAGACAATAACTTTTTATTCTTTCATTTTGGCTAAAACATAACTATGTAATTATTTTTCCCTTTAAAATTAACGCTTTTGATTACAATATAGGTTTTGCTTTTGTTTTGTTTTTTTTTTTTTCTCTTGTTTACCCAACGAGCATGTAATTATATTTTCTTGTGTACTTACATGTAAATCACCATGAATATTTTATTTTTTATGGCATTAATATTATCTTTTATTATGCATATAATTTTATATTTTCTTACACTAGATATAATTTTTATTTTTTTACACCAGCTTCATAATAGTAGCTCTATAATTATTAATTTAATTGAGTAAGCCTGAAACTAGGCCGAGGACTTGGAGGTCTGCTTTCATGGGGCCACAAAGAATTATCTTTAGCTATTATTATTAGTCTTTCCTAGGACTTAGAGGACTCTTTTCATGGCGGCCACAAAGAATTAGCTTTAGGCCCTATTATTAGTCTTTCGTAGGAATGTCTATCCGCTATCTAGTCAATCAACGAGATTCCCTTTCTTTTTGTGGTGTGGAATATCTAACTTGGGCATAGATTTCATTCTCTTTAATTAACTGTATTGTTTATTATATTATAATATTTATGTCCTTATACCATAAATATGCATGTATAAAATATCTGCATGCATATTTGTAACTTTTCTATAGTTATTAAAAGCATAGTCTACTACAACAAGAATGTCGTTTGTTTCACAATATTTTTATATATAGTGCTTCTTCCTTACCATTCTTCTACCGTAGCCCCGTCTTTCTATTTCTATTCACACTCAATTTTGCACCGATTGCCAAGATTAATTCCTAGTTAGCGTTAATGTTCAAACCCTTAAACAGTGTCTTTTGTCTTGGTGCTTTTATTTTTCCTAGAACAAATTATTCCAAATAACAGATATATACAAATAGTTCCACTAAAACGAGGTTTGAAAAGTTCATCCATTTACTTAATGAAAAAATATAGAAAATAGTAAGAGTTACACTTATATTTCCTACTTAATAGCACTCATAGCTCTCAACCAAAGAATGAATGAATTTAATATAAATTCATTTCCAAGTAGTCATATATAAGATATATACTTATATATGAAATACTTGAAAATAGATTAAAATATTTTGCATTACTCCCAACCTTGAACTATACTTTTTAGTAGCCCCCAAGCTCTACTCCTTTTTTAGAGAAGAACAAATTAGTAGTTCTTTTCCAATTCACACCACCTTAACCCTAAGCAACATACTGATATTTTTTTTTGGATATAGACACAATCTTTCTTTCCCATTATGCCTTTCTTTTTGATTTAGAATTAATTTATCTCATACAATACTTTTTAAATCAATTCCACTCCATGAAATTTATCTTTAGTCATGAATTTTCTTGGTAGTCTACACAACCAATAGTTCAACTGTGGCTAAAAGAGGATTTTTCTTCTTTTGTTCCTACCCCTTCTTGGTAATAATTAATTTCAACTGTTTCCATGGAAGTTATGAGTCTAATGTCACACCATAGCCTTTAATATATTTTCAAGAATGATAAGACAAAAAATCATTTTTTTATTCAAAATAAATATTTACATTGTTGCATCATATCACTCGTCCCACTTTGACTTTTCACACACATGTTCAATATTAAAGACACAAAAATGAATTTCCTATGGGTATTATACATGGAATATGGATATATAGATCTTTTCAAATGTTCATTGCCACATATGAAAATGTAGAAACAATTAACTTATAGGAGATGAATACCATACAATTTCGTTAAGTTGGTAAGCATGATTATATCATTAGATTCAAAACCATGGTTCTATTTGCATGCATCCGTAGTCCTCACTTGAAATCACTTTGCTTTAAGTTCTAATTTTCTCACTACTGCTAGATGCATTGTTGCTGATGTTAATTTAGTGACTAAGTGATTAAGTGGTTTATTTCTAATCCATAAGCCATAATAAACAATTTTACATTATATAAAGATATCCTTATGCATATCTTACACGTATAAACTATACATAATTGTTACCTTCATTTCCTTACTTGTGATGTCATATTTTAGTAGCTATTATAATTCTTGATATACCCTTTTTTGATACATAATGAGACCTCTAAAAATACTCTATTATAATTCATAGTACAATGTTTAAGATGAAAAATGCTAATAACTATTACATTGCTTGAAAAAATCTATGATGCAATCATTTCCTTGAAATATATTAATTTAATATTAGTAATTACAAAACCAGAGACATATACATATCTATAATAAAAGAATATATTATATAATCTAGTGGAGAGACATGATTTAAACATGAAATACTTGAATCATACCTATATTTAGCTTGAGTTTCTATGGTTTCACTTCCATTATCAAGTCCAATTTCTTTGAGCCATAGCTCCCTAGCTCCAAGAGCTGGTACTAGCATGCTTTTTTCCATGGTTGTTGATACTAGATACTACTATTAAAAAGGGTTGCTAAAGCTAGAGATATTGAAATTTTAAATATTCATCATTCATATTGATAAACCTTCTTTTAGTGGCATGTTTCATGGAAGAAAACCCCAACAACCTAGTTTGACCTTAACTGTTTTCATATTGGTCATTTTTCATTTGATAAAAACCAAACTTTAAGTAAAAAAATGTATAGAAAATAAAAATAATAACTTACAAAGATATCATTTCGTTCATTCTTAGGATTAATGAAAAATAATCGGACTAATAGGAGTTTGACATCCTGGTCAATTTTATTTAATTAAATGGCTTACAAAGATATGATCCGGTTCATTTGCATTAAATACATTATTTATATATAAGCCCATAAAGTTTTTAAAAATGTAGAATTCAATTTCATTTCACTGATTGGTTTAATAGATGAAAAATTTGAAAATGAGAACTAATACAAGCTTTACTCATACACATATAGCCACAAGCTTTAGTAAGAAAAATATAACCACCCCACTATGTAGTAATAAACACAATACCATCTAATTTTATAAGAAGAGTTTGATGAAGCCAATAGTTTTATTCAACATCATATTCATATGTAGCTTTCATTGAAGATATACCATTACCAAGAAAAAACTAATAAGAAAATTAACTATAATGTGAATCTCCACATACCATATGTATTTCTCCAGAAACCTATATTCTTAAAGATAAATTCTACAATGTTTCACTATTTTTAATATTAAATAAAACTAGCCTAGATCCATCTAACTCCACATTTATCATGCACTCAGAGGGATCAATCCCTCGAGGTGAAAAAATTATTTTTGGATTGTATAATTTGAGGAAAGGTTTTCATCTCGAGGGATTTGATCCCTCTCGGCACCTTATAGATCTAGAGTTAGATGGATCTAGGTTGGTTCCAGTTGAAGGCAAAAATTTTAGATAAACTTCATACTTTGAAATTTACATAATATCTTCTTTGCTTGACATGACCATATAATTATTTTCTTTAATTTATTCTATGTTTTTGGCCTTGAATGGTTTGAATGTCTATTTTTGGATGTTTGAGTGGTTTGTGTGTGCACGTGTTTGGATGCTTTAAGTGGGTTTCGTATTTATGTGTTTAGATTTGTATGGTAATGTTTGTGAATTTAACAAAATTTGTGTTATATTTCTATATGTGTATGTAATATTCTATTAGTAATTAGTTGGTGATGAAGAAGGAATACAATCTTGTAAATAACTTGCACGAGGATTGATATTGCACATTTATTTCATTTAATTTTAGGCATCATAGTTTTCTACAACTAATTATTAATAGTTTCCCTCCAGGTGTTACTAAATATATCTTGAAGAGTAGTTTTGATTTTAAATGTGCTAAGTTACCTCAATCTCTTGAGATGATAGATATTTTTAATAACTTTAATGATAAAAATGATGAAATAAAAAATTAGAATGCAAAGTGACAATGCAATATTGTTGAATGGAAAAACAAGTGAATAATAAGAATGTATTCAATTACAAATAATGTTCATTATGATCAATCTCAACTATTTGTATTTCCACCCTTGTTAGTTTTTCCATATTTTCATATCAATTATATCAAAATTTCAGTTGAAATCGTAAACCATTCAAATATTTAACTCGAGCTATTGTAGTAAACATACATTTTCTCTCTTTCTCTATAATATTAATAGGATGAATTTATATAGCAGAAAATCAATGCACATTGTCAATAATTTTATTGTGCTTATGCTAAAATGACATTGTTAATCTAATCTCTTTAAAATTAATGTTCCATCACACATCTAGATACATCAAATCAATTAAATTGTCACTTTGCATTCATATATTTCACATCTATTTCATTTAATTTTAGTTATGGCTTTTGTTGACAACTAGCTATTAATAATGTCCCTCGAGGTATTACTAATATATCTTGAAGAGCAGTTTCAATTTTAAATTTCAGTGCAGATGCATTGATTTTAGTGTAGATGTTGATTTCTGATTTTATGTAACTGGATGTGTGATGGTGCATTAATTTAAAAGTGTCTAGATTAAAAGTGTGATTGATTTTAGTGTAAGCACAAAAAAATCATTGGCAATGTGCATTGATTTTTATGTTATAGTAATTGAACCTATTAATATTGGAGATCAAGAGAGAAAATGTAAGATTTTTACTACTATAGATTGAGTTGAATATTTGAATGTTTTACGATTTCAACTTCACTTTTCATATAATTGATATGGAAATATGGAAAAACTAACAGGGGTGACAATAAAAATAGTTGAGATTGATCATAATGAGTACTATTTGTAATTGAATACAATCTTATTGTTCATATTTTTTTTCCTTTCAACAGTATTACATTGTCACTTTGCATTAAAATTTGTATTTCATCGTTTTTATAATTAAAGTTATTAACAATATATATCATCTCAACAGATTGAGGTAATTCAATAGTTTCCCTCTAGGTGTTACTAAATATATCTTGAAGAGTAGTTTTAATTTTAAATTTTTTGAGTTACCTCAATCTGTTGACATGACAAATATTGTTAATAACTTTAATTATATAAAAATGATGAAATACAAATTTTAAATGAAAGGTGACATGTAATAGTGTTGAGTGGGGGAAAATGTGAATAATAAGAATGTATTCTATTACAAATAGTCTTCATTTTGATCAATATTAACTATTTTTATCATCAACCATGTTAGTTTTTCCATATTTTCATATCTATTATATGAAAAGTGAAGCTGAAATTGTAAACGATTCAAATATTTAACTTGAGCTATTGTGGTAAAATCTTACCTTCTCTCCATTTGTATCCAATATTAATCCATTGAATTACTATAACACAAAAATCAATGCATATTGTCAATATTTTTTTTGTTCTTACACTAAAAGAAATCACACATCCAATACATTAAATCAATAATTAATGTGTCATCAGACATCCAATTAAATTAAATCACAAATGAATATCTACACTAAAATAAATGCATCTAATGAAATAAATCAAATATGATTAGAAAATAACATCTACACTGAAATCAAATATAATAAAAAATAAACATCTGCACTAAAATCAATACATCTAGTGCAAGAAATCGAGAATAATTATAAATCAACATCTACACTGAAATCAATGCATCTAGTGCAAGCAATCAAATATCATTAGAAATCATAATCTACATTGAAATAATAACATCTAGTGCAAGCTATCAAATAGGATTATAAATCACCATCTACAATGAAAACAATGCATCTAGTGCAAGCAATCAAATAGGATTATAAATAACCATCTACACTAAAATAAATGCATATAGTGGAAGTAATCAAACTTAATTCGAAAAAATATACAATGAAACCAACGAATATAGTGAAGGAAATAAATATCATTAAAAATCAACATCTACGCTGAAATCAATGCATCTAGTTAAAAAAATTAAATAGTATTAGAAATCACCATGTATGTTAAAATCAATGCATCTAATGTAATAAATATTCTTCCATCTCTCCCCCCTCCACCTATATCTATATATCTCCCCATCTCTCCTTCTCTGTCTCTCTATCTCACCCTCAAACATACACAGTCTCTCTATCTCTCCCTTGTCACTACCTCTCTCTCTCTCTCTCTATCTCTTTGCCTTTCTTCTTATGTCCCTCTCTCCCTTTACAAATCCATCTCTTTGTCCCTCCCTCTGTCCTCATCTATCTCTCCCCACCCCCCCCCCCCACCCCAAATCCTCATCTCTCTCATCCTTCATCTATATCCCTTTCTCTCCACCCATCAAACACACACACTCTCCCTCTTTTCCCTCCAGCCTTGTCACTTTCTCCCTCACAGTATCATTTTTTCTGTCCTCCTCTCTCCCCATCCATATTTGTATCTCCTTCTCTCCCTCTGTCACTCCTCTCCTTCTCCCTCTATTCATTCCTCTTGTCCCCTCTAATTAATTTTATCTCCATCAGTGCAAGAAATAAAATAAGATTAGAAATTACCATATACACTAAAATCAAGGCATCTAGTGAAATAAATCTTCTTCTCTCTCTCCCCCCTCCATATATATATATATATATATATATATATATATATATATATATATATATATATATATATATATATATATATATATATATATATATATATATATATATCTCCATCCACCTCTAATTGTTTGTCTTTCTATTGAGCACCCCCCCCCCCCCCAAAAAAAACACATGCTCTCTCTCTCTATCTCTCTTTTCTTCCATCTCTTCACCTTCCATATATATCTCTATCTCTATCTATCACTATTTTGTCTTTCTATATCACCCCCAAAACATACACACTATTTCTCCATATCTATCTATCTATCGCTCCCTCTTCCTCTCCCTCACTTTTTTTCTTCGCCTTCTCTCCATCTCTCCCCCCTTATATAACTCTTCCATCCTTCTCTCCTCACTCTGTCTCTCTCCATCTACCTTATAACTCCCGCTCACCCTCTCCACCTTTATCTATATTTTTATTTCTTAGTAGCTCCCTCTCCCTCTCTCCCTTCCTCTCTCCTTCTCTATCTCACACCCTCACTCTCTTCCTTCCTCTCTCTCCCACCTCCCTCTATCTCTCTCTCCCTCTCTCTCTCTCTCTCCAACTATGTCATTATCTCTGTTAGGTCCCTTTCAAGACTAAGTATGATGTACGCGCCTTGGCACGATGGGCACTTGACTGAGGCATGTGTGGCGATGATGTGTGACAAGCATGCCATAGAAACGGCTAGAGTTGTGCACTTAGACAGACATGACAAGTGAAAATGGACGGGCGTGCGCCCGATAGTGGGTAGACGTGATGGGAGGCAATGGGTGAAGTCATGTTGGTGAGTGCATTCAGTGATATGAGTATGTTGTGTAGCAGTTGGGCGAGCTTGGTGCGACAAGGCGAGGTGAACCGAGCGACTTGAGTGACCCACCGATGGAAAATATGTGTGTGGTGGAAGCATATGCATTAGACAAATTTATATTGGAGGATGAGAAAATTATGCTTGCTGGGCCGACATGTAGATTGGTGACCAAGCCAATCTATGGGCATGGGCAAAGGGTCACAACACTTCATTAAAATGTGATCATGGAATGGGTATATATAAACATGGCATGGAGGTTCAAAATAATTCATTCATTCATTCGATCCCACATCACTTGGGAGAGATCTGAAGTAGCACAAGAAAGTGAATGTGCCCGCAAGATGGTCGGCTGAGCGAGAAAGGAAACTGAGCATGCATCGGAAGAGTCCTATACTTCTTGAATGCGTGTAGGCATTGTGACCTGGGGGGGTTAGGTCATGCACGAAGGCGTGTGGAATAGTGCGAAGGTGCGTCCATAAAAATTTGAGTCGAGTGTTTCAAGCAGACTATGGAGGGCACGTGTAGAAAGGGTTGAGTCAAGTCTTTTCCCGAACGTGTTTCTGAACATGTGCAGAACTAAGGGAGTTGGTGACCCAGGTGACCCGCGTACAGACCATGCACAGGTTGACGGCATCGGTGACCTAGGTGACCCAAGTTGAACGTGTTTGTGGGCAGAAGGGAAAAAACAAATTCTCAAGGGAAATTTGAGGATTTCCATGGTTGGTTGAGTTGTTGGAAGCATTGTAGCTCAGGTAAAAACTAAAGTGTTGAAGCACACCTTGGTAAGAAGTGAAAGTGGTTTACAAAAGCTTGAAATTGTATTATTATTGTAAAATTGTACATTTTTTTATGAAACATAATATCGGGCATACTCATATTCAGGGATTTTCCCCTCCCTTATATATATGGGTGTGCATGTGGATATATATTGATCTTTATGTTGCATTTATTTCTGCTGATTGAAGAACACTTGAAGATAAATTAACTAAGTGTTGAAGTAAGGTGTTGTCTACTAACCTAGTACTGATAAAGTGAAAAAGTGATGGAGTGTCACTGTAGCTATAAGTGGTTGAAAGAGTACCACAAGTATAGGGTCATGATAGTTGTATCAGAGCCTGTTTTGAAGCGGCTTTGATGAAGGAAGCAAGAATACAGCTGCAGGCTTGTAGGTGGTATTGACACTTGGATTTGGATTATTTTTTCATATTAAGACATTGACATGGGCAAGACATTGGTCAGGGCCGAAGCTACAGAACAAGACATGGAAAGTTGTAAATAATTTTAAGGGAGTAAACTTGAGACCTTACATAGGTTAGGGCACATGAAAGAAGAGAACCCACAGATTAGTACTGAACTTGAAGTCTTGGAGGAGAATGTTGAGGTGGAAATTATTTGACTTGGTTAGGAAATGGGGTAGGATAGACTTGCAGGTTTCTATAGGGAAGAAGAAGAGACCGATACATGTGAGGATGAGGACATTGCACATGTGACAATGATCAAGGAGGAACTTGATAAACAGGTTGAACTAGGACATTACACATCGCAGACATTGATTATGCAGGACACTCACTTGGAGAGCCTTCATGGAGGTATGACTTGTGTTTCATTTGAGAATTTGGAGGATGGATCGTATGCAAGGAGGAGGAAAGTGATAAATTATTTTCCAATGCCATGGATGATATCTCCTTAGATGAATATGATGGGACCTTCTACATTGGAGAAGAAAGGACCATTTTTTATAGCAGAAATTGTTAGGGAAATTTGTGACCACAGGCTAGAAGGTTCAAGTGCCCATGACGAGGGAGAAACTTGATGATATTTGTGATGGAAGGGTCATGCTTAGCCATATGGACAATTAGATAGGTGTGTGGCATGAATCCTGGACTACTTGGAGAAAGGGCACACACCAGAGTTAATTTATTATGATATATATGGGTGGGATTCTTCATGGCTTAAGACTAAGAAGGAACTCTTGGCAGACCTTTAGTGGGGAATGCAACAATGAATGAAGTACGGAGGGTGATGATTTATGATGGTAGAAGTGACCGAGGGCACTTTAGCTAGAGGATGTATACATGATGACTATAGATGTGTTAAGTCCACTCTTGATGGACACATGGAGAACCAAATTCATCGACATTTACATGAGGGAATTGTAGGACATTACGCAGATACATAATGCAGGTGAACTTATAGATATGCCACTTATGAGCATCAGGGAGGAGTTTCAACTCTAGGATGTTGAGCAGGATGGATTTGCAACTTGGCATGACACGCGTCCGACATGGTTAGGTCTAACAGGTGCACCATAGTGGCAGGTGAAGTTCTGTGTTTTGGCAGACATGATGAGCAATGACAAATGTGCGCACACCCCATAGACAGTGTAAATTATGAGAGGTGTGAGGCAAAGTCATGTTGGTGAGTGCATTTGGTGATACGAGCGCGTAGTGTAGAGGATGACCGAGCTCAGCGCAACATGGTGCGGTGACCCGAGCGACCTGAGTGACCCACCAGTGGAAAAGACATGTGCAATAGAAGGATACCCATTGGATGAATTTATATGGAATGATGAGAAAATTATGATTATTGGGTCAACATGCAGATTGGTGACCAAGCCAACCCATCGGTATGGGTGAAGGGTCACAAGACTTCACTAAAATGGGACCGCGACATTAGTATATATAAACATCGCATGGAGGTTCAAAATAATTCATTCATTCATTCGATCTCACATCACTTTGGAGAGCTTTGAAGTAGCACGAGTAAATCAATGTTCCCATAAGAGGGGAAACTGAGAGAGAAAGGAGGTTGAGTGTGTATTAGTTGACTCATGTATTTTCATTAACGCCCATAGGGCATCATGACCTAGGTGGGTCAGTTCGTACACGAAGGTGTGGAACAATGCGAAGCCGTGTGTAGAAAAAGTCGAGTTTGGTGTTTCAGGCGGACTCCAGAGGACTCGTTTAGAAAGGGTTGAGTCAGGTCTTTTCCCTAACGCATTTCTGAACATGTGAACAACTGAGGGCATCAGTGTCCCAGGTGACCCACATGCAGAACATGCATAGATTGAGGTCGTCAGTGACCTCGATGACCTGGGCTGAACTTGTTTGTGGGAAGAAGGCCGAAAACACATTCTGAAGGGAATTTTGTGCATTTCCATCATTGGTTGAGTTGTTGGAGTGAATTGTATCTCAGGTCAAAAATCAAGTGTTGAGGCACACCTTGGAAATAAGTGAATGTGACTTGTACATGCTTGTTATTATATGATTATTGTAAAATTGTACATTTGTTTATGAAACATAATATTGGGCGGACTCATATTCAGACTCATATGCATGGTTATACATGTGGATACATATTGATGTTTAGGTTGTATTTATTTACGCCACATAATTGAAGAACACTTCAAGATACATTAACTAAGTGTTGAATTGAGGCATAGTTTACTCATCTAGTATTTATAAAAATAAAAATTAAGGTAGTGCCACACCCACTATAAGTGGTTGAAAGAGTACCACAAGTATAGGGCTGTGACAATCTCCCTCCCTCTCTTCTTCTCTCACAACTTCTCTCCATCTCAAGTTCTTTGTTTCTCAATCTCACTCCCAAGCATAAACATTATTACTCCATATCTTCCCTATCACTCCCTCTCTCTCTCCACTTTTCTCTCTCGATGTATTTCTTTTTTCCTCTATTTCTCTCCTTCCAAATCCATATCTATATCCATCACCCTCTCCATTCTCTCACTCCCTCTATCTCTCCACCTCTATCACTCTATGTCTTTGTTCTTCCTTCCCATATATATATGTGTGTGTGTGTGTGTGTGTGTGTGTGTGTGTGTGTATAAAGTTAATATATATGATTAAAAAAAAACTAATATTATATTAATCTAATATTGTATTAATTAAAAGTTATTAAGTTGAATAATATTAATATCATAATATATTAATATTGATAGTAGATTTAATTATTTTTTTACATGCCATTATAACACAATTTATAATAAAACTACATCAAATGAATATTTTTGAATATTATAACATTGACCTGGAAATATTTATGTGTATAGATATTTTAATATATCCATAGGATATGGTTTTTCATTTAAAGATTCATTTTACAAATAATTAAATAAAAGAAATATTAAAAGAATTTAGAGAAAGATTTTGGATTCTTTGTGTCTAATTAACCTTTTTTAGTTATATTTAAGAAATGGTAGTGGCTTATTAAAGTGCAAAGATGTTTAAAATTTTTCCTAATTTGAAATTTTAATGTGGTAATTTTTTTTGTTAAAGGTAAATGTATGTCTCATTCAAATTCAACATGTATGATAAAAGAACTATTAAATGCATGAGATGATTGAATCATATTTTTTTTTATTTAAAAAGTTGAGCTAATTGTATTGTAGTTTCTTTAAATGATTATTTTCATTTTTGTTTTGGGTCAACATTAATTTTGTCTATTATAATTATTATTATTTATTATAAATAAAGATTATTTAGATTTTATTTATTATTTATTTATTTTATGTGTGGGGACATAGCTTAAATTTAACTTAAAACATGGATATATTCACATGGAGTCATAATAGGATGTGGAATGGGCACAATAAATATCATTATTGGTTTGTTCAAATATATTTAATTTATATTTAAGGATATAGTTCCGAGAGTCAATGCAGAGCAAGCCTATCCACTTTTCTATTATATTATCCATAAATTGGTAATATATATATATATATATATATATATATATATATATATATATATCCCGCCTCTAGTAAACTCTTCCAATTTAGACCATTACGGCTTCCATATGTGAATTCCAAACAACCAATAACATCTGAACTTTAACTTATTTGGCTTCTCTTCGTATTGGAACTAATTTCATTTCAATCAATGGGAGGGCATTGCAAGAAGTCATCAAATTTAAAAAGCAAGTCTTAATTTTTATTAGAAGGGCATATATTCATGTCTCCTTTCCATAATGAAAAAATTAAAAATAAAAAGCATTTCAATTGATGACAACATATTATTTTTACATTTCATTTTCAGAAAGGAAAAATCAACAATCTGTATGTTAATAAAGGACTGTTACATATACAACTGTGAATAAGGCTCCATCTTGCATTGCTTAAATCTATCATTGGAAATTCAAACATGAGTATTGAAGACATTATTATAATAATTTGGATGGATACCACCGAGATAGAAGAGGTTGGAAAAAGTAGGGAAGTTGGAATTAGGGCCCATGGAATAGGATGGAAGTTGAGTAGTACCATTAGACATCTGTTGTGGGATTTGTGTAGGGATGTTGTTGGTACTAGCACCCCCTCCACTATTCCAGTCACAATTTTGGGAATTTGGGCTAGAAGTCGAAGATGTGGGAAGAGTTTTCATCATTTAAAGGGAACATGGATATTCTTGTACACCTAGTGAATGAAGCATTTGTCTCTATTTGAAAATATTAAGGGAGCTCTCGTATTTTTTGGTGGAGAGAGAATCTAGATTAATTCGAAGGAATATTCTGCAACAAATCTTCATAGAAAGTATTTGAATGCAGCTACTTTTTATTTAAATACGAAAACAATTTCTAAACACAAAAATCAGGGTTAATCAGAAGCAATATATTGAACAGAGGGGCTGCTTTGAGGTTAATCAAGTCTTGGAAGATTGTGGTTAGCTAAGATTATTGGTTGAAATTTCTTCTATGTTATCATACTCATCCAAAGTATATTTTCAATAAGCATAGATGGATCTCAAGATTTATCACCGATATCAGGAGAAACAATTCAGGTGTCTATTCAAAATTTTTATTACTCATGCCTTAAATAATGGATCAGGGCAATTTTTATTGGACCAACTATCAATGCATTCTTCCTATTAAGTTCCACTAAATCACATAGTTGCAGATTTTGAGTTATGGGCTCAACATGAATTAGTGGCCAGGTCAAGTGCTTACAAGAAACTACCACCTTGTGCTGGTGTGTTAAAAATGGAAAGATGATCTTAAGTTGTTCATCAAAATTTTTCTTGGAGAGAAGGATATTCCACATCTAAGTCCACTAGATGTTTTTTTTCCTGGATTGTTATCTGCTCTTGAGCCAAAGATAGTCTTTTTTCTCCTAAAGTGGATACAAAATTTATCAGCAAACTGTATTGAGACACTTCCAGAAATGGTCATGAGAAGCATAACAAAAGGAAAAAGGAAATTGACTGTTTTTTTAAGAGGACACAATGATCTCTTTTCTCTAGCATTTACTCGTATTGAAGATCACCATTCTAATAATAAGGAGTCATTTTGTCTAGAAATAACCCTAGTCAAACATTGTCAATGCATTAGGGATATCTTTTTTAACTTCATAAGTAGATATGTTCTAAATCATTGCTAGAAATTATTTGCCAGTTGGTTTCATACCAAAGTGTTTTTCTCATTTTCAACATCCAAAACATGGAATTTTGAAAGATAATAGTTTGAAACAACATAAATATTTGAATTTTACTAGCATTTCTTGGCAGACTTTGAATATGAATTTTAATGTCACGTCCATGATGTTGTATAGGATAAGTGTCATTTTGAGAGGTAACAGAAGAGAAATTTCTTGACATTGATTTGGGAAAGTCTTATATGTCGACCTTCATCGTTCATAATAGATGTCAAATTCTTTATTTTTCTTGTGGTTGAATCGAATGTACCATATGGTTTTACTTTGGGAAGAAATCTTCTCTTCCCAAACAGAAAAATGGGAGAAGAGTCTCCATAATTGAGGTCCAGAGCAAGAAAAACAGTGTTATATTGACTAGATCTCTTATTCCGCGTGACTGAGAGATTGTACAATTGAAGACCCTTAGAGTAGGTTTCACAATTGGCATTCATATCCATTAGCATACTTTGTAGAAATGTGAAATATGGAAAGTGAAATATCGACCATGCATGTATCATAGAGATTGAGAGGGGTTTGAGTGGATTACTGGAAGATTGATACTTCCTCTTTGTATTGCTCAAAGTGAGAAAGGGTGGAAAAATAATTAACTATTGTTGGAGATGGATTTTCTTAGGATTTCATCACTGTTTTTAATAATTATTATTGCGAGGGGGCACCAAGGCCTTGCTCCTAGAAGGGTGTAAAGAATATTCTTTTATAGTGGTGGAGCTGCCCCAATAAGGTTTTATAATAACAACTTCGTGGGAGCCTGCGGGGCTGAGTATTATGTTTCATCTCGATTATTTTATGAATTTACTATCACGAATAGGGGAGAATAAAAAAAGGAAGGTTCATATTGGAATTCATCATCCTTTGTGCCAACGAGATCGGTGAGCCCTATTTCTAGAAAGACTCATAGGATCGATCATGAATTTGACAGTGTTCACGTAGTTGTTGCAATAATCGAGAAGAAAAATTAATGAGAAAGAAGTTGAGACTGCAGCTAGCGAGCTCAATATGGAGAAATGAAAGGGGAAGGGTTTGGTCCATTCCACTTATTGGGGGTTTATCCTGCCTGTGTCTTTTGCCAAGATGGATCACCATGGCCATGGAATTCATTTAGAGTGAGTCAACAACATTTCTTTCATTTTGTGGGAAATTATGGGAAATTTGGAATTAGTATAAGTAAGAGGAAATTTAAATAGAAAGATGAGGATATTTAGGTATTTTTCCATGCTTGTTGAAATTCATGAAGGGTTTTTAATTTACAGCCTTGGGAAAGCATCACATTCCAAAGACATTATGTGAGAAGTTTTTTTATTAGACTATGAAGGCGGTGAGAATTCCAATGGATTTTTTCTTTAGGGGAAACAAATACTGTAAATAATCAAGGTTTGGGCATCTATTTTCTTGAAATGATTTTAGATGAGTGATTTTGAATATGTCCGAGGAAATTTTGTTATATATTAATGCAGAATAAGTATGATATCCGAGTGATGATGCTAGGGATTTTCATTGTTGTCCTAGGAATGGTGGGGGGAATGCTCCTCGATTATAAGTCCCTCTGGAAATTGCAGCACAACACTGGATGGATAAAGGTTCTTCTAGAAGAACCCGAGAATGAGATAATGACCTTATGACATTCATGCAAGTGGAAAAGCCCAATTGGTTTGAGAGAGCCTTGGTCTTTGCAATGCAAGTAGTCTTCTTCAATGCATATTTCCTCATGTACATCTTTTCCCCCAAAATTGCACACATTATTGTGTGTTACCTTGAAGAAGAGGTTGTCTACTCCTATACTGAATTTCTCAAGGAACTTGACAATGGAAAAATTCCAAATGTTCTAGCCCCTGCCATAGAAATATATTATTAGAGGCTTCCAGTGGATTCAATACTAAGAGATGTTTGATCTGACTCGAATGTGGGCTTATTAACTCTTCATTTGAGATGGCAGCACAAAAAAAAAAAAATCAAAACCGAAACAGATTTATGAATGTGCAATAGATGATTCAGAATCTGGAATGGCTCTTTCACTGCAAAAAGGGATTTGTTTTTTGTAGACTGTATTTCTTCTCCAATTAGATAGGATGAAAATGAAAAATCCTTCACAGTGGTAGGGAATATTAGTCACGGTTGAGCGTGCCATTATTATTTTTGCGTTGGAGTTGATAGCTAAAAATTGAAACTCAACAACTGCCACTCTCCAGCTCTCTTACTCTTTTTCAATGCAGCAACAACCTCTAAAAACAATCAAGAGCCCAGAGTCTAGTCACTAGTGGCAGGGGTACCCTAGGTCTATACGATGTAGATGTAGTGACCAATTCACAAGTCAAATTGTAGTAAATTGGTAAATTGTAGTTAAAACACTGGATTTTTATAAAATGTCCGCATAGTGACATTTCATAAAATTATTCAATTTTTTTAAAAAACTTGTAAACCTCGGATTTTAAATTTTTTTTAACTAGCAAATTTTGTTGAATACTTCTCTCATGTGCCAGAGGCCTTGTGAAAGGCTCTAATGTGTTCAATTTTAAACACTGATTGCAAGAGCTATCCGAAGGGAAGCTTCGTAGACTTTATAACCGGCTTTGAATTGTGGGCTCACCTCCTCTCAATCGTATCCAGACTTTGTTACAGAAAGGACGGAGGTTTTAATAGTAGGTTGTAATCCTCCTCTAATTGAGCTTGTGAAAAAGTGAGCATTTGTATGATGAGATTCAGTTCAAGAACCTTTTGGCCAACTCAAAGAGGATTGCGCCTTTCTCTCACTAAGGAAATTGTAGCTGCTTCGCCCAAAATACTTGTGGCGGTATTTTTTATCATCGACTTTCTGTAAACGGTGGGTTTCGTTACGTCTGAAATTAAAAAAATGTATTTATTTTTTAATTAGTATGCTAAATAAATTCATTAAAAATAAAGAAATTTAATAATTATATATATTAATTAATATCTATATAAATATACAAATAAAAGAAATAACACGGTATATTGTTGGTGGAGATTAACGTTTTTAATTATATATCACAATTTCATATTTATTCCTTTTAACTTAAAAAAAAAAATCAAGCTATCAAATAAACCAAAATATTACAAATAAGTAAGCTAGTGCGAATTATTCAATCTACTAAATCTAGATAACAAAATGGCAATTATTCTTTACTATTAACTATTATAATCATGAATTTAATGCAATATATTAAAAATAATATGTTATAATTTTTATTATAATACGGTACCCAACCCTAATACTAAATTTTATTAATTATAAAGTATTAATAAATTATAATTCGTTTTTTTAGTATTAATAATTTTATTTATTATTTTAATATTAATATTTATATCTATTTGTATAGCAATATAATATTTGTGTATTAATATTCATATATCTTGAGTGGGTATAGCATGTGTTTCCTTCTAAGAGGTCACAGGTTTAAAACCAAAAAGAGTAGAGTATGTATGCTTTTGTAGACATAGCAGTCAAATAGCTACCCAATGGTGGGTCCCGTCTTCAACAAACAAGGGGGCCTCATACCCCATTTTGGTGTGTGGCCTGATGCTCACCTTAAAATTAGATAATAGTAATAATAATAATAATAGTCATATTTATATTGATATCATTATGATTTAAGTTATCATATTATAGTATTTTAATATTAATATTATAGTTTTATTATTAATATTTTTTTTGTAAGCTTGGTAGGACTACTTCTTCATCATGTCCAATATATCACAGATTGGGATAGGGTATTGAAGCAGTGACTTCACATCAAGGAGTGCCTTAACAAATCACCTAATCACTGTCTATCGAAGTCCCTATCTATCCAAGATGAAATGCAAAAAGGTTTGTAGGCCTCGTGGTTGCTAGTTGGTACCTTAAATTCACATGGGTGCAATGTTTGCATACAATCTGTTTGGGTACATAATACCTCATTGGAAATACCTATCTAAGGACAATATATTTTTACTAGGGAAAGGGAATTTCATGATAACCCATTGCCCCTCATATTGCTAAAACAATATTCCTTAAGGGCCTTAAAATGACCCTTGAAGTTTGGGACCAAAATGTCATAGAAAAAATGTTAATAAATAGAGAACCATTGAGATAGTTGAAGAGGTGGGTGGCCACCGATATCCACCTATATTAGTATTCCCCCCTTAGGAAGCAATTTTCTACATTGGGTCAATTTCCCTCATTAAATGGAGAAGCATCTAGTAAATTTAGCTCCTAGTGAGATGCATTCCTTCATGAAGAAATTTTCCTACTTTAACAACCTAGCTATTGGGTTCAAGCCAAGTAAATGGGTAATACTTAATTCAAAATTATTTTCATCCACAACATTTATGACTCTGTAAGGCCCTATTGGAATAGCTAGAACAACCCCTAATTTTTGGACATAAGCCAAAAATTTGGAGTCCCCGTATTTTTTTTTCAAGAGTTAAACATATCCATATTTAAGATTATTGGAATCCTCTTAATATATGAAATTAACAAAGTAAGGGTAACCTCACTTTTGCATCTTTGAAAATTGCATAGCGCATCACACCTTCTCTTCATATTACATCACACTTCCTCATTGTGCGACACAATTCTCCCTCATGGAATAGTGTATCCTATATCCTCAATGCAATGTAAGCCCTCAGCATAATGTAGCACATATTTTTAGTGCATTGCATTGCCTTAATTCTTGTCGCACCCTTTCTTGTGAAAGATCATTTATGGCTAATTTAACACCCTTAATGTGTGTGAAATTGTATATATGTGCCCCCCTAAATTCATTTTTAATTTTAATATTTATTACAAGAGCCCCTTGTTCATTTACACATCACATCATATTAATGTTGTTCCTATCCTCTTAAGTTGTGCACCACTGCTAAGGATGTAATGGTCATGCTCCATGTCAAGTAGGCCTTTGCATATGACTTTTTAATCATTAGCTTATTTACATTACCTTTACGTGACCTTTCAGATCCTTAATATTTTTATATCTTGAACTATGATATATACACAAGAGCACACACATTCTAACCCTTTCTTTAGTTGATGTCTCTCCCACTCTTTGTCACACCCTCTAAACCATCAATGCCCTTTTAGATTCATTCTTCATCATTGAAGTTCTTATTTCTTTCGACACAATGTGAGCCAACCTTCCACTTTCCTTCAGCCTAGCACAATGGAGCTATGGGTTGTAACCAGGCCATGTATTATAGCCAATTTTTTCTCCTTTTCTCACTGTGTTATGGAGAGAGATTCACACATATTCCTTTGTATTCCTTTTGTGCTACAATGCTATATTAGCCTACAATCTACTTTCCATCCTTGTGCTGTGACATGAGATTATTTTCTAACCTATCACCCTTCATGCATTTCATCCTATATCCCCTCTACATTCTACATTTTTTCTCTTTGTAATGGTGAAAACCTTGCACCGTATCTAGTCAAGTAGATTACGCCACTGTAATATTTACCATAACACACTCTACCTCCATTTACATCTTTCCATTTGTAACACCCCTAGTTCTATGCTTTTAAATTGAAATTTGAACAAATCAAAAGGGGAGTGGACCCCAATGGAGAAACAATGTGAAGATTTTATTCAAATAATTATTAATGAAAAAAATGGAATATTTATGTGTGCCCTATGAATAGAATGATATTGGAGATCTTAAAAACCTTAATCCATGAGGATGTGGATAAAGTTTGATTTTCCCAAAATCCTTTCAGAAAACCTTGAAAGGAATCTTACTAATTTAGATTAGAAGAGAAAAATGTAATCTCCCCAATGAAGAGGAAAAAAATTAGGAAGAGGTGGAAAAGCTGGAAAAGCGGAAAAGACAGCTTTAAAGTCCCTCATCGAGGGAAGCCTAGGAAAAACTAGGAAAAAAACATCCTGAAAATTCTGGACGCAGAATTTACAAACAATTTTGGGAAAAACATGGCTTAAGTAAGCTGTTTCGTGAGAGACAAAGGGTGGTCTATGCAAGGAAGCAAGGATCTCAGCTCGGGGGTGAGTTAAGGAGATAAAACTCTACGGTTCGGAGGACTAGTCATAGTTCCTGGTATGCATACCTAGCTAAAATTTTATCTATTTTAAATGATTATCAATTATATATTACATGATGTGTCAATTGAAAAAGGATAAGGTATAATTTTGTGAAGTTTTTGAATATAAGATTTAGAGATTTGATTTATTTTTAATTATCAATTTGTATCATGATCTATATGTCAACACCCATACATTTAACAGTTTCTATTGCTATAGTAACATGTGAATTTGTCTAGTTGTATGGATAAAATAGAGTTAAATCCAAATTCCAAAATGTCTAAATCAGATGACCGATTTACATCTAATGTTACAAGTTTAACGCAAAATAATTATGTTCCATTTAAATAGTTAAAACTGATAATGTGCACTGACACAACTTTTAAAGTAAAAACATCAATAGATGTAACTAAATTTTAGATCTGAGTTATAAGAGTTCCATAGCTGACAAGGGTATACAGATACCATTAAACAAAGTATTAAATAGGAGCGAACCAGTATTAAAAAAAGTAAGTATAACGTGAGTAAAATGGAAGATTCTGTTACAAATTCTACTTTAATTCATTTAGATAGCATTCCTAGTTCAAAACAAAAATAGTGGGTGCAAACTATCCAGAATTTATCATTCTCTAGGTGAAAGTTAAGAATATCCTACACATATACTATATGCGGTGGTAGAAAATATCATTTTCTTCAACTGCAAAAAAAAAAAAAAATAGTAAGAATAAATCTAGATTTATATTTCAAGATTAAGCTTTAAACTTATGGATGAAACTGATTGTATACAGGACTACAACATTAAATTTTGGCATAAGTTTGGCTAATAAAGTACATATGTTATATACCAGATATTATCATTGGAAATTATGGGTTCAAATATGTTATCTTTATACCAGTTTTAGTCTCAGTAACAACTATATGTATAAAGTAGCAACTTCCTTTAGGAATTAATTATGGACAAAATGTCAAACTATAAACTTGCAGTGTAATTCTTCAGTCAAGCCTATAAAAGAATTTGAACAATATATTAAATTGAGAGTAAGATCTACAAGTGTTAAAAATATATATTTGTGTTATAAAATAATGAAAATGACATTAATAAAGGGATATTTAGTCACCATAGTCAACTTTAAAGCTATATATGTTCTATTATAAAGAAATACAAGAAATCACTATATTAATAAACATAACATAAACCATTGCGAATACAGGAAAACTATGTTTGGTATCCCAGCGATTTCGCGGAAGGAAGCAAGCAATTTTAACCAACATGGGATGAATTATAATTCTTCACTAACCTTATGCTCCAAAATTGTGAAATATCTAAGTTTCATCATTTATATAACCGTACTTAAAATCCAAGAGTCAATGGGAAAAAGTATTAAAATAAAATTTATATAGTATTAATTCAATATGCATTTCCGCCAAACGGAAAATGGAAATTTACTGAAAGAAATGATACATAAATAAATATTTAACAGTGTTCCTGGTTTTGGGCAATCTGGAAGGAAAGCCGATAGAGTAAAAACTTCCATAATAAGGAAACCGACCTGCTTAAACAAGTTAGACAAACAGGCTAATAAATATTGTATTTAACTTTAACCCAGTTTCCGTGAAATATCAAAACAACAGCGCGAACTACCTACATATTACAGCAGATTCATTAGTCATTTATGCATCAAAAAATAATAAAAATAAAAATGAAAATGATAATGACGGGAAACTATTAAATACTGTGTGAAGGCTGTCACCTTAAAACGCTAGCCAGATCACTATATTTACAATGACAACAAATGACTGTTAGAGAATATTCAGAGGTATACGAAACAATCGAAATTATTAAAAGATACCTTTTACTTCTAAATCCAAGGAAGATGAGAAATAAATATATAATCATAACAACACTGGCAAGAAAGTTTGAATAAAATCAAATGTGAATCGATTACCCCTCAAAATGCGATGGTGGAGGAGCTTAAGTCCAGGGCACAATGAAATTCTCAAATCAAAATTTCGAGTTTCTTGCAATGGATTTGTCAATAGCAAAAATGAGAAAATCAATAATAAGGTATGAAATGAAAATGTAAGTGAAAATAAAACAATTTAGAAAATGAAAACTAGACGGGAAAATAATAAAACTATAGTACCATCTCGAAAGATTTTTTTTTTAACTCAACCCATCGAATGAGAGAAAGAAAGATGTATAACCCAAACGACATAGCTTACCAGTCTCAATTTAGTCTGAATTAGACACTGTCTTGGTCATGCATATGGTGAAAACTGCTCCCAACGTATTCAGCCCAAGAAAACCAGTTTCACTTCGGCAAAAAAAAGAAAAGAAAACCAAACAGAGAAATTAAGGGAGTAAATTAGGCCTTTTAATTAAAAGTTTGTCGTAAACCCTAGTGGATCTGGACCTTACAAGTGTCGACCGATTGATAACCATCACCTGGATCCACTGCTTGATTTTGTTTTGAAGCGCCAAACCTTCATGTGAAATTGTACCAGAAACTTACGGTTGTGGCAGGAAAATTTAAAGCATCGGAAAGCAAAGTAATGGCTACGAACATCTCAAATATGGTGCTCGTGTCTCAAGAAATCATATTATGAGCTGACCTTAGGAACATGTCTCCTCAATTTTGGATACTGAGCAGATGTAATTAAATACACTTGGGTTGATAAGAGTTTATGTACGATAACCACTTCATAAGTATATAATGTAATATTTATGTGGAAATATGTTAAACTTTGATAATACAAAGGTTTTAAGATGAGACTTTAGATATAATCCACTTTAAGAAGGATAATATATATATATATATATATATATATATATATATATATATATATAATTGAAAATTGAAAATTTATCTAGTGAACAAATCTTACGTATATACATTTCAATACAACTACAAAAAAGTGCAATCTAAGCGAATGGTATAATTGAGATATGGGAAATGATAAATTATATGCAATTGGGATAAGCATTAAAGAAATTAATAAATATGAAAGTATATCAAAAATAGAATAGATGTCTTTTTCCTTAGTGGTTATATAGTCATATCAATTTATAAATATACAAATATATAGGTATAAGAGAGGTATATAAATGGATCGTGTTCCATTGTGGCTATATATTACAGTTGGTTATATACGTGGTTACAATAGAGGGTATAATAGGGGTTATAATTTAATATTGGTTATAAAGTTAAAATTTTATAGTGGGTAATGTTCCATCTATTACCTCTTTAAAAATTGTGGGTATATTTATATAGTTATAAAAGTGGAAGAAGTGAAAGTGGAAACATGATATGTGTAGTACATCAAGAGGCCTAACACATAATTATATGTTTGTACATTGATTTAAAAGAATACGACCATAAGGATGAAGTGGAAGAGAAATTATAACCCCAAAAAAAGAAAAAAAGAATAGATGAGAGACATTACAAATGGTATGAAAGCTTTAGCTAAAACACTGGGTAAAGCATGTGGTCACATAGAAATATATGCTGTTGTAAAAAATTTTCTAATGTTAAATTTATGAACAGTAAATAGTATTGAAAGGTACAGCTGCGAAACCTAACTGAAGGGGATGCATTGTATGTAGATCTGGGTGGTGAAGAAAACACACAAGATTCAAATGCTCCATTGATAGTTATGATTACATAGAATGCAAGGAGAAATTGCACAGCTTAAAAACCACAATGACAAGCTATCTTTAGCTAGGGAGGAGCAAGACAAACTCATAAAGGGAAGTGTCAATTTCTCAAAAAAATCTGAGGAAGAGGATGCCTCTAGACAGTAGTCTAGGAGGAATAAACAATTCGAAAGAATTCTAGGAAAAAACAAAATTACTTACACCTTCCCCCTATGATGGAAAATGAAGGATTATATTGCAGTTGGCTGTGAAAGAAGGTATAAAACGAGATACATATTAAAAAAATATAGAGTGGAATTCAAAGTTAAAGATTATTTCGAATTGGATTGTTGCGTATAAAAATCCATGATTTAATACTTATATGAGATTTAACCGTTGTAATAAGAGAAGGAATGGGTAAGGTGGTAATAATTGCCCCGAACCCTTAATTCCGTAAATGGAAAAAAAATATGGGGTAAGTTTAAAATACTAGATACATATAAACTAACAGGAAATAATCTGGTCTTACAAGACAATTGTAATTGAAAGTAGAATATGCTATTATCGATATATAAGCATACTGAAGTAATTAAGGTGGTAGGTGAAAAAAGTACATAACAATGTGACATATCGTTGAGAAATTTTAATAAGCTGGATATATCACATTAAATGGATATTTCTGAAGTATTATTGTTCAGTAATTCAATAACAGCTAAAGCAAAATCGAACAAAAATGACACGGTTAGTGATATGCACATAGAAGAAAAACTGTCACTAATGCATATGTGGAGGTCTTCGAGTTTCATACCTGCCCAGATAAGAAGATGTCAGGTGACATTATTCTCAAAATTGAGGTGAGTGAAAAAAAAATTATATATACAATTTCACTGTGAAATGGATTCAACCCTACCTGCATGAAAACAATAGGAAGGCAGAGCTTAAACATAAATTTATACATAATTTCATACTTTAGACATGCCATTAGAAAGCATATGAATTCTGTGGTAGAATAAAAGAATCTAGAGAAAATTTAAAATAATTTTTCATATATGAAAAATATGAAAAATATGCTCTGTGCTGACTAAAGAACTTAGATGCGCTTCGGCCAAAGACAGGAAGATTTCGGAAAGCTGGAATTTTGTATAGAAATGGATTTATCAAAATTCAAATATATCTAAAATATATAAGTAAAGAAACTACACCAGGAAAATTATAGAAGGAAAACGGTAAAATACCTATCTATCGTTTCAACCAGTGTAAACGATAAGGTTGTGAGTGCCAGGAGTTTGTTGGAATGCAACGAAAAATAGTAATAGATTACATATATCACTATAAAAGAAAATTCAGTATTACTGAGAGCTAATAATTACCTAATGTAGTAATTATGGTTAACAAGAAAAACTAATGGGTGGTGTAGAAACCCTCTCAAAATTCCAAGAATTGAATATGAACTAGAAAGTTGTACATTATTGCACGTTTTAGACATATTGTCACTAGGTATATGAATTTCATAAAAGAGGTTAAAGAATATTTAAAAGAATTTTCTAGATATGCAATATAAAAGACATGAATCTGTGAACCTAAATGGGGTTTGACAGAAGATAGGAGAAATTCAAAAAGCCAAAAATTTGCTACCGAATTTTCATAGCCAATTTTTAAATAATTTAACATGATACCAAGTACAAACGAAAATTGTATAGAGTTCAATATTTTCCATTATCTATTTTGATGAGGGAGAAAACATGAATAAACTGGGTAGGATAACAGAAAATACCTACCAAATCGTTGAAAGAAAACAATTCATCGAAGTGTAGCGATGGATATGCAAAAGTCAGCTAGAAAAGTGCAACAAATTTTATTATGTGGGATAAAGATAAAAAACTGAAATATAAACTGGTAGTAAAAATTCTAGACCCCAAAGATAGTAAGAGGATAGTTCTGGATGAAATTACATATTTAATTCCAAATAAGGAAGTTAGTTATAAAATGAAGAGTAAACCACGTGGTATATCAAAAAAATTGGCAGGAATTAAAATAGAATCCATAGGAAGTACTACTGATGTGAAACCTAAGTAAGATCAAGTAGATCCTTGCTAGGGCATGTTGGTTCAAAGGGGAGATAGAACTTGAAAGAAAAGAATAGATTTTTGAAAAACAAAAATTTGAATTGAAATTCTATAGGACAATTGGTCATGTTTTACAAGTCAAATAAATCATAATATAAAGAAAAAAAAGGAATTGGGATATAAATTTGTACAAAACTAGAGGAGCAGTTGTAAAGCTCAAGAAGAATGAAATTAGTTGCAGTATGGATATATCTCCTTTGTAACTCAGCTAAAAGAATATAAAAAATTACGTTGACTTGGTAGTAAAGGTTTTGTTGAAATGTATGTTTGAGAAAAAAAATGAGAAGGGTTTGATTCAGGAAACAAAAGAATGAAAGTGGAAAACCCACAAAAATAAAGAACATAATAAACAGACTTGGTGTTTTCAATTCCTTAATAAGTGAAAGTAACAAAAAAAAGAGGGGTTGATAAATATCTCAAGTGAGAAAGAACTTATAAGTGTAAAATTTGAAGGTACATAAATCATGTGACCCTAACACAACATATTTGGTAGAAAAAAAAAATTACCATAAAATGTCCTTAACTCAGACATAAATATGACTCAAGTTAAGTTCAAGAATTAGAATAGTAAAGGGTTGTACTTATCTGAGAAAAAAGAAATGAAAAAAAAAACTCAGGGAAAAATGTTACTGAGAGAAAATGAACCCTAGTATCAACCAAAGATCTGAATACTATGACTAACTCAAAAAAGAAATAGTAAGTTGATTGAAAAATGGAGTTGATCTAGAAATGGCTTGATTTATAAATTGAAAAAAAAAACTTTCAATTACTATAAGGCCGAAACTACAGACTGAGATGAAATTCGAGGATCTACAACACGAACTAATATACTTGATAATAAAAGAATTCAAATGTAAAGTATAAATTGAATTTTAGACCTTATTATTGAGCCTAATTATTACTAATTGAAATGATCGTTTGAAAAAAATCAAATAAGTGAGGAGGTACTTGAAGTACAGAAATGAACTGAAAAGAAGGGGAAGTAAAACCTCTGCATAGTATAAAGTTGGTTTTCTAAGTTTATGAAATACTAATGAAAAGTTATAATGTTCTTTAACCAAGTGTGTAACAGGAATTGTACACTCCGGAAAAAAGAGGCAAAGGTGAAAATGTGTGCAGAGAATTCACCAAGAAAACCAAGAAATCCAAGCTAGACCAGGTTTACATGAGGAGCTACTCTCACCGAAAAACATGGAAGGATAAGTAGTGGTGCTAAAAGTGAACTAAACTACTATGAACCTGAATGATTTTTCTAACAACTGAATTTATTGAAATTACTAGAGTTTAGAATGTTGTTGTAAATATCAATATAGGTATATGATATTACTTATATGAATTGCTATGAATTGTGGATAGAGAGAAAGAAGAATAAAAGATGTTTCCAGATAGACTTCTTGAAATGAAGTAGGAATAAAATCAAATTCCAAAGGGCATTAGTAAGTAGAGTGGGAACAGAGGAAAGACTGGTACTCTGAAGAACAACTGATCGAAGATGGGAGCAAAGATGAAGGAGGAATCCTCGTCTTGAGTTGAATAATCAACCTCAAAGTGTAACACTGAGGACGATGTTAAGTGTTGGGGGGGGGGATATGTAACACCCCTTGTTCTATGCTTTTGTATTGAAATTTGAACAAATCGAAAGGGGAGTGGACCCCAATGGAGAAACAATGTGTGTATTTTATTCAAATAATTATTAACGAAAATAAATGGAACATTTACATGTGCCCTATGACTAGAATGAGATTGGAGATCTTAAAAACCTTAATCCATGAGGATGTGGATAAAGTTTGCTTTCCCAAAATCCTTTTAAAAAACCTTGAAAGGAATCTTACTAAATTAGATTGGGAGAGAAAATTCTAATTTTCGCAATGAAGAGGAAAGTAATTGGGAAGAGGTGGAAAAGCTAGAAAAATGGAAAAGACAACTTTAAAGTCCCTGATTGAGGGAAGTCTAGGCAAAAACAGGAAAAAAGCATCCTGAAAATTCTGGATGCAAAATTTAGAAACAGGCTTGGGGAAAATATGGCTTAGGTAAGCTGTTCTATGAGAGACAAAGGGTGATCTATCCAAGGAAGCAAGGATCTCAACTTGAGGGCGAGTTAAGGAGATAAAACTCTACAGTTGGGAGGACTAGTCATAGTTCCTGGTATGCATGCCTAACTAAATTTTTATCTAGTTTATATGATTATCAGTTATATATTACATGATGTGTGAATTGAAAAAGGATAATGTATAATTTTGTGAAGTTGTTGAATATAAGATTGACAGATTTGATTTATTTTTAATTACCAATTTGTATCATGATCTGTATGTCAACATCCATACATTTAATATCTTTGTTACTATAGTAACATGTGAATCTGTATAGTTTTATGGATAAAATAGAATTAAATCCAACTTGAAAAATGTCTAAATCAGATGAATAATTTACATCTAATGTTAGGAGTTTAACTTAGAATAATTATGTTCCATTTAAATAGTTAAAACTGATAATGTCCAATGACGCAAATTTTAAAGTAAACAGATCAATAAATGTAACTAAATTTTAGATTTAATTTATAAGAGTTCCATAGATGATAAGTGTATACAAATACCACTAAACAAAGTATTCAATAGGAGCGAACCAGTATTAAACAAAGTAAGTAAAACGGGAGTAAAGCGGAAGATTATGTTATAAATTCTACTTTAATTCATTTAGATAATATTCCTAGTTCGAAACAGAAATAGTGGGTGAAGATTATCTAGAATTTATCATTCTCTAGGTGAAAGTTAAGAATATCCTACATATATACTATATTTGGTGGTAGAAAACATCATTTTCTTCAACTACGAAAAAAATAGTAAGAATAAATCTAGATTTATATTTCAACATTAGGTTTTAAACTTATGGATGAAACTAATTGTATATAGGACTACAAAATTAAATTTTTGCATAAGTTTGGCTAATAAAGTACATATGTTATATACCGGATATTACCATTGGAAATTGTGGGTTCAAATATGTTATCTTTATACCGGTTTCAGTGTCACTAACAACTATATGTATAAAGTAGTAAATTCCTTCAAGAATTAATTATGGACAGAATTTAAAACTATAAACATGCAGTGTAATTCTTCAGTCAAGCTTGTAAAATAATTTGAACAATATATTAAACTAAGAGTAAGATCTACAGGTGTTAAAAATATATATGTGTTTTATAGAATAAGAATAATGAAATTAATAAAGGGATATTCTGTCACCATATTCAACTCTAAAGCTATATATTTTCTATTATAAATAAATACAAGAAATCCCTATATTAATAAACAAAACATAAACCATTGCGAATATAGTAAAGATATGTTTGGTATCCTAGCGATTTCGTGGAAGGAAGCAAGACATTTTAACCAAGATGTGATGAATTATAATTCTTGACTAACCTTATGCTCCAAAATTGTGAAATATCTAAGTTTCATCATTTATATAACCATACTTAAAATCCAAGATTCGATGGGAAAACGTGTTAAAATACAATTTATACAGTATTAATTCAATATACATTTCCGCCAAACAGAAAATGGAAAGTTACTGAAAAAAATTATACATAACTAAATATTTAACAGTGTTCCTGGTTTTGGGCAATCTGGAAGGAAAGCCGATAGAGTAAAAATTTCCAGAATAAGGAAACTGACCTGCTTAAACAAGGCAGAAAAACAGGCCATTAAATATTGTATTTAACTTTAACTAGGTTTCCGTGAAATATGAAAACGATAGCTTGAACTACTTGCACATTACAACAGATTCATTAGTCGTTTCTGCGTTAAAAAAAAAAAAAAAAAAAAAAAAAAAAATCAAAATGACAATGAGTGGAAATTATTAAATACTATGTGAAGGTTGTCACCTTAAAATGGTATCCAGATAACTATATATGCAACAACAACGACTGACTGTTAGAGAAGATTCAGAGGTATACGAAACAATCGAAATTATTAAAAAATACCTTTTACTTATAAATCCAAGGAAGATGAGAAAAAAATATATGATCATAACAACACTGGCAAGCAAGTTTGAATAAAATCAAAGGTGAATCGATTACCCCTTGGAATGCAATGGTGGAGGAGCTTAAGTCCAGGGCACGGTGAAATCCTCAAATCGGAATTTCGAGTTTCTTGCCATGGATTTATCAATAGCAGAAATGAGAAAATCAATAATAAGGTATGAAATGAAAGCGTCGGCGAAAATAAAATAATTTAGAAAATGAAAACCAGATGGAAAAAGAGTAAAATGATAATACCATCTCGAAAGAATTTTTTTTTAACTCAACCCCTCGAATGAGAGAAATAAAGATATATAGCCCAAACGACATAGCTTACCAGTCTCAATTTAGTCTGAAGCAGGCACCGTCTTGGTCATGCATATCGCGAAAACTGCTCCCAACGTATTTGGCCCAAGAAAACCAGTTTCACTTCGACAAAAAAAGAAGAAGAAAACCAAACAAATAAATGAAGGGAGTAAATTAGGCCTTTTAATTAAAGCCTGTGGTAAACCCTAATCGATCTAGACCTTACAAGTGTCGACCAATTGATAACCATGACCTGGATCCACTGCTCGATTTTTTTTTTGAAGCACCAAACTGTCACGTGAAACTGTACCAGAAACTTACGGTTGTTGAAAGAAAATTTCAAGCACTGGACATAAAAGTAATGGCTAAGCCCATCTTAAATATGGTACTTGGGGCTCAATAAATCGTATTATGAGCTGCCCTCAGGAATTCGTCTCCTCAATTTTCGATAGTGAGCAGAGGTAATTAAATACAGTTGGGTCAATAACAGTTTATGTACGACAACCACTTCATAAGTATATAATGTAATATTTATGTGGAAATATGTTAAAATTTGGTAATACGAAGGTTATAAGATGAGACTTTAGATATAATCCACTTTAAGAAGGATAACATATATATAATTACAAATTCAAAATTTATCTAGTCAACAAATCTTACGTATAATACATTTCAATACAACTATAGAAAATTGCAATCTAAGCAAAGGGCATAATTTAGATATGGGAAATGATAAATTATATGCAATTTGGATAAGCATTAAAGCAATTAATAAATATGAAAGTATATTACAAATAGAATAAATGTCTTTTTCCTTACTGGTTATATAGTCATATCAATTTATAAATATACAAATATACAGGTATAAGAGAGGTATATAGATGGATATTGTTCCATTGTGGGTATATATTATATTTGGTTATATACGTGGTTACAATAGAGGGTATAATTTGATATTTGTTATAAAGTTAAAATTTTATAGTGGGTAATGGTCCATCTATTACCTCTTTAAAAATTGTGGGTTTATTTATATATTTATAAAAGTGGAAGAAGTGAAAGTGGAAACATGATATGTGTATTATATCAGAAGACCTAAAACATAATTATATTTTTGTGCATTGATTTAAAAGAATACTACCATAAGGATGAAGTGGAAGAGAAGTTATATCAAAAAAAAAAAAAATAGACGAGAGACATTACGCCGTTACGAAATACAAACTTTCTTTGCTCTACAACACACTAACCTATCATGTACAAATCTACTTCCTTGTGATATGCACTGAGTTTTATTTCATTTTATATTTTTTTTATCACAATTAACATCTTTAAATAGTTAAGTAAAATGGAGTTGAAATTTTTCGACATTTCATCGTTAATAGAAGGGATGACCCCACCTAAGAGGACACTAGGAAAGGAAATTTTTTAAGATTTTCTAGAAGAAAGGTCACAAGAAAGTTCCATAATATTAGCTCCAACATACACAAATACATCACGTTTCATTGAAAAATCCATGTCAATAATATGGTTCAACATATATCATTTTTTTGCAAAAAAATAAATCTCTTGGGATAAAGAGGATGGTGAAGTGTATGAGAACTTCAAAAGATATTAGTTATATAAATTTGCATCACATCTCATTGTCTTTCCATATGTATAGAACATCAAGTGGATCATAAAATGCATTGATATTAATGACACAACTATTTGAGACAAACACGATATATCTATAATAACATATATATACCCTCACATTGAAAAATATTGCAAATTGTCTAATTATTATGTAGCATTCACAGGATATTGGTAGGAAGGTTTTGGCCTAAGAAACAAGGATATCATGAACACCTGGTTGAAATATGACTACAAATTCTAGACTAGAGTTGATAGGGTCTACAACACCAAACTATTAAAGAAATCATATTAACTAGTAGTGGCCATGTGTTGATGATTGTATTGCACACCCAACAGGGACATTTGAAGAAACCTAAGAGCCATTACTATATACTTATGCCCAAGAAGGAAGTGTGTTTAGTTGTGAAGAAATCCTAGACGCTTCCATTGAAATAATTTTAAAAGAGGCTCAAACTCCACCCATAGGGAGACAACATGAATTCTACATGGAATCATATATTCTATATGGTGTATGCTTGAGGGTTTGCTTTGACATACTTGGATGGAGATCAAATATATTTACAGGCGTACTTCAAGAATGCATATTATAGGAACATATGGGAAACTAGTTAGAGGGAAATTTACTACAAAATAACCCACAGAAACGTGTATCTCAGCTAGTGAAGGAAGTCAAGTTCTAGAACTCGTGAGATTTAGATTTGATTTCATCTCTAGCAGAATTATTCAAGAAATACACATCGATTTAGCCCAGAAACTACAATATCCATTCTCAATGACTAATGAATAATATATAGAATAATACATTATGAAAATTCCTATAAAAATTTATTCAACATGATTTCGTTTCTTCGTTGCTATGGAAATAAATATTAAGCATCTCCTAAACACGATCAAATAAATATTGAAGAACTTGACTAATATACAATGGGAAAATGGGAGGCTTCATCATGAAAATCAAGATTTTGTAAACTCAAGCTCCAATGAGGATGATTTATGAGTATCTACATTAGAGTAAAACATAGTATTGTAAGATATCTGAAAAAATTATACAAGGAAATGATAAAACGTTCGAAGAATGAGTCCACTATTATGGACATTCAAAAGGAACTGAAAGGAAAAGGTACATTGTTGAAGTAATCCTCAAATTTCATAGACATAGTCTATGGGTGTAACAAAGAACATCCATACGCACCAAAAAAATTACCAATATGAGATGAGATAGGTAAAGAAATAAGGAAGAGTTCATTTTGACCATCCAAGATCAAGAGAATTAAGGGAAGGTTGTGATCATAATTTTGAACAATTTTCAACAAATTCATAAGATTTTGGAAGTCCTTATAAAAACTAAAAACATAGTTGCCATCAAATCATGTGGAGAAATAAGGCGAGAGGAGGACATCCTAGATGCACGTAGGCTAGAAATCACTTAAAAGGACCTAAAGCCTACTAGGGAGTCTATTGTACAACATGTGGTGGAACCAAGAAAGTTACACACAATTATCACCATATTATTCAATTGAGTACATCTTGACATGAAAACAATAGTTCTTGGGTCTTTCAAATGTGATATCACCAACAAAAGGATGATATAAAAATATTTCTTATCCATAAAAACTAATTACAAAGAATGGCATATTTGTCCTCATAGTTAGTTAGAAGGGATTTTTACTTTTGGACTCCTTAAAGCACGTCAAAAGGGAAATTTTGTACATTTCTTTTGAATATCAGGTTAAAATTCCACATTCTCTTTATTGAGTCTCTTGGATGCTTTATGTAATTATGCATGGGATATTTTAAAATCAATACTTAGAATATATTTTGTTGATTTTTGTAGCATTGGGAGGTATTCCCTCATGCTAAGGAACCTTCAAAATCAATAAAATAAGATATAAATATTAAAAGTAAAATTCAATTTTTATATTCATTTATGTAGGCTCGAAGAAGCCTAAGTTGGAACCATAATTAAAAGTGACCCTTGGTTAAAATGGAACTCATTTTACCACTATATAGAAGACAGTTCGAACTCTACACTTGGCATCAATTCGAATATCAAAAGACAAGATATCTTGCTCTCATTTTAAGAAAATGATACAAGAAACATAAATTTGAGTTTCTAAAGTAGATTCATAAAATGTGTTTCTGAAATAGAGATAACAACCCAAGTTTCTAAAGCATAAACAAAACATTGAGTTTTTGAATAAGGTGGAGTTTATTGGGAGACATTTCTAGGCATACTAAATTTATAGGTCGGAAATTTGACCGGGTTTGACTGGTATTAGTGCTTGGAAATTTAGAAAAAAATTCTGGAAAATTTATATTGTAAAGTTTCCTAAAGATTGAATTCGCCTTAATAGAAACATTTTTTATGTTTTCCTAGTATAATCTTGTGTCTCTTATTGTTTTTGGCTATCTCTTCATGATATTCTGGTTATGGAATTATAGTTTATATTTTCTATGTATAATTACTTATTTTTAAGTGACATAAGGAAAATTATGAATACAAATCATTGAAAGTAATTATTAATTTAGAAAAATTAGTTTCTAATATAAGAAAAACCAACATGGAATGAGACCCTAGGTGAAAGAGTAGCCACAAGAAGCCAAACTTTGAATAATTTGAAGTCAGTCCTAGAGAAAGCGGCTTGCCAAACATTTTCCTCCTTACAATTTGATAAATATATCCAATCCTTAGAATTGAAGATAGATTGGAAGGTGAAATCAACTATCAATCTTGAAAAACTAATGTACTTCTCATCTTGGAGGAAAGTGACCTTCTAGATCATGTGGAAAAATGTATTCCAGAACCTTAGGGAGCTAAGGAGAGGGAAAAGTAAAAAAAGTGTGAGGCCAAAGAAAAGAGGATTCTTGTAGACTCCATAAAAGAGAACTTGATTCCTCATGTTAAAGGACTAAATATTGCCAAAGAAATGTACAGTTCCTTAATAATGTTACATGCAAGTAGCAATAATAACAAGAAATTGTCCTTGAAGAGTCATCTTAACAACATTTAAATGACATAATAATATTGTATCACCTCTTATAGTATGAAACTAATTCATTTCAAAGATGAACTTAGAGCCATTGAAGAGAAAATTAAATATTCATAATTAGTTACAGTTGCTCTAAGTGTATTTCCTTCATGATGGGAACCATTTATTCAAGGATTTTGTGCATGTAGAAAACTACCATCCTATGATTATGTATAGGATGATTGTCTTCAAGAAGAAACTAAGTTTATAGATAGAAATGAATCTCAAAATGAAGAAGCTAAAGTCGTTGATGCTCACACAAAGAAAGGGAAAGAAGGGAGGAACCATAGAAAACTCAATAAAATGAACTCTGGAAATTTTAATAAGAATAACTTTGGAAACTTTAATAGGAGGAACTTTGGAAAATTTGACAAAATAAGTTCAAAGATATTAAATTGAAATAATAATACACATCAAAAGTAAAATTATTCATTTTTCATAATTTTGGTCACTATGCGTCATGATTCCCTGAAAGAAAGAGGAAGGAAAAGGAGCAAGCTTCTACTGTGAATGTCAATGAAGAAAAGAATGATTGGAATCAACCTATAATGAAGTATAAATAATTGTTAATTTGAATAATTCAACAATTTAAAGATAAGTATTTATCTTCTTATGTTTCTTACTTCTTATATCTTTATTTTCCTATTGGCTATAGCTTTGGTACTTTCTTCCTATTCTTGATATAATAAAATGAATTTTTTTGGAGGTTTTTTTTAGTACAAAGCAGTGTACTAGGAAGAAGGGATTTCTTAGAAAGGAAAAATAAATTGATCTATACATACTTAGGATCATGGATTATGAAGAGGAACTAATCCCTAAAGGAAAAAGAGAAGCTATTGAAATCTTAAAGAAAGTGAATTATAGATATAGATTTGGAATATTATATAAGGATTGTAGAAAAAATGAACAATATCTACGAGGAGGAAAGGTCAAATAAAATAACTTCATACAAATATAGAAATATAAGTAATATATATCCTTCCATCTTGATTATTTTTACGTCATTTCCTCCTCTTACATTCCTTTTTTCGTATCATTTTACTTAGATAGTAATTGTTTCTTTTATGATATCCTGAATAAGGTTAGTAGGAACATTGCTAATATGGTCTCTCAAGTAAGAGGCAGAAACAATAACAAAATAAATTTTTTGTGGAAGAGAGATGGTGGAAGGTTTTTTATTTTGACAGAATGAGAAACCAAGGTCACCAAAAGGAAGACCTTAAGATGAAGGATTTTGACGAGTTTTTCGATGAATTAAAAATCCATATCTAGGGCCCAAATATCTGAATTTGAAGATCTAAAGTTAATATACATATATGGTACATTGGAAATTAATATATATCTCAGTAAATTAAGTGAGTCTTTACATAAAGTAATGGCCATATCACTTCATTTAAAACATGATTAATAAAGGAGCACTTGAGCTCTAGTCCATACTCATGAATGAATATATTATGGATGAATTTGAGCTTAGTATGATGCTATATGTCTCCCTCATTCAAAGGAACTATGAGGAATTGAAAAATGATTTTGGTTGGGTCATAAATGATTTTGACCAAGAAAATATGTATGCATTCACGTTTGAAGCTAGAAGGACTTGACTAGATCAACCAAAAGTGGATTTTCTAGGTAGACTAATATTGGATAGATATTCTTCTTAGAATCCAAAAGGATTTGGTTATGTCGACCAAATGCGATAGATAAAATTTTCCTTTAAATACTAGAAGGAGTTCGGTAGGTCCTAAAGAACTCTAACCAACATGGTGAATGTTCCAAAGGAAAACTATCTTAAGAAGAAAAAATGATTTAATGCCTATGCTAATTTCATGACCTTTTTTTTTATGTATTTTAATGAGGAGATGTAAAGGAACTTGACCGAACATGGATGCAATGAAAAATGGAATGTAAGTGTATTTGGATATTGGGAATTTTTTGGAAAATGTTTAGCTAGAAAGGGAATGAAATTTTTGTATCATTGGGTACTCGCCTAAGGGTTTGGATTGAGTCTATGTGGTAAATATCAGACCTACAAGAAATATGGGTAATTTTGAATATGTAAAGGCTTTGGCATTTTAACAAAATTCAATTTTATTAGAAATGTTTACTCATTTCTTTATATGCATGTGTGTGTGTGTGTGTGTGTGTGTGTGTTCATATATAAAAGTCTTAACATATATCCCTCTTTTATTTTTTCTATAAATTTTCTTTACCTTACCCATTTGAAAAAATATATATTTGGTGCACTAGTAGACACTCAGACTTATAATATTTAAAAAATAATTGTTTAACAACATTAAAACTCTTTTATATAGCATCAACTAAAGTACTTGTAATTTAAAAGTATAACTACTTTCATACTTTTAGGGTTTTTATTTATGTTAAATGACCATTCTTTTAGGATCTTGTGATGGATTTTGTGAATGTGTGTAGCCACCACCTCTCTTTGTTCAAAGATAGCTACCACCACCTCGGCTATTTTTTGTTTTAAAATTTGTTATTTTACTTCTTTTATTAATAGAAGTTGTGTTTTCACCATATCATTGTGCTTTCCATTATATTTATTTGTGTGTGTCTCGTTTCCTTTCATGTATTTTATTTCATTCTTTGTACAACCCACATTAGCTTGGGGTGATGTTGGTGCTATCAATGTGCATTTTAAAGGAGTATGAGGAGGATCTAAATTATATCCTAATGAACTTGCATAAGTTTTTTCCTAACAAGTACTTCATTCATTTTACTAATTATAATTCTTTTGTTCTTACAAATTGAATGGAAAAAAATAATTTCTTATTTTCATTTTCCCCTTTTATAATTCTTTCACATCATTTTGAGAACAAATATCCAAGATAAAACTTGAATATATTTATATACTAGAGAAGGTGGAAATATGTGTTCCTAAATTCAGAAAATAATGATTCCTTAGGTACTTACTCTTAATGTTGAGAAGGGAAATAGAAAACCATTATTGACCTATTAAGACTTATCAATGAAGAAGAACCTTGGTCATTTTGTGTGTGAAACCACTTCTTGTCCTACTCTTGTTCCTATACAAAATGTCTCTTAATAAAATTTTCATAATCTAGTGGAATTTCTATAAGATTTTAGAGTATGGCAAAAAACATGTTTTCCTTTTTTCTCTAGTCAACAAGGTATTCCATAGTGTTTTTAGTGTTGCATTCAATATCTTTATTAGTTGTGCATGAATTGAACATGTCATGAGGATGAATCAATGCATATGGAAAATTAGAAGTAAAAAAAGCAGGAGGTGACATTTAAACAACTTGTCCATAATGTATTTTACTTTTATGTGCCATTAATTGTTGGGACCTATTTTTATTGAATGTTACACAAATTCGAAGAAAATATTTATTAGGGGATTAAATTTGCATTGCATGTGCATGCCATTTAGTGAATATTACATTAATTGAAAGGGATTTGTTTATCCTTGTAGAAGGGGATGTTTGTCTTCCTACCTCTCATAGTATGTTTCTGATGAATTTTTTTGGATGTAATTGATCTTATATAAAGATGTATCATCCCCAAATGCCCCTAAAATGTGAATAAAACTATTCAAATGAGATGATTTAGAATAATCTACAAAGGAGATCCTCTTTGTCCCTTATCGTCATGTTGATCATCCATTATCTTCTTATATATTGTCCCTTATATTCTTTTCAATGTTGTATTCTTATTTATCATCCTGATGTTTGTATAAATTTTCCCTTATATGCTTCCTAGTAAGTGTTTTAGGTCCCTATAATACTAGTGTAGCCCCCATATTGTTATTTTTCTGCGCTTACATTATTACTATTATGTAGGTTGTAGTTATATTGTGACCCTTTCGACTCCTATATATACCAAGGATGTATTTTCATTTGAATCATCCAATAATTGTCATTTATGTGATGAAAAAGGAGGTTTTCCCCTCAAAGAGGCTTATTTCCAAGTCTTTGATATATATTTTCTTATTATTTTTTGATCTGCTTACATAACATTTGGTATCAAAGCTTTGGATTCTAGGGTTTCGCTGCTTCAAACAGGACATCTTGGAATATTTGCTATAGAATTTTTTATAAAAGGCCTCAGAATCTGATATTTTTAACTTATGGAGCCAAAAACTTGGCAAAATTATATTAAAATTTTCAAACCTTAGTTCACTAATTTTCTGTGATATGGTATGAAGAAGTTAGGGTTCCTAAATGCTCCATAATTCATTCTCCATTAGGTGACCTAGGTAAAATAGTCATAAAATTCTCTTCAAGCATTATATTTGAATTATATAAAAGGTTCCTAAAAGTGCATGAATTTTTTTTTCTTGAGGAGGAATTTCAGTTCTAAAGGTAAAATAATGACACAAGTTAATCTGTACAAGTTTTTTATACTGAACGAGTCCATAATCAGGTAATCGTGGGAGATTTTATAAAACTTTAACTTAAAGAATCCAATTTTGGTCTAACTTATCAGGTTGGAAAGAGTAAAAAAAAATCTAGATTATAATTAATTTTCAGACCTTAAGAGCCAAAATTATAGAGATACGAAATTTTTAAGGCAGAACTCCTAAAATCAAGAAAAAGGTTCATTTTTTAAAAATTGACATAATTTTTGTTTGAAAAATCAGTTTGAAGTGATTTAAAGGGAATATTGAAGCATAAATATTATTCTTTCATTCTAAAATTTCTCTAAATAAAAAACTAGATACATCTAGTCAGCAAAGACTTCTTCTTTAATGCATGAAGAAGAGGAAGAAATGTAACATGATATATCAAAATTACGAGACCAAGTGAAACAAATTTTTCTCTCACAAAGAGTAACAAAAAATAAATTAGAAGCATCGTTGAATTTTAATATGGATGGTTTTGAAAGGTGCATGGCCCAGTTTAGAAGAAAAAATAAAAAGGGACGTAGAGGGCCTCGAATATGTCTTAAAAGTGGAAATGGAAGGTTTGAAGGAAGTTTTGATAAAGTTGCTACAAGAATGCTTCCTACTAGAGAAAAGGTATTCCATGAAACTCATGATGAGAAAAATAGAAATGTGAGTCACGATTTTAGAGACTCTAACTTTAGTTTTAATATCAACCACATTTCCAAAGACTGATATGAGGAATTTTTATGGCAAGGATTCGGTAACATGGATACTATAGATGGATTAGTGCTTTGATCTACACGATGTGAAACAAAAAAAATGGTGTGCATTGCATATTTATATTTGGAACCCAATCAATTTATATGATATCAATGGATTTTTTCTCATAAAGCACTAGTCAAATAGATAATTTTTACAGAGGAATTGATAGAAAATTATGAGGATTCAAAGAGAAATATCTTCTTAAGCCAAATGATAAATCTAAATAAAAGATTTTTTTTTGGGTAGCACAAAGGGGACTTCCAAAGGTTGAATATCAAGGTGATCAATATTCTAAAGGAGCATCTAATTGAAGTCTTCTATGGGACTTTAAAGGATAAATTTCAACATGAAGTTTGTCTTGGGAACCTAAGTCTTTGGAGAATGCAGTCACGGTAGCAAGAAAATTTGAAAGAAAAATTATGGAAATAAGGAAGTCTAATACTCCCAACAATAAATATGGAAGTATTGATATTCCTAGCTTCTCGCAATGTACAAGGTCGAAAACAAAATAATTGGACGAAAAAGTGATTGTGTTACAATTTTGATAGAAAATACACTAAAGGTCATAAGTGTTCTAAGAAGAAATTATTCTACATATATTCTGAAGACGAGGAAGAAAAGAAACAAGAAACATCAAGATAAGAAGATATACACCAGGAACCAACACCATGGGTTGAAAAAGAAGAGATGAATCCAACCATATCTTGTAATGCATTGGCAAGAATTACCACTCCTCAAAATCTCAATATAAAAGGATATATCAAGAAGAAAAAGGTAATAGCATTGATTGATTTAGGTACTACTAACAGTTTTATTCATTATAGGATGGTTAAGGATTTCAATTGCTTTCTATATCCAGAACCAGAGTGTTAAGTGATGGTTTCAAATGGAGGAACTAAAAATCATAAAGGAAGTGGAATAATATGAATATGACCCATGGGGAATATGTATTGAATATTCCAATTCTTTTCATTCAAGTTGGTGGTGCAGATGTTGTATTAAGATTCCAATGGTTACCACCTTTAGGGATAATAGATTTTAATTTTCAAGAACATTTCTTGAATTTTTTCTGAGAAGGAAAGGGAATTTAATTATGTGGTATCAGAAGGAAATGATGGAAGATGATGATCACTAATGACATGAAAAATATTTTGAAGAAGGAAGAACGAGGGGTAATTGCACAATTATATTTTCTACATGTTCTAACATCTAAGTTATCCATTTCTCTAGATCTCGCAAGAGTCCATGGAAATCCTTCCAAGGTATTTGAGACCCCAAAAGGTATCCCACCTATTCGTGATCATGATCATGTTATTCACTTGATTCCAGGAAGTGATCCTCCAAATATTAGAACTTACAGATATCCCTATGTATGAAAGAGTGAAATTGAATGTATGGTTACAAAAATGTTAGAGGAAAGTACAATTCAACATAGCCAAAATTATTTTTCTTCTCTAGTATTATTGGTGCACAAGGATGGATTATGGTGTATGTGTCTAGATTATAGAGAGTTGAACAAGATCAGTATTAAAGATACGTTTCAAATTCCTGTAATTTATGAATCATTGGATGAACTACATGGAGAAATTCACTTCACCAAGTTAGGTATTCGTTAAATATATCATCAAATTACAATGGAGATAGAATTGTTTTTTAAAATAACATTTAGAACTCATGAAGATCATTATGAATTTTTTGTCATGATTTTTGGTCTCACTAAGTTTACTTCCAGATTTCAAGGTTTTATGAACTCCACTTTCAAACCCTTCCTTAGAAAATTTTTGTTAGTATTTTTTATCATATACTAATCTATAAAAAGTCTTGGAATGACCATGTTCAACATGTTGAGAGGGTACTCAAAATTTTGGAGGAGAAACAAATATATGCATAAATATCCAAATGTTTTTTTTGGGGTAAAGGAAGTGGAATATCTGGGTCATATTGTATCCCATAAGGATGTTAAGGCGGACCCTAAAAAAATAAAATCCATAAAGGAATGGAAAGTCCCAACAAAATTAAGACATATTCGAGGGCTTCTGAGGTTAACAAGGTGTTATCACAAGGTTTTTAATAATTATGGGAAGATAACAACACCTTTAACAACATTACTAAAGAAGTATGCTTTTTTTTTTACTCCATAACAAACTAAGGAATTTTAACATATTAAAGAGGCAATGTGTGAAACTTTCGTATTAGATACACTATATTTTACAAAAACCTTTTTTGGTAAAATGCGATGCCTCGGGAAATGGGATTGGTGTTGTTTTAATGCAAGAAGGAACACCCATCTCTTTTTAAATTTGTCCAATAAAAAGAAAGTATTTATAAAAACATATTTGTGAGAAGTAAATGTTGGTGATCTTATATGATCTGAAGAATGGTGCCATTACCTAATGGGAAGAGACTTCAAGGAAAAAATAAATCATGATAGTATTAAAAATTTATTAAAACAAATATCGTGTTTGGAAGAGAAACAAAAATGGGTCACAAAGATGTCAACTTATGATGTTGAAATCATCTACAAAAAGGGGAAGAAAAATGTTGTTGCAAATGCACTCTCGAGAAGGGATGAGGATGTGGAACCATTTCTCTGTGAAATTTCTATTATCAAACCTAATTGGATAACTAAAAAAAGAGAGGAATGAAATAATGGTGAAGGTTTATGGAAACTCAATCAAAATTTGTAATAAGAGCCTAGTGCATCTGATTCATTTATTTGGAGAAATGATTCATTGTGGTACAAAGATAACTTATATCTATGTTAGAACTCCCAACTTAAACAAAATGTTCTTTTGGAGTTACACACCTCTCCTTTTGGAGTTACACACCTGTTCTTTTGGATTTTTAGAAATTTACCACAAGGTCAAGAAGGAATATTTTTGGGATGGCCTTAAATTTTATATTCATAAGTTTATGGTGACATGTTTAGTTTTCCAATGTAATAAAGTTGAGACAATTAAGACCCAGGGTATTTTACAACCATTAGACATTTCAAGTCAGCATTGAGAAGAGGTATCAATGGATCTAATCACATGTTTACCCAACTCTGAATTGAATAATGTGATTGTAGTTGCAGTTAATGGAATTACCAAGTACACATACCTTTTTTCACTATCACATCCTTTCAAGCTAGTATACTTGCTACTACATTTGTTGAAACTGTTCAAAAGATGCATGAAAACCCCAAGGCTATTGTAAGTGATAGAGATCCTATTTTCACTGGCAATTTTTGGACATAACTATTTTCATTTATTGGAACCCAATTAGCTCATAAATCATCTTATCATCCCCAGTCATATTGGAAAACTGAGATTGTGAACAAATGTTTGGAAGAATATCTTTCTTTCTTCATATATAATAAACAAACACAATGGATCAAGTGGGTACCCCAGGGATAATGGTGTTATAACACTTCCTTCCATACCTCAACAAAAATGACCCCATTTATGGAACTTTATGGATATCATCCACCATCCATCATATCATCTTTAATAGACAATTCTAAAGTTCAATTAGTGGAAAATCACATTGACCATAAAAAATGATGTAGGTGCATCTAACCTGGGTCAATTATTTACTAGAGGAGTTAGTTTGTAAAGTGGTGATTCTATTATTTAATGGATTTTTCTATATTGTTTAGGAGAGAGTTATAATTTGCGAAAAGGAGAATATTCAATAGATTGTGGAATTTTTGAGAATATCATGGATTAGATAGCTCTTAACTAGGAATAAGGGATTACATGAGATATTTTAGAGATTAGATGAGATATTTTATGGATTAAGAGAGTTATTTTGGGAGTTAGCTTAGGATATTGAAGATCCTTAGGTTATAATCCAAATGTATAAATAGAGGTGAGCCTATGAGGCACGAGGATGTAACAAAAGTGTGTGTAGAATTTGGGAGTGAGTGCGAGGAGTGATGGCCAAGCATGAGGCCATGGGCTCTCCTGTAAATATTTTATTAAATTAATCATTTCAAAGTTTTATGTGCATTTTTTTTTTGTGTTTGTGTATTCATAAGTTACAGGCTTATGTCATGTTGCTATCATAGATTCTAACTTGAGTTGGGACTGGATTGGTGGCTAGTAGTGTTTGATACCACTTACATAATCACAGAAGCATATTTTTCTTCTAATTTTAAGATGGAATGAAAATCATAATATGTGGACTTCTTGGGCTCTTGAACGATTATGACAAAGGTGACGTGGACCTGCAGGTTTCTTTGTGGATTACCTTGAAAATATCTATGATGGTTGCTTGGATAAATCGAGCTAAGAAGGGGTATTAAGGATCTTGAATTAGAGATGCATTGGAGATTCATTGCAGAGGAAGTGGTTAACATGATCTGGAGCAATTTCTGTAGGTTGGAATTATTGTTGCAGAAAAAATTGCGAGGAGAAAGATTGAGGTAGGTAGCCCATAAAAATATTTAAATGTGCTAATTCTTCTCTTCGTTGAATTATAATCTACATTGAATGAGTGGAGAATATCGCTAAGTGAGCAAGCCACAAATTTCATGAGCAATCATATCAGAAGCATATTCGCGCCTATTGAAGCAAATTTTAGTGATCGATGGTAGAATTGTGGGATCAATATCATGCATTGTGCTCCATGGAAATTGAATACAATATAACAGGATATACTTTTCCTAGAAACATGAAAGAATACTTTCCAGCCACTTACCATAAATAATGTCGTAGTCTAACTGGACTACTTTTTCGCCCTGAAAATCAATGAAATTCTGGTAAGATTTTAAGAAAATACGAGAGGGATTTTTGTTAATCCATGTCATAACTATCAAAATTTAATATTTTCGGTGCCCTAGAGGTTTTTGATGGTGTTGAATCCATTTCCACCATAAAAATCATGATTCAAACACCATTACTATAAGATTTCTTAAACTTTTTAGCCCAAATTCTAGCCAATTTTGGCCATCTCGGAAATTCCTCCGTCTCGTTAGACAACTCCATAAATAATTAGTGGTAGATTATTTTTTTAATGAAGGAGTGGAGGAAATGTGTTGAAACCTGCATGGAGAAAATCCTGGGAAAGTGAGCTCATTTTCATGCAATCTCGTATTTTGTTTATCACGTTAATGCTCCACTTATTACTCTTAAAATAAAATTTATATGAGAAGCTTTAATAAGGTAAAGGAAAATTAGATTCATGTAAAAGCATTTTGAAAAGTAAAAAAGAGAAGGTGGGTAATTTATTTTTAAAATTTTTAAATTTAATGGAGAGATAGGAAATTTTGTGGGGTAATAAGGTATTCTTTTCATGAATGTAAATTTTTCGAAAGATAAGGTGTTAGGTAATTAACATTGGATGAGAGAAATTTAGTAGTGGTGGAAGTAAATAGTAAAATTAAAAGGGTTATATTAAAGGTGAAAGTAAATTATAAAAATAAATTGATGGTGGAGGAGAAATGATAAGTAATTTTGAGAATTTATAGCTTCATAATGTAATTTTACCTTTTCAATTATGTGTTTGAAGTAGGAGAATTATGTGAGAGGTTATTTATATGAGACTTGAAAAGAATTCATGTTCTTTGTTTTAAGTCTTTTAGTAAAGGGTGATACCATAAGGGGTTGTTGAAATAATGTCATTGAGTCATGAAAGGAGATTTATGTTATAAAGCTTGAGTTAAGTTAAGGAAGAGTCAAAGTCAACATCCACCATTTTAATTATTGTAATGAAAGGAAATTTTATCGAAGGTCATAATCGTAAAAGCTAGGGAGGTTATGAGTGCTGAAATGAACAAAGGTCCTTGTATAAATTATTCTCTTAATGAAGAAATTCAAGCCAAGGTATTTTAATGAAGAATTGATGTCAAATCGCAAGTCTCGAGTCAAAGAGTCATAAGTCAAGTCAAAGGTTTGAGTACTTGATTGTAATTGGGTGCATGATTGGTGGAGCTTGAAACACAAGATTATGGTTATTGTAAAGACAATTTGAAGAAATACTACACTTGTTGTTTGCAACAAAGAGGGGAAAGGAGTGCTAAAAAAGAAGGTTCAATGTGAAGTGAACCATTTTCCATGTTTGGAGGAGACAACTTGGTAAAGTGATTCAGTTGCAGTTTATAGTGAAAAATGTGAAGTCCGCAATAGAAGATGAAGATCGATTGAGATAAAAGTCACATCGATGATGCCATATCAATTGGCATTGATGATGAGGAGGGAGATATTCTTGAATTAAAAACACTACTTGATATATTGATGAAACTATTAAAAAGACACAGACATGGATGTGTGATAAAGAAAAAAATTAAATGACCAATTAAAAAATTGATGGAAAGAAGGCTGAAGCGTAAACTAAAATTTTTAGAAGAAGAGAAACTCCAGACAAGCATATATATCTGTCAACCAGAGCAAGGATAATTTCTTCTTAATGATGATTATGTGGAGGTGGGTTCGATCCCCACAAAAAACACTACAGATTATTCAAAAGACCAACATGAAGACCTGAAGACAAATTCATTTGTCAAACCTTATGATTTTAAATCTAACAACTTCTTTGTGGATGTTGGATATGAGATATAAAATGATCATCAAATAAATGGATCAAATGTCAACATGGAAGATATTGAAGGAGGCTTAAAATTCATAGAAGAATGGTTGGATAATCTGAAGCCTAGGTATGATGAGAAGCCTTCAAATTAACAAATCTGGCACATTAGAAGTGGAGAGATGAACAACAAAGTTCAACAAAGGAACAATAATAGATATTATTCAGAGTAAAATTTAGATATTGAAATTAAATATATGAAGAAGCTGATGTTAGAAGAATCTTAGATAATGTTCATTGAACAACAAGAAAGTAAGAATGAAAACATTTTACTAATGAATGAGATATTATACATTAGCAAAGCAAGAGGAAAACTACAACATAAATTTAGGAAGGCTTCAAACCAACCATATAACATCAACAACATGATAGAGAAACTGATTTACTACAAATCAAAATGTGGGATCCAGGAGGATTTTTATCATGACTGATGGTCGGGAGACCATGATTTTATTTTTACCTTGACAGTCTGATGCAGGTGCATCTAACCTAGGTCAACTATTTACTAAATGAGTTAGTTTTTAAATTGATGATTTAATTATTTAATGTATTTTTCTATAGTTTTTAGGAGAGAGTGATAGTTATTGTAAATAGGAGAAGATTTGAGAGGATGTTGGAAGGTTTCAGAATAACATGAATTAGTTAGATCTTAACTAGGAATAAGGGATTGAATGAGAAATTTTAGAGAATCGATGAAAGATGTTAGGGATTAGGAGAGATATTTTCGGAGTTAGCTTAGGATTTAGAACCTCCTTTGGTTCTAATCCAATTGTATAAATAGAGGTGAGCTTATGAGGAATGAGGATGTAAAAAAATGTGTATAGATTTTGGGAGTGACTGTGAGGAATGATGACCAAGCATAAGGCCAAGACCTCTCTTGTACATATTTTATTTAATTAATCATTTCAAATTTTTATGTGCATACCTATTGTTGTTTTCTATGTGTGTTTATTGATAAGTTACAGGCCTATGATATGTGGCATCAAATAACAAGTTCTCCAAATCTTAAAGGATAACCTTATTCTAGAACAAAATTGAAGGAAACAACATGTAGATCAACGTCGTAGTGAAAGAATTTTTGATGTGGGTGATTGGGTATTCTTATGACTACAACCATACAACAAATGTATGCCAAGCAAGCTATGAGGGATAATAAATTATCACCCAAGTACCATGGCCTTTATAAGGTGTTGCAAAACATTGGTACTACAAAATACAAATTGGAGTTTCCTGCATCTTCGAAAGTACACTGAATTTTCCATGTTTCATGGTTAAATAAGGTTATATGTGACAAGCTCCTAGTTCAAACTATATTTCCAAAACTTGGCAACGAAGGAAAAATAATATTTGAACCTAATGCAATCATAGAAACAAGAATCTAGTAGCTATGAAATAGATCAATTTCAAAGTATCCAATTATGTGAAATAACTTACCTGCTGAAGACTCCACAAGGGAGGATGATTAGTTTATTCAGAATCATCCATAACTACTCAGGTGTTGAGGACAACACTTTTTTGATACAGAGGGGCATGTTAGGTCCATATAATACAATCGTAGCCCCCGTATTTTTATTATTGTGCCCCATAAATGCCCATTATTATTATCGTTGTGCCCTTACGTTATTATTTTTATCTAGGATCCAGTCATACTATGGTGCATTAGACTCCTATATGTACCAAGGAAGTCTTTTCATTTGAATAATCCAAGAATTGTTCATTTATGTGATGTAAACGGAGGTTTTCCTCTAGAAGAGGCTTATTTTCAAGTCGTTGATCTATCAATTTTTTTTTTATCTGGTTACATAACAAAGTGACTCCCTAGGAGTTGAAATTACTAAGAACCATAGTTTTCACAATAAATTCCAAGAATCCAATAAATCCTAGGAAGTCTTCCCTTCATAGCGAATCCTACACATTTGAAATGTGGCATATTTTTTTGTAAAATGATAATATATTTCTATCAATTTAGCTAAAATATTTTTTGAGATAATTCCCCATTTATAATTTTGTTTTGCAATTATTAGGTTATCTTATAAAGTATTATAAACATAACTTACTATCACAAGCAATAACTCATACATAACATTGGAAAGTTTCGATGTGACAAATGATCAATGCAACATTATTGCGAGTCCTGTAATACAACAATAACTTTTAACCACACACAAGTAATAAGTCTTACTGATATGAAACATTGCTAAATCAAAATTTTCAAAATCATGATTCCACTAGCATAAGGTGTAATCTTGGTTTTTAGAATTATGTTAATATTGAAATATGACATCACATATTATTGGACAATGTCTCTATGCATCTCGTGATGCTGCAACCAAAACTCTATAAATAAGACATAATCTAAAAATTACATGATCAAAAAAACACCACAATTAATCCCTCAAAGATAAATTATGTTATAAATAAATCACCATTTCTTGATAAATAAATAAAATTAATTAAAACACTAATTATAACTAAAAATTTCTTATAAAATAATTTAGTAAAAGAATAATTTTAATTTTAAAAACATTATTCCTACTTAGTAAACAATATATTAAAATTGCATAGCTACTCACTCAAAACTTATAAATGATGTTGTAACTATTATGAAGTTTTTTTTTTTTTTTAAGATCTAAATCAAACAAATTTTTTTTGACCAAATAATAATCTTTTGTTATTTAAAACAACTTTTTAATGAAAAATTCAACAATTTAAAGAAAACTTTAAAAAACATTCACAAAACTATAATGAAATGTTCACTATTTAACTTTATAGTTCCAACTAATCACTATTAAAATTTAGATAATTTTCAACAAAATAAAATAAAAAAATATAACCAATAAACACTTTATGGAGTATAGATAAAATTTGACAAACATGCTCAGTACTATAAAGCATTGGCCATCAAATACAATCAGAATATTTACCCCTCTAACATGAAAGCTAGTCCAAATAGCGTATATAACTCGATGTATACTCATTTAAAATATAGTATAGTTTTTAAATAGAGTTAAAATTATTTTATTCTTGCGGGAAAAGGAAAAAGGTATATCGGATTGTTTCCATAATATTTTTGATGAGGAAAGATGAATCTTAGGTTATAACATCTAAAGAGGTATTCAAGGAGGTTATAGTATTTAAGAGGCCTCAACTTAAATCAAATTTTATATAATTTTTACTACAATAACTTGTTATTAATTAATTGATTTTTCAACTAACAAATTATTTAAAGTGTATTTGAACATTGTTTTCATTGTGGTAAGAGTTTGCCTTTATATTTAATTAAATACGTTAACTCCTAAGACCTAAATACATATAGCAGCACCTAAAATCTGTCCTCTTATATACTACTAATAAATTACTCCAAATAACATGATTTTTCTTGAACAAAAATGATGATTTGATCTCCTTTTATCTTGACAACCAAAGTATAATAGATTTTAGAAATGTTTGAAAAACAAATTAACTGAGTCTGAAACTAAGCCTAATTTAATAATTAAAAGTTTAAAAGAACAAAACTTCTTAGCCAGTCACACTTTACATAACGCTTACCACGATTCATTATCGACTCATTATCTGAAAACATATCCGTATAAGTAAACTAATCTGAAAGTCATGCTTTATGAATCACACAACAAAACGAATTAGCTGAAAACGAATGAGCCACACTTTACACACCGCCTACTGTTTTCGATTACTTGATGTGACTTGCACATACCGTTCAATTTAAGTGAAATTCTGCAACTTCACTGAAATTCTGCAGCTGTGCACCCACGGTTGGCCGCCGAAACTTTTGCCTCTAATCAAATGGATGGAAGCAGCCCGTAAACAAGCTGGGAGTGGCTATGAGTGTTTTTGTGGTCGTCGATGGCATATTTTTGGGAAAGAAGATTGGAAAAGACAAAGATACTAAGGAGTATGACTGCAAACAATAATAAGATGAGAAAAAGGCAAAAAAAGGCAAAGTAACAATCTGAATGACATTTTTTTTTTCATGATGAAAAAAACGCTGTGAAGAAACCGTTCATAATTCATATTATAAAGCCTCATTACAATCAGACAATATAACCCAGCATTATCTCAAAAACAGTTATAAGTAAACCCAATTATAAATAAACCATGTATTGTGGTCATGTCATAACCCACAATACCGGCCTAGATAAGACCATCATGATCACAGCTTGTACATCATTCCTCTTAAAAACCTATCGAATACATGACAGAAAAACTGAAATCACAGTGCCCAGGATCCAACCGGGCCCAGTTCCATTCATTATAGATCAGGAAAATGAAATAAATCCATTATGCTGGAGCCGAAATTAAACCTGAGTGTACAAAAACTATAATAGCATATTATAAAGTGTATCACGCTCGCTTGATAGAAAAACCTGGCTCGTCTGCAGATGATCAGGCTCGCTTGAGAAGGATTAAGAAATAGGATAAGATGGAGAGTCCACCAGAGAGCAAAACTATATAACAGCAGATAATAAAGTGGATGATCAGGCTCGCTTGAGAAGGATTAATAAATAGGATAAGATGGAGAGTCCAGCAGAGAGCAAAACTATATAACAGCAGATAATAAAGTGGATCACGCTCGCTTGATAGATACCTTCGCTCACTTGTAGATGTTCAGGTTCTCTTGAATAAGATTAAGGAATAGGTAAAGATTGAGAGTCTAGCAGAGTGGAGTTTTTGTAGTGATTGATTTGTAAAGCACTAGTCTAGACCTCTTTTGGAGAGAAAGTCTTGCTCGAGTATTGTTTGAATACTGTAGGCGTTGAATGCTGTAGTCCTGAAACTTCCTCAAAAGATACCTGATCCTCAGTAACCAATAGACACAGCTACTAATTTGTGTTTCGCATTTGCCACAGCTACATGTTCTCCTTACATTAGAGGCCGTGAATGGAAGTTTTAGGTTGCAATATCTTTGAGCTTTATAAGCATATTATCCCACATTATTGGTATTTTCAACTTTGAACATAACGTATTAGTCTGTAGCCAGAAATGTGCACTCTACATGAGGCACGAAGCACAATCAGTCAGGAGATTGAGCAAAAGAATTGGTCTAGAGAAAATCACTCCCGACAGTTTAAACAACCAGGATAAAAGTGAACAAGAAAATTCCATTAGGATAAAAGTGAACAAGTATCAACAATGTCTGCAGTTTTGGACATCATTTTAATTTGTCGTTGAGGTTGCTGCAGCTGAAGGACAAGCAATCTGCATTTTTATATTTAAACCGATTTTAGATCATTTTTAATTTTTTAAACCATATTCCCTTCGTGGTTTTGCACGTTCATAATAACTACGTGTTTTGGGTGTTACTTTGCCATCTAACCGATACACTATACAAGTTGTTTGGAATGGTATATTAGTCTTTGGAATTGGATGTATTTTACTTTGCAGAGTGAGTATTTTTTCGCTGTCGTTTTCATTTCTGTCTATTAGTATTATATTTGTCTTTATTAATCTAGTAATAGAAACTAAATACGAATAGTGTAATTAACATAATGACATTTACCAATGTGATTAATATTATATGCCGATAGACTTATATGAAATAGATTTACAACCACATTCACCAATGTGATTGATATAGGCGAATACACTACCCAACACATATATTTCACCAAAATAAATATTATATATTTATTATTAAAATCACCAAAATATTATATATATTTACTTATAATATATTAATAATATTAACTATATGCATACTATATATTAACTTTATATATATATATATATATATATATATATATATATATATATATATGTGAGAGAATATAAAATATCAGAATATATAATATTATATTATTACAATCATAAAATATATAATAAAAATATATTATTAAATTATTTCAATACATTAATAGTTTCAACTCAAACTATAATATAATTCTATTATAACATAGTAATAATATTTTATTAATATTATAATAAGTTTATATTTTTTAACAATATCTCAAGAGATTATTGATATTTTATACCAAAAGAACTAATAAACCCTTGGGTTTAATATTATAATCCGAAGTAATTGGTGAAGTAAAGGATAACTATTAAAAATTATAAACCAAGAAATAAAAAAATCCTAAGAATAGATAATTTAATCTAAGAGATTAAAAAACCCTCATAAATAATAATACTTTAAACCCAAAAACATAAGAAAGTAATAAACTCTAAGAACTAATATATTAAACTAAAGAGATTAATAAAACATATGAAATAATATTTAAAAACATAAAATCTAAGAACTACTAAACCCAAGGGTTTAATATTATAAACCGAAGTAATTGGTGAAGCAGAGGATAAATATTAATATTATAAATTAAGAAATAAAAAAACCCTAAGAATAAATAATTTAATCTCAAGAGATTAAAAAACCCTGAGAAATAATACTTGAAACCCAAAAACATAATAAAGTAATAAAATCTAACAATTAATATATTAAGCTCAAGAGATTAATAAACCATATGAAATAATATTTAAAAACGAAAAACCTAAGAAATTAATAAACCCTAACAATTAATATTTTAAACTAAAGATATTAATAAACGCTAGAGATTATTAATAATACAAACCAAAAGAACTCATGAACCAAAGATTTAAATATTATAAACCAAAGAAATTGGTGAACCCAAGGGATAAATATTATCAACCTAAGGGATCAATATTAAAAACACAAGAGATTAATAAACCCTAAGAATTGATATTTTAAACTAAAAAACGTAATAAATTAATAAACCCTAAGAGTTAGTATTTTAAACATAAGATATTAATAAACCAATGAGATTATTAACATTATAAACCAAAAGAACTAATAAACCAGAGGATTTAATATTATAAACCAAAGGAGTGAGCGAACCCAAGGGATAAATATTATAAACCTAATGGATGAATATTAAAAACAATAGAGATTAATAAACCCTAAGAATTAATATTTAAACTGAAAAATATAAGAAATTAATAAAGCCTAAGAATTAATATTTTAAACTCAAGAGAGTAATAAACCCAATGTGTGATTAACATTATAAACCAAATGAAATAATAAACCCAAGGGTTAATATTATAAACCAAAGGAATCGATGAACCCAAGGGATAAATATTAAAAACCTAAGGGATCAATAACGCTAAGGGAAATATTAAAAACAATAGAGATTAATAAAACCTAATAATTAATATTTTAAAATAAAAAACATAAGAAATAAAAAAATCCTATGAAATAATATTTTAAACTCAGTATATTAATAAACCCAAGGTATTATTCATATTATAAACCAAAAGAACTAATAAACCCAAGGGTTTAATATTATAAACGAAAGGAATTGGTGAACCCAAGGGAATTGATTTAAACATTGAGACAATTGTTGTCACAATGCGATGTTGGACCAACTATGACCACGGTTGGCCATGGCTGATTTTCATGTTAAGACAATATTTGTCTGAATGTGACATTTGATCATGGATGGCATTGATCGATTATTCATATTATAAACCAAAAAAACTAATAAACCCAAGGATTTAATATTGTAAACCAAATGAATTGGTGAACCCAAGGGAATTGATTTAAACATTGAGACAATTGTTGTCACAATGTGATGTTGGACCAACTATGACCATGGTTGGCCATGTGTGATTTTCATATTGAGACAATATTTGTGATAATGTGACAATTTATCATGGATGAAATTGATCGATTATTCATATTATAAACCAAAAGAACTAATACACCGAATGGTTTAATATTATAAACCAAAGGAATTGGTGAACTGAAGGGAAAAATATTATTAACCTAAGGGACAAATAAGGCAAAGGATCAATAAAATTAATAAAAAAATACTCAAGTCGAAGAAATTAATAAACACTAATAATTAACCCAAGGGATTATTCATATTATAAATTAAAAGAACTAATAAACCCAAGTGTTTAATATTATAAACCAAAGGAATTGGTGAACCCAAGGGAATTGATTTAAACATTGAGAGAATTGTTGTCACAACGCGACGTTGGACCAACTATGACCATGATTGGCCATGGGTGATTTTCATATTGAGACAATATTTGTTAGAATGTGACATTTGATCATGGATGACATTGATCGATTATTCATATTATAAACCAAAAGAACTAATAAACCCAAGGGTTTAATATTATATGTCACACCTCTAGTTTAGGGAAAAAAAAAAAAAATTTCTTACCGAATACACATGCATCCCATATGACTATCTGGGGATATATTTATATATCTGTTACCCACATATATATAACTGTATATATATATCTCTATATAACATACTGCCATGTTACTGCTATGTTGTTACTGCCATGTTGGTTGCATACCAAGTATAGAACCGAAATGGTTATTTCCATTTAATATTATAACTTCCCTTTGTGAATATTTAATATTCCCCATGGCTACATTTCAATCCTATATATATATATATAACCATATATTATATTTTATAGACCCACTAAATATCATATATGAAAGTGTATATTTATATCAACTCTACACCTATACTCCTTGGATATAATTACCTTGTAGTACTCCCTCGACCCTTTTTACTATTTAACTATACCACATTTATTAATAGATATATGACCCATTATATACACATGGGGTATGACTACTATATAATGAGGAGGGCGTAGGTGTAACCTAACGCACATATTTCAAGGTGAGCACACCATTTCCAAAACCATATATATATATATATATATATATATATCTATACCATAATGATATGTACATTTTGGAACTCCCCCTGCGAGTCGTTCATATGTTAACCATTAATTTATTTACCATGCATACCTCTACGCTTGGAAGGCCGACTATATTTTATCAATTTGGCGGTTAGACTCCGGTCAATGAAAACGTTTGGCACAGACCTACTGTCATGCCCGCGCATGGACTAACTAAGTCGTAGTCGAACTTTCCACCTTCGAACTTGCAGATAAATGTGTATATATAATTTACCTAAACCTGATTTCTACGCCGGTCACCTTCGATGGAGTTCGCTCCCTTAATTGTCACCGCGGGGAAACTGGTGAAAACTCTCATCGTATATTTATTTGGATATGGCCATTATTTTGCTGTCGTGTTTTTATTGCGTTCTGTTTACGGTTTATAGATTTCGTATATGCCCCTGTCTGCATTTCACCGTTCAAGTACTCCGCATTTTTACGTATTGTCATTATTTATTGCAGAGGGTAGGTTCGCCAGCAGGCCACGGCAGGGTTTCATAGCAGGATTTCTTACCGCTTTTCCAAATCCGCTGTGTGCAGGTGTTATCACGAGCTATACGGTCCAGTTGCAGCTCCTTTCCTCAGAACGGATCGCTGTCTTTAGCCGAACTTTGTCGGCATCGTACCACAGGTTGCGGGGAAAAACAGAGAGATGGGATAAGATGGTACTGCGTGGCCCATCCCTCAAATCCCCTTCGAGATTTCTTATTCACTCTCGAATACGCCGACTAGGGTTCGGGTCTTTGCTCTGCACGCTAACCCTATATCACGCCACCTTGTGCTCAGGGTGTACTCGGGCACTAGACCACAGTTTTCCTCTTTTTAACCCTCACTTCTGCCATTGCTCATCATTCGCGATGGTAGTTCGTTTGTGTCCTTCTTCCATTGTTTTCTATCCTTACGCCCCACCTCTCAGTGTGGCCCTGCATTTCTGGTAATGGCGAGCATTGCAGAAGTCTAGTAAAGCATATTACCTAGGTGTGGCTCGTTATCGAATGGAACATTGGTTTATTTTGCTCTTCTTGTTTCTTTGTTTCCTGAGTTTGTTTCGTTACGATATGGAGATACGTTTTCCTGTTTCTGTTAACGATTCTGTCAACTATTACTACAGGTGCCGATTCCCGGCGAACGGGATCTTGTTGATATGAAATTGATCAAGTGGCCTGGATTAACTTCAGCTGCCGCATTCCATCCAATCTCAGTTCAGTTAGTCGTTTTGTTGGTGTGTGGTTTCTGTATTTTACATTTTTGTTCAGGTGGCTGCTAAGTTAGGATGGATCAACCTCCACTGTGATTTATTTAACCTGTAGGGGATTGACTATCTGTTTATACTGGCTTACCCCCTCGAAACTCCCTTTCAGGGCAAAATATGAATCTAGGGATTTCTATGAATACGTCTTAACTTTATGTCTACAACCCGATATTCTGACTTCAACGTTTTTATCCCGGCTCTGTATGTGTTTGTAACATATGCGTTTCTTAATGGTTTTCAGTGTTATCACCTGTTCACATAACTGCAACCACTGACCGGTTTCTGTTTTGGTTTTGTTAGGGCGGCCGGGTCGCATGTTACAGGAAGCCTCGGGGTTCTTTTAACCTGAGTACTGGATATTTTTACGACTAGGCCGTCGTAAATACGCTGAGTTCTTTACTGTTTAACTCATAGGCCTCCTCTGTACATGAATTATTTCGGTATTTTTATCAACCTATGCAAATGATGGTCGCCGTAATATAATAGTTCGTATTAATATTGTTCGTTGATTCCGGCCGAATATGACCAATTTTTAAATGGCGGTTCGGCCGGTCCCTCTGATTTTGGGATACTGATTTATTTTACACAGCGTTGCCATGATCATTTTAAGTGTTTATGAATAACCCTAAGGATCGTGGCGTAATAGTTTGAAAATTTCCGATTTTAAAATCTATATGCTTATTGCTTTATAATTTCACATAGAAATGATGTTTATCATGGTTGCATCACGCGTCAAAATCACGTTGCCATAGGGTACCTACATTCCCACTTACCATTACCATCATATTCTATTATTATCATGTCGGTTAATGCGTTTGGACTCGGCCTGCGGCTAGTACAATTTATTTTAGGCGCATACATAGGTAAAGTATTAATTTAGATTACCGAGATTATTTACTCCTTTATTTAATTTCATACAGATATATATATATATATCGCTTGAATATAGATCCGTAAGGTAGAAAAATCCCTTTTTGGTTGACACCGGTTTAATATACATGTATAGGTTTATTGTTACATGGTTATATATATATGTTCAATAAATTCTTCCATGGGTTAGGTTTATCCCATTTTTAATATCATTACTACAATTCAAAATTGTTTTAATTAAACCATATGTATTCTATAGTAGTTTGCAACTCTATTTTTCTATGTGACAGAATTGTCAAGAAGAAAAAAATATATTTTAGGTATGAAGTCTATACCCTCATAAGTAGTATAATACTAATCTAGAATAGAAGTACTCTTTTTCCAGCATCATTTTGATGGTTAAAATGCACTTATATACAGTCTACAATGTTATCAATGTGAGAATACTCATATCTGAAATTTATATTCTACTATCGGGCTTTCTTTCTTTTTGTTACATACCATGTATATTTTAGTGCTACTATAATGGTTCTCTAACATACAAATAAACATATCATGTTATATTTTTTTTTCTTCTGTCTACAGGCACATAACAAAATTTAATCATCTGTAGAGGCCAAGAAACTTCAGATTTAAACCGACCTTGGTTTAGAGATTCTGGGGTTTCTACTCTATGGTGTACTGGTCTACTACTAGACAGAATCTAAAAGGTGATTACCTTAAGATGGATTCTGTTAAATGTAGCACCAAAATTTCTCATTGTCATAAAATTAAATTTTATATGTAGCCAATTCATACTGTAATAAGACATAGAAACCAGGATTTCAGAACATACCAAAATCTGCAAATGACCAACCTCCCAACCTTAGAATCCTCTTTATCTCCCAGGATTCACCCAGGAGCAGAGATCACCTCCTAGCACTGATCAACCTCTGATCAGCCTAGGAGCAGCTTATTTAAGCTCATAATTCCCCAAAGCATGTTTCTAATTCTGCGTCCAGAATAGCAGGATGCTTTCTTTCCTGTTTAGCCTAGGCTTCCCATCTTGGGATTCTTTAAAGTTGCTTTAAGCTTTTCCTCAGCTTTTCCAGCTTTTTCTCACCTCTTCCCAACTACTCCTCTTCATTGGGGAAATTTAGATTCCTCCTCAAATCTAAATAAATTTCTTTCAAGTATTTTTGAAAGATTTTTGGGGATTTGTTGCCTTATCCATCCTCATGGATTTGGCAAGTGATCTCTAATTCTCTTTTTGGTCAAAATGCACAATCATTTTATTTATTTCCTCAATAAAATATGCAATTACATTCACACCATATTCATCCCTTGGGGTCCACCCCCTTAGGATCAAAGTTCAAATGTCTAACTTTTAAAAATTCAACACACAAATTGGGGGTGTTACATATTCCCCCTCTGAAAATAAACACCGTCCTCGGTGTACTTATTCAACTACTAGAGTTCATTTAAACAAAAATGGATATTGCTCCATCATTTCAGCTTCCCTTTCCCAGGTGGCTTCTTCAGCAGTAAAGTGCTTCCACTGCACTTTTACTCTGGCCACTGTTCTGTTTCTCAATTCAATTTCTTCCCGCTCCAATATTTGAAGCGGTTCTGGCAGAAATTCCCCTTCTAGTTCCACCTGTACAACATTCCAATAAACTATGTGAGAAGCATCATGCACATATATTTTTAATAAGGAAACATAAAATACATTATGCACTCTAACATGGGGTGGTAAGGCCAGCTTGTAAGCCACTGGTCCCACCCTTTCTAACACCTCAAAAGGCCCACAATATCTAGGAGCCATTTTTGCACAACTTCCTGCATAAAGTGTGCTCTTTTTGGGTTTGATGCGCAAATACACATGATCCCCCACTTTGAATTCTCGGTGCACCCTTTTCTTCTCAGCATAGCTCTTCTGTCGGTCTTGTGCTGTCTTTATATTTCTCTGTATTTGTTTAACAATTCTTTCCATTTCTTGTAGTGCATCTGGTCCCAATACCAGTTTATCCTCTGGTTGACTCCAACTCAAAGGAGTGCGGCACTTTCTCCCATAAAGTGCCTCAAACAGACTCATCTTAATAGAGGATTGGTAGCTATTGTTATAGGCAAACTCAACTAAATGTAGATACTCTTCCCATTTTGATGGTCTATCCATCACATACATTCGCAGCATATCCTCCAAGACTTGATTCGTCCTTTCTGTCTGCCCATCTGTTTGAGGGTGATAGGCAGTACTAAAATTCAGCTTAGTACCCATCCCTCCAAACAATCCCTTACAAAATGCTGGTGTAAACTTAGCATCTCGATCTGAGACAATTACTTTGGGAACCTCATGAAGTCTTACTATCTCCTTCAGGAAAACATTGGCTACTTGAGCTCTTCCGAAAGTAGATTTCACTGGTATAAAATGAGCAGCTTTTGTGAGAGTCTCTACTACTACCATCACCGAATCATGTTGATATTTAGTCTTGGGTAATCCTGTTATAAAATCCATGGAAACTGTGTCCCATTTCCATTCCGCAATTGGCAGAGGATTCCTCTAACTCCATATGGGCACTGCTCCCCATGCTGTTTAAATTTTGACAAGGATTTCGACTCAATGCATCAGCAACTTTGTTCCCTTTCCCCTTGATATGCTTTATATCCATATCAAATTCACTTAGGAAAGACAGCCATCTGGCTTGTCTTGCATTCAGGTCAGTTTGGGAAAAAAAATATTTGAGGCTGATATGATCAGTCATCAATGTAAACTTCTTCCCCAGCAGATAGTGCCTCCACATTTTTAAAGCATGAATAACAGCTGCAAACTCCAAATCATATGCACTATAATTCTGTTCATGTACTTTCATTTTCCTAGATTCATAGGCAATGACTGAATTTTCCTGTAACAGGACTCCTCCTAGCCCTTCTCTGCAAGCATCTGTACATACAACGAACTCTTTATCAGGATCAGCAATTTTTAATATAGGGGCTGAAATAAGTTTTTGTTTCAATTGTTCAAAACTGTTTTGACATTTCTCAGTCCACACGAACTTAACACCCTTTCTTTGTAATGAGGTTATGGGATTTTCTATAGCAGAAAATCTCTCCACAAATCTGCGATAATAGCCTGCAATTCCCATAAATGATCTTACTGCTGAGACATCAGTGGGAACTGGCCATTCTTTAATGGCTTTTATCTTTTCCGGGTCAACTGCCAACCCTTTTTCAGAAATGATATGACCCAGATATTCAATTTTATCTTTATAAAATTCACATTTGCTGAACTTGGCATATAGCTGGTTTTCTTTTAAATTCTGCAACACTATTCTCAGATGTTCCTTATGCTCATCTTAATTTTTAGAATAGACTAAGATATCATCTATGAACACAAGAAAAAATTTGTCCAAATACTTATTCAACACACTGTTCATCAGACACATAAATGTGGCAGGGGCATTTGTTAAACCAAAAGGTAGGACTACAAATTCGTAATGCCCATACCTGGTCCGAAATGTTGTTTTGCTGATGTCTTCTTCTTTAATTCTGAGCTGGTGATACCCAGTCCTGAGGTCTATCTTGGAGAAGATTGAAGCTCCTCTCACTTGATCAAAAAGATCATCAATTCTAGGAAGGGGATATCTATTCTTAATGGTCAATTTGTTCAGTTGATGATAGTCAATACACATCCTAAAAGTTCCATCCTTCTTTTTCACAAATAAAACTGGGGATCCCCAAGGAGACACACTTGGTCTAATATACCCTTTATCTAACAGTTCCTGTAATTGCATCTTCAATTCCATTAGTTCAGGAGGGCTCATCCGATAAGGTGCTCGGGAAACAGGTGTTGCTCCCGGTACCAGATCGATTGAAAAATCAATCTCTCTTTTGGGGGGAAGATGAGGGATTTCCTTAGGAAAGACTTCCTTAAATTCTCTAATGACTGGTAGAGCATCCAGTAATTCTTCCTCATTTTGCTGTTCTATTTCTTCTACATGCACTGCATAGACTGGGTACCCTTTTCTAGCTGTTCTTTTCAATTGTAAGGCTGATATTTGTCTTACAGAAATGGACTTTGGTTTCCCTTTTAATGTAAAAGGTTTCCCTTCTTCATCCACACAATGCAGGGTTTTATCCCAACAGTTCATTAGAGCTTTATTCTTTTCTAGCCAATCCATTCCTATCAGCAGATCATAGGATCCTAATGGAAATATGTTCAAGTTTACTTCCGTTGAAAGACCATTTAATTGTATTGGTGTTTTGGGCAACTTATGAGTGACTTTTCTCTTAGTTCCAGTGGCCAGCTGTACCAACCATGACTGCTGAAAATTTTCAGGTTTAATTTTACATTTTTCTACAATTCCAGGACTAATGTAACTTAAGGAAGCACCTGGATCAATCAAAACAGTAACAGGTAAGTCAGAAATCTTACCCTCCATTTCCACCATGGTTGCTTGATGTTCTGCTTGCCGATTTTCCAATGCTGCACTGATAGTTGGTATGTTTCTGGCTATGTCATTGACTATTGTTGCTTCTCGCTCTCTGATGATCATGTGTATATTTCGATGGGGGCAGTCCCTCATCATATGGGGTTCTCCACAGCCCCAACATTTCAGAGGTTCCTTCATTCTGACTGTCCCTTCCTTTTTATTGTTCCCCTCTACTGGTTTTGAAACCACTTGAGACTGAGCAGTTTGACTTTCTTTTGGTTTGCTGAACTTTTTCCTTTGATGATCTCTACCAAAATTCCTTAAATATGCTGGTTTTGGTCTCTTTCCTTTGAACTCACCCTTGTTCATCCAGCCCTTCCCTTGTTCAGCTTTACCTTTAAACTGTTGATAGCATAGTCTTGCTTTTCTAACAGCTTCATCCATGGTCTTTGGGTTGTCAAACTCAATTTTCTCCTTGTACACAGTAGGCAAACAATTTAAAAACCTTTGCACCTTTGCCTTTTCTTCTCTAATGTAAGGGACATACCTCAGTAAATTAGTAAACTTAGTGACAAACTCATCAATAGTGAGCTGTCCTAGCCTAAGTTCATGGAATTCTTTTGCTTTATCGTCATAATAACTTTCATTTAAATAACTAATTTTGAACTTAATCTGAAAATCTTCCCAAGTAACTGTCTTTTCATCAATGGCATGCACCATTTTTGTCTCTTCCCACCAGAGTGTAGCTTTTCCTTGTAGCTGGTACACAGCTAATCTAGCATTCAGATTGCTCTCATATTCATAAACTTGAAAATACTTGATCATGTTCAGCAACCAAGCTTCAGCATCCTCCTCCTTCTCCCCATCATAGGAGGGACGTTTGATCTTTCTAAATTCTCCCTGCAACTCTCTTTTCTGCTTATGTTGACTTCTAGCTGCATCCTCATCCTCTGATTCATCCATCTTCCTTTTTCCAGAACCTTCGCCTTCCTGGCTGTTCCGGGAAGTTAGCTCTCTGATGAGCTTTTCCTGCTCCTTAATAGCTGATGAAAACATGTCATTTTGGCTTTTTAATTCAGCCAACTCTCGTTGCATCCGGTGCAACATAGCCAGTACCGGGGCATTGGGATCTGGAGTAGCAAACTCATCCCGCAGATCCACATAAATCCCTTCACCTTCAGCCATTTCAACTGTACACACTTACAACACAGATTAGCAAAGTTTATAAAATTCAGAAAAACAAAATAGGTAATAAGCAGTGAGCACAAAACGACAGCCCAATTTGTTGTAACTAGGGCTCCGATACCATTTGTCACACCTCTAGTTTAGGGAATTTTTTTTTTTTTTTCTTACCGAATACACATGCATCCCATATGACTATCTGGGGATATATTTATATATCTGTTACCCACATATATATAACTGTATATATATATCTATATATAACATACTGCCATGTTGGTTGCATACCAAGTATAGAACCGAAATGGTTATTTCCATTTAATATTATAACTTCCCTTTGTGAATATTTAATATTCCCCATGGCTACATTTCAATCCTATATATATATATATATATATATATATATATATATATATATATAACCATATATTATATTTTATAGACCCACTAAATATCATATATGAAAGTGTATATTTATATCTACTCTACACCTATACTCCTTGGATATAATTACCTTGTAGTACTCCCTCGAACCTTTTTACTATTTAACTATACCACATTTATTAATAGATATATGACCCATTATATACACATGGGGTATGACTACTATATAATGAGGAGGGCGTAGGTGTAACCTAACGCACATATTTCAAGGTGAGCACACCATTTCCAAAACCATATATATATATCTATACCATAATGATATGTACATTTTGGAACTCCCCCTGCGAGTCGTTCATATGTTAACCATTAATTTATTTACCATGCATACCTCTACGCTTGGAAGGCCGACTATATTTTATCAATTTGGCGGTTAGACTCCGGTCAATGAAAACGTTTGGCACAGACCTACTGTCATGCCCGCGCATGGAATAACTAAGTCGTAGTCGAACTTTCCACCTTTGAACTTGCGGATAAATGTATATATATAATTTACCTGAACCTGATTTCTACGGCGGTCACCTTCGATGGAGTTCGCTCCCTTAATTGTCACCGCGGGGAAACTGGTGAAAACTCTCATCGTATATTTATTTGGATATGGCCATTATTTTGCTGTCGTATTTTTATTGCGTTCTGTTTACGGTTTATAGATTTCGTATATGCCACTGTCTGCATTTCACCGTTCAAGTACTCCGCATTTTTACGTATTGTCATTATTTGTTGCAGAGGGTAGGTTCGCCAGCAGGCCACGGCAGGGTTTCATAGCAGGATTTCTTACCGCTTTTCCAAATCCGTTGTGTGCAGGTGTTATCACGAGCTATACGGTCCAGCTGCAGCTCCTTTCCTCAGAACGGATCGCTGTCTTTAGCCGAACTTCGCCGGCATCGTACCACAGGTTGCGGGGAAAAACAGAGAGATGGGATAAGATGGTACTACGTGGCCCATCCCTCAAATCCCCTTCGAGATTTCTTATTCACTCTCGAATACGCCGACTAGGGTTCGGGTCTTCACTCTGCACGCTAACCCTATATCACGCCACCACGTGCTCAGGGTGTACTCGGGCACTAGACCACAGTTTTCCTCTTTTTAACCCTCGCTTCTGCCATTGCTCATCATTCGTGATGGTAGTTCGTTTGTGTCCTTCTTCCATTTTTTTCTATCCTTACGCCCCACCTCTCAGTGTGGCCCTGCATTTCTGGTAATGGCGAGCATTGCAGAAGTCTAGTAAATCATATTACCCAGGTGTGGCTCGTTATCGAATGGAACATTGGTTTATTTTGCTCTTCTTGTTTCTTTGTTTCTTGAGTTTGTTTCGTTACGATATGGAGATACGTTTTCCTGTTTCTGTTAACGATTCTTTCAACTATTACTACAGGTGCCGATTCCCGGCGAACGGGATCTTGTTGATATGAAATTGATCAAGCGGCCTGGATTAACTTCAGCTGTCGCGTTCCATCCAATCTCAGTTCAGTTAGTCGTTTTGTTGGTGTGTGGTTTCTGTCTTTTACATTTTTGTTCAGGTGGCTGCTAAGTTAGGATGGATCGACCTCCACTGTGATTTATTTAACCTGTAGGGGATTGACTATCTGTTTATACTGGCTTACCCCCTCGAAACTCCCTTTCAGGGCAGAATATGAATCTAGGGATTTCTATGAATACGTCTTAACTTTCTGTCTACAACCCGATATTCTGACTTCAACGTTTTTATCCCGGCTCTGTATGTGTTTGTAACATATGTGTTTCTTAATGGTTTTCAGTGTTATCACCTGTTCACATAACTGCAACCACTGACCAATTTCTGTTTTGGTTTTGTTAGGGCGGTCGGGTCGCATGTTACAGGAAGCCTCGGGGTTCTTTTAACCTGAGTACTGGAGATTTTTACGACTAGGCCGGCATAAATACGCTGATTTCTTTACCGTTTAACTCATAGGCCTCCTCTGCACATGAATTATTTCTGTATTTTTATCAACCTATGCAAATGATGGTCGCCGTAATATAATAGTTCGTATTAATATTGTTCGTTGATTCCGGCCGAATATGACCAATTTTTAAATGGCGGTTCGGCCAGTCCCTCTGATTTTGGGATACCGATTTATTTTACATAGCGTTGCCATGATCATTTTAAGTGTTTATGAATAACCCTAAGGATCGTGGCGTAATAGTTTGAAAATTTCCGATTTTAAAATCTATATGCTTATTGCGTTATAATTTCAAATAGAAATGATGTTAATCATGGTTGCATCACGCGTCGAAATCACGTTGCCGTAGGGTACCTACATACCCACTTACCATTACCATCGTATTCTATTATTATCATGTCGATTAATGCGTTTGGACTCGACCTGCGGCTAGTACAATTTATTTGAGGTGCATACATAGGTAAAGTATTAATTTAGATTACCGAGCTTATTTACTCCTTTATTTAATTTCATACAGATATATATATATCGCTTGAATATAGATCCGTAAGGTAGAAAAATCCCTTTTTGGTTGACACCGGTTTAATATACATGTATAGGTTTATTGTTACATGGTTATATATATATATGTTCAATAAATTCTTCAATGGGTTAGGTTTAGCCCATTTTTAATATCATTACTACAATTCAAAATTGTTTTAATTAAACCATATGTATTCTATAGTTGTTTGCAACTCTATTTTCTATGTGACAGAATTGTCAAGAAGAAAAAATATATTTTAGGTATGAAGTCTATACCCTCATAAGTAATATAATAATTTATAAATTAGAAGTACCTTTTTCAAAGATCATTTTGATGGTTAAAATGCACTTATACACTTATATACAAATACTACAATGTTATCAATGGGAGAATACTCATATCTCGAAATTTATATTCTACTATCGGGCTTTCTTTTTTTTGTTACATACCATGTATATTTTAGTGTCAAGTATAATGGTTCTCTAACATAAATAAGCATATCATATCATTTTTTGTGTCTACAGGAAACATAACAAAAATTAATCATCTGTAGAGGCCAAGTAACTTCAGATTTAAACCGACCTTGGTTTAGAGATTCTGGGGTTTCTACTCTATGGATTTGCTGGACTACAACTAGACAGAATCTGAAAGGTGATTACCTTAAGATGGATTCTGTTAAATGTAGTACCAAAATTTCTCATTGTCATAAAATTAAATTTTATATGTAGCCAATTCATACTATAATAAGACATAGAAACAAGAATTTCAGAACATACCAAAATCTGCAAATGACCAACCTCCCAACCTTAGAATCCTCTTTATCTCCCAGGATTCACCCCCGAGCAGAGATCACCTCCTAGCACAGATCAACCTCTGATCAGCCTAGGAGCAGCTTATTTAAGCTCATAATTCCCCAAAGCATGTTTCTAATTCTGCGTCCAGAATAGCAGGATGCTTTCTTTCCTGTTTAGCCTAGGCTTCCCATTTTGGGATTCTTTAAAGCCGCTTTAAGCTTTTCCTCAGCTTTTCCAGCTTTTTCTCACCTCTTCCCAACTACTCCTCTTCATTGGGGAAATTTAGATTCCTCCTCAAATCTAAATAAATTTCTTTCAAGGATTTTTAGAAAGATTTTTGGGGATTTGTTGCCTTATCCATCCTCATGGATTTGGCAAGTGATCTCAAATTCTCTTTTGGTCAAAATGCACAATCATTTTATTTATTTCCTCAAATAAAATATGCATATACATTCACATCATACTCATCCCTTGGGGTCCACCCCCTTAGGATTAAAGTTCAAATGTCTAACTTTTAAAAATTCAACACACAAATTGGGGGTGTTACATATTCCCCCTCTGAAAATAAACACCGTCCTCGGTGTTCTTATTCAACTACTAGAGTTCATTTAAACAAAAATGGATATTTCTCCATCATTTCAGCTTCCCTTTCCCAGGTGGCTTCTTCAGCAGTAAAGTGCTTCCACTGCACTTTTACTCTGGCCACTGTTCTGTTTCTCAATTCAATTTCTTTCCGCTCCAATATTTGAAGCGGTTCTGGCAGAAACTCCCCTTCTGGTTCCACCTGTACAACATTCCAATCAACTATGTGAGAAGCATCATGCACATATCTTTTTAATAAGGAAACATGAAATACATCATGAAATCTAACATGGGGTGGTAAGGCCAGTTTGTAAGCCACTGGTCCCACCCTTTCTAAGATTTCAAAAGGACCACAATATCTAGGAGCCAAGGTGGTGCACAACTTCTCGCATAAAGTGTGCTCTTTTGGGTTTGATGCGCAAATACAAATGATCCCCCACCCCACCTCCTGCACCCTTTTCTTACTGCAGATAGCTCTTCTGGCTTCTGCCTTGTGGTCGTCTTTATATTTTTCCGTATTTGTTTAACAATTCTTTCATTTCTTGTAGCATCCGGTTCCACCAGCGCTTATCCTCTCGGGTTGACTCCAACTCAACGGAGTGTGCACTTCTCCCATAAAGTGACTCAAACGACTCATCTTTATGAGTGATTGGTAGCTATTGTTATAGTAAACTCAACTAAATGTAGATACTCTTCCCATTTTGCTGGCCTATCCATCACATACATTCTAAGCATATCCTCTAAAATTTGGTTTGTCCTTTCTGTTTGCCCATCAGTTTGAGGGTGATAGGCAGTACTGAAATTTAGCTTAGTACCCAGTCCTGCAAACAATCCTTTCTAGAATGCTGCAGTAAACTTAGCATCTCTATCTGAAACAATTACCTTGGGAACTCCATGAAGTCTTACTATCTCCTTCAGGAAAACATTGGCTACTTGAGCTGTTCTGAAAGTAGATTTCACTGGTATAAAGTGAGCAGCTTTTGTGAGAGTGTCTACTACTACCATTACAGAATCATGTTGATATTTAGTCTTGGGTAATCCTGTTATAAAATCCATGGAAAATGTGTCCCATTTCCATTCTGCAATTGGCAAAGGATTCCTCTAACTCCATATGGGCACTGAAGATACCCCATGTCAGTTAATTTTGACAAGGATTTCGACTCAATGCATCGCAACTTTGTTCCTCTCCCTTGATATGCTTTATATCCATATCAAATTACTAGAAAGACAAAACCTATCCGGCTTGTCTCTGGCATTCAGTTTGTATTGGGAAAAAATATTTAGGGCCGATATGATCATCATCAATGTAAACTTCTTCCCCGCGTATAGTGCCTCCACATTTTTAAAGCATGAATAACAAATAAACTCCAAATCATATGCACTATAATTTCGTTCATGTACTTTCGCTTCCTAGATTCATAGTAATGATCGAATTTTCCGTAATGATTCCTTCCGCCCTCTCAAAGGACTGTATTAGCTGCCAACGAACTCTATCGTACCTAGCAATTTTTAATATAGGAGCTGAAATAAGTTTTTGTTTCAACTGTTCGAAACTGTTTTGGCATTTCTCAGTCCACACGAACTTGACACCCTTCCTTTGTAATGAGGTTATGGGATTTTCTATAGCAGAAAATCTCTCCACAAATCTGCGATAATAGCCTGAAATTCCCATAAATGATCTTACTGCTGAGACATCAGTGGGGACTGGCCATTCTTTAATGGCTTTTATCTTTTCAGGGTCAACTGCCAACCCTTTTTCAGAAATAATATGACCCAGATATTGAATTTTATCTTTATAAAATTCACATTTGCTGAACTTGGCATATAGCCGGTTTTCTTTTAAAGTCTGCAACACTATTCTCAGATGTTCCTTATGTTCATCTTCATTTTTAGAATAGACTAAGATATCATCTATGAACACAAGAACAAATTTTTCCAAATACTTATTCAACACACTGTTCATCAGACACATAAAGGTGGCAGGGGCATTCGCCAAACCAAAAGGTAGGACTACAAATTCGTAATGCCCATACCTGGTTCGAAATGTTGTTTTGCTGATGTCTTCTTCTTTAATTCTGAGCTGGTGATACCCAGTCCTGAGGTCTATCTTGGAGAAGACTGAAGCTCCTCTCACTTGATCAAAAAGATCATCAATTCTAGGAAGGGGATATCTATTCTTAATGGTCAATTTGTTCAGTTGACGATAGTCAATACACATCCTAAAAGTTCCATCCTTCTTTTTCACAAATAAAATTGGGGCTCCCCAAGGAGACACACTTGGTCTAATATACCCTTTATCTAACAGTTCCTGTAATTGCATCTTCAATTCCATTAGTTCAGGAGGGCTCATCCGATAAGGTGCTCGGGAAACAGGTGTTGCTCTCGGTACCAGATCGATTGAAAAATAAATCTCTCTTTTGGGGGGAAGATGAGGGATTTCCTTAGGAAAGACTTCCTTAAATTCTCTAATGACTGGTAGAGCATCCAGTAATTCTTCCTCAGTTTGCTGTTCTATTTCTTCTACATGCACTGCATAGACTGGGTACCCTTTTCTAGCTGCTCTTTTCAATTCTAAGGCTGATATTTGTCTTACAGAAATGGAATTTGGTTTCCCTTTTAATGTAAAAGGTTTCCCTTCTTCATCCACACAATGCAGGGTTTTATCCGAACAGTTCATTAGAGCTTTCTTCTTTTCTATCCAATCCATTCCTATCACCAGATCATAGGATCCTAATGGCAATATGTTCGAGTTTACTTCCGTTGAAAGACCATTTAATTGTATTGCTGTTTTGGGCAACTTATGAGTGACTTTTCTCTTAGTTCCAGTGGCCAGCTGTACCAACCATGACTGCTGAAATTTTTCAGGTTTAATTTTACATTTTTCTACAATTCCAGGACTAATGTAACTTAAGGAAGCACCTGGATCAATCAAAACAGTAACAGGTAAGTCAGAAATCTTACCCTCCATTTCCACCATGGTTGCTTGATGTTCTGCTTGCCGATTTTCCAATGCTGCACTGATAGTTGGTATGTTTCATGCTATGTCATTGACTGTTGTTGCTTCTCGCTCTCTACTGATCATGTGTATATTTCGATGGGGGCAGTCCCTCATCATATGGGGTTCTCCACAGCCCCAACATTTCAGAGGTTCCTTCATTCTGACTTTCCCTTCCTTTTTATTGTTCCCCTCTACTGGTTTTGAAACCACTTGAGACTGAGCAGTTTGACTTTCTTTTGGTTTGTTGAACTTTTTCCTTTGATGATCTCTACCAAAATTCCTTAAATATGCTGGTTTTGGTCTCTTTCCTTTGAACTCACCCTTGTTCATCCAGCCCTTCCCTTGTTCAGCTTTACCTTTAAACTATTGATAGCATAGTCTTGCTTTTCTAACAGCTTCATCCATGGTCTTTGGGTTGTCAAACTCAATTTTCTCCTTGTACACAGTAGGAAAACAATTTAAAAACCTTTGCACCTTTGCCTTTTCTTCTCTAATGTAAGGGACATACCTCAGTAAATTAGTAAACTTAGTGACAAACTCATCAATAGTGAGCTGTCCTAGCCTAAGTTCATGGAATTCTTTTTCTTTATCGTCATAATAACGTTCATTTAAATAACGACTTTTGAACTTAATCTGAAAATCTTCCCAAGTAACTGTCTTTTCATCAATGGCATGCACCATTTTTGTCTCTTCCCACCAGAGTGTAGCTTTTCCTTGTAGCTGGTACACAGCTAATCTAGCCTTCAGATTGCTCTCATATTCATAGACTTGGAAATACTTGATCATGTTCAGCAACCAAGCTTCAACATCCTCCTCCTTCTCCCCATCATAGGAGGGAGGTTTGATCTTTCTAAATTCTCCCTGCAACTCTCTTTTCTCCTTATGTTGATTTCTAGCTGCATCCTCATCCTCAGATTCATCCATCTTTCTTTTTCTAGAACCTTCGCCTTCCTGGCTGTTCCGGAAAGTTAGCTCTCTGATGAGCTTTTCCTGCTCCTTACTGGCTGATGACAACATGTCATTTTGGCTTCTTAATTCAGCCAACTCTCGTTGCATCCGGTGCAACATAGCCAGTACCGGGGCATTGGGATCTGGAGTAGCAAACTCATCCCGCAGATCCACATAAATCCCTTCACCTTCAGCCATTTCAACTGTACACACTTACAACACAGATTAGCAAAGTTTATAAAATTCAGAAAAACAAAATAGGTAATAAGCAGTGAGCACAAAACGACAGCCCAATTTGTTGTAACTAGGGCTCCGATACCATTTGTCACACCTCTAGTTTAGGGAATTTTTTTTTTTTTTTCTTACCGAATACACATGCATCCCATATGACTATCTGGGGATATATTTATATATCTGTTACCCACATATATATAACTGTATATATATATCTATATATAACATACTGCCATGTTGGTTGCATACCAAGTATAGAACCGAAATGGTTATTTCCATTTAATATTATAACTTCCCTTTGTGAATATTTAATATTCCCCATGGCTACATTTCAATCCTATATATATATATATATATATATATATATATATATATATATATAACCATATATTATATTTTATAGACCCACTAAATATCATATATGAAAGTGTATATTTATATCAACTCTACACCTATACTCCTTGGATATAATTACCTTGTAGTACTCCCTCGACCCTTTTTACTATTTAACTATACCACATTTATTAATAGATATATGACCCATTATATACACATGGGGTATGACTACTATATAATGAGGAGGGCGTAGGTGTAACCTAACGCACATATTTCAAGGTGAGCACACCATTTCCAAAACCATATATATATATATCTATACCATAATGATATGTACATTTTGGAACTCCCCCTGCGAGTCGTTCATATGTTAACCATTAATTTATTTACCATGCATACCTCTACGCTTGGAAGGCCGACTATATTTTATCAATTTGGCGGTTAGACTCCGGTCAATGAAAACGTTTGGCACAGACCTACTGTCATGCCCGCGCATGGACTAACTAAGTCGTAGTTGAACTTTCCACCTTCGAACTTGCGGATAAATGTATATATATAATTTACCTGAACCTGATTTCTACGCCGGTCACCTTCGATGGAGTTCGCTCCCTTAATTGTCACCGCGGGGAAACTGGTGAAAACTCTCATCGTATATTTATTTGGATATGGCCATTATTTTGCTGTCGTGTTTTTATTGCATTCTGTTTACGGTTTATAGATTTCATATATGCCACTGTCTGCATTTCATTGTTCAAGTACTCCGCATTTTTACGTATTGTCATTATTTGTTGCAGAGGGTAGGTTCGCCAGCAGGCCACGGCAGGGTTTCATAGCAGGATTTCTTACCGCTTTTCCAAATCCGCTGTGTGCAGGTGTTATCACGAGCTATACGGTCCAGCTGCAGCTCCTTTCCTCAGAACGGATCGCTGTCTTTAGCCGAACTTCGCCGGCATCGTACCACAGGTTGCGGGGAAAAACAGAGAGATGGGATAAGATGAATACAGGCTCCTACCCTCAAATCCCCTTCTAGGATTTCTTATTCACTCGAATACGCCATCAGGGGTTCTAGTCTTCACTTCGCACGCTAACCCCATTTACCGACGTGCTCGTAGGTGTACTCGGCACTAGACCACAGTTTTCCTTTGCACCTTTTTAACCTCTTCGCTTCTACCTGAAGCTGCATCATTCGTGATGGTGTTCGGTTGTGTCCTTCTTCCATTTTTTATCCTTACGCCCCCCACCTCTCAAGTGGTAGGCTCCGCATTTCCGGTAATGGCGAGCATTGCGTAAGTCTAGTAAATCATATTACCCAGGTGTGGCTCGTTATCGAATGGAACATTGGTTTATTTTGCTCTTCTTGTTTCTTTGTTTCTTGAGTTTGTTTCGTTACGATATGGAGATACGTTTTCCTGTTTCTATTAATGATTCTGTCAACTATTACTACAGGTACCGATTCCCAGCGAACGGGATCTTGTTGATATGAAATTGATCAAGCGGCCTGGATTAACTTCAGCTGCCACGTTCCATCCAATCTCAGTTCAGTTAGTCGTTTTGTTGGTGTGTGGTTTTTGTCTTTTACATTTTTGTTCAGGTGGCTGCTAAGTTAGGATGGATCAACCTCCACTGTGATTTATTTAACCTGTAGGGGATTGACTATCTGTTTATACTGGCTTACCCCCTCAAAACTCCCTTTCAGGGCAGAATATGAATCTAGGGATTTCTATGAATACGTCTTAAATTTCTGTCTACAACCCGATATTCTAACTTCAACGTTTTTATCCCGGCTCTGTATGTGTTTCTAACATATGCGTTTCTTAATGGTTTTCAGTGTTATCACCTGTTCACATAACTGCAACCACTGACTGGTTTCTGTTTTGGTTTTGTTAGGGCGGCCGGGTCGCATGTTACAGGAAGCCTCGGGGTTCTTTTAACCTGAGTACTGGAGATTTTTACGACTAGGCCGGCATAAATACGCTGATTTCTTTACCGTTTAACTCATAGGCCTCCTCTGCACATGAATTATTTCGGTATTTTTATCAACCTATGCAAATGATGGTCGCCGTAATATAATAGTTCGTATTAATATTGTTCGTTGATTCCGGCCGAATATGACCAATTTTTAAATGGCGGTTCGGCCAGTCCCTCTGATTTTGGGATACCGATTTATTTTACACAGCTTTGCCATGATCATTTTAAGTGTTTATGAATAACCCTAAGGATCGTGGCGTAATAGTTTGAAAATTTCCGATTTTAAAATCTATATGCTTATTACGTTATAATTTCAAATAGAAATGATGTTAATCATGGTTGCATCACGCGTCGAAATCACGTTGCCGTAGGGTACCTACATACCCACTTACCATTACCATCATATTCTATTATTATCATGTCGATTAATGCGTTTGGACTCGACCTGCGGCTAGTACAATTTATTTGAGGTGCATACATAGGTAAAGTATTAATTTATATTACCGAGCTTATTTACTCCTTTATTTAATTTCATACAGATATATATATATCGCTTGAATATAGATCCGTAAGGTAGAAAAATCCCTTTTTGTTTGACCGCGATTTAATATACATGTATAGGTTTATTGTTAAATGTTTATATTTATACGTTCAATAAATTCTTAGAGGGGTTAGGTTTTAGCCCATTTTAATATCATTACAACGATTCCAAATTTGTTTTGATTACAACCACATATATGCTATACTTGTTGGCAACTCTATTTTTCTATGTGACCATTTTGTCGAGAAGTAAAATATAATTTAGGTATGAAGTATAAATCCTCATAAGTAGTATAATACTCATCTAGAATATAAATACTCTTTTTCCAACATCATTTTGATGATTTAAAATGCGCTTATATACAGTCTACAAATTTATAAATATGAGAATAATCATATCTGAAATTTATATGCTACTGTCAGGCTTCCTTCCCTTTCTTTACCTAACATGTATATTTCAGTGCTACTATAATGGTTCTCTAACATACAAATAAGCATATCATGTTATTATTATTTTTCTTTTGTCTACAGTAATATAACAAAATCTAATCATCTGTAGAGGCCAAGAAACTTCAGATTTAAACCGACCTGGGTTTAGAGATTTTGGGGTTTCTCCTCTATGGTTTGCTGGTCTACAACTAGACAGAATCAAAAAGGTGATTACCTTGGGATGGATTCTGTTAAATGTAGTACCAAAATTTCTCATTGTCCTAAAATTTAATTTTATATGTAGCCAATTCATATTGTAATAAGACATAGAAACCAGAATTTCAGAACATACCAAAATCTGCAAATGACCAACCTCTCAACCTTAGAATCCTCTTTATCTCCCGAGTTCACCCACAGGCGAATCCTCGCTGCCTTCGACCTGCGATCGACCCTGCTGTAGCTTATTCAGCTCTCCCTTAATTCCCCAATCATGTTTCTAGTTACTGCGTCCCGAATAGCGGGATGCTTTCTTTCCTGTTTAGCCTAGGCTTCCCATCTTGGGATTCTTTAAAGCTGCTTTAAGCTTTTCCTCAGCTTTTCCAGCTTTTTCTCACCTCTTCCCAACTACTCCTCTTCATTGGGGAAATAATATAAATAAATTTCTTTCAAGTATTTCTGAAAGATTTTTGGGGATTTGTTGCCTTATCCATCCTCATGGATTTGGCAAGTGATCTCTAATTCTCTTTTTGGTCAAAATGCACAATCATTTTATTTATTTCCTCAATAAAATATGCAATTACATTCACACCATATTCATCCCTTGGGGTCCACCCCCTTAGGATCAATGTTCAAATGTCTAACTTTTAAAAATTCAACACACAAATTGGGGGTGTTACATTATAAACCAAAGGAATTGGTGAACCCAAGGGAATTGATTTAAACATTGAGATAATTTTTCTCACAATGCGACGTTGGACCAACTATGACCATGGTTGGCCATGAGTGATTTTCATATTGAGACAATATTTGTGAAAATGTGACATTTGATCATGGACGACATTGATTGATTATTCATATTATAAATCAAAAGAACTAATAAACCCAACGGTTTAATATTATAAACCAAAAGAATCCGTGAACCCAAGGAAAAAATATTAATAACCTAAGGGACAAATAAGGCGAAGGATCGATAAAATTAATAAAAAAATAATCAAGTTGAAGAAATTAATCAACCCTAATAATTAAACTAAGGGATATTCGTATTATAAACCAAAAGAAATAATAAACCCAAGGGTTTAATATTATAAACCAAAGGAATTGGTGAACCCAATGGAATTGATTTAAACATTGAGACAAATGTTGTCACAATGAGACGTTCGACAAACTATGAGCATGGTTGGCCATGGGTGATTTTTATATTGAGACAATATTTGTCAGAATGTGAGATTTGATCATGGATGAAATTGATCAATTACCCATGTTATAAACCAAAATAACTAATAAACCCAAGGGTTTAATATTATAAACCAAAGGAATTGGTGAACCCAAGGGAATTGATTTAAACATTGAGACAATTTTTGTCACAATGCGATGTTTGACCAACTGTGACCATGGTTGGCCATGGGTGATTTTCATATTGAGACAATATTTGTCAGAATGTGACATTTTATCATGGATTACATTCATCGATTATTCATATTATAAACCAAAAGAACTAATAAACCCAAGGGTTTAATATTATAAACCAAAGGAATTGGTGAACCCAAGGGAATTGATTTAAACATTGAGACAATTTTTGTCACAATGTGATGTTGGACTAACTATGACCATGGTTGGCCATGGTTGATTTTCATATTGAGAAAATATTTGTCAGAATGTAACATTTGATCATGGATGACATTGATCGATTATTCATATTATAAACCAAAAGAACTAATAAACCCAAGGGTTTAACATTAGAAGCCAAAGGAATTGGTGAACTCAAGGGAAAAATATTAATAACCTAAGGGACCAATAAGGCGAAGGATCAATAAAATTAATAAAAAAGTACTCAAGTTGAAGAAATTAATAAACACTAATAATTAACCCAAGGGATTATTCATATTATAAACCAAAAGAGCTAATAAACCTAAGGGTTTAATATTGTAAACCAAAGGAATTGGTGAACCTAAGGGAATTGATTTAAACATTGAGACAATTGTTGTCACAATGCGATGTTGGACCAACTATGACCATGGTTGGCCATGGGTGATTTTCATATTGAAGCAATATTTGTCAAAATGTGACTTTTGATCATGGATGACATTGATCGATTATTCATATTATAAACCAAAATAACTAATAAACCCAAGGGTTTAATATTATAAACCAAAGGAATTGGTGAATGCAAGGGAATTTATATAAACATTGAGACAATTGTTGTCACAATGCGTCGTTGGACCAACTATGACCTTGGCTGGCCATGGGTGATTTTCATATTGAGACAATATTTGTCAGAATGTGACATTCGATCATGGATGACATTGATCGATTATTCATATTATAAACCGAAAGAACTAATAAACCCAAGGGTTTAATATTATAAATCAAAGAAATTGGTGAACGCAAGGGAATTGATTTAAGCATTGAGACAATTGTTGTCACAATGCGACTTTGGAATGACTATGACCATGGTTGGCCATGGGTGATTTTCATATTGAGACAATATTTGTTAGAATGTGATATTTGATCATGGATGACATTGATCGATTATTCATATTATAAACCAAAAGAAATAATAAACCCAAGGGTTTAATATTATAAACCAAAGGAATTGGTGAACCCAAGGGAATTGATTTAAACATTGAGACAATTGTTGTCACAATGCGACGTTGGACCAACTATGACGATGGTTCACCATGGGTGATTTTCATATTGAGAAAATATTTGTAAAAATGTGACATTTGATCATTGATGACATTGATCGATTATTCATATTATAAACCAAAAGAACTAATAAACCCAAGGGTTTAATATTAGAAACCAAAGGAATTGGTGAACCCAAAGGAAAAATATTAATAACCTTAGGGACCAATAAGGCGAAGGATTAATAAAAGTAATAAAAAAATACTCAAGTTGAAGAAATTAGTAAACACTAATAATTAACCCAAGAGATTATTCATATTATAAATCAGAAGAACTAATAAATCCATGGGTTTGATATTATAAAACAAAGGAATTGGTGAACCCAAGAGAATTGATTTCAACATTGAGACTATTTTTGTCCCAATGCGACGTTGGACCAAATATGACGATGGTTGGCCATGGGTGATTTTCATATTGAGAAAATATTTTTCAGAATGTGACATTTGATCATGCACAACATTGATCGATTATTCATATTATAAACCAAAAGAACTAATAAACACAAGGGTTTAATATTATAAACAAAAGGAATTGGTGAGCCCAAGGGGATTGATCCAAACATTGAGACAATTGTTGTCACAATGCGACGTTGGACCAACTATGACCATGGTTGGCCATAGGTGATTTTCATATTGAGACGATATTTGTCAGAATGTGAGATTTGATCATGGATGAAATTGATCGATTATTCATATTATAAACCAAAAGAACTAATAAACGCAAGGGTTTAATATTATAAATTAAAGGAATTGGTGAAACCAAGGGAATTGATTTAAACATTGAGGCAATTGTTGTCACAATGCGACGTTGGACCAAGTATGACCATGGTTGGCCATGGGTGATTTTCATATTGAGACAATATTTGTCAGAATGTGACATTTGATAATGGATGACATTGATCGATTATTCATATTATAAACCAAAGGAATTGGTGAACCCAAGGGAATTGATTTAAACATTGAGACAATTCTTGTCACAATGCGACGTTGGACCGACTATGACCATGTTTGGCCATGAGTGATTTTCATATTGAGACAATATTATTCAGAATGTGACATTTGATCATGGATGATCAATATTTGGTCATGGATGACATTGATCAATTATTCATATTATAAACCAAAAAAATAATAAACCCAAGGGTTTAATATTAGAAACCAAAGGAATTGGTGAACCCAAGGGAAAAATACTAGTAACCTAAGGGACCAATAAGGCGAAGGATCAATAAAATTAATAAAAAAATATTCAAGTTGAAGAAATTAATAAACACTAATAATTAATCCAAGGGTTAAATATTATAAACCAAAGGAATTGATGAATCCAAGGGAAACATATTACCCAAAAAATTAGTATTAGAAACAAAAATTATTAATAAACTGAAGTGAGTAATAAAGTCGAAGGAACAATAAAATTAATAAAAAAAGATATAAAAACCAAAGAAATTAATAAACACTAATAACTAAGCCAATGTATTAGTCATATTATAAACCAAAAGAGCTAATAACCCAAGGGTTTAATATTAGAAGCCAAAGGAATTCGTGAACCCAAGGGAAACATATTAATAACGTAAGGGACTAATATGGCGAAGGGAACAATATTAAAAACATGATATATTAATAAAGATTACGACCCAATATTTTAAATAGAGAGGAATTTTAAAGTCACGTGATTATTATTATGATAGAACAATATTAAAAACACAATTTATTAATAAATAATACGACCCAATATTTTAAGTAGAGAGGAATTTTAAAGTCACATGAATATTATTATGACAAACCGCAAGTGATCAATCAACCTTACTGATTGTTAATATTATAAACCGATTGAATTAATAAAATAAAGTGATATTAAATTCTGCCATAAGTAAAACAAAAAAAATAACATTAAAATTAACATAGTTTAAACCCAAAACCTAAGAATTTAATAAACGATAGTATTTAATAATTTAAACTCAAGAGATTAATAAACTCGAGGGAATATTAATAATATAAACTAAATGAAATAATAAACCCAAGGGTTTAATATTATAAACCAAAGGAATTGGTGAACCGAAGGGAAAATTATTAAAAACATAAGTTATCAGGCCAAGGGATCAATATTAAAAACAAAAGAGAGTAACAAACCTTAAGAATAAATATTTAAAATTTCAAAACCCTAAGAAAATAATAAACCATCAGAATCAATATTTTAAAGTCAACTAATTAATAAACACAATGGATTATTGATATTATAAACCAAAAGAACTAATAAATCCAAGGGTTTAATATTATAAACCAAAGGAATTGGGGAACCCAAGTGAAAATTATTAAAAACATAAGAGATCAACAAGGCGAAGTGATACATATAAAAAACAAAAAATATTAGTAAAGGCTAGGAATACATATTTTAAATATTACGAATAAATTTTATAAATAAAAACCTTTGATAAAGACACATGACTATTAATATTATAAACCGGGGGGAATAAAAATGGTTTACGTTGCTTGATTTAAACATTCAGAAAATTGTTGTCACAATGTGACGTTGGACCAATTATGACCATGGTTGGCCATGGGAGATTTTCATATTGAAACAATATTTGTTAGAATGTGACATTTTATCATGGATGACATTGATCGACTATGGCTAATGCTAATTAACAATTGTTTCCCATGGTTGATTTTCATATTGAGTCATTGTTTTTTATAATGTGAAATTGGACCATGCGGCTAATGCTAATTAACAATTGTTTCCCATGGTTGATTTTCATATTGAGTCATTGTTTTTCATAATGTGAAATTGGACCATGCATTAGTATTAAGGTCTAGGATTAATATTTAAACCCCAATATTTGGATTTAATAAACTGAAGGGAATAATATTACGAACCGAAAGAATCTGAAAAATTAATGGATCAATAAGGCCATGGGATCAATGTTAAAAACAAAAGAGTAAAAAGCCCTAAAAATAAATATTTTAAATTAAAAAACCTAAGAAATTAATAAACTATAAGAATCAATATTTTAAAATCAACTAATTAATAAACACAAGGGATTATTAATATTATAAACCAAAAGAACTAATAAACCCAATGGTTTAATATTATAAACCAAAGCAATTGGGGAACCCAAAGGAAAAATATTAAAAACATAAGAGATCAACAAGGCAAAGGAATACATATTAAAAACAAAAAATGTTAAAGTAAAGGCTAGGAATAAATATTTTAAATGCAAATGAATGAGAAACTCACATGATTAATAAAGAGATTAATAAATCTTAGGAATCATTTGTTTAAACAAAAATCATTGATAAAGCCACATGATTATTAATATTACAAACCAAGGGGAATAAATATGGTTTACCATGCTTGATTTAAATATTGAGACAATTGTTGTCACAATGCAACGTTGGACCAACTATGACCATGGTTAGCCATGGGTGATTTTCATATTGAGACAATAATTGTCAGAATGTGACATTTGATTATGGATGATATTGATCGACTACGGCTAAAGAAATTAATAAACACTAATAATTAACCCAACGTATTATTCATATTATAAACCAAAATAACTAAGAACCCAAGGGTTTAATATTAGAAACCAAAGGAATTGATGAACCCAAAGGAAAAATATTAATAACCTAAGGGACCAATAAGGCGAAGGATCAATAAAATTAATAAAAAATACTGACGTTGAAGAAATTAATAAACACTAATAATTAACCCAAGGGATTATTCACATTATAAACCAAAAGAGCTAATAAACCCAAGGGTTAAATATTATAAAACAAAGGAATTGGTGAACCCAAGGGAGAAATATTACTCAAAAAATTAGTATTAGAAATAAAAATTATTAATAAATTCAAGTGATTAATAAAGTCGAAGGATCAATAAAATTAATAAAAAAATATAAAAACCAAAGAAATTAATAAACACTAATAATTAACCCATGGGATTATTTATATTCTAAACCAAAAGAACTAATAAACCCAAGGGTTTAATATTATAAACTAAAGGAATTGGTGAACCCAAGGGAAAAATATTAATAACTAATAACTAACCCAAGGGATTATTCATATTATAAACCAAAAGAACTAATAAACCAAAGGGTTTAATATTATAAGCCAAAGGAATTGATGAACCTAAGGGAAAAATATTAATAACCTAAGGGACCAATAAGGCAAAGGGAAGAATATTAAAATCACAATAGCTTAATAAACCTGAGGGAATATTAATAATATAAAGCAAAATAAATAATAAACCGAAGGTTTTAATATTATAAACCAAAGGAATATGTGAACCCAAGGGAAAATTATTAATAACGTAAGGGACCAATAAGGCGAAGGGAAAAATATTAAAAATACAATATCTTAATAATCCGAAGGGAACATTAATAATATAAACCAAAAGAAATAATAAACTGAAGGGTTTAATATTATAAACCAAAGGAATTGATGAACCTAAGGGAAAATTATTAAAAACCTAAAATGAAGTAAATGATTTCCAACAATTTACATAATATAAGGTTAGCATGTTACTAATAGTAACATTAACAATAATAGTAATAGTAATAGAAATAGAAATAAAACATAAGGGGATGATCATCCCACAATTAGTGTGGATATATTTATTTTTTTAATAGAAAGGAGTTATTATTAGTGTTACAATTTTTTCTTAAATTATAAATTTCTTGTTAGAATCACTAGAGGAACTTTAAAAGAAAAATGTGATTGATGGAGTGTTGAAATAATTTTTTTTAAAATGGATCAACAGTATGAGGAAAATCAAAAACCTTGATAATAATAACTTAAATTTCCAAAATTTTAAACTGAATTAAGCTAAAATCTCACCAAATTTATCATTATCTTCTAAACAAAATTATGACCTCAATAAACTACTCTGAAATATTCATACAAAATCTAGTTTTAGGAAAAATATTGTGATGTGCATAAGAGTAGGGCTTTTATTAGCATATTGAGATCATCAAAGATATTTCCATAATATTTCATTCCTATTTATTTTTCCATTTTCAAATAATTCAAGGAACATGCATGCATGAGCAACTTGGTTGTATAATAATTTGTGAGGGGTTTATTATCACATAATAGTATATATTTATAGATCAAATTAGGTTTAAGATAAATTAATTATATTAGTGTACTAATTTATTATCTGATTAAGTATTTTAAATATACCTAAAACAAAAAGCTAATGGACAATTTCCTCACAAAACATCACATAAAAATTATAATAAGCAATACTTTATAATAAAAAATATTATATATTAATTACAAAAAAATTAATATCTACAACAATATTCATGGAGAAGTATAACATTATATTTTTCTATATTATTATTTATAAATAAACATAATAATACGAAATAAATATTAACCATTTTTTAATTTAAATACATCTATTTATTAACTTGACATTTTAATTTTTATATTATGGATTACATTTTTCGGTGAAATTTTTTTTAACGATTGATAGATGAACATTATTTTCCACCTAATTTTTTTTTAATGTGCATTTTCTTCTTGTTTTTATTTTTATTATTATTATCCTTCGTATATTAAGGATTAAACTTTTCATTTTTTGGGTGAGATATCTTTCAAAACGATTTGTAGATGAACATTAATTTCCACCTAAATTTATTTTGATGTACATTATTTTTTTTTGTGGGTAATTGTTAGTTTTCTTAGAGGATCAAATGAAGCTAACAATGTTATATAAATCAAATAAAAAATAAATATTGGTATATTTCTAAAAAAATAATAATAATATTATATCAAATATTTTAATTAATTAATTTTAATTCCAAGTGATACCAAACATGTTGAAGTCTTGACGGAAACCAATCAGTGTTATCGCACCACTTTCAAGCAGTGAGGCCATATTTCTTGAATGGACGTGATGAATTATGAAGGAAACACGTAGCCCTCCAAATCAAATACAAAACCACCTATTTCGCATCACATCACCCTGACAACTTTGTTGGAGCTTGGAAAGTGATGACTGTTCGATCGATGGATGATAGAATCTGACGATTAGATCTGATCGGTTGAAATTTGAAGTTGGGTGGGATTTAAACCAAGGTATGGATCCGATTAATTACATCTATTTATTAACTTGACATTTTAATTTTTATATTAAGGATTACATTATATTATATAACCAATGTGCGAAACTATTCCACGAACTTATTCGAATGGAAAATAATTATTGTAAATATGATCGACCTCACTCAAACAATTGAATTGCTTTCCGCTTATCACATTAATATTATAGAAATGGATAATTAAATCTATAATTAAATTAATTTTTAAAGATCATATAAATATTCCACAAATTAAAAATTCAACTTTTAACTATTGAAAGCAACTTCAACTTTCATGAACTCTAGAAACTTGTTCTTTCCTTACCTTAATCTAAGATAGGTATATCTGCAAAAGGCAATCTGTAAACTGTGAAGCAGTTAAATCAGAAGAACGAAATGGGAATCGATAATAGTTGTTAACGAAGTCATGGGAACCAATTAAGAAGAAATATATGCCTCATTCAAAATAATTGCAGCTCGTTCTTCTCCCACCAACCCTACCAATATGATGGTGTATTCTTTGAATTAGTTGACTTTCTTCCAAAATGGTATTGTGTTCTGCATTTAAAGCTTTAGAAATTATTCTCAACTGTCCTAAACATTCATGCATTAACAAATAACACCATCAACATACAAAACACGAGCGCATGAAATAAATATATAGAGGTTTTCATGGCATGATTTCCTTTGAATTTGAATAACTCAAAGGGAATATGAATACCAGACACCGCAACTATCTGGCATTGAAGCATGAACTATTTGGGTGTGTTAATCATAGATTGAGACATTAACATTACAACTATCACTGGGTGGAAATGCGGATTAATAATCAAATTTAGATGATGTCATTCAATCCAAAAAGATAGACAGAAAATTTTCATGCCAAGTTTGAAAATTAAAACCAAGTAAACATGTCCCTCTGGCATTTTCGTCCGAGAAAGTGGACTATTTATTTCGTTGTTAGATATACAGATGCCTACCAACCCATCTTTGGCTACGAGCCATTTTCTCCCTTTGTAGGGGCATCATTACTGCCATCGCCAACCCAAGGTAGTAACTCTAGAAAGGAAAACCATTATTCACGTGGAGACTCAGGGTTACCATAATAAAACCATGAATTTTTGCAAAGAAAGGAAACAATGATTTCAGTAGTGGTATAACATACCTTATCAAGTTGGCAAGAATGAGAGACGCTGCAGGAGCACTTTCATGAAAAATCAGGTTGCAAAGGCAATTTCGATCAGGGGTAACTACACAATGCGAGTGGAGTGACAGGAGAGTGGTAGGCACCATTACCCTAACCTCCCCCCAAACATCCTCGTGGGTATTCAAACCTCGCCATTTTGTATTCAAACCTCCAGAAGTAGGTGGGCTTACCTCCATCCCTTGCACCACCTCTTTTTTCCATTTCATCTTCCAGGCTCAATACATTACACATTCCCACTACACTTATCCATTCCTCCATTGTTACTCGATTTCAAACCACTAGGGCGGCCACGACGTTTCCTCCCATGACCTGTCCCTCTCTGCAGGCAAGATTGATAGTGAGGCCTTCAGACACGTTGCAGAACGGTTTCACACATGTTGGAGAAGGGTTAACATTTTAGTTTCATTCCAGTTGTTAATCTTGATAGGTGGAAATTAATAGATGGTATAGTAAAATTTTAATTAAGATTTGTAAATTTTTAATTTAAGTATGGTTTAATCACATGTTTTAGATATGCCAGTAAGTTAGTGATGTAGATTTGATCTATTGATTTAGTGGCAACGACCACAATATACCAGCATCTTTCAATCTAGACCATTGGATGAAAAAAATTAATTAGCACAAGGATTAATGTAGGCAATTCCCACAGAGGGTTACGCCTATCGGCATAAAAGCCGATTTTAGATCATTTTTAATTTTTTAAACCATATTCCCTTCCTGGTTTTGCACGTTGATAATAACTACGTGTTTTGGGTGTTGCTTTTCCATGTAACCGAAACACTATACAAGTTGTTTGGAATGGTATATTCGTCTTTGGAATTGGATGTATTTTACTGTGCAGAGTATCTTTCCGCTATTGTTTTCATTTTTGTCTATTAACATAGAAATATATTTGTCTTTATTAACCTAGTAATAGAAACTAAATATGTATAGTGTAAATATTGAGTCTTCACCAACATTTATGACCTACACAGCAACGAAGTCTTACAAAATACATATGGCGATATAGCGATATTTCTTTTTCACATATTTGTTTATATCTTAATTCATGGAAAGTTTGCTTCATAGAAAAATCATCATATATTTTTTCAGCTCGTTGAAAAATTGCTCCATCATATATTAGGTACTTATATATTTAGATCATGAGAAATTTCTTATCAAACATCACTCTGTGGAATGATAGATGTATCGAAACTAACAAATCTGTGGAATGATACCTTTATTGTAATTTAGAAATGGACTTTGTTTTAAGGCATGTTTCAGATGTTCAAACTAACAAATCTGCGGAATGATACCTTTATTGTAATTTAGAAATGGACTTTGTTTTAAGGCATGTTTCAGATGTTCACTTTGGCTTTTCAAGAACAAAATGGTCACAACAAATTTGGAGGGATATTATTAATATTATGGTAGTTTAATTTTGGAGGTTAGAAATGGACTTTGTTTTAAGGCATGTTTAATATGTTCAATTCGGCTTTTCAAGAACAAAGTGGGCACCACAAATTTAGAGCGATATTTTTAATCTTATGGGAGTTTAATTTTGGATGGTGAAGATGAACCAAAAAAATGAAAGTATTTAACATATGTTATAATTCAATATATCTTATCTAGTCTTAATATATAACCATTTGGATTTATTAAACATATTTATCTATTGAATTTTAAAAATAATTATTAAGTTGAGAGGCATCTTCATGTTTTTTCCCATTTACAATAAAAATAAAAAATAAAAATTATATTGTAAAAGGAAAAATAATATTTATTATAATAAAAAAATTGAATATTTTGTAAATTAATTAAAAATAAAAAAAATGTATGATTAAGATGTTTACATCTTATACTTTTTCAAAAAATTTAAATTAAAAATTTAAATAAACTATCTAAATATATCTATGTCTATATCAATTTCATATATATATATATATATATATATATATATATATATATATATATATATAAACTATTATTTTTTTGTTTGTTAGGTTATGTAAGTATTGACATGATTGACACACCTCACTCACATGTATTTAATCCATCAAAATAATCTAGAGATCTTATCAAGCCTGAATTAGACCAGCCTTTAGCATTTATGGATTTTTACCCATTTCTTTTTAACTAAATAGCTTTTCACTAAAAAATACATTAACAAAAACACCCCATCACCATCTAATAAAACCAAATTTATTATTTTAAAATTTATATATAATTTTTTTTTTTATTTAATATACTCCATCTCTTTTTATCAAATACCATAAAATAATTTTATATATTAATTTGATATTTAACAAGAATTTGACTCATTGGTACTAACTATTGGGCAGATAATTAGATTATTTTTTATGAACAAATATGAAAGATGTAATATATTCCATGATGTACGGTGAGTTTAAAGTTTTTCTTTTCTTACACACTGTAACAAAATCTTTGAAGAAAATTTCAAGGTGACGGTTTTTTTTTCAAAGAAAACGCGAAATGTGATTTATTGGTTATATTTTTTTTAAATAGTCTAGATTTAATTTAGAGTAAAAATAATTTTGATTTTGTTTATACAAAGAAAATTGAGTTTATTTTTTTTATTCTTCTTGAACAAATTTACATAACTTACAACATACCTATTGTAAAATCTACAAATGCAACATACCTATTGTAAAATCTACAAATTCCTTTAGCTATATCTTATTGATTTATTACACTAAGATTTCTAGTATAAGTTGTTGGATAGTCTACAACACAAACATGATAAGTTCTACAAATTCCTTTATTTATGTCTTTTTTATTAATAAGATAAGTTGTACAAATTCCTTTATGTATATCTTGTTGATTACTTTCACCAAACTTTCTACTATATCATTTTTGGGCAGTCTTTCTTACCAGTATTTTTGATTACTCAATTTTACATGTTTGGAAATGTGTAAAATATATGCTCTTGTTTACTAATATTTTGAAAAAGGTGTGAAAAAATTATTTGTTTTGAAATGTGTAAAACATTTCTAAATTGTGTTTTGATGCTTATTTGAATATTTATTCAGTTTTGTTAAAATAATTTTAGTTTCATTCATTAAGATATTTATGTTGTTTCTTTTATTTTACAAACCTGGAATTTTTATTATCTATTGTTAATTTTTAATGGAAATTTTTATATGCATGTATCATAATATTAGTTATGTACCAAGTGTTAGAACTATTGGCTCTTCTTAGAGAATTATCCATATGGTTTGAAATTGTGCGCATTCTTAAAAGTAGGGCAATTTATTAGTAAATATACATAATTGGATTGAAATTAAATATCATTTTATTATTATTATCCATATGTGGAGCGAGACAAGCGATGAAGGAGACGGAGCTAGGGTTTTTTGCTTCAGCTCTCAACCGAAACCCTAACGCTCTTGGCAACCTGTTCACGTTGCACACACTCTGATCGCGCCGACCCTTCCTAGTAACGCAGGCCTGCTACTCAGCATGGAGGTAGAGACGGGGGGAGGCAGTAATCCCCCCCATGCAAATGAGGATGGACAAGAGAAACGAATGAAGGATAGTACTGACAGCAACACGGGGACTGAAACGGCCCAGAAGTCAGCCCCTGAAGTGAAAATGGAGACGCAGCAGGCCGCTTCTACCACATGCAAGCCCATTACACCAGAACGCCCCAAAATAGATCTGCCTAGTCATCGCATAAACGCCAGGATTTAGTACATGAGGGACCATGCCCTCATTGGAAAATTTGTCGGGTTTTGACCAACGGAAAAAGCCCTGTAGGGCTGGATAACGTCCAAATGGAAGCCCAAAGGGGAATTCTCACTGCAACTAGGAGAAAAGGGCTTCTTCACAGCCACTTTCAATTGTCTGGAAGACAGAAACAAAGTACTAGATGGGGGCCCATATTTTTTTAACTCAGCAGGGTTATATTTGAGGAACTGGGTGGAGGGATTCAACCCAGATCTGGAAAATTTCGACTGGGCACCTGTTTGGATTCGGCTCTACTCACTACCGCTTGAATATTGGGATGAGGAATCACTGCAAGAAATAGGATCGGGACTAGGAGAGTTTATAAAAATTGCAGAAGAAACCAAACTCCGAAGGTACACCTCCTACGCTCGAATATGTGTTCAAATGCACCTGGACAACGCCCTACCTAATGCGGTAAGTATCTTTCATGATGACTTTGAATGGATCCAGCCCTTGGACTATGAGCATGTGCCCTTTCGATGCAGAAGATGTCATGCCCATGGACATATTTTTAGAGACTGTCCTTTAACGGTCCAAGCTTGAAGCACAGAAGCGGAGGGCAAAGCGGAAGCAGATGGTTTCACCATAGTTACCTCCCGGAAAAGACACAGCAAAAAACCCTCTCCCGGAAAGAAACCTAGTTCCTCTGCCTCCACGCCTTCTACTAGCAATAGCTTTGCCTTGCTTGCCTAATCTGATCCCATGAATGATTCTAACCCTGCCTCCTCTAGCCTTGCTAGCCCTTCCATCTCCCCCTCAAATCAACCCAATCTCGCATTATCGATGCCTAACCCACCCTTATCGAGCTCTGCTGATAAACCAGATTCCAGCCCCCCCCTCAAACAAAAACAGGTCACTTGGGCTCCTAACCTCATGAACTTGGATGGGCCTGCCCCTTTGGTCAATCCGGAAGCCACCAATCTTATGCAGCTTGACCAGAAAATCCAAATGGAAGAGGATACTGAAAGTATTACCATCAGTGAGCTGGACCTCACAGGTCTTGAAGAAGCTTGCGAACGGAAGGAATTTGATAAGATCAACCAAAGGCAGATTGATACTCTTGAGGTGGCTCTAGTCAAAGTCCAACAGCACAAGAAATTGGGTATCCAACCCGGCAGTCGTTGGGACAGTCTGAAGGTGATGAAGGAAACCAAGAAAAGAGGAAGAACTCCTGACTGGCAGTGCACCATTGTCCTTGGACAAATATTGGTGGAATCGGGACAGTATCCCAAGCTTACTAGGTTCTACAAACCCCTAGCAAATATTTCCCAATGAATTTGATATCATGGAATGTACGAGGACTCAATGGTCCTGGGAAATATAGAATGATAATGAACTTGATACAGAAGGAGAAGCCCCACTTACTCTTCCTTTAGGAAACCAAGTGCAACAGTCAAACGTTGGGCTCTATCTTAACTAAAGCATGGCCTGGTAGCAGATCAGTAGCTATGGATGCCTCAGGGTTTTCGGGAGGGCTAGCGATAGCATAGGATCCTCAAGTTCTGCAGGTAGGCAACTTTCACGCCTCTCACAATCTCATCCAGGCTACCTTCCACCCTATAGGCACCAACATCCATGGACATCTATCCAATGTTTATTTTCCTCAAGACCAAGCAAGCAAGGTGGCGCTTTTGAATACTCTTGAGCACCTTAACTCCAATAGAACTCATCCCCTCTGGATTCTGGGCGGGGATTTCAATATGATCACGAGGTTAGCTGAAAAATCTGGGGGCAGAGCCAAACTTGATCAGGACAGCGCCCATTTCAAGGACTTTATCAACAATAACTGGCTCATAGACATACCTTTTTGCAATGGCCTGTATACCTGGAATAATCGCAGAATAGGAAGACAAAAAATAGCCTCTAAGTTGGATAGATTTCTCTTATCAGACAATGCTATTCATGTAGGAGGAGACATCATTGGATCAATTCTCCCTCTCCCCGGCTCTGACCATTGGCCCATCATGCTCCAATGGAAAACTATAGGATTTCACCTAAAAAGGCCTTTCAAGTTTGAAGCTTTTTGGCTCTCTCACCCCTCCTTCATAGACCTGGTCCAGTCTGTTTGGAAAAGATTCAATCCACCTAAAGGGTCCAAAATGTTCCAATTTTAGCAGAAGCTCAAGTGGGTCAAGGAGCACATCAAAGACTGGAACCATAACATCTTTGGCAACATATTCATGGAGAAGCAGATCCTTGAACAACAAATGACAGATGTGCAACAGGAGATTATCACTTCTAGAAGATCTGAACCTGTAGCTGCCAAGGAACTTGAACTTCAGCGAAAATTGGAGGACATATACAAACAAGAGGAAATCCTTTAGAGGCAAAAGTCTAGAGTTCGTTGGTTGAAGGAGGGAGAACGAAACACCAATTTCTTTCACAGCACGACCATTCAACGAAGAATGCAGAACAGGATTACCCATATCACCAATCAGCAAGGGGATCGCATGGAAAGGCATGAGGACATGGAAAAAGAGCTGGTGAACTACTTCAAGGACCTTCAGAAGGAGGAGCAAGCTAATAGGCAGCCAGCTATAGACCAAATCAAGCAGCTCATTCCTAATCTAATCACTAATGAGCATAACCAAATGCTACTTCGTCCAATCACACCACAAGAAGTGGATACCGCTATGGCACAGCTCAACGATGGCAAGGCTCCTGGGCCAGATGGCTTCACTGCTAACTTCTTCCACCACTGTTGGGAACTTATTAGAGAAGAGGTGTGGCAACTCGTGGAAGAATCTCGAACTATGCATTGGATCCTGGACTCCCTCAACACCACCTTTGTTGTGCTAGTACCAAAAGAGGAGCAGCCCAGCAGGCCCGAAAAATTCAGACCCATTGCCCTCTGCAATGTTATCTACAAGGTCATCACCAAGGTCATCGCCAACAGACTCAAACCACTTCTTCCTCTTCTCATTTCGCTAGAACAAACAGGTTACGTTGAAGGACGACAAATCCTGGATGGTATCATCCTTACTCATGAAATCATACATTCTCTAAAAGTCTGCAAGAAGCCAAGTATGTTGCTCAAGATTGATCTCTCAAAAGCCTTTGATAAACTAAACTGGAGTTATATCCAGCAAATTTTAAGTGCTTTTGGATTTGATTGCATGTGGATCCGCTAGATTATTAACCTCATCTCCTCTTCCTCTCTTTCCATTCTTCTCAATGGCACTCCTTCCCCTCCCTTCCGCCCCTCCAGAGGTATCAGGCAAGGGGACACCCTCTCTCCCTTTCTCTTTGTTCTTATGGCTGAAGGACTAGGCAGACTCATTCATAAAGAAGTCAGCCTCGGGCATCTGCGTGGTCTTTCTCTCTTCGGAGCCCCCACCTCGACCCACTAGCAATTTGTTGATGATAACATGCTCTTTGGCCACCCCTCCGTCCAAGAAGCCTGCTCGTTCAAGGCTATCCTCAACCTCTTCTCTCAAGCTTCAGGGTTAACTATCAATGACTCCAAGTCTCAGATCTTCTTCTAACACATCTGCCCTCCTTCCCAAGTTAACATTTCTCATATCCTTGGCTTCTCTATGGCTACTCTTCCTGACAAATATCTCGGAGCTCCCGTCACCGACTCTGCCATCAAGCATTCCTCCTAGAACCAGCTCCTTGAGAAATTGGAATCCCGTCTCTCCTCTTGGACCTTTCGCGCTCTCAATATGGTTAGTCATCTCACTCTCATCAAAGCTATTTTACAATCTATGCCTCTTTATCTATTTTCTGTTCTTGCAGCCCCGAAATGGGTTCTCAAACAGATCAAAGCTCTTCAAAGATGCTTTCTCTGGGGCTCCTCTGGACATAATCGCAAATGAGCCTTAGTAAACTGGAGCACTGTTTGTACCCCCAAAGCAGATGGAGGCCTGGGCTTGAGAGACCCCTCGCACAGCAATGAAGTCATGGCTGCTCGTGTATGGTGGAGATGGATCTCTAATCCCCATACTCCTTGGGCTAAACTCTGGACCGCAATGCACGCCAACAACAGAGCTACTGCAGACCTGGTTAGACTGGCTCCAACTAACTCGGGTTCCTTGGTTTGGAACGCGGAAAAGCAACACTATGCGCTCATTCAGCAACATAGCTTTTGGGAAGTCCACAATGGTCAATCTGCGCGCTTCTGGTCAGACTCATGGAAACAAGAATCCATCCTTCTGGAAAATTTTCCCCCAAACAACCTTGGAGATCTTAGAGCTACTCTGGATGGAAAAATTAATGTACATTGGATGGACACTGACAGCAATGGGTTTCAGAAATGGAAACCCTCGCATCTCATTATAGCCCATGCTCAGAACTCTGTAATAGAAGACCTCGACCAGGAACTGCAACGAAGACAGATTAGGAGCTCTCCTGATCCTGACATCATCAGATGGGGTCACACAACTAAAGGAATGTTCACCACCAAAGAGGCCTACTCCTTGCTGCATCCAACCTCTCTCCCTCGCGACCCCCTTTGGCAGATGATTTGGCATCCCCTTACCTAGCCTAAGATCTCTACTTTCCTTTGGCTCTTAAGTCATCAGCGCATCCTCACTTGGGACAACCTTGTCAAACGGGGCTTTATAGGGCCTTCACGATGCCCCAACTGTGCTCTCAATGCTGAAACCATTCAACATTTCATGTTGGTCTGCCCTTTAGCCAACTCCTTATGGGATAAGAGTAGCTTCCGTTGTTAGAAGAGCAAGCCCTCTAGTGATATTACCTCAATCTTGTGCAAATGGCCCAAACGCCCCTACTCCTCTGCCCTCCTCAATGCTCTCTAGCAGCTCCTTCCTGTGCTCATCTTTTGGACCTTATGGAAGGAACGAAATAGGCGTATCTTCAAAAACCAAACCTCTTCCATGGACTCTTTATGGCTCTCCTTTATTGGTAACCTTCAGGAATCTTTAGCCCTTCATTCTTGGCAAGAAGAAGATTTCCCCAAGCAGCAGAGAGAAATCCTGGCCTGGCAAAACTGGAATCTCAACCTTGGGATTACTCCAAAGATCCGAAACAAGACGGCCACAAATACACCCTCGAATTGGATTCCTCCCTCCCCGGGAGTGTTCAAATTAAACTTTGATGGAGCATCCAAGGGGAATCCTGGTCAAGCAGGTTTTGGCGGCATCATCAGAGACTCCACAGGAGAAGTTCAGCACCTCTATTTCGGCTCAATTGGTTGGGACACCAACAACTCTGCTGAGCTTTAAGGCCTCTGGCAAGGCTTGAGACTCACTCTCCAGCACAATCTTTTCCCTATCATCATTGAAGGAGATTCTCAAATCCTTATCCATATCGCTAATCAGCTTCCTTAGGGGGCCGATCCTAATAAAGTGACTCACAGTTGGCGTTTGGCTGCTCGTATTGATAAGATAAGCAACTGGCTTCAAAACAACAGGGCAGTTTCCTTCACTCATGTCAAGCGGGAAGGTAACAAGGTCGCTGATGTTCTTGCCAATTTTGGAACTGAGAGCAACAGCACGCTCACTCACGGCTCCCTCTCTATAATCCATGATGCAGACACACTACAAAACTGCACTTCCATGGTGCACAAGGATCGCCTCCCTCCGGATGCAGATGTGGTGGAGCATTAAAGCGCCCTGGGCATCTGCGCAGCTCCCAATGACGCTTGCGTGATGTGCCCACATGGCCCCGCGTATTTCACCTGATGGCGTTATTAATATGCCTCGGTTCGACCATCTCAGTAGTTATTGCACCTTGGCCCTGCGGTATATGGCGATTTTTTTGTTGATTGCTCTCACTATGGATGGTTAGAAGAATGGAGAAGGCCATTGGAGAACTCTGACTCCCTTGCGCAGTGTTTGCCCACCTGCTTATGCCAATTCGTGCCACAAGACGCAGACTGGGCGTCGATGCTGCATTCTGGCCTGCTTGGAGACGACACCGGGTGTCCACCTCACCAAGATCCCGTTCTGCAGCGCCTCTGCTTCGTCTGGTGTCTCGGATGTGTTATTTACAGGTACTTTTCTTCCTTTCAGCTCCAATTTGCATTCTCAAGGTTGTTGCTCCTCTGCTAATTGGACCTCTAGCTCTTCTGTTCATTTAACTGGCCTGCGCCACCCCGGTGGTCTCCCCATTGCTCTCAAAGCTCCCGACCCCTTCTTAGGCCGGCCTCGCTTGCGCCACCTTCTGCTCGCCATGCCACGCCTCAGGCAACGAATGCGTTTTCGGCGTGGAGTCAGTCGAGGCCAAGCCTCTCTCCTTCCTCCTTCACCCTTTTCTAAGTTGAGCTCCTCTTTTGAGAGTGACGAACCTACTCCCCCGCCAGCTTCACGCAGAGGCAGAGGCAGAAGCAGAGGCAGTAGGAAAAGCACTGAGAATTCACGCAATGTAGGCAGGGGACGTGGGCACGTGCGTGTTTCTGGTGGCGTTCCTATTCAGCCCACTCCCGCTGTTCCTTCTGAGCCTCCCTGTCAGTCCACCCCTCATGACCCTCCCGTTCCTCCCAGTCAGCCCCCCCATCCTGGTGCTTCTGCCCCTCCCAGTCAGCTCAACCCTCCGGGCAGAAGGTTTTTGGGGTCCACCATCAGGCAAACCACCCAGAACACTGAGCTCCGTTTCCACTGCACCTTCGTCGACTCCATTATCACCGCTTTCATCACAGTCTCCCTGCGTGAAGAAATCCCTCATCCCACTCCCCCATCCCCTCCTCATGCCCATTGCTCCAACCCCTCTCTTCAAATTGGGCCGCGTTCTGAAGCTGAGAACCAGGACATGAAGATTGACAGTCAAGATGGTAAGGTGGACAGCAGCGACGAGAATGAATATGGATGCAGAGTTGAGGAGGAGCCACTGTCTTCAGAGCATGAGGGTTGAATCTCCCTGCTCAATTACTACTGGAATTTTTGAGTTTTACTGTTTAAGTTTCCAACTTGTTTGGCAGATAGATGCTTCTAGTTTTTATGCTACTGTTTATGTGTCTTGTATAAAATCATGGCCGGTTTCCCTATCATGGGCGGCCGAGTTACTTATGTTTAATGGGCCGGTTTCCCGCTATGGATGACCCAGAATTCTCAAGAACAGTTCTGTTGATCAACCCCAGCTGTCTGGCTTTCACAGCAGCAGTTGTGGCAGTTTTGTATCAGTATTTTTATAAATTAATAGAATTAGTCTCACTTAGAAAAAAAAATATCATTTTATTATTATTAATTTATTTATTTCTATTTTTTTTAACAATAATATAAAAAAATTGTGTAGATACAAAAGCTCCCATAAATTTATTTATTTGGAAATAATATAAAAATTTCTAAAATATAATGTAAGGAAGATTTAGAAATAAATTAGCACTTTTATTTTATATTTTCTTTTGAGCATAGGATCTGTGCATGCCACTACAAATGTTTTTGTTGGATCTACTTTGTGGGTAAACCCACGAAGTTGGGTTACGATTTTGTGAGAATCGGGGTTGGAAATTTTTTTTTCCTCAACAATTTAGCCAAATTTTTATAACAGTTTGGCCAAGCTTTTGAAAGTATTTTAGCGGAACTCATTCTGCCATTTACATTGACGGCATACTTACAGCATGGGAAAAAAAAAATTGGCTAGAGATTGGGAAACCGACAACATAAATTCGGCCGAAATCTTAAAATAGTCCAGCAGAACTTTAGTCTATATATACACTAGCCTAGCACTGTTAATGGGTTCAGGCTTATTAGTGTCTACGTCTGCTGTGTGTTTCAGGCCTGTGTCTAGACCTAGGTCTCTGGTCTTGGTAGAGTCTTGTTGTTCGGCCTTAGCTTCGAATTTCAAATTTCCAGGTTGGCACTACCTGCTTTCAATTGCTGTCTCTGCTGTAAATTCTATGACTTCTTTCAATTGTTGTCATTGTTGTCATGATTGTAAATTATGACTGTAAATTCTATGACTTCTTTCAATTGTCGTGCCTGCGTCTACTGTGTGTTTCAGGCCTGCTTCCGCATCTACATTTATACTAAGGCTTATCTCCATGATTAATATTAGACTTCGCATGTTGATTGATCCAAATTTGTAACTTTGAGATATAGTGTCAATTCTTCTTCTTCAATTTTTCTTTAAGACTGAACTAGCTCACTATGATATTAGCCCAGAATTTTTCATCTTCATGTTAGTTTAAATGACATTATATTCAAGAACCTTTCACCGAGGATATGTATAAGTGGATTTTCAAACTTGCTTTTGATTATGATCTTATCTCTAATACAATGTTGAGAAATCCATAGGTTTGGCACTTAAATTATTTCCCTTATTATGACTTTATGTTGTGTTTTTTTATTATTATTATTTGTTCTTAAAATTTATCTTTTCTTATGATCAAGACTAATACAAATCAAAAAATAAAAGAGGACACAAGATGTAAGCACACTACTAGGGATAACTCTTCCATTTTCACGACACCAAAACATTCTCTGTGATAACTCTTGACTGTATTAGCATTGATTTATGTAGCACTAAGTTCATTGAATGAGATAACAATGAAATATTCTCTTATCCAATCTCCTCTCTGTGTTTATAACGAAACATAAATAGCACTAGTATTGTGGCTTTAATTGACTGCAATTACACTGAATAGCGTCAAAACTGTATAGCACCAAAGCTATCCATTGAAGAAATACAAACTTCATCTAAATTGCATCTTTGTATTTAGCTTGAAATTTAGTCCTTCTATAATTGTACTGAAGCCTAAATTCATCCATCTAAACATGTAATTAGGATGAACCTATCTCTATAATTTTAGTACAAAATTCTGTGTTGGTAATGCGAAAACCTCAGCTCGGTATACATATTATTTTTCCATAGTAAATGAACCGACATGACTTAGTGACCTAGTGAATGAGATAACATTGACATCTTCTCTTATCCAAGCTCCTTTCTATGATGCTAATGAAATATAAATAGCACCAATATTGGGGCTTTAATTGACTGCAATTATACTGAATATCATCAAAATTGTATAACACCAAAACTATCCTTTGAAGAAATACAAAATTCATTTGAATTTCATCTTTGTATTTAGCCTGAAATTTAGTCCTTCTGTAATTGTACCGAAGCCTAAAGTCACCCATCTAAACATGTAATTAGGCTGAACCTATCTCTATAATTTTAGTAAAAAATTCCTTGTTGGTAATGCGAAAACCTCAACTGGGTATACATATTATTTTTCCACGGTAAATGAGCTAACATCACTTAGTGAAGAGTTGTGTCTCCATATAGGACGACTTGAATATTTTTATTTGAGGCTGACATGTATATTTTAAGAGAGGCTGACTTGAAGGTTGGCTTTGAAGAATATTTGTTGAGGAGATAGAGGATGATGACCTTGCAAAAGAAAATGACTTGATGGAAAAGTCCAATAAATTGACATTGGCTTAATACTAATTACATTATTTAAAATCCCAAAATATATCAATTTAAATCTGTAATGACTAACCTAAAATTCCAAAATGGGTTCCTTAATCTAAATATGACTCAAGCATGAAACCCATGCTTTGATAAGTCATTTAATAATTATAAATTCTTTTTGACAAATATATTAATAATGAAGTCTGAACCTAGCTACATTCTTTAACATTTAAGAGACATAATTTTATTGTGATATTTTCCCTTCTTTCCAAAACAGTCCATCCTTCTAGAAAAATCCCTTTTACTGAAGCATATATATCCATAGTGATCCACTCATATTTGTTCACCAAAGACTATTCCATTTTGAACTTATATATCTCAAACTACGCTCACTGAATTTATGCATCTGTATCGTTAAAATACTCAACCATTTTATTTCACCGTAGGAATCAGTTCGATATATCTCCCATTTTAATGGGGTCTATCGCATTTCGAAAAAACACATTAGCCATAAATTTTCCCATTGAAACCAAAATTAGATTGATACAAAACATTGGTTTTAACCTTATATAGTTAATTGTTTCAAATAGATTCTTAATAAAATGAAAAATATTCAATGTAAAACACATGCATTAACATATAATTTACTCGAGCAACCCAAAACGACAAGATCATTTTTTTTATTAGTATATTATCTTTTAAACCATCAGACACACACACACACACACACACATATTTATGTATGTATGTATATATGTATATATCCCACGACAATTATAAACTACCAATCCATTACCTTCGATCAGATAAAACTTTAGTTATTTAACTGAAACTGTAGAACCATGGGGTAAACTACCATGCACTTGAAAAATGCTAAAATAAAAAACCATGTGATGAAAACCATCATAAAGGGAGAATCTATTTTTCCCAAGTTTTTTTTTGGGCACTACCCCTGAACACCTATGTGTGGGGGATTTTTCATCTCTATGAAACCCTAAAGTGGGGGTCCTTTCATCCCATTTTATTCCCACCACTATGCTTAGAAAAATATATAGTGGATGGGGGTATTCACATAAATAATATAACACATACCAAAAATCCAATAATTCTTCTTAATGTGACCATCAATGTTGCAATGGTTAGACTTATTTCTACTACCCTTGCATGGATGTTTAGTGGCTATTTTATTCTTCTCCTTCCCCCATTTCCAGTTCTTATTCCCCTCCTTCAAAGATTCTTGGTGCTATTTTTTTTTCAAACCACTTAAGTACCATTTATTTTCTCATATGGTCTCTAGATAATGTGAATATAAACATGGCTCGTACATTATCCTTAGCTTGGAAAGAATCACTTGTTTTTGTAGATGGTTATATAGACCTGAGATATACTTAAGGAGTACATTTGGTCCCTTGGGAAATATATCCAAAAATATGACCATATTTTTGAACTTAGTACACTCTTATACACCCTTATGATTCCACAACTCCTCTACACACTTCATAGGGTATAATTGGGACAAGTAGTATTAGATTCTACAATTTCTATAGGCAGAGTCTGTAGAGGGCTAGGTAGCCTCTAGATCTCATCTTTTATGAAAGGTGACATATCGAGTAAATGCCCCTATAGTCAATCTCTGGAATAGATCTAAAAATAAGTTCTTCATTTTAATATCCATAAACCACGACCACTTTAAGGAAAATCGCATACATGTGTCATTTCTCCCATAAACTCATAATGAAAAATTTAAAGCATGTGTCATTGGATTTGTTCCATTAACTTTAAAGCATGTGTCATTTCTCAAGGCTTCCATTAATTCAAGGCAAACTTTGAGGCCTAAAAATTGAAAGTAGCTGAACTTCCATAGGATAGGATCCCCCAAACTTAAATGGAGTAAAATGTTAAATGTTAAAAGTGGAGTGTTTTATGATGTAATGGATCTTAATAATATAGACTGACATAGTTGTATTGAGCTTCCATAGGATAGGATCCCCCAAACTCAAGGTGAGTAAAATGAAAAATGTTAAAAGTGGATTGTTTTATTATGTAATGGATTTTAATAATCTAGATTGACATGGCTGTATTTTATTAATGTACCTAAATTTACACCTTCCATGTTGCTTTATTCTTGTAAAATGTTAAAAGTGGATTTTTTTAGGACGTATTGGATATAAATAATCTATATTGTGTTAAAAATTATGTAATGGATCTTAATAATCTAGATTGACATGGTTGTATTTTATTAATGTACCTAAATTTACACCCTCCATGTTGCTTTATTCTTGTAAAATGTTAAAAGTGGAGTGTATTAATATACTAATTTAACACCTTCCATGTTGCTTTATTATTTTAAAATGTTGAAAGTGGAGTGTTTTATGATGTAAAGGATATAAATAATCTAGATTGACATGGCTACATCGATATGATGATAGTGTAGGTTGATGTTGAAGTTGTAAAATTCTTGTACATATCAGTTATTGTAAATTATTAAACAAATTGGTAAGTGCTAAATCATACTTCTTATTAAGGACATAACTAATTTATGATGATAGTGTAGGTTGATGTTGAAGTTGTAAAATTCTTGTACATATCAAGGATGAATGACAGTACAAGCCAAAAATTACATTATCATAAATTATTAAACAATTTGGTAAGTGCTAAATCATACCCCTTATTAAGGACATAGTTATTTTTTCATAACAAAACTCTGATATATAAGCACAATCTTCAATTTCATTGTTTTGTAGGTAAAGTGCTATCTTCCCATTAAAGTATTTTATAAGGTTACTCGAAAACTAAAGGCCTTATCCCATTCATTAAAGGTAAACTTTAAAGCCTAAAAATTGTACCTAAAGTGGTTGAACTTCTGTAGGATTTTAGTTTGTCTGCTGAGTGTTAAATTGTACAAAGTTCTATAGGTAGAGTCTATAAAGGGCTAGGTATTGTTAACTTCTATAAGTTCTAAAGGCATAGTCTGTGAAGGGACAAGTAGCCTCTGGATCTCATCTTTTCTAAAAGGTGACAAATCCAATAAATGCCCCTACATTCAATCTCTGGAACATATCTGAATAGTAGTTCTTCATTTTAATATCCATAAATCACAACCACTTTAAGGAAAACTGTGTACATGTGTCATTTCTCCCATACATGTGTCATTTCTCCCATTAATTGTTAGGAAATGTTTTTAAAGCATGTTTTATGTTGGATTTCTCCCATTAACTTTAAAGCATGTTATTAGTAAGTGCATAAAATATTTTTGCAAACCATGTAAACATCATTTACACACAAACTGAAGGATTTCTCTCATTAATTAAAGGAAAAATTTGAGGCCTAAAAATTGAACCTAAAGTAGCTGAACTCTCATAGGATTTTGAAATTCCAGAGGTTTTTAGTTTGTCTCTTGAGTGTTAACTTCTACAAGTTCTAAAATCAGAGTCTGTAAAGGGCCACATAGCCTGTGGATCTCATCTTTTCTCAAAGGTGACATATCTAGTAAATGCCCCTATAGTCAATCTCGGAACAAAAATAGAAGTTCTTCATTTCAATATTCATAAACGACTACCACTCTAAGGAAAACCTTGTAAATGTGTCATTTCTCCCTTCCCTCATAAAATTTTAGGCAAAATTTAAGGCATGTGTCATTTCCACTTCATTTATCCCACAAACTCATAAAAGTGTGACTTTTGACATAACTTCATCAACCACCACAACTAGTTGTTTTAGTAAGTGCATAAAATAATTTTGCAAACCATGTAAATGTCATTTTCCACACAAAATAAAGGCTTTCTCTAATTAATTCAAGGAAAAATTTAAGGTCTAAAAACATAACCTAAAGTGGCTGAAATCTCATAGGATAGTATCTCCCAGACTTGAATTTGTCCCCCATTAATTCAAGGCAAACTTTAAGGCCTAAAAACTGAACCTAAAGTGCCTGAATTTCCATAGGATTTTAGTTTGTTGGTTGAGTCTTAACTTCTACAAGTTCCAAAGAAATCTGTAAAGGGATAGGTAGCCTCTGGATCTCATCTTTTCTTAAGGCCTATAAAGGGCTAGGTAGCCTCTGGATCTCATCCTTTCTTAATGCATGTCATTTCTAGATGTGTTTTATGCTCTAAATTTTAAGGCAAACTTTCATGCAAACCATGCATGAACTATGTATATGTGTCATAAATCTCCCTTAAACTCTAGGAAATGCAATATTTAACGCATCTCATTTCTAGATGTGAATTCTACCATAAAATATAAGTCAAACTTTAAGATAAACCACGCACATGTCATTTATCTCGTGCACATGTGTCATTTCTCCCTTGCATTTTCAATAAATGTAAATTTAATATAATTTTATTGAATTTATTTATTTTTTTCAGGGATAAAAAAATGCACTAAATATGGTTGAAAAATGAGTGTTATGCATAGATGTTTCTTTCTATCCCAATCCAGGGAAAGTAGTGATTACATTTGTGCTTTCCAATATTGTGACTAGCAAAGTCATCCAAAGGAAAATGAATATATTGGGAAGAACAACAAACAATGAGGCATATTATATTGCATTGATAGAAGGCTTGGGAACAACTATGGAGTATGGATCAAATGGAATTGTAGTTTTCACCAATTATGAACTTGTGTGCAACCAGATGAAAGACGTGTACCAAGTTAAGAAGGACAGGCTAAAAGAACTGCATGGAATAGCAAACAATATTGTTAGCCAATTTTCATTTTTTGGTATAAGACATTTTACAAATGTGAATTAGATGTTTGTTGATCTATTGCATGGGGAAATGCCAATTCAGTATTCATCTATCAAAGATGAATTAATAGATGAATTATAATTATATGGGGCAATGCCAATGCAAGGTTCATTTGTCAAAGATGAATTAGTTTTGAGACGCTCTTCTTCAAAAATTCAAGATTCATCTCTCAAAGATGAATTAGTTTTGAGACGTTCTTATTCAAAAATTCAAGATTCATCTCTCAAAAATGAATTAGTGTTGAGACGCTCTCCTTCAAAATTTATTGATGGAAATTGTAACATATCTTGGATATGTGTGTGTTTCGTACTTATAAATGCGTCTTTTTTAATGACCATGTGTTTTTTTTCAATTATATAACAATCATGCTCCCACCACACCATGTAAAGCAAAAATTGGTGAACTTCACATTTGCAACAAGTGGTGAGCTTCATATTTTTATAAAATTAAAATGTGAGTAATTTAGCAATTTTTTTTTTTTAAATGGAGTTTCACACTTCTTTTTTAATGACCATATTTTTTTTTTCAATTTTATACCAAGTGTGCTCACACCATGTAAATCGAAATTTTGTGAACTTAAAATTTTTATTAAAAACAAATCTTAAATTGAGTTTCACACATCATTTAGTGCTTTGAAATTTGTGTTTTACATAATTTGTGTACATTAAATTACATTAATTTTCTGAAATTTATTTTGAATATATTTTAAATATTAATTTAAAAAAATAATTCTAAATGTCCACTATAGATATATATATCATGGAGGATGAACAACGAAGATCAAAATAATCCCATATCTCTACGAGAGAGGGGGATCAGGGATCGAGGGATGTTCATGGTATTTAAATATAATCTCAAATCTACATACATATACATACATGTGTGTACATATGGAATTGATTTTTTATCAATTTTGTGAGTTAAATTAGTTGTTAATGAGTTTCATTTTTTATTTTTTAGGAGCTAAGATGAAAAGGGTGTCTACTCTATCAATGCAGCATACCCATGGTTCACGTAATCGTGATATGGTTCACGCGATTTAATTAATGAATATGTACATGTCTTTATATGTATGAATGTATTTTTGAATTGGTTATAATTTCTATTTTTTTATGAAGCTTCTCTCTCGTCTTTTGAGGTTGGTGGTGGTTCAGATTCCCTTAGAGGGCCATCAATAAGTGCTGGTAGATTATGTGAAGGTGGTGATATGTATTCCCCCAGAGGCAAATCCACAGATGGTCGTGTTGGTTCACAACCAATCGATGGTTGTGTTGGTTCTCAGCAGGGTCGTTTTGGTTCTCAACAGTCTCTGGGTGGCAAAGATGTTAGCCAACCACATCGAGGTGGCCATGAATTTGAATATTATTTTCATTCAATTTGTACAAATTTATTTACATGTGTTTTTTTTAATATACAAAATTTTACATATTGATGCAGAGGCTGAAAATGATGGTCCGAAGGTTGCTCAAAAAATACTTAGGGAAGAATGCTTCATTCATGAATAAGGTTGTCCACCAACCATGACTTATCCGTCCAACATTTCTAATATACCTTGGGAAACAAACATGCAGCAATGCACCTTAGAAAGGTGTCAACATCTTCATGCAAAATTGAAGAGAGATCTTGTGGCTTTGACTCGACCTCTTGAGAGTTGACAAAGCTTGGAAATAGTTACACACTCTTTAGGAGAACCAGTAGATGTGTACCGAAAGCTTGGGCCAACCACTAATACTTTTGTAAAATTCATGAGAAAAATAAAGGAAACAATTATGGTTCCTGATAAATGGGAGGTTGTTAAACAAAAATTTACAACGGAAATGGCCAAGTCTATGTTTAATTTCAAAGAAGGAACGAAAAGAAAGATGTTGAAGGTGAAATATTTCAATAACCCTAATATAGCTCACTATTTGTATGATAGACACCTTGCGACCTATGGAAGAATCCCATGGAACAATGAGGTTCCACTTTATTTTGTAAAAATATTTATGCAGAATTATTTTTGCAAATGAAACCCAATTACAATGACCCTCCCTCTCACTTTTTTCGTCCTAAGAAAGGTAAACTGTGTGACTGTGGGGGCACTACGCATGATGTTGAGTTGCCTCACCCTGAGTCACCATTGGTTATTCTACCTTTTAATGTCAAAAATTTGAGGTCAGAGATGGAAGCCACTTCTCAAATTAGTCGAGAAGCAAGGTATGCCATCATTGACAATGCTCACCATGGATTGGGTGGAGTTGATATTTGTCTGAATCAACAAAGAACACGTGAGAATGCATGCACTAATTTTGTGTATTATACAGATGAAGAGATTGACAACATGAGTGTTGAAGATCTCAAAACATATGTAAAGAATTGTTGCAATGGTTGGCAGGATCTAATTGTTCATGATGAAGAGGGCATGGGAACAGTATGTGTTAATTGTTAGGGTTCAATTATTTTAACACATGTACAATTTGTAATAGATACATATATACATAACTTTATTTGTATACATTAATCTGACAAAAATGTATGATTATATGTTAACACCATTTGAAATTGTCATGCTTGATGAATGAAGAAACAGTTAATATCACGATCAGAGCCTCCAGTTCAAACAATCAAGATGGGTCTCACCATCAATCATAAAACCAAGAAGGTTCTCAACATCAAGATATGTTGGCAAATGTTAGTGTTTTTTAAGTGAACATGATGATGTACAATTATTTTTTATCTATTATTATATATATCGAAACATGATGAGATATTTTTAAAATAAATAATTGTCCATACATATATATAATAAAATGTTTTAACATATTCCAATTTCGTCTGATGTTTTTGGGATGGCGATACCTTCTTCTTCCTTGGGAGACGTACCCTCTTCTTCCTTAGGAGATGTGCCAAATCCACAATCACAAGTATGGACAATTTTTCACTTTTAAAATTTATGTTTTTAAGTTATATATTCCACCTCAAAACAGTCCAATAAAAAATGAGATATATCTAGATCTTGAGTTATTTTAAATTTTTGAATTTTATGTTTTTGGAGATTTTTTTCTGAGCCACTCTTAGGAGATGTGTCAAATCCTGCAGCACAAGTATTCAAATTTTCACACACACACACACACACACACACACACACACACATATATATGTTTTTAAGTTATAAGTTATAAATTGAGGTTTAAAAGTTTTTTTATAAATTGAGATCTAGAGATTTTGAGTTATTTTATTTTTTTTGAATTTTAGGTTTTTGGAGATTTTCTTTTGAAGCCTCTCTTAGGAGATGTGCCAAATCAGAAGTACTCAATTCTTCACTTAACTATATGTTTTTAAGTTAGAATTTATAAATTGAAGTTTAAAATTTTTATTATAAATTGAGATCTTCGTCTTGAGTTATTTTATACTTTTAAATTTTTTAAATTTTAGGTTTCTATAGAGGATTTCTTTTCTCCATAGACTCTAGCAATGGAGATAGGAACATCCACACCATTTCAACCATTTTAACAAGTTGTCTAACTTTTTTTTAATATTAATGAAAATAAGTTTATATATGCATTTTCACTTGAAAATTTTTAATATATATATATAATTGTACATGTATATTGTATAGTTTACTGTTGAAGATGATCATGACTTTGCTATAAGAGACACTACATCCATCTGTATTTGATGGATGATGCACATGCACGTGTCAAACATTATATTTTCAATAGATTTAGTCTTAAATTTACTTTTTTATATATAGTCTTATCCAAATGTAGATATATATAACTTGATACTTGACACTTGATACTTTTGAGATCTACAAATTTTGGACATATTTTATGTGAACTACATTTTGTACATGTGAATGTGATATATAATGTTTTGAAAACTTAATTTTTGGATGTTTGAACTACATTTGGCATGTGAATTAATGTTACAGTGTTATATAATTTGTTTTCTATTTAAACTCAAGTTTTGGATGGTTGAACTACATTTGGCATGTGAAGTAATGTTACTTGATACTTGATACTTGTGATCTATAATGTTTTTTTTTTAAAACTCAAGTTTTGGATAGTTGAACTACATTTGGCATGTGAAGTAATGTTGTGTTAAAATTTGTTTTGTTTTTAAGAATTAAGTTTTGGATGGTTGAACTACATTTGGCATGTGATATAATGTTTTGTTTTTATTGGATAGTTGAACTACAATTGGCATGTGAAGGGATGTTGTGATAAACTGTTTTTGTTTTTAAAACTCAAGTTTTCGTGGTTGCACTACATTTGGCATGTGAAGCAATGTTGTGTTATAATTTTTTTTGTTTTTAAAACTTAAGTTTTGAATGGTTGAACTACATTTGACATGTGATATAATGTTTTGTTTTTATTGGATAGTTGAACTACAATTGGAATGTTAAGTAATGTTGTGATATATATATATATATATATATATATATATATATATATATATATTTAAAACTCAAGTTTTGGATGGTTGAACTACATTTGGCATGTGAAGTAATGTTGTGTTATAATTTGTTTTGTTTTTTAAACTTAAGTTTTGGATGGTTGAACTACATTTGGCATGTGAAGTAATGCTGTGATATATATTAATGTTTTTTTTTTAAACTTAATTTTTGGATGGTTGAACTACATTTGGCATGTGATATAATGTCTTTTTTTATTTATTGGATAGTTGAAATACAATTGGCATGTTAAGTAATGTTGTGATATAATTTTTTTGTTTTTAAAACTCCATATTATTAACATAACAAGGCAGCTCAATTTTTAGTTGAGTTCTGGAAGTTGTAAAACATGAAGTTCTAATGTTGTGATCTAGATTAATTTTTTTTTAACATGAATATATGTACATGTAGAAATGATTTTACACATGTTTGAATATATATGTTAAAACAATTGAAGTATATATATATATATATATATATATATATATATATAATCATAAGGTTCTAGGTCTTGTTAGATGTGTCAAACAATCATAAAATTTTAAAAATGCATTCTATAATGTATATATATCTAGTACGTGCAACATTTTTCATAAATGCATGTATAGAAAAGCTACTTTAAGTTAATTGAATTTTAGAACATATATATTCAGTTCTTGCAACATTTTTCATCAATCGCCATAGAGAAGCTACTTTTAGTGAATTGCATTCTAGAACACACACATACACACACATATATATCCAATACATGCAACAGTTTTCATCAATGCATGTATAGAAAATCTACTTTCAGTTGATACTAGTGTGCATGTACCAAAACAATGTACATGTGCAAACACTTGCACAGATAACATAACAAGGCAGCTCAATTTTTAGTTGAGTTCTAGAAGTTCTAAAACATGAATCCAAAGAGAAGAAATTGTTGGGAAGTTCAATCAAAAAAATTCCAAAGGAATGCCACCTTCAATGATCCGTTCATGATCGGATTTTGACATTTTCCATTTCTTAATTTTCGTTTTTTTATTTGATTGAACCTCTATCAACTTTATGCATGTTACACACACCAAGTGACTATATTGATAACTTATGACATCAGGTTCATAGTCTTCAAAGTAAACAAATCCCCACTTTGATTAGTTTGTCTGAAAAAATAACCTTTCAGTATAATAGATCCTCTATCATATGGAAACCCGTGATCATTATAGTTTTCTAATAATTTCATCTTTCGTTCAGTGCAACGCATAAAATAATACTTCACATTTTCATCGTTGTCAGTAGGTGCAATTACAGCAAAAACATCTCCTGCACAATAAAACAAACTTAACAAACTTATGTATTTAAATTTAGATCATAATTAAGATGAAAAATTAACTTTAAAATAATTTTAGTATCTATTTCTAGATCGATATCATTTGAAAGCAATTCAAATGTTACCTTCTCTAACAAGATCATAAACTTGATCACCATCGGATGATATTGTAGTCTCCTTTGATTGCATTTCTTCAAACATTTCAACGGACATTTTCCCCTTTGTATTTAGCTTTGTATGTTTCCAATATTTTACATACATTTTTTTTTCACAAACATCATTGGATTCTGTGTTGTCTATGCAAACATGACAAAAACAATAATATTTTCTTTTATCCAATGCAAATACATTTGTGGACAACTTTTTTTAATTGAATCCAATTTCGAGTCCCTTTTATTGTTTCAACATCATTTCCAATTGATCTATATACATCTTCGATCCCAATATGCCAAAAAAGCCTATATATGGAAAATTCAAAGAAGAATGTAAATATGGTATCAAAATACCATGAAAGATAATCATTGTGATAAATGTACACTGTTTAAAATTAGATATTCAATAAAAATTAAATTGAATGTACCTTCACACTTCCCTTGATCGGTTATTCTCATGGATTAGAGCAGCGATGCACCATTGAACAAATTCTTTAGCGTCCACAAGTCAGTTTGCAGAGGGTTTCATTTGATATCTTCGAAGTGCTCGTTTTATGCATCCCCTTGCATCATCATGTTCTCCTTTTCCAAGGCTAGTCTTAAAGAAATTCCAACAATGTTTAATGCAGGTTTTCTTATGAAGCCAACCCAACCAAAAGAATGATCGCGAAGATTTGAATTGACCTGTGCATCCATCTGACCATATTCAATGTTCATTGAATTTTATTCCACGACTTTTCAAGGAGTCATAAATCTTTCCAAAACAATGTTGTACAAAATAGGTATCATTTGTACAATCGTCACTAATATAAAAGTGATATTCTTTAATAACATGCCGGTTTTCACTGGTACTTTCTATATGGTCGATGTTTTGTTCAGAATGTCTATATAGAATATGGAAGAGCATGAGACTTGGTCAGAATGATAGTATTCACTTAGAATTTTTTTTTGTGGAACAAATGTGTAGTTTTCTGCAAAATAAATTACTGACAAAATGGTCCCTGGTGGAAAAAATTCACGGGATTTTTTGAATTGCAAGTCTTTCCATCAAGCTCTATGGGAATGCTTGGTGTATTTATATTCTTTCTGAGCTGGGATTTATATTTAAGTCTTTCTCAAAATTCACGGGATTTTTTGAATTGCAAGTCTTTCCATCAAGCTCTATGGGAATGCTTGGTGTATTTATATTTTTCTTCCTCAAACTTTTTCTTCTTGTAATTCAATTCTTTTAGCACTATTTGCACCTTGAATCGATGTATGGATGTATTCATATCTCTTCCTTTTCACTTTCATATTGGAAAATGATTGATCATTTATATCAGTATGATATTTGTTTTGAAATTTAGTCAAATTTACACAATAATCGCATTTTTTACCACCAACACATTTATTTTCGTAAAATAATTCATCTCTTTCTCTTTCACATAGAATTTGAGATATGAAATCACAGATAGTGGAAGGAGGAAGTGAACCTTTCCAAAATATTCTACCAAAATTACGGAATGTGTCATAATATAACTGAAATTCCACATGATATCAACAATAACAAGTGTCGTGTATGGTGATAGGTTTTACATACCACGGTTTTTGTTGAAAAAAAGCACTGATTGAGACATGAATTTCATGATTCTCTTCTTTGAAATTGTTGAACAACTCTATCTGAGTGGTGTAAAAGAAATATTTTCATGTTCTTCGTACTGATTTCATGCTATTTTCCTTCGCATCACATCCCTTGAATTTGGCAAAATACGTGAATATTTCTTCCAATATATATATATATATATATATATATATTTTAACATTTTCTCCAGGTCTATATTTGTATGGTTTCCTACAAATATCTCTCCAACAAGCAAGTTCATCATTTACATCTATTTGCAACCGAAATTTTCGATGCTTGTGTAAATTTTTTCGTAAGGTTCGTAATGTTCGTGCCATAGATTTTACCAAGCGATTCTCTTTAGTACTTGATGAAACCACTGCCATATGTATTTCTCTACGTACAACTAAAACATTTTTTTGTCTAGATCTTCTAATTGAATTTATAGCACTATTTATATTTTGTATCACATTTTCCTTCATTTTTTTTTATCTTTTGTCCATTTTCGAATACCCAATAAAGTCATAGCTTCTTTTAATTTCCTTAATGATAGGATACCTTTCAACATTTGGGCTTGAACTGTCACATTTTCCTTTATGAAGTAGGTATCAAAAATGCGGTTAACACGATATCATATAATATGGTCAGCTCTTTTATCTCCATATGTCTAAGTGTCAACATTTTCTAACATCTCATCATTGACATTGATTTCATCTGTACATATTCAAATGAATAGTACATAATAATTTTACATATTCAATAAATAACTAAATTAATAAATATGTATAATTTCAATAATACGTGCATGTGTTCAACACACACAAACACACATATATATATGCATACTTGCTAGGTCCCTATATTGCTAGTATATTCCCTTATTGTTATTATTGTACCCCTATAATCCCCATATTGTTATTATTGTATGCTTAAATTATTATTGTTAGGTCGGCTAGGATTACATTGTGGCCGCATGGACTCCTATATATAGAAAGCAAGTTTTGTAATTTGTATCATCCAATAATTTTTCATTCATGTAATTTATTGGAGATTTCCCCCTCAAAGTGGCTTATTTCTAAGGTATTGATATCTCTTTTCTTTTATTTTTGGAGCTTGATTCAAAAAAATTTGTATCAGAGCTTTGGATTCTAGGGTTTCACTGCTCCAAACCAGTCATCGTGGAATTTTCGCGATAATTTTTTTTTCTACGAAGTTTCAGAAGCTGAAATTTTTTGGGTGTGAAGCTGAAATCTTGAGGAACATCATCGAAGAATTTCATAGCTTGGTTCACAATATTTTCGGAGATATGATCTATGGAAGTTAGGTCGTTTTGCAGGCTCCTCAATTTAATCTAAACGGGTCATCGTGGAATTTGCGCTATAAATTTTTTTCTACAAAGGTTCAGAATCTGAAATTTTTAGGGCACGAAGCTGAAATCTTGAGGAAATTCTTAAACAAAATCCAGAGTCTGGTTCACAATATTTTCAGAGATATGATCTATGGAGAATAGTGTTTTTTCGGGCTCATGAATTTCATCTCAAAGAGGTGATCGTTGGAAAATCTTCATAACTCTCTCTCTTTGAGCATCGGATTAGACTGCCGTAAAAAGTGGTCACAATTAAACTGACTATAGTTTCTTTTCTATCAATTTTAAAGCTAAAAGATGAAACATTGACACATGAAAAGTTGTATAAGTTCGCTCTACTGAACAAGTCCATAATTAGGTCATTGTGGGAGATTGGACGTAACCTTGGCTTGGAGAATCCAAATCAAGTCAGACCTGTGGCATTTGAAAGATAATTCAGAAGGCTACCTCAGTCCCGGATTTTAGATATTAAAGAGCCACAATCATAGAGATAATAAAATTTCAATACTGAGCTCCTCAAAAGCAATAAAAAGGTGTGTATTTTTTTTTTCCGAATTGCATAAGTCTTGTTTGAAAAATCAATTTGAATTGATTCCAAGGGCATATTGTAGAATAGATATCAGTATTGGGTTCTAAAAAATGCCCCATAAAAATAATTCAACACCCATTAAGCCTTTAGAAGGCTCTACTATGACTCATGAAGATGAAGAATTGCAACATGATCTATCAACATTACAAGAGCAAGTGCACCTAATTTCGCTCTCGCAAAGAGCAACAAAAAAATGAAATGGAAGTTTTGAAGAAAGGCATGGAAACGAAGACGGATGGTTTGAAAAGTGTGGATGTTTTGAAGAAAGGCGTGGAATCTAAGATAGATGGCATGGAAGCTGGCATGGAATCTAAGATGGATGACATGGAAACTATGATCGATGAAAAAATGAAAGACAACATGGAAAAAATGAAGAATGATCTAAAATAAGACATGGAAGGTTTGACAAAGTTGATACAAGAAATGTTTCCTAATGGTGAAAAGATAGTAGGGGAAATTTGTTGAGCTGGATCTTTGTCCAAATTTTTACAATTTTTATCTAATAAATACATACTTGTACCTAGTATTTTTAATCATTATTAATCCATTATGTTGTTAACTAGAGGGATTTAGAAAAAATAGCTATTATTCTTGTTATTTGTTAATTTTATTAATTTTTTTTAATAAATTCCTTTTTGGTTGCAGGAAGGCTCAGTGCGGGAATGCATTTGAGTACGAATTCACCAAATGCATAAAAGAAACAGCTAGGTAGTTGAATTGTTGTAGGTGAAAATATCAAATTTGCGACCAGATGGAGCAGAATCTCTAAATTCCGAGACATGGGCTGTGTTCAGAGCACCATGTTTCCTATAACCTATTGTTTGAGTGAAGTCGGCTTCGTGTAAAGAGTTGGTAATGGAGATATTCCATGAAGACCACTCTAAACGTGAACGTATTGGGTCTCTATCAATATTGCTACTTTCTGTTTATGTCTAAGGATTAAAAAAGACCTGGAGTTTACCCATCAATTACGAAGAAATATTATGGGAAAACAAGAATTTCGACCCATCCATAAATCAAACATATGGTTCCTTGCCTCTAGAAGGTTCTAGTATGTGTGCTTCTAGTGGCAGTTTGATTGATTCAGAATCAAATGTCATATTTATCCATGGATTTTTTTCTTCCTCATATTTTTGGATTGAGACAATCTTACCCTCTTTATCTGAAGCTACAAAACTAGCATATAGGCTCTTTGCAGTTGATCTTCTTGGATTTGGAAAAAGTCCCAAGCCATCAAATTGCTCGTATACTGCATAGAGTAGTCAATGTTTCAACAGTAAAATATTAAGTCATTCCATTTAGTCTCTCATTCAATGGGTTGCATAATTTCTCTGGCCTTGGCTGTTAAGCACCCCGATATGTTGAAGTCTTTTTTCACCACCATATTTCCCAGCATGGACATGCTCTTTACGATCTCTGTGACATGCAAAAGTTAATGGAGAGATCAGGTCATTCTACTCATTTGCTATTACCCATGTTGATTAAACATCTTGATCACAAGAATGTGGTGTCACAACTGCAAATGTAGATCAACATTATTGAAATTATAGCTATCCTCACACAACAGTCAAAATCACCATCTTTTGTGGCAATAGTTGATGCAGTAAGTAATCTGGCAAGGCATTTGCGCAAGAGCATGCATTGTTCTTCAGAGGCTTCAAATCTAAGTGATGATCAGAAGCATTTGCTATACACACACAAGAATATTATTGTGAAAACCAATAATGATCAAATAATTCATTTCAACCTGACTTGGGAGAATACAAAGCCTCTTATTGTTGGGAAGAAACTAGAACTTACCTATTCAGTCCATTGTGTTGAGACCAACATAACCTATGCCAGGAGCTTTGATGTCTACTTAGAATATCCTTTCTTTGAACATCAATTCCATTGGTTCTCCATATTCAATTCATTTATGATGGTTATTTTTCTCACGGGTTTAGTCTCAATGATCCTGATGTGGACTTTGAGAAATGACTATGAAAAGTATGCTCGAGAAGAAGATGATTTGGATAGCCTAGAGAGGGATGTTAGTGAATAGTCAGGTTAGAAACTTGTTCATGGAAATGTTTTCCGAACACCATGAAACATGGTCTTACTGTTCGCATTAGTGGGCACAAGTGCACAACTTTCTATGCTCGTGCTTCTTGCGATCTTGTTGTCACCACTTTCATTGTCTGCTATGAACTTACTTTATTTATATCTGGCTATGTGAGTGGATGATTGTATTCACGTAATGATGGAAAGCACTGGATAAAGTCAATGGCTCTTACGACATCTCTCTTCCCATTTATGTGCTTGGGTATTGGATTTGTACTAAACATCATTACCATATTCTATCGTTCTCTGGATGCCATTCCTTTTGGCACTATGGTGGTTGTCTTTATAATCTGGGCATTTATTTCTTTCACTCTAGCACTCCTCGAAACAATTTTTGAAAGGAATTGGAGTAGGGCTCCAAATAATCCTTGTCGTGTGAAGACCATCCCTCACCTAATTCTAGAAAATAAGTGGTATCTGACACCGACAGTGGTGTCACTAATGGGGGGTTTGCTTCCCTTTGGGAGTATTTTCATCGAAATGTATTTCTTTTTCACCTCATTTTGGAACTACAGGGTATATTGTGTACATGGCTCCATGTTGCTAGTATTTTTATTCTTGTTATTGTGACCATCTGTGTTACAATTTTTGGAACATACTTCTTTCTTAATGCTGAAAATTATCACTGGAAATGGACATCATTCTTCTCAACTGCATCCTCAAGCAAAAGTGGCATGCCACAAAAAGAGGAACATTCTTTTGAATTTGGCATTATGTTCAAAGCTAATTCTGATTTTTGGAAATTTGTTGATCTTCTATATTCTGATTAGCTATTGAGATTCACCAATTTTGGTGATTAACAATGTATATATAAGTTTCTATAGTTGATATATGGGGGAATATATAGGTATTAGTTGTGCATTATATCATAAAGAAGAGGATTAGATAGATGGAGTGATGGTTAGCGTTGTGCATAGATATGGGTTGTAGTTGTAGAATGTAGTAGCTATGCATTTGTTGGGATCGAATGGAGGGATAGAGCAGTTGGCCCAAGAGAAGAAGGAGTTGTGCATTAGAGAAGGAGTTGCACATTAGAATGAGGAGGTGGTGCATTAGATCAGAGAGAGTCCGTCATCAATTGGCCAAGAGCGCGGATAAATTTTCTGAGATGTATAGAGCCAGAGCTTCTCATGTGAAGTCGATTTCTGAAGATGTAGTTCTGACATCAAATTTCCCAACAGATGATGTATTTTTCGATTAATATTGGAAGTGATTTTTTGATTTAATTTAATAAATTTTGGTTTCTACATTTGTTTGTTTTTTTTATATAAGCATTTTAATTTTAAATTTTGAACATTGAGTTAGTTTAGGACTTGCTGCAGGGAGTGGAAAGGATCCACCACAACCTAGAGTTGAGTCCTCATTCTTCATAGCTTTAGGATTTGTTTAAATAGTATAATTATATTTTGTTTTAAATTGTTTTTTTAAATAGTATTTAATATTTCTTAATTCAGCACTTAGATTATTATTTTGTTTTTCAGGTTTTGAGTTTTAATAATGGTTTACTTTACTTAGTTTCTTTTGAATGTTGCAGGTTTAATATTCATTCGATTTTTTTATGCATTATGGGATTGCAAGTAATAATTAGAGCCCTTTTACATTAGAGTTTCTCTTATGTTTCATAGTTTTTAAGTTAGTGAGAGGAGTTAATAGATTAAGGTTTTTAGGTTATCGTAGGAGATTTAAAAAGTAGAATGCAAATGCAAGAATGATTGAGGATTGTTTTGAATTTCATTATAGTTTAATTACAGTGTGGAGTTTGTAGTGAATGATATTGGTTAAGTAGGTTTTATTTCAAGATTGCTTATTTGCGAGAAGATGTGTGTTTCATTCTAGTGTTTAGTTTATCATTACAAAGGAGTATATTTATACTCTGATTAGTAAGTTGAGCCAATATGTCGTACAACTCATGTTTACGACTCCAGGATTGATAATTAATATTGAGAGATTTAATCCGACAATTAAGCCGACGAAGATTTTGGCACTGTTGCCAGGGAGTTGTATTTTGGCTCAAGTAAAATTTTTCTTACAGAGTTTCAAGGGTATTTCAGGACATCAGAAGGTGGAGAGTGTATGGTAAGACGTGAGTGAAGAGCCACACATCCAATATTGTGGGGTTGTTCCAAATTCTGGCCATCTTACTTATCTCTTGAACTTTTATTTCCTTATCTTGCTTATGTGTAGAAGTAGAAAGAGGCTTTATACATTTAATTTCCAAATTGCCTTTCTTTTAATATATTAAGAAGAACTTTGATTCAGAATTTTCCTTTCATGCAAGTGTGGTGAGTTATATTTCAGTAAAAATATTTTAAAATTCATTTATATTCATAATCCAGTCTTCAATGCTATATCATTTTTGGGGTACTGTAAGAAGCCTTGCCTACTAATCCATGTGATGACAAAATGTACCAGTTTTCTCGTTGAAAACAAGAAAATGGTATTTTGAGGAATCATTAAATGAGGATTTTTTATTCTGCTACAGAGACAAAAAACTCATCCAATGAATAATTCACAAGTGTTGAATTTAATATCTTGCTTGAACATAAATTTAATATAATTAAATCTTTGATTTCAAAATTGGATGATTTGCAGGAGCAAGAGCTGGATGAAGAACCACTACTTATCCTATGTGCCAACTGTCGAAAGAAACACTGCCTTGGAAAGTGTCCGCTTAGTGGTCTAATAGTTTGCAAAATTTGCGAGGATGGTCATGAAACCTAACATTTCCCATCAATGCAACGATTATGAGAGGTACTCAGGGAATCAAGTAAGTGATTGAATCAACCGCCAAGTATAACTCAAAACCCAACACCATTTGATACGTGGAATAATGCTTATTTTCCTGAGCAGATTCCTCAATATGTTTATAATCCTTCAGTGTCGTGGAAAATTTTTAATCCTCCACCAATTGAATATGATACTTTGTGGCCACAGTGGCCCTCTCCTTGGCCCTCATCCTCAAGCCAAATATCTCCATGGCCTCAAGAATTGTTTGGACCTTTCTCTCTAGGTAAATATCCCATGCAAATTCAATCATATGAGCACCAACAACAACCACAAGTTCTTTCCATTGCACCATTAAGTTATCCTCCTCCATGGTCATAGCCACATGTGCAACCTTACCCTAGCCCTTATCCTTACCCTAGACCTAACCCTAATCCATATCCTATCCCTTATCCTAACCTTAGACCTAACCCTAATCGATACCATAACCCTAGTCCAAACCCTAGACCTAGCCCTCATTCAAACCCTAGCCTTAACTCAAACCCTAGAACTAATACCAATCCAAATCCAGACCTTAGTCCAATCATTAACCAAAACCCTAGACCAAACCACATCATAAACCCTAATCTAAACCATCAGGTTGAAAACAGTTTCAAACACCCATTTTTTCTATTGATTCCCCTATTGGACATAATGCTACATCATCCATGTTTGGAAAAGGAATGAATTCAGAAACTCCCCCCATTACTATAGAGCATTCACCCTAGGAAGATATAATTCAAAGAACACAAGAGGAGCAATCTTTCATTGGAAATTGATCTAAAAATGTTGTTGAAACTCAAAACCCTAGATTCTCTCTTAACCATTCTTGTCAGTTTAAAAAGAAGATATTTGAAACTGAACTTGAGGGATTTATCCTTTCTCCTTCAGCAGATTCTTTTTTCCTCCAGGAGAGTGACTATCAAAATGTGAAAGATTTACATCAGTGCGAGAATCATAAATATGTGGATTCCATTGAATCTTGGTTTCGAGCAGTCATCGAGCCATATTATTTCCTCAGCATTCGGAAACTCTTGGTACCATATCAACTAAACCAACTAGTTTCTCATGCTTTCATATGTCTTAAAGTATATTCTTTAAAACTAATTGTGAGTATAATCAGCATTTTGTTATGAACATGGATTCATTGGAAGTACTCATATACTTGAAAATGGGTCTTTTGCCTCTTAGGGTAAGTAGGGTAGGAGAATAAATGAATAAATCAGTTGCAATGCTATTAGGGTTTTTCATTTTAAAATAATGCATGTTAAAACTACTATTGATTCACATTAATTCTTAACACGCACATTTGTGACAAATCTTGTTGAGTAAAATTCACTCTAATACCTCATGATTTTTCAAAAGTAACCATGATTAATCGCTCTAATATGTTTTCATCTCAGATATATATTTTCATTCTCCCTTAGAAGGTAGTATTGGAAAACCCCTATGGTGGACCACTCTTGCAAATATCATAACGAGCTATTCGGGAGAACACTAGCATTCTTAACTCAAATAACCTTTTAGTCATTGTCTGAGATATCTTTAACACATCTTTAGAATAGAGGAATTAGCCAGCAATGATTAGTCATTAAAAAATTTTCACGTCATCCTGTACTCTTAGGGAGTAGATATATATCCCCACTTATTAAGTAACCTTTAAGGTTAATCATAATCAGAGCTTACAAATATTTAGGGAAGGATATGAGGTCTCGTAATGAGCCGACCTACCATGATCATGAGACCTAGCATGCATGACATTACTGCTCCTGGTCACCAAGCCAAAGTAATAGTTTCGGCCAAAAATTTGGAAGACGAGTCTCATCCTAGCGTGTGGATTCTAGCCGGCCTGGTCATTCACATTACTTCTTGCGAATGGCACTGCCATCAGAGTGGTTACCAAGCTAGGACAATGGCCTTCATCTAAAAAATCAAATAAAAAAACTCTGAATATGTATCTAGTAAGTGGGATACTGACATTTCGCTAGGTTAAAAGACATCCATGTTGAGGTTATGGACACTTGCGGGCAGCAGGGCCATGTCTATGGTATTAAAGTTAATTGCATACTCTGATTTTCTTGGCTATCCTTCTCTTTCCCTAAGACTCATCATTTTTCTTGGGAAATGTTTTTAAGACAATTTGATCATGATGCTTTGAGTTCTATCTTTAAAATTCAAGAATCTTTGAATGATGTGGTACCCTTAGTGAATGTAATCCTTTGTACTATATTAAGAGGAAATTTATTTTTGAATCTAGATGACAACGTAATTTAGAGTGTCCAATAAATAGGGTGCCAATTGGCATTAAAACTAACTTTAATTTCTATGGTATTTGAAGTGATGAAATGATCAATGTTGACTACTCACAAGGTGTTGGTTTCTGACAATGTGTATTGATTGTAATTTCCTCTAATTATGTGTTGAATGACCTAGGTACAAGATTGCTATAGTAGGTGCATGAAACTTGTAGTAGTATTTGTAAAATTTCACCTCTTCAGTAAAATTTTATTTTTATCATAAGACTTTAGGAAAAAAGAAAATTTGGGACAAGGTAATAGTATATGTGATACTATTTTCTCCATCATGTCTACTTTCGGTACCTGATCTTGTTTTATCATTTCACATGGTTTTGGATGGCATTGTAATAGTTGTGTTGCGGGCTAATGAAGACATTTCATTATCAAGCATCTCCATCCTTGCTTTCTAAAATATTTTCTGACATTTTCCCTACCTTATTTCATCGTCTTAAAGGTTTTTCTTGCACGAGGATGTGCAAGAAGTTCAGCATGGGGGAATGTTGAGCTGCATCTTTGTCCAAATTTTTATGATTTTTATCGAATAAATACATACTTATACCTGGTTTTTTTAATCACTATTAATCCATTATGTTGTTAATTAGAGGGATTTATAAAAAATAGCTATTATTCTTGTTATTCATGAATTTGATGAATGTTTTTAATAAATTTCTTCTCGGTTGGAGGAAGGTTCAGTGCCAGAATGCATTCGAGTGTGAATTCACCAAATGCGTAAAAGAAGTAGCTAGGTAGTTGAATTTTTGTAGGTGAAAATATCCAATTTGTGACCAAATGGAGCAAAATCTCTAAATTCCAAGACGTGGGTTGTGTTCAAAGCACCATGTTTCATTTAACCGAAGAACCGTTTGGCGAAATTCGGCTTCGTGAAAGAGTTATCGTCAGGGGATTAAAAAAAATATCATTTTACCCATCAAATTACGAAGAGCAAGATTATGGGAAAACAAGAATGTTGACCCATCCATAAATCAAACATATGGTTCCTTGCACTCGAAGGTTCCAGTACTTGTGATTCTAGTGGAAGTTTGATTGATTCAGAATCAAATGTCATATTTATCTGTGGGTTTCTTTTTTCCTCATCTTTGTGGATTGAGACAATCTTACCCTCTTTATCCAAAGCTACAAAGCTAGCATATAAGATCTTTGTAGTTGATTTTCTTGGATTTGGAAAAAGTCCCAAGCCATCAAATTTCTTGTATACTACTTAGAGCAGTCAGTGCTTCAACCGTAAAAAATTAATTCATTCCATTTAGTCACTCATTCAATGGGTTGCATAATTTCTCTAGCCTTGGCTGCTAAGCACCCCGATATGTTGAAGTCTTTTTTCACCACCATATTTCCTAGCATGGACTTTCTCTTTACATTCTTTGTGACATGCAACAATTAATGGAGAGATCAGGGCATTCTACTCATTTTATATTATCCATGTTGATTAAATATCTTGATCACAAGAATATGGTGTCACAACCGCAAATGCAGATGAACATTATTGAAATTATAGCTATCCTCACACAACAGTCAAAATCACCATCTTCTGTGGCAATAGTTGATGCAATAAGTAATCTGGAAAGGAATTTGCACAAGAACATGCATTGTTCTTCAGAGGCTTTAAATATGAGTGATGATCAGAAGAATTTGCTATACACACACAAGAATTTTATTGTGAAAACCAATAATGATCAAATAATTCATGTCAACCTCACTCGGGAGAATCCAAAGCTGGTTATTGTTGGGAAGACACTATAACTTACCTATTCAATCCATTGCATCGAGACCAACATAACCTTTGGCAGGCGCTTTGATGTCTACTTAGACTATTCTTTCTTTGAACATTAGTTCCATTGGTTCTCCATCTTCAATTCATTTATGATGGTTATTTTTCTCATGGGTTTAGTCTCAATGATCCTGATGCGGACTTGAGAAATGACTACGCAAAGTATGCCCGAGAAGAAGATGATTTGGAAAGTCTGGAGAGAGATGTTAGTGAAGAGTCAGGATGGAAACATGTTCATGGAAATGTTTTCTGAACACCACGAAACACGGTCTTACTGTCAGAATTACTGGGCACAAGTGCACAACTTTCTATGCTCGTGCTTCTTGTGATCTTGCTGGCAATTGTTGGCATGCTATATATTGGGCATGGGGAAATTGTCACAACTTTCATTTTCTGATATGCCGTTACCTCATTTATATTTGGCTATGTGAGTGGATGACTGTATTCACGTAATGATGGCAAGCACTGGATAAATTCAATGGCTTTTACAGCATCTCTCTTCCCATTTATGTGCTTGGGTATTGGATTTATACTGAACATCATTGCCATATTCTATGGTTCTCTAGCTACCATTCCTTTCATAACTATGGTGGTTGTCTTTATAATCTAGGCATTTATTTCTTTCCCTCTAGGACTCCTCGGAATAGTTTTTGGAAGGAATTGAAGTGGCGCTCCAAATAATCCTTGCCATGTGAAGACCATCCCGCACCCAATTCCAGAAAAGAAGTTGTATTTGACACCAATAGTGGTGTCACTGATGGGGGGTTTGCTTCCCTTTGGGAGTATTTTCATTGAAATGTATTTTTTTTTCACCTCATTTTTGAACTACAAGGTATATTATGTATATGGCTCCATGTTGCTGGTATTTTTATTCTCATTATTGTGACCATCTATGTTAGAATTGTTGGAACATACTTCTTGCTTAATGCTAAAAATTATCACTGGCAATGGACATCATTCTTCTCAACCGCATCTTCCAGCAATAGTGGCATCCCACAAAAAGAGGAACGTTCTCCTGAATTTGGCATTCTGTTAAAAGCTAATTCTCATTTTCGGCAAATTTTTGATCTTCTATATTCTGATTAGCTATTGATATTCCCTAAGTTTGGTAATTAAAAATGTATATATAAGTTGTTGTAGTCGAAAAATGGGGGATTATATAGGTAGTAGTTGTGCATTAGATTAGAAGGAAGAGGATTATATAGATGGAGTGATGGTTAGCACTATGCGTAAATATGGGTAGCAGCTACGCATTTGATGGGATCGAATGGAGGGATAGAGTAGTCAGCGCAGGAGAAGAAGGAGCTACACATAAGAATGAGGAGGTGGCACATTAGATCAGAGAGAGTCTGTCATCAATTGGCCAAGAACGCAGATGAATTTTCTTAGATGTATAGAGCCAGAGTTTCTCACATGAAGTCAATTTCTGAAGATGTAGATCTGGCATCAAAATTCCCAGAAGATGATGTATTTTTCGATTAATATTAGAAGTGATCTTTTGATTTAATTTAATAACTTTTGGTTTCTGCATTTCTTTTTTTTATATATATATAAGCATTGTGATTTTAAATTTTGAACATTGATTTAGTTTAGGACTTGCTCCAGGGAGTGGCGAGGATCCACCACAACCTGGAGTCGAGTCCTCATTCTCCATAGTTTTATGATTTGTTTAAATTATAGAATTATCTTTTGCTTTAAATTTTTTTCTTAAATAGTATTTAATATTTCTTAATTCATCACTTAGATTGTTATTTTGTTTTCTAGGTTTTGAGTTTGATTCAGGAGTAAGAACAAATTTTAATGCTTTGAGTTTTAATAATGGTTTTCTTTGCTTAGTTTCTTTTAAATGTTGCAGGTTTAATATTAATTTCATTTGTTTATGCATTATGGGACTGCAACTAATAATTAGAGCCCTTTTAAATTAGAGTTTCTCTTATTTTTCATAGTTTTTAAGTTAGTGAGAGGAGTTAATAGATTAAGGATTTTAAGTTATCATAGGAGATTTAAAAAGTAGAATGTGAATGAGAGAATTATTGAGGATTGTTTTGAATTTCATTATAGTTTAATTACTGTGTGGAGTTTGTAGTGAATGAAATTGGTTAAGTAGGTTTCCTTTCAATATTGTTTATTTGTGAGAAGATGTGTATTTCATTCTAGTCTTTAGTTTATCATTACAAAGGAATATATTTATACTCTGATCAGTAAGCTGAGCCAATATGTAGTACAACTCATGTTTACAACTCCTATATTGATAATTAATATTGAGAGGTTTAATATGAAAATTAAGCCGACCAAAAAAACTCATGATGAGAACAAAATAAATGTTAATCGTGACTTTATAAACTCTAATGTTGGTGGGAAGAACTACCATATTCAAAAAATGGACATGAGGAAGTTTGATGGAAAGGATCCTGTAACATGGATACTATAGATGGAGCAATATTTTGATCTCCATAATGTACTGACTTACCACAAAGGTACGCATTGCAACTTTACATTTAGAACAAAATACATTTGTATCATATAGATGGCTTTGCTCCTATTAAAAAAATTATCACTTGATCAATTTTTATGGAGGAAATGATGGCACATTATATGTGCAAAACCAACACCTTCTTTAGCCAATTAATAAATCTCAAACAAAAGGGTTTAGTGGGGCAACACATTTAGGACTTCCAAAAATTGAATATAAGGGTAACTGATATTCTAGAGGAACACAGGATCGATCTCTTCATAGGCACTTTAAAGGATAACATCCAACATGAAGTTCATGTTTTGGAACCGGATTCATTGGAGAAGGCATTCGGGTTGGAAAGAAAAGTTGAATGTAAAATAATGGCGACAAGGAAGCCTACCACTCAATTATATAAACAAGGAAGTGTTGCTACGCTTAGATTTCCACAACCTACAAGGTTGACACCACAACAATTGGAAGAAAAAATAGCAAAAGGGCTTTGCTATAGTTGTGATAGAAAATACACTAAAGGTCATAAGTGTGCCGAGAAGAAATTATATTACATAGATTGTGAAGAGGAAGAATAAAATGAACAAGAAGAGGATATACACACGGGAACCAGCTGAGGAAGGCAGTCCAACCATGTTGTGTGTAATGATTTTGCATGAATTATTACACAACTCCTCAAACTCTCAAGATAGAGGACATATCAAGAAGAAAAAGGTAATGATGTTGATTGATTCGGGGTAACACCCATAATTTTATTCATTGAAAGGTAGCAGAAATTGAACTAAATCCTATACCCGAAAGCACACGAGAATGTCAAGTGATGGTTGCAAATGGAGGAACTATAAATTTCTGGAAAATATACTTAATATCAAGCTAACCATGGGGGAATATGTATTGAATAGTCCAATTATTTCCATTCCTATGGGAGGTACTGATGTTGTACTAGGAGTACAATGGTTACAATCTTTAAGGACGGTAGCTTTTAATTTTCAAGAAATTTTCAAGAAATTTTTTTCAGAAGGAAAGGAAGTCGAATTATGGGGTATTTCAGGGAAGCTGAGAAAGATAATAAGCTCTAATGTTATGAAAAAGTTTCTAAATAAAGAACAAGGAGGTGTAATTGCAAAATTATGCTCACTAGAAGTTCCAACATCAAAATCATCTATTTCTGCAGTTCTCCAAAAAGTCTTGGACAAACATTACAAGGTGTTTGAAACTCCCAAAGGATTCCCACCTATTTGTGATCAAGATCATGCTATTCATTTGATTCCAGGAAGTGTTCCTCCAAACATCGGGCCTTATAGATATCCTTATGTCCAAAAGAGTGAAATTGAACGTATGACTACCCTTAAATGTTAGAGGCGAGATATAATTCAACCTAGTCAAAGTTCTTTCTCTACTCTTTTAGTAGTATTGGTACCTGAAGGATGGATCATGGCGCATGTGTCCGGATTATAGGGAGCTCAATAAGCTCACCATTAAAGATAAATTTCCCGTCGGCCCAATGATTGATGAATTATTGGATGAATTTTGTGGACAATTTATTTTACCAAGTTGGATCTTCTTTCAGGATATCATCAAATTAGAATGAAGACTGAAGATATTCTGAAAACAACATTTTGAACTCATGAGGTCATTATGAATTTTTGGTCATGCCTTTTGGCCTTAACAATGCAAATTCTACATTTCAAGGGTTGATGAATTCCATTTTCAAACCCTTAGGAAATTTGTGCTAGTATTTTTTGTTGATATACTAATCTACATCAAGTCTTGGAAGGATCATGTTCAACATGTTGACAGGTTACTCAAACTATTGGAGGAGAAACCATTATATGAAAAAACATCCAAATGTTTCTTTGAAGTACAAGAGGTGGAAGATCTGGGTCATATTATATCTCATGAGGGTGTGAAGGTAGACCCTAACAAAATTAAAGCCATTAAGGAATGGAAAGCCCCCACAACCATAAAGGAGTTGCAAGGATTTCTCAGGTTAACAGAGTATTATTGCAATTTTGTTAAGAATTATGGGAGAATAACAACACATATAACAACATTGTTGAAGAAATATGCATTTTCATGGACTCTTGAAGAAACTAAGGCATTTGAACATCTTAAATAGGCAATATGCCTAGCACCAGTCTTAGCTACGCCAGAATTCACAAAAACCTTTATTGTGGAATGTGATGCCTCAGGAAATGGAATTGGTGTTGTTTTAATGCAGGAAGGAAGACCCATGGCTTTTGAAATTCGTCCAATCAAAGGAAAGTATTTATAGAAACCTATTTATGAGAAGGAAATGTTAGAAATACTTCATGCACTAAAGAAATGGTGAACTTACCTAATGGGAAGACACTTTAAGGTAAAAACTGATCACGATAGTCTTAAACACTTTTTGGAACAAATACTATCTTCAGAAGAGCAGCAAAAATGGGTCACAAAGATGTTAGTTTGTGACTTTGAAACAATCTACAAAAAATGGAAGCTTAATGTTGTTGCAGATGTGCTCTGAAGAAAGAATGAAGAGGTGGAAGCATTGCTTTGTGCCATTTATATTATCCAACCAGATTGGATAACTAAAGCAAGAGATGAATGGAAGAAGGACAAAGAAGTATGGACACTCATTCAAAAGTTGCAGCAAGATCCTAGTACATCTGATACATTTAGTTGGAAAAATGATTCTTTAGGGTACAAATATCACTTACATATTTGTAATAATTCCGAACTAAAATAAAATATTATTTTGGAATTGCACACTTCTCCTTTAGGAGGACACTCAGGATTTTTTAAAAATTACCACAGCGTGAAGAAAGAATTTTTTTTGGATGGCCTTAAATCTGATATTCAAAATTTTTTGGCAAAATGTTTGGTTTTCCAGCGGAATAAAGTTGAGAAAATTAAGACCCTGGGACTTCTACAACCTTTATCCATTCCAAGTCAAAGTTGGGAGGATATTTCAATGGATTTTATCATAGGTTTACCTAAGTCCAAAGGAAAGAGTGTGATCATGGTGGTAGTTGATAGACTTACCAAGTATGCACACTTTTGTGCATTATGTCATCCATTTAAAGCAAGTACAGTTGCTACTACATTTATGGACACAATTCAAAAGCTACATGGAAATCCAAGGGTTATTGTGAGCGACATAGATCCCATTTTTACTGGAAATTTTTGGATGGAGTTATTTTCTTGTTTGGTTACTCAATTAGCTCATAACTCATCTTATCATCCTCAATCTGATGGTCAAACTGAGATAGTAAAGAAATGTTTGGAACGAAATTTTCGTTTTTTTGTATCGAATAAAAGAAACACAATGGGTCAAGTGGTTACCTCTTGCTAAATGGTGTTATAACACTTCCTTCCATACCGCAGCAAAAATGACCCCATTTATGGCACTTTATGGATATCATCCACCATCCATCACATCATCTTTAAGAGAAAATTCGAAGGTTCAGGCAGTGGAAGATCACATCGAGCATCAACAAGAAGTTCTCCAACTCTTAAATGATAACCTAAATTTGGCACAAAATCGAATGAAACAATAGGTAGATCAACATCGCAGTGAGAGAATTTTTTATGTAGGAGACTGGGTATTTTTATGGCTACAACCATATAAAAAAATGTCCCTCAAGCAAGCTAAGAAGGATAATAAATTATCACCAAAGTATTATGGTCCTTACATGATGTTGCAAAAGATTAGTACTATGGCATACAAATTGGAGCTTCCTGCTTCTTCACGAGTGCATCCAGTTTTCCATGCTTCATGCTTAAAGAAGGTTATAGGTGAAAATCTTCCGGTTCAAACAATATTTCCAGAAATTGATGAGGAAGGAAAAATCATATTAGAACCTAAAGCGGTCGCGAAAACAAGAACTCGACCGCTACGAAATCGATCAATTTTGAAGTATCTCACCAAGTGGAAGAACTTACCCACTAAATATTCTACATGGGAGGATAAGAATTTTATATAGAAGCACCCATAGCTACTCAAGCATTGGGGACAACACTTTTTTGAAGGAGAGGGGCATGTTAGGTCCATATATTACTAGTATAGTCCCTTATTGTTGTTAGTGTAACCCCCTTATTTTTATTATTGTACCCCTGTAATCCCCATATTGTTATTATTGTGCCCTTAAATTATTATTGTTAGGTCAGTTAGGATTACATTGTGGCCCCATGGACTCCTATATATAGAAAGGAGGTTTTGTAATTTGTATCATCCAAGAATTGTTCATTCATGTAATGTATTGGAGGTTTCCCCCTCTAAGTGGCTTATTTATAAGGCATCGATATCTCTTTTCTTCTATTTTTGGAGCTGGCTTCACAACATACCTTGTGATTCAATTTCTTCACTTGAATTTCTTTCAACATTTTCACCATCTTCAATCATTGGTTCAATATATCTTTCACTTTATCTTTCAAAATTTTGTATCTCACCATCAATGTTTTGAGGAATATCCCTCTCTATTTACATTAAACAAAATATTTAAATTCAAATTAGTTCAAATAAAAATTAAGCTTCACATTTTACTCTATAAAAATTTTAAATATCAAATTCATAATATTTACATTTACATACCTGCTTCAACTTCTAGTTGAGGTTTATTTTCCCTTTCAATATTTGAGAGTGCTTCTCTCTTTGTTTTGTGAGATTCTCTCCCCTCTTCTCTATGTTCCTAAGGGTCTCTTGTTCGATCATATTTTCTCATGCAATTCCTTTCATTTCCCATGATAATAGAGTATGAAGTTCAAAAAAATTCCATAAAAAATTTAGACAAAAACTCAATTAAAAAAACATCACAAAAGATTTAATTTAAAAAAAAAAAACTCATTTTAAATTTTTTGCAAAAAATACATACTTTAATCCAAAACACTTACTTTAAAAAATCCGAGAAAAAATGTCTTATAAAAATGAAACAAAGCTCAAAATATTTCCTTCCAAGTCCTGCAAAAAAACTTCATTTAAAAAGTTAGACAAGAACTCATTTTAAAAAATCATTATAAAATATTTACTTCAACCCAAAACATGTACTCTAAAAAAATGTCACTTCAAAAAATACCTCTAAAAAATGTCCATTGGAAATTAAGTCCAACTTCTTAAAAAATGCCACTTTAAAAAATACCTCCAAAAAGCCTCTAAAAAAATATCACTTTAAAAAATACCTCCAAAAAAATGTCCTTTGAATATTAAGCCTAAAAAGAGTCCTTTCAAAATTAAGTCCAAAAAATTTCTTTTGGAAATTAAGCCCAAAAAACTCTAAAAACAAAATACATAAAAAAAAATGTCCTTTGAAAATTAAGCCCAAAACCCCTAAAAACAATTAAAATTAAGCCCAAAACTTCTAAAAACAAAATACATCCAAGAAATGTATTTTGGAAATTAAGCCCAGAAACCTCTAAAACCAAAATACATCCAAAAAAATGTCCTTTCAAAATTTAGCCCAAAACCAAAAAATGGGTGTAAACAATTTCTAAGGGTCATTATGATTCAATGAAATCAATATTCTATATCTTCCAAAATACACTGTAAAAAATTTGAAAAAATTATGGTGCATTACATTGATCGGTCATCTATAATGGGTAGTTTTTAAATTTTTAATTTATAACTTGTATGTTGAGAAATTTTGTGCAAGCCGAAACATATTCAAAATATGTAGTTTTTTCATATTTGATCAGTTCAAAAAATTGTAGTAATTATGATATGCATCAGTTGGTTTCGTAAATATAACGAAAACGAAGCAGACTCGTCTGCATTGTTGTAACACATTTTGTTTCTCAAAAACACAAAGTTTCAAAGAATACACCAGTGCATATTAACATGACTTCTTATGAATCATTTGATTTTTAAAAAACACACACTCAAAGAAACACTAAGTTATCAAATGTGTATAAAAAAATACCAAAAAATAAGTAATAGAAAGCTAATAAAATTTCTGATAACTTTTATTTTTATTGCAAAATGAAATTTTAAACAGAAATTTTTTTTTTTAACTTGTAGAAAGTTGAAGAATAGAAAAAAATGAATTTTTTTTCTAAGAAAAGGGAAAAAAGTGTTACCCAACTTCACATTTTCACCCAGACCTCTCAGTCATATTTGTAGCCATTAGGTGGTATACTTTAGATATCTTTTCCATTTTTAGGGAAATGGTTTACTATATGTTATGAAGTTCGTAGTTTATAAACTATAGTTTTCTCAAAGGAAATTTATTTGTGTCGTTACAAGATACTCTTTACAAGGAAATTACAATAGTATTATTCTATTAAGGTGTAATATTTACAAATAATATTCATGCCATTTTATGGCCTCTAGAATGAGACTAGGTATAATTATGTTATGCTAACTAATATTGATGCATAGAAGACATGTTTTTATTTTCAACCATGGTTGCTTCTAAAAAAAATACTAGTGTTATCGCGCACACTCAAAACTAAGAATGAAGAGGGGGGATTATCTTACACTCCTAGGAAATTACACCTTATTTACAAGAAGCTAATATAAAATATGAATTATGGTTAATGTGAGGAAAATTGAGGGAACTTCCACCTGAATAATTTGTTGGTAGTGGAATCTTAAGGGGTGCACCTAATATTGAGGCTACTCTTATTGGTGGGACAAAGGGAAAGCATAATTAAAGAGATAAAGAAGGTAAGTGTAGAGAAAATAGATCTTGACTCTAAAGGTGCTTGATTGGTTTAGGAAATTCTAGGGGAAGAAAAATAAGCCTAAACCAAGACAAAACTATACCCAACTTTCATTTAAAATAAATTTTATCCTTGGCTAGTTCTTGGTGTTTTATTATGGTGAAAACATGAGAAATATACTAGGTAAACTAAAAAATAACCACAATATAGTGTTACCCATGATATTTCAAATGATAATGTGCAAACCATTGATTTCTCACACTTTAATATCTCTAGCATGGATGAATTTGTTGTTACAAATTATTTAACTGGCTAAGGTTGGGTTTTGGGTTCACAATAGAAATTTGAGGATGAATCCATGGAGGACAGTGGAAAATTATGGGTGTTGATGTGTTTTTAAATGGTCTCTCTGATCTAGCGATGATGGTCTAAAAACAATATTATTGTGTATTATTTAATTGGAATTTGTAATCAAACAATTTTCAAAACGTGACCACTCAAGGAAGTCATTTTTATTTTGGATACTTGTATTGTATTATGATTAATGTTGTGTAACCAACTCCAAAAAGAGAAGAAAAGAGATATCAACGGCTTAGAAATGAGCCACTTCGAGGGGGCAACCTCCAATACATTACATAAATGAACAATTCTTGGATGATACAATTTACAAAACCTCCTTTCTATATATAGGAGTCCATGGGGCCATAATGTAATCCTAGTGGGCCACAATGTAATCCTAGCTAACCTAACAATAATAATTTAAGGGCACAATAATAACAAAATGGGGGTTACAAGGGTTCAATAATAACAATAAGGGGTTTACACTAACAATAATAAGGGACTATACTAGTGATATAGGGACCTAACATGCCCCTCTCCTTCAAAAAAGTGTTGTCCTCAACGCTTGAGTAGCTCCGGGTGCTTCTGTATAAAATTCTCATCCTCCCATGTAGAATCTTCATTGGGTAAGTTCTTCCACTTGATGAGATACTCTGAAAATGATCGATTACGTAGCTGTCAAGTTCTTGTTTCCATGACCACTTCAGGTTCCAATATGATTTTTCCTTCCTCATCAAGTTCTGGAAATATTGTTTGAACTGGAAGATTTTCACCTATAACCTTCTTTAAGCATGAAACATGGAAAACTGGATGTACTCGCGAAGAAGCAGGAAGCTCCAATTTGTATGCCATAGAGCCAATCTTTTGCAACACCTTGTAAGGACTATAGTACTTTGGTGATAATTTATTATCCTTCTTAGCTTGCTTGAGGGACATTTATTTGTATGGTTGTATCCGTAAAAATACCCAATCTCCTACATCAAAACTTCTCTCGCTGCGATGTTGATCTTCCTGTTGTTTCATTCAATTTTGTGCCAAATTCAGGTTATCCTTTAAGAGTTGGAGAACTTCTTTCTGATGCTCGATGTGATCTTCCACTGCTTGAACCTTTGAATTTTCTCTTAAAGATGATGTGATGGGTGGTGGATGATATCCATAAAGTGCCATAAATGGGGTAATTTTTGCTGCAGTATGGAAGGAAGTGTTATACCACCATTCAGCAAGAGGTAACCACTTGACCCATTGTGTTTTTTTATCAGATAAAAAACAACAAAGATATCCCTCCAAACATTTATTTACGATCTCATTTTGACCATCAGATTGAGGATGATAAGATGAGCTATGAGCTAATTGAGTACCCAAACATGAAAATAACTCCGTCCAAAAATTTCTAGTAAAAATGGGATCTCTATCTCTCACAATAACCCTTCGGCTTCCATGTAGCTTTTGAATTCTATCCATAAATGTAGTAGCAACTATGCTTGCTTTAAATGGATGAGATAATGCACAAAAGTGTGCATACTTGGTAAGTCTATCAACTACCACCATGATGACACTCTTTCCTTCAGACTTAGGTAAACCTGTGATAAAATCCATTGAAATCTCCTCCCAACGTTGACTTGGAATGGATTAAGGTTGTAGAAGTCCTGGGGTCTTAATTGTTTCCACTTTATTCTGTTGGCAAACCAAACATTCCGCCACAAACTTTCGAATATCAGATTTAAGGCCATCCCAAAAAAATTCTTTCTTCACCCTGTGGTAAGTTTTTAAAAATCCTGAGTGTGCTCCTAAAGGAGAAGTGTGCAATTCCAGAAGAATCTTTTGTTTTAGTTGGGAATTCTTACAAAGATATAAGCGATCTTTGTACCATAAGGAATCATTTTTCCAACTAAATGTATCACATGTACTAGGATCTTGCTGTAACTTTTGAATGAGTGTCCATACATCTTTGTCCTTCTTCCATTCATCTCTTGCTTCGGTTATCCAATCTGTTTGGATAATAGAAATGGCACAAAGCAATGCTTCCACCTCTTCATTCTTTCTTGAGAGTGCATCTGCAACAACATTAAGCTTTCCTTTTTTGTATATTATTTCAAAGTCATAACCCAACATCTTTGTGACCCATTTTTGCTGCTCTTCTGAAGATAGTCTTTGTTCCAAAAGTGTTTAAGACTATCATGATCAGTTTTTACCTTGAAGTGTCTTCCCATTAGGTAAGTTCGCCATTTCTTTAGTGCATGCAGTGTTGCTAACATTTCCTTCTCATAAATAGGTTTCTGTAAATACTTTCCTTTGATTGGACGACTTTCAAAAGCAATGGGTCTTCCTTCCTACATTAAAACTGCACCAATTCCATTTCCTGAGGCATCACATTCCACAATAAGGTTTTTGTGAAGTCTGGCGTAGCTAAGACCGGTGCTAGGCACATTGCCTCTTTAAGATGTTCAAAGGCCTTAGTTGCTTCAGGAGTCCATGAAAATGCATCTTTCTTCAATAATGTTATTAGAGGTGCTGCTATTCTCCCATAATTCTTAACAAACTTGCGATAATACCCTGTTAACCCGAGAAATCCTCGCAACTGCTTTATGGTTGTGGGAACTTTCCATTCCTTAATGGCTTTAATTTTGTTAGGGTCTACTTTAACACCCTCGTGAGATACAATATGACCCGAATATTCCACCTCTTGTACTCCAAAGAAACATTTGGATTTTTTTGCATATAATTGTTTCTCCTGCAATAGTTTGAGCACCCTGTCAACATGTTCAACATGATCCTTCCAAGACCTGCAGTAGATTAGTATATCATCAAAAAATACTAGCAAAAATTTTCTAAGGAAGGGTTTGAAAATGGAATTCATCAACCCTTGAAATGTAGAAGGTGCATTGGTTAGACCAAAAGGCATGACCAAAAATTCATAATGACCATCATGAGTTCGAAATGTTGTTTTTGGAATATCTTCAGTCTTCATTCTAATTTGATGATATCCTGAACGAAGATCCAACTTGGTAAAATAAATTTCTCCATGTAATTCATTCAATAATTCATCAATCACAAGAATGGGAAATTTGTCTTTAATGGTGAGCTTATTGAGCTCCCTATAATCCAGACACATTCGCCATGATCCATCCTTCTTGTGTACCAAAACTACAGGAGCAGAGAAATAACTTTGACTAGGTTGAATTATACCCGCCTCTAACATTTCTTCAATCATATGTTCAATTTCGCTTTTTTGGAAGTAAGGATATCTATAAGGCCTGATGTTTGGAGGAACACTTCCTGGAATCAAATGAATAGCATGATCATGATCACAAATAGGTGGGAGTCCTTTGGGAGTTTCAAACACCTTGGAATGATTGTCCAAGACTTGTTGGAGATATGCAGAAATAGATGATTTTGATGTCGGAACTTCTAGTGAACATAATTGTGCAATTATGCCTCGTTGTTCTTTCTTTAGAAGCTTTTTCATGACATTAGAGCTTATTATCCTTCCTAGCTTCCCTTCAATACCCCGTAATTCGACTTCCTTTCCTTCTGAAAAAAATTTCAAGAAAAGTTCTTGAAAATTAAAAGCTACCGTCCCCAAAGATTGTAACCATTGTACTCCTAGTAAAACATCAGCACCTCCCATAGGAATGGAAAGCATTGGACTAGTCAATACATATTCCCCCATGGTTAGCTTAATATTATGGAATTTTCCAGAGCAATTTATAGTTCCTTCATTTGCAACCATCACTTGACATTTTGGTGCTGGGTATAGGAAATAATTTAATTCCTTGGCTACCTTACAATGAATAAAATTATGGGTGCTACCTGAATCAATCAACACTATTACCTTTTTCTTCTTGATTTGTCCTTGTATATTGAGAGTTTGAGGAGTGGTAATTCCTGCCAGTGCATTACACGATATGGTCGGATTCATTTCTTCCTATTCTAGGGTTGGTTCCTGGTGTATATCCTCTTCTTGTTCATTTTATTCTTCCTCTTCACAATCTATGTAAAATAATTTCTTCTCAACACACTTATGACCTTTAGTGTATTTGCTATCACAACTATATCAAAGCCCTTTTGCTCTTTTTTCTTCCAATTTTTGTGGTGTCAACCTTGTAGGTTGTGGAAATCTAGATGTAGCAACACTTACTTCTTTATAGAATTGAGTGGTAGGCTTCCTTGTCGCCATAATTTTACATTCAACTTTTCTTGCCAACCTGAATGCCTTCTCCAATGAATCAGGTTCCAAAACACGAACTTCATGTTGGATGTTATCCTTTAGAGTACCTAAGAAGAGATCAATCCTGTGTTCCTCTGGAATATTAGTTACCCTTATATTCAATTTTGGAAGTCCTCAATGTGCTGCCCCACTAAACCCTTTTGTTTGAGATTTATCAATTGGCTAAAGAAGGTGTTGCTCTTTGTATCCTCATAATGTGCTATCATTTCCTCCGTAAAAATTGACCAAGTGACAATTTTTTTATGGGAGAAAAACCATCGATACCATACAAATGTATTTTGTTCTAAATGTAAAGTTGCAATGTGTACCTTTTGTGTGTTTTGCACATTATGGAGATCAAAATATTGCTCCATTTGTAGTATCCATGTTACAGGATCCTTTCCATTAAACTTCCTCATATCCATTTTTGGAATATGGTGGTTCTTCCCGCCAACATTAGAGGTCATGAAATCATGATTAACATTTATTTTGTTCTCATCATGAGGTTCTTCTACTATCTTTTCACCATTAGGAAACATTTCTTGTATCAACTTTTTCAAATCTTCGATGTTTGATTTTATATCATCCATCTTAGCTTCCATGCCATCCATCTTAGCTTCCATGCCTTTCTTCAAACCGTCCATCTTCACTTCCACGCCTTTGTTCAAAGCTTCCATTTCATTTTTTGTTGCTCTTTGCGAGAGTGAAATTTGTTGCACTTGCTCTTGTAATTTCGATAGATCATGTTGCAATTCTTCATCTTCATGAGTCATGGTAGAGCCTTCTGAAGGATTAATGAGTGTTGAATTATTTTTAGGGGCCATTTTAGAATCCAATATTGATACCTATTCTACAATATGCCCTTGGAATCAATTCAACTTGATTCTTCAAACAAGACTTATGCAATTCGGAAAAAAAATACACACCTTTTACTTGCTTTGAGGAGCTCAATATTGAAATTGAATTATCTATGTAATTGAAAATCTTCAATATCTAAAATTCAGCCCTGTAGTATCCCTCTAAAGCTTCTTTCAAATGCCACAGTTCTGATCTAATTTGGATTCCCCAAGACAAAGTTGTGTCCAATCTCCCACAATGACCTAATTCTGGACTGGTTCAGTAGAGAAAACTTGTAGGACTTGCCACGTGTCACTGTTTCATCCTTTGTCTCTGAAATTGATAGCCAATAAAATACAGTCTGTGTACTTGCAACCACGCCTTTGTTCAAAGCTTCCATTTCATTTTTTGTTGCTCTTTGCGAGAGTGAAATTTGTTGCACTTGCTCTTGTAATTTCGATAGATCATGTTGCAATTCTTCATCTTCATGAGTCATGGTAGAGCCTTCTGAAGGATTAATGAGTGTTGAATTATTTTTAGGGGCCATTTTAGAATCCAATATTGATACCTATTCTACAATATTCCCTTGGAATCAATTCAACTTGATTCTTCAAACAAGACTTATGCAATTCGGAAAAAAAATACACACCTTTTACTTGCTTTGAGGAGCTCAATATTGAAATTGAATTATATATGTAATTGAAAATCTTCAATATCTAAAATTCATCCCTGTAGTATCCCTCTAAATCTTCTTTCAAATGCCACAGTTCTGATCTAATTTGGATTCCCCAAGACAAAGTTGTGTCAGAGTCTCACAATGACCTAGTGCGGGCTGGTTCGGTAGAGAAAACTTGTAGGACTTCCACGTGTCATGTTTCATCCTTTGTCTCTGAAATTTATAGCCAAGAAACTCCAGTCCGTGTACTTGTGACCACTTTTTACGGCACTCCAATCCAATGCTCAGAGAGAGAGTTATTGAACTTTTCCCATGATCACCTCTTTGAGATGAAATTCAGGAGCCTGAAAAAGCACTACCTTCCATAGACCATATCTCCAAAAATATTGCGAACCAAGATTTGAAATTTTTTGAAGAATTTCCTTAGGATTTCAGCTTCGCACCATATAAATTTCAGATTCTGAACCTTCGTAGAAAAAACGTTATAGCGCAAATTCCACGATGACATGTTTAGGAGCTTGAACAAAGACCTAACTTCCACATATGATATCTCTGAAAATATTTCGAACCAAGCTCTGAAATTTTTGGAAAATCTTCCTCAGGATTTCAGCTTCGCACCCTAAAAATTTCAGCTTCTGAAACTTCGTAGAAAAAAAGTTATAGCGAAAATTCCACGATGACCTGTTTGGAGTAGCGAAACCCTAGAATCCAAAGCTCTGATGTTGTGTAACCAACTCCAAAAAGAGAAGAAAAGAGATATGAACACCTTAGAAATGAGCCACTTCCAGGGGGAAACCTCCAATACATTACATAAATGAAAAATTCTTGGATGATACAATTTACAAAACCTCCTTTCTATATATAGGAGTCCATGGGGCCATAATGTAATCCTAGTGGGCCACAATGTAATCCTAGCTGACCTAACAATAATAATTTAAGGGCACAATAATAACAAAATGGGGGTTGCAAGGGTTCAATAATAAAAATTAGGGGGTTACACTAACAATCATAAGGGACTATACTAGTGATATAGGGACCTAACAATTAAATTATTTCGCTTATACAAGTTGTGTATTACTAGATCTATCTTATATGTATGGATCTAACATTGAGCTGATTTTTGGGAAAAAAAGTATCGAGGGTGGGGGGGTGAATTAGTATTTTAAACCCACAATAAAATTTTCTTTTATTCTAAATTTTGTACACTACTTTACTAAGGAAAACATGCTTATGTACATGACTTTTATGCAGGCAACCGACATATATCCAGTAAACTTATTTTTCAGTTAATTATTCATATGTTTATCAATATATCAATGTTTCATAATTTAATAAGAAGTAAATATATAAAGTAAGAATATAATAACGCATCACACATAATCAATACACATGAACACCAAGTTTTTTAGGCAGAAAACCAATATCGGAGAAAACCACCACTGTTGGCATCTTTGTATTCTTCTTTGATTAAAGAAAATATTCCTTTTTGCTAGTGAAAAATCATACCATCACACAGGCACCCACTTGGAGAAGGAGAAAACCTTCTCTCATTCTTTAGAACCTATTGATATGAAGCTCCAAAATCCAGATATGATAACCAACTACTACTGGAAGGAAGCTTCAACTTCCTCACTGAGGGTTCCAACCCTCTACACCTATGTGGACCATGTTTCAGAAATTTCATACTCGATCCGCCTAATACAAATCAACACAAATTATAGGCTACTTTTCATTAATTTTTTATAATGGACCCAATACCAACATTAAAGCCAACATTAAATCCCAACAAAAATAATAAAAAATGAAAAACATTTCACTGTAACATATCACTAAATTAAATGAACCAACTGGGACCCAAATGAATCCTTTGACATAATATATATGCTACTATCTTTAGGTAGATATGTATGTATATGCCCTTTCAAATAAGTAAACCCCCATATAGATCTCAATATACAAAACCATAAGAATGAACCCATGTCATTATGAAATAAAAATTGAATTGCAAACAAACACACTGAATCATTATGACCGAACCATCACAGATTTCTGAACCAAGAACAACTAGCATCATCACCTTTCATCATATCATTTCACAATCAATTCAACTTCAAGAAATCATATTATGGTAAAACCCTAGAATATATATGTGATTTCCATTTATCATTTTTGTGTGTATATGCTCCTTCCAGTAATTAACCTGTTTACATATCTTCTCAATCTACAAAATCTATATGCTACTACTCAAAAGGTTATTCATGTGTATATGTGACTTTATTCAGCCAAACCCACGTACATATCTGAAAATAAAGTTGTACCCTCATTGTGCATCAAAGCTTTAGACATACCCATACTACGAAATTAAAATGTCAAAACGTCATTAAGTCATATCAAATCAACCCATAGCACATTATTCAATACATAGTCATTTCGGGTCTATTGAACCCGTTCCATGATTGTATTCTTGCGTGCACACTTATTTCAAATTAATAAACCAAACCATACTTAAAACTAAATTATTAATCAATCACACATTACTTTCACTCCATTGTCACTTTGATCTTCTCCTCCTTATATATCTTGGTCCTTAGACAATACCACAAGTCAAAACCACACTAGCGTCGATGGTAATCCTTGAAGGGATCAAATTTTTGTTACTTCACTCAATATTGTGGTATAATACCATGGTAAATACCTTTGGTATTTAGGAAACCATAGTGCAGAAATTGTATGCTCCTCTTATTCTTCTTACCCGTGTGTGTACATGGATCTTTTTCTCATAACTCGTGTATATTTCTTCAATTGTTCACTTCCATTATTCTTCTATCTCTGAACTGCATGTCTCTATCCAATCACTCTATCACCTTTGAACTGGCCTCAATACACATGTTTTTGACACATGCAACAAGTAAGTTTCCATCAATGGACAACTCATCAAGTCTGTTTCCATTAAGGACAACATATACATAATAATTCAAACTATATACCCTTTTGGACTTGATGGCAACCAATTTGGTGATTTGGTCACCACAACCTGTAGATACCTACACATAACAAATTATTCTCCAAAAACCAATTCACTCTCCCCCTTTGACATCAAGGACAAAGGGTTGACCAAAGTTGAATGAGGGCTTCTTGTTCACAAAATTTTTGTAGATCTATTCTACTAAAAATGAATATGGTATGATGACCATGCTCGCCCTGAACCCATGTAGGATCATCTAGAATATATACATGAATTTTATGACTTATCTAGACATGATATCAATGACTAATGGTTACATCAATCTCCCAACACATCGAGGTTACATATTGAACTCATCAAGACATCAAATACCGAAGAATGAGATTACATAATTGTCTCGGATGGAGCAATTTATCTGTGAATGAATATAAAAATAATTACATCATTGGTATTTACATGACCCTTAAATAAAATGACACTTATAACCAAGAATAAATACTTCCATAGAGAGATATCAAGATCATTGGACATCATCAACCATTGTATACTAAATAGCATATGAACCTTAAGGATATACCAATGCACTATGAGAAGCATAACAGATTATCCCCTTGAACATCTTCTACCTATTCACTATTAGGTCTGATCAGTTATACATTAGAAAATACATTAAAGAAATATTAACTTATGAAAGCCAACATCATTTCAAGATAGAATCAACAGACTATAACCATCAAAGTAATAAATCCAAATGATAACTATCTAAATCATGCCAGTGTCTTACCGTGAGATTCACCCTCTATTTCCTCATCAGAGAGGAATATACGTGATTGTCTACATCAAGAATCACGTATATACGTAACTCTATTTCATAAAATCCACGTACAGAAATTGAAATCCTGAAATATCAATTGCGCTTGAAAGTTTGAGAAGATTGATTAATAAGGAGATGAAGCAGAAACTCCTCCCAATTTTTGTCTGAGATATTCAAATGCTTCTCACGGAAGCTTTTTTGTAAATATATCAACAACATGTTATTTTGAGGTAACATATTCTAGTTTGACCTTTTGTTAAAGAGCTCTTTCTCTTTGAAAATTTTACTGAATTAGAATTTGCTTAGTTTTGGAGTGCAGAACAGGATTTTTTGAAATGTTAATAATACTTGTGTTATCATATAGAACGGAAATGGGTGGAGAACACTTTATTTTAATATCTTACAATATTTGCATCATCCAAATAATTTGTGTACAAAAATATGGAACTGAAAAATATTCTTCTCACCGAGTTGATAAAGCAATAGATCTTTGTTTCTTGTTGAACCATGATACCAATTGGGGCCCCATCTAAAATGAACCTCCACTAGTGATTTTTCATTCATCAACATTTCCTTCCCATTTTCCATCTATGTAAGCATGAAGAGTAAGATCTCATCTTTGGGATACCATAAACCAAAGTATTGAGTGCCTTGTAGATATTTTAATATTCTCTTAACTTCTTGAAGATGAGTTTCCTTTGGATTTTCTTGGAATCATCAAACAATCCCAACTACATGCATGATATCTGCTCTAGTGCCTGTTAGATAAAGTAAGGTTCAAATGATATATCTATATTCTAATTGATTAACCATAAGAGGTTCATCATGTGAGCCAAGACTAGATATTTTCATCATTGGAGTGCATACCAGTTTGCATTCTTCATCCCATATTTCTTCAGAATCTTCTTGAGATATTTTTTTTGTGAGAGAAATATGGCATCCTTTGCTTTTGTACTTGTAAACTAAGAAAATATGTTATATCCACAAGTAACGACGTTTAAAATTATTGCTACGTAAGAAAATCAAACCTGTGAATCATATATTCTTCATTGTTTCCAAAGATGATATCATCTACATTAAGAACAACAATTAGCAGTTTAACATCATATAAATTTATGTATAGGTTGTTATACGCATACCCCTTTGTGAAAATTTGTTGTTGAATATACTTTTCAAAATGATAATACCATGCAAAAGGGGTTTTTTTTAGCCCATATAATTCCTTCTTGAGTTTTAAAACAACTTTTTCATAATTTCCTAAAGTTAATCCTTCTCTTTGTTCAATATACACTCCTTATTCTAGTTCCCCATTTAGGAATGCATATTTAACATCCATTTGATAAACTTTTAAATGATGGAATCTTGAAAAGGAAATAAATATTCTTATTGCTTCAAGTTTGGCTACAGGTGAAAACGTTTCTTCAAAATATATTCCTTCCTGTTGAGAATAAACTTTGCAAGCAATAATTTCTTTATTTATATTAACTTCTCCATTTCCGTTCAATTTATTTTTTAATATCCATTTGGTCCCAATAAAATTCTTATCATGAAGCCTTAGAACTAATTCTCAGGTATGATTATTTTATATTTGGTCAAGCCCTTCATCCATGGAACTAATCCAATATTCATATTTACTTTTTTGATTTACATTTTGTGGTTCAATTGTGGATAATAAAGCTATATAACTAGGAGTTACCACAAGAGCTCTTCTTCTTCGTAACCCAAATTCCTTTTCACCTAAAATTTAAGATTATGGGTGATTATTTTGAACATACCTGGATGAAGTCTTTTCTTATTTGTCATTTGTTGCTTCTTTTGATTCTTCATTTGTTTCTTATTTTATATCCCTTTGGTATGATATGGGAATGTATTAACCATCATCTAATGGTGTTTCTCTTTTGAAACATGTGCATGCTTCATCGATTACGACATCAATACATTCAAAAATATTTTGAAGTCTTTTATTGTAACATTTGTATCCTTTTCTTCTAGAGGATTAACCAACAAAAAAAAAAATCATCTGTTCTAAGAGACTGTAGATAATCTCTTGTTCTTACCTTCCAGAAAAGTAATTTAGTTTCTCTGAAAAATTGCGGTCTGACAGATACTGTCCCAAATTAATTACTCATCTTGATGTATCTTCCTTCAAGTGATCAAGCTTCTTCTAATAACCTGCTCTTATACCAATTTTTGGGAAAAATACTGAGGGGGAGAGCGATGAATTAGTATTTTAAACCCACAATAAAAAAATATTTTATTCTGTATTTTGTATGCTACTTTACTGAAAAAAACTTGCATATGTACATGAATTTTATGGAGATAACTAGTGTATATCCAGTAAACTTATTTTAAAGTTAATTCCTCATTTGTTTATCTATATATCAATTTTTAATCATTTAATAAGCAGTAAATATATGTATTAAGAACAAAATAAAGCATCACACCTAATCTACACACATGAACACTAGGATTGTTAGGTGGAAAAACAATGTAGGAAAAAACCACCATTGTTTTCGTCTCTTTATTCTTATTTTATTAAAGAAAAATATTCTTTAAAGTCTTTTGTTGGTTTAGAATCATACCGGCATGCAGGCACCCACCTGCAAAATACAACAACATTCTCTCATTTTTCAGCACCTACTAAAAGGGAGCTCTAACCCCCACATCTGATCACCAACTACTACTGGTAGGAAGTTTCAACTTTCTCACTAAGGGCTCCAAATCTCTACACCTCTATGTACCATGTTTCAAATATTTATATACCAGATCCACCTAATACAAATAAACACAACTTGTAGGCCCCTTTTCACCATATTTTCAGACTACACCCACTACCAACACTAAATCCCAATACCAATTATCAAAACTAAAAAACTGATCATTGTAACAGATCATTGAATCACTGAACCAACCAATGATTGCATTAACCAATCACCGAACCAACTAAAACCCAAATAAATCCTATGAAAGAATATATATGCTACTATGTTTAAGAGGATTCATGTGTATAGGCACTTTCAGTGAAGTAAACCCATGTTCAGATCTCAACATACGAAACCCTAAGACTGAACTAGTGTCATTCTGAAATGAATATTGAATTGCACACAGACATACTAAATCATTTTCACTGAACCATCACATATTTTTGAACCAGGCACAACTACCATCATCACCTTTCATCATATCATTTCACAATCAATTCAAATTCAATTGTCACTGTTTAAATCCATATATTTGAGTAAGACTTCATTGATAGACAACAACAAATAGATTAGACTGATCAGAAATCATATTCTTGAAAATTCCTAGAATATATAAGTGCTTTACATGAATCACTTTTGCATGTATATGTGCTTTTCTGTTATGAAACCTGCGTACACATATGCTCAAACGGTAGAATCTCTACACTACTATTTAGAAGGATATCCTTGTCTATACATGCCTTTCTTTAGCCAAACCCATGTACAAATCTGCAAATGTTTTGTTATAACTTCATTGTACATCTAAAATTCAAACATACCCATAATACGACATTCAAAAGTCAAAACATCATTATCATAGGTCAAATCAACCCAAAGCAATTTATTCAATACATAGTCATTTCAGGGCTATTGAACTTGATCGATCATTGTATTCCCAGGTGCACAATCATTTCAAATTAATAACCTAAATCATACTTTAAAGTGAATTATTCATCAATCACACATTACTTGCACTCCATTACGACTTTGATGTTATCCTCCTTATATAGCTTGGGCATTAGCTAATACCACAGGTCAAAACTAGACTAGCACAAATAGTAATCTTTGATGGGATCAAATAGTTGTTACTCGAGTCAATATTGTGGGCTAATATCATGATAAATACCCTTGGTATTTAGGAAACCATAGCGTAGAAAATGTGTGCACTTCCTATTCTTCTTACCTATGTGTGTATGTTGATTTTCTTCTCATAACCTGCGTATATTTCTTCAATTGTTCACTTCCATTATTATTTTGTCTCTGAACTACATGACTCTATCCAATCTCTCTGTCACCTATGAACTGGCATGAAGATACATCCTGTTGAGATCTAAAACAAGTAAGTTTCCATTGATAGATAACACATCAAGTAGGTTTCCATCAAGGAAAACATATAAATCATAATTCCAACACCAAGAAGGATCAAATTTCTTCACATGCAAACTTATTTGGAGTTCAAAATACAATGTGTTATTTCTCATTTTTTAAATTGTATTTGTGAATGCTAAATAGAGTATGTATAGGAACAAATAAGAATTTTAACCTTAAAAAATTATTTTTTTGATGATATATACATAATATTTTTAAAACGATAGGCAAATAAAAATATTTTACTTAACATGTACATCGAGACATTTTATGAGGAAAAATAAAATGATTTTTTTATTATTTATATATTTCAAAGTATGTGCTAATATTAATTTGTATTAAAATATTTTATTTATAACCAAGATTGAATATTTTTTTGTATACAACATTAAACTATTTTATTTTAACATTTTTGGTACATATGTAGATATATATGAAGTTTATATAGACGTTCAAGTCTTAAAATAGTTTATTTAAATTTCTAGTTGAAATATTTTTTAAAAGTATAATATTTAAATATCTTAATCAGACATTTTTTTACTTCTAATTACTTTATAATATATCCATTTTTTTGTATTATAGTGAGGATTATTTTCTATTTAGAATTAAAAATAAAAATAGAAAAAAATTTAATGGAAACGAACAAACTTTCACATCCGCTCATACTGGGCTGAGGGGATGTGTAAAATAAAAAAATAAAAAATATGTTTTAAATAGAAAATTAATGTGGTGTATACTTAAAAGAAATTAATAGAAGTAAAAAAATGTACGAATGAGATGTTTAAATCATATAGGTTTCACAAATATTTCAACAACATATTTAAATAAACTATTTGAAGATTGGTATTAAGTAGTTATGTCCATATCTATTCCATATGTATCTATATATAGAAAAAAAAAAGTTAAGATAAAACATTTTAGTGTTTTATGTAAAAATAATAATCAATTTGCGATATCAATAAAATATTATAATAAGAATTAATATTGACATATACTTAAAAATATATTAGTAATAAAAAATCATTCTAGTTTGGGTGATAAAATGTCTCAATGTACATGTGATGTAAAATATTTTAATGTAAATTAAGTATGTAGTATATACCATTTCAAAAAAATTATGTATATATCATGAAAAATTTAAGTTTTTACCGTTAAAAAGCTTATTTAGTCATATATATACTCTATTTAGCATTCATAAATACATTTTATTAAACAATGAAAAAAACGAATTGTATTTTTCAGTCTAAAGAAGTTTGCACGTGAAGAAATTTCATCCCTCTGGGCTAATGCTAGATCTGTGGTTAAGATTTATCTATTCTCATTTAGATGATTTTTATATGTGTTAAAAATACAAGATGAAACTTATATATTGAAAACTAGAAGCTCATAGGTGAGCAAGCTACACCTAGAGACTTCACAAGTAGAGAATGCTCTACACATTAATCATTAACATCAAGAATATATAAGTTTGCATGAGAATAGGAGAGTTAGAAATAACACCTAGAAAATAGGAACTAATTCCTAAACTAGGATACACTCACAACTAATGATCCATCTCTCTCCAATAATACACAATCTCCATTAATTCCAACACTCCCCCTTAATGGAGAAAGGGTTCAATAATAATCCCAAAATCTCCCAAAATAATTCAAATTTAATTCTTCCAAGGGTTTAGGTTGAAATTTCTGCTGCATTATCACAAGTATTGCAGTATTCAATATAAATTCCTTTTGATTGAACCTTCTCTCTAATAAAATGAAACTGTGTATCAATATGCTTTGTTTTTTTCTTTTATACACAATATCGTTTGCATGTTTTATTGAGATCTAGTTGTCACATATGATAAATCTTGCATCTTTTCCTTCTTCTTCGACATCATGCAGAAGTCTCCTCAACAAACTACCTCACACGTTGTTTCACACATTTCTTGATACTCTGCTTCTGCAAAAGATAAGGATACAATATTATGCTTCTTCTTTCTCCATGCAATGAACTCAGACTCAATGTTGAATGCATAACCTGTTATGGATCATCTGTCATCTATATTTTTTTCCCAATCTAAATCTAAAATACTTTTCAATATAACATCAAATGAATTAATATATTTAATACGAAAGTCTAAGGTTCCTTGAAGATACCTTAAGACACCTTTCGCTGCCACCCAATGACTCTTAAGGGGCTTTGACATAAACTGGCTCAAAACACTTATTGCAAAAGATAAATTAGGTCTAGTTGTAGTTAGATAAATCAAACTCCCAACTAGTTGTATGTACAATGTTGCACCCACTTCCTTAGAACCAGCATCAATTTGAAGTTTGAGATTCTGCTGGAAAGGAACTGAGGAAAATTTGCATTGATCCATTCTGAATTTTTTCAATAAGCTCCTGATATACTTTTCGTGAGACAAAAAAATATGGCCAAAATCCCTCCAGACTTCAAGACCCAAACAATAGTGTAACTCTATAAGGTCTTTCATCTCAAAAAAATGTGACATATGCACTTATATTTCTTTAATGAGCTCATTATAATATCTTGTAATAATAAGATCATATACTTATAAATAAATCAAAACAATTTTCCCCTTTTCATCAAACATAGTATACAAATTTGTGTCATTCTTTCTCTTAAAATTATATTGTAAGAAAAATGAGTCAATATTTTAATACCATGACCTCGGCACTTATTTTAATCCATATATTTATTTCCCAAAACTATAGGCTAAATGTTCCTGACCGTGTTGAATAAACCTTTCATATTGTGTTAAATACACCTCCTCTTTCAATTCACCATTTAAGAAATAAGATTTCACTGCTAGCTGGACTACTTTCCAGTGATGTTTCATAGCTAAGCTACTAAAATTCTAATGGGATTTAACTTAGGTACAGGGGTGAAGGTTTCTTCATAATCAATACCTTATTTTTGTGAATACCCCTTAGCCACCAGCCTAAATTTATCTTTATCTATACTACCATCTGCTTTAAACTTAGGCTTGCATAATGATTTGCAACCTATGTTTTGTTTACCTTCATTCAGTTAAACTAGATCCCAGGTTTTTTTTTTTTAAGTATTAAGTAATATTCATCTTCCATGGTTTCCCTCCATTCATCATATTCACTTGCTTATTTATAGTTTAAGGGCTCAACAACATTCAAGATATTTGTCATGAGGCCATAATCTTTATACCTGGCAGGTAAGTGAATCTTCCTACCTGATACTGTTGGTATTGGAGTGGCCTCAAATATGTTTTTATGTTTCTCATGACTATCCCTTGTTTCATCACTCCATATTCCATAGCAAATGACTGTCCCACTCCTAATTTCCTTTATCATAGTTTCCATCATCAACCTACTCATGGAATACTACATCTCTACCGGCAAACACTTTTTGAGTAGAAGAATTAAACCATTTATATGCTTTAAAATTTGTACAATACCCAAAAAAAATGTATTTAATGGTATTTGAATCCAATTTCTTCCTATCCTCTTTTGGAACATGAACAAATTCTTTGGAGCCAAAAAATATTAAATGATTATCTGCAGGCTTAAAACCTAATAAAGCTTTGAATGGAGTTTCAAGATCAGGGCTTTTTGTTGGACTCCTATTATTTAAATACACTAAAATATTTATTTCTTCTGCCCAAAACCCGTTAGATAGGTTATTAGATTTTAACATGTTGCATGCACACTCCACAAGAGTTTTGTTCTTCCTCTTTACAACCCTGTTCTCTTGAGGAGTGTGGGATAATATGAATTGCTGAACTATCCCATGGTCCTTGCAATATTTGACGAAGCCACTTTGCTTGTATTCTCCCCCTTGATTTGAGTGGAGAATTTTGATGAACTTCTCTATCTGTTTTTCAACCATGCTCCTCAATTATTTAAAGTATTAAAAATTAAGACTCTTCTTTATGAAAAAATTTACCTAGGTAAATCTTGTGCAATCATCAACAAATAATAAAAAATAATATGCACCTCCTAATGACCTTTTCTGCATTGACCCACGTAAATTAGTGTGCACAAGCTCTAGTATATCTCTCTTCTTTCTATATGAACATGAGGGAAAAACATCCCTATGCGTCTTCGTAAGGGAACATCCTTCACAATGAACATGATTTTTTTTAAAAATGGAGACCATTTACCATACCTTATTTCTGAAGTAGTAGTAGGTCATAAAAATTTATATGAATGAATCTTTGATTGCACAAATAGTTTGTTGTTATAGAAGTTGAAGTCAAGTCTTATTGCGGTACACTTCATACATTCAAATTTTACAAACCTCCAACTCGAATGTATGATGAAATTGGCTTCATATGATCTAGAAAATATTTAATAACACAATAAGACTTAAAAAATACTACCTTAAGATTCTAATCTGTTATCATCGAGATAGAGATCATATTCTTTTTAATTCTTGGTACATACATCAGATTTTGAATATGCCTAATATTACCATTCAGAAATATCATAGGAATATTTCCATACCCTTTAATATAGTAACCTCTATCATTACCATGGTAAATATTAGCACCATTTATGGTCTCTTTAGAATTTTCAAACCAATGTTTGTTACCTGGCATGTGAGTGGAAGGTCCAGAATCCACAAACCAAGTTTTTGCTTCATCATTCTCAGCAAAGAGAACAAAATTAGACATAGATATTCTATGGTCCTCATTCTAATCTTCATAAAAAAAATTCCATGCGTGCTTCTTATACTTATTTTAATTTTCATCAAGCTTCTTCTTATGGCAATTGCTAGCAATGTGATGAGATTTAACACAATAAAAACACTCAATCCCTAAATAATTTATAGGCGAAGACATACCTCATTAGAGGAAATTTCAGCCTAAAACTAGCCTCCCAAAGAAAAATAATAAAATAATAGTTAAAATAATAAAATAAGAGTTATGAATTTTAGAGGGAAATTAAGAAAACTACTTTTTTTAATTGTATTTTCATCTTATCTCCTTATAGGTTTACTCAAATTTAAAGTTTAGACACTCATTAGATGCAAAATTAAATTCTTGATCCAAAGCATACCCATTATGCATACTTTTGAGAAGAACCACATCGATAAAAGTTACAGATACATTAAAAAACATGTTAAAACTTGATTTTTAATGTATCTGCAATTTTATCAAGGTGGGTGTTCTCAAAAGTATGCATAATGGGTACTAATTTCATGTGGAATTTATTTCTACATCTAATGAGTTTCTGAAATTGAAATTTGAGTAAACCTATAAGGAGATAAGCCAAAAATACAATTAAAAAAAGTAGCTTTTATTCATTTCCCTCCAAAATATTTACATCTACCTCTTTTTAAATTTAAAGAATTTTGATTAGTTTACATATTATGACATGGAACTTACATGAAAAATTCATGGGAATTTTTAGGCTGAAATTTCCTCTAATGTGAGGCAGCTTTCTCTGTAGTGTGCCTCCACCTTTTGGTCCTACACTTGTTCTTCCTCGAAAGGCTTTTTCTTCATCATTAATGCAAGATTGGAATTCTGGGGTTTCAGAGTTATCCACCTCTATTCCTCTTGTATCAATATCCCTATTAATTCTTGGAAGTTAGGGGATTTCACCCTTGCATTTAGGCATGTAATAAACATATGATAATCACGAGTCATAGCATTCACGGTAACCATGATGAGATCAGTGTTTGATATTGTCTCCGTTATTTCAACCTACTTATTTTTTAGCTCCTTGATTCGAGATATGAATGCAACAATTGGTTCACTCTCCTCTATTTTGATGGAGAGAATCTTTCTCTTGAGTAATAATAAATGATTTGTAATATTTATCTCATACAAATACTTGAGAGTTTTCCAAATATCATTTGTTGATTTATACTCTCTGATGTGAGGGATAATGCAATCTTTCACTGAAAATTTCAACAACATTTTCGCTTTTTTTCCCTTTTCTCCCAATTCTAACTTGCTGCATTTTTTCTGCCTCTGGTTGCAGTCGGCTTTAATTCATCCCCATTTGCAATTTCCCACACACTTTTCCCCTTAAGCGGGATCTATAACTTTAATTTCCAATTAGAATAATTTGACCCATAGAGCTTATTTCTCTCATTCAAGTACTCCTCTTCCATGTGATTATTCATCGTCATATGGATTTTCCTCAAGATCATCATCCTCCAAAAATCAATGCTTTAAACAAAAAAACATAGGTGAGCTTAAAACTCCTAATCAAGAAAATAAATTTACACCAACATACCTGATAAGAAATTCGGCACCACAACAGTTGAACTGATAGAGTGATCTCGATCTCAGGACACATGATCTAACTCGTCATCAACACAATGATCTCGACAAGAGATCTCGTTGAAATCATATCTCACGATATCGACAAATAAGATCGGCCACCAAATACGCGATCTCATCCACTAGATACATGATCTAGGCCAAAATAGTCAACACATTTCCAGAAGGTCGATAGAATCTGCCTCTACCCCTGATTCACACTGAGTTTCCACACACTTTGGGAAATAAAGAAAACTTACAGAGCCACCAATATGAATTGTAGGCCTTAGGCCTTCATAAAAAAAAACTCACCAAAGAGGATCAGTAGACACAAACACCCATTCACTGTACTCCTCATCATGCTAATGAAAAAATTGTGTTGTCGAAAAAACCCCTAAGTTTTTGGTCATCAGCACGGGTACTTTTACCCCTAAAAGTAGTGTTAATTAACATAGGTTTGACCCCTAAAACTAGTGTTGATCAACATGGATTTGATCCCCAAAAAAAGCACTGGTTAGTATGGGTTTCACCCCCAAAACTAGCGTTGATTAGGCTTCCTCAAAATGTTAGTGCTCTGTCACAAAAGAAATTAAACTAGTGAGCAAGGCTCTCGAAATGAACCAGCCACCTAGGCTCAACATAGGTTCACCAATTTCGCAACTAAGGAACTTCAACCATGAAGGCTCCAAAATGCCATAAAGGCACTCCAGCCACTAACGATCACCAGCTACTAAGGGTCACCAAGGCTCAACAGCTTTGATACCATGTTAAAAATATAAGACAAAACTAATATATTGAAAACTAGTAGCTCATAGGTGAGAAGCTACACCTCAAGACTGCCCAAGTAGAGGACATTATACACATTAATCATTAACATCAATAATATATAAGTTCATATTAGAATCGGAGAGTTATAACAAACACATAGAAAATAGGAACTAATTCTTAAACTAGGATACACACATAACTAATGAACATACTCTTTCCAATAATACAAAATCTCCATTAATTCCAACAATATGAAAATTGGTATATTAATTTTGTTTGTTTGTTAGGTAATGTAAGTATTGAGATGATTGTTATTAATTTGCTTGTTTGTTAGATAATGTAAGTATTGAAATAATTGACAAGCTGACTCAAAGGCATTTAATCCATCAAAATCATTTAGGGGTCTGGAAAAGCCTGAATCACACTAGCCCTTAGCATCCATAAAATTTTTACCCCAAAAAAATCTAATAAAATAAAAAAAAACAACCTATCACCATCTAATAAACTCAAAATTATTATTTTAAAATTTAGATATATAATAATATATTTATTTTTTATTTAATACATTCAATCCCTCTTTTATCAAATATCATAAAATGTTTGTATATATTAATGTGATATTTAAACCAAAATGGACTCATTGGTACTACCTATTGGGTAGATAATTTTGTATGAACAAATATGAAGGATGTAATATACTGGAATCTGTGGCATAACCTTATTAGGAGACCACTCAATGTCTATGAATAATGAGGGATCCTTCCATAGATTTTCAATTGCCATACTATCTGGACAACCATCCATGTTGAGCCTTACTGGCACTCAATATTTTAAGTACTGGCTTCAGACACATAGCTGAATTGATAGTCATTTTATGGACGAGCTCCCATCTACAGAGATACATGGGTGCAAACCGATGTATTTTCTAGTTGTATAGAAGAGTCATCTAAATATGAAATGTATCTAAATTCAACTATTACATCATGACCTCCTTCTTATCTAGTTTGAAAAAATCATTCTCACTTAATTTACAAACAATTTATAAAATTACTTTTTTTTTTTTTAAATTCTTTATTTTCCTTGGAAAATTTACATTAGTTATAGTGAGCCAATGCGATCACTGTAGCCGAGAATTTAAATACTTGAAAGAGGAGAAGTAGCACAAATGTTGGGACGCTCATCGATATGAGAACCAAAGCGACGATGGCGAGGGCGGGTCTGGTGTTAATCAATCTGTTCTGCAACCATAGTGGAAATTGACAAACGTCTGAAACATAAGTAACGGACCATTTTCTCCCACTTCATCCAGTGCTGTGGAGGCAAGTAATTTTCTTCCTGCATTCTCGGCTCCTGAATCTGTTTTCTCAACACTATCATCTCTGCGTCCACTCTGTGGAATTATCAAGCTGACCCAACATGTTATAGGTATCAGCCAGCTGCATACGCCCTATAAATGGCAAGCGCATGCATGAATGGTTGATGAAAGATCAGCAGCCAGAGTCCGAAAAAATTTCAGCATCCTTCGACGAGTCTTCCTTCATATATTTTTGACTCTGCAGAAAATGTCTGTTGGGCTCCAACGAATGAATTCCGACTTATGATATTTCGATATGGTTATCATCTACCCGTAATTTTTATTTTCTTGTTGCTTGGCTACGAGACATTTGGCCTTCCATCTTAAGTAGATCAATGTCTAGAACTTCCAGGCTAATAGGCTCAGAGTAGTGTAAACTATAAAGCTACTCGAGAAATCCCTATGATTTCATTGCAGCACCGATGACGGCGGCAACAAGATTTTCTTTAGTACTGTCTGTGTGGTGGCCGGAATAGATCTAGATAGAGTTATCGTCTTCATGATCAACTGCAATGGTGCTGTCCGGCGTTTATTTCTCGTTTGGCGTAAATTCCCCGACCGTGGCCTGATAGAAATAAGTATTGAATAAAGCACCATGCTGCTTTAGGAATTTTCTCATAACACAACAGACAGGTCTCTTATCCTGTGCTCCGTTACCATGATAGAAACTGATGAGAAGCACTCAATTATTAAACAACACTCATATATTATACATAAATAGTGTATATGTAAACACACTCACAGACTGATTACATTTAAATTACTCTATTTAATAGAGTTTTTGAGATCCAACTTATTCCTAATTTAGAGAGAGAGAGATTGAGAGAATTTCTCAATCATCAAACCAACCTCTCAAATATATAATGTAAGCATTAACTCCAACAAACTCGTAACTAAATCTTTGAAGCAAATTTCAAGGTGCCAATTCTGTTTTCAAAGAAAATGTGGAATGAGATTTATTGGTTAATCTCTAATATTTTTCTGAATGGTTTTTATATTTTTTATATATAAAATTAAAACGTAATATTGAATTTTTTTTATGCCTGAGTGAGATTTTTTTATTCTTCTTTAAAAACTTACATAGTTAAAAAAAAAAAAAAAAAACATATACTAAGGTCTACAGATTTCTTTTTGATCTACATATCTTGTCAATTAATTTCACCGAGATTTTTAAAAATACAATTTTGGTGGTCTTACAACAAGAATATGATAAGATATACAAATTTCTTTTACCTATGTCTTGCTGATTAACCAACTTTTTATTATAATACTTTTTGGATAATATTGCTTACCACTATTTTTATAATATTTTTGGGTAATCTTGCTTACTAGTATTTTTAATTAGGCCTACAAACTTTTACTTGTTTGGAAACGTGTAAAGGAAACAAATATACACTTGCTTACGAATATTTTTAAAAAGGTGTGCAAAATTTTATTTGTATTCAAATGTGCAAAACATTTATACATTCTATATTGATGTTTATTTGGATGTTTATTTAGCTATGTTAAAATAATTCTGGTTTTCATTCGTTAAGGGATTTATGTTGTTTATTTTATTTCATAAACATGGAGTCTTTATTATCTTGTATATTTTAAAGGAAAATTTTGTATGCATATAATAATAACCATCGTTACCAGTTATATACCAAGTCTAAAAACTATTGGAACTTATTATCACATTAACTACATGGTTTGAAATTGTGTGCATAGGCTTAGAAGCCAGGTTTTTTTTAATAACACACCTGAGTTTTTTTTATAACATATCTGAGGTTTATTAGTAGACATGCATAATTTTCTTAAAAGAAAATATTATTTTATTCTTATAAAATCAAATTTTATTTTGTTTGACAATAATATAAAAAGATGTGTAGAAACAAAATCTTTCATAAAATTTCCTTTTTATCTATTTGCAAATAATTTAAAAAATGTGTGGAGATAGAAGTTAAAGGGGATCTAGGAATAAATTAGCATTTTAAATTTTAAATTTTCTTTGAGAGTGGGATGTATAGGTGCATGCCACTACAAATTGTATTGTTGGATCTACTTTGTCTATCTCATACTTGAAGCTATTAGGTGGCATACTTTATCTTTCATTTTCCATTTTTATTGAAATAGTCTATTATAAAGTTGGTAGTTTAAAACTTTAAAATTTCTCAACTAAAATTTATGTGCGTCATTCCAAGATATTCTTTACAAGGTTCTCTTGTGCTATTCAACAACCCCCATTATTTTAGAACAGTTACTTTAGAAAAATAATGAAGACCCTTTTAAAAAATTTAGAGTAGAACAAATAAAACCTTTAAGCATCTAATTCAAATAGAAAAATGAATCAAATGGGTTATAAAACATTGAGTTTTCATTTAAAATACACTTAAGCGGAGAATGTTAAATAAATCACAATCACAATCGTAATATTGCATGAAAATCATATGGCTCTTCAAAAGCCACTCAACACAAATTGCGATGTGAAATACAACAAAGCACGTTAATAAAGAAAAAATGATTTTTTCCCAAACAAAATTCCACGAGAAAGAAACCACGAGACCCACTTCTGCCACATAGTCAATCGCAAATCACGTTTTGCATGTTTATCACGACAATCTTAAAACACCCTTTACATTTCCCCGATGTGATATACTCTATCACATCGTACTTTTTCTTCACAACCACTCTTTCCCCTTATTCATTTCCTCTTAAATTGTGATTTTCATATCGCAATAGGCGAAATGTAGCTAGTTGACATTCCAAAAGGTTCACACATGAAAGACACATGTGATGCGAAAATATCTTGTTTAAACATTGGAATGATTGCAGGGGCACATCAACCCATACTTTCCATCAATGTCATAAATTAAATGGTTTTTATAGCCCATACTTCCAAAAATGTTTTGACCGCAAGAGTATTGAAGTCTTGGATTATCTACGTGCCAAGTTTTATTCGCTTGTTATTTCCATTATTACAGTACTTTCTTATTTGTAAAACAATATTGCCTCCTTTATACTTATCATTCTTGATTGTTCGTAGGCAAGTCGAAATAAAGAGAGCTCTTCAGAAATGTCGAAACCTGTGAAGAAATCTAAGAAACCTACTACACACACAAATCCTACAACTATTATAAGTGAAATAATAAAATTCTTCCTTTATTCACAGACATGACATGCTGGTCACAAAGTGGTTCTTTCTCTCGGGAAGCGTTGTATAAGTTATTTGAAGATGAGAAACCCCATAGGGTTGAACGGAAAGCTACCGTAGAGGCTTCTGATTCTTTAGAAGCTACTATAGAATAAATTGCCAAATCCTTTCTACACCAGATTGTTGTGCACCACAAAATTTTACCATATACTAATATCACAAGATGGATAATTGAAAATATCAATATTGGAGACAGAAATTTCCTGACTAGCAGAAAAACAATTATAGGTTCTTTCAAAGATGAAGGTTTCAAGTCAATGTATCACATTCCAATCCCAGAGAAGGTTTACGACAAAGGATAAGTGTATTAAACATGTAAGATAATTATTGTATTCTAGTCCCGGAGAAGGTTTGATACACTTAGAATACATACACAGGATAAGTGTATCATACACGCAAGATAATTATTGTATCAAACTATCACTAATGGACTAACTAAATTTCCGAAGGAACCCAAAAAAGCTTCATGACCCTCTTTTCCTATTCATTGTGGTGTCTATGCATTAGACAACTATAAGAATGCAGGGTTAGAGGTCAATCAAATTTTATGTTTTAAATTGTTTACAATTTCAAATAGAAAAAATGACCCAAATAAAGTTTCCAATGATCTCACCACTCAAGTCAAAATCAGACCATTTGTACATGAAGAAAATTATTTTGGTTACTTGTTTGAATCATTTGACACTTATTCCGCAGTTTAGAAAGTAGCAACATCACACCTCAATCCACAACATTTGTTAAAGTTCAATTAGTATAGAAACAAAATATCTCTGAAATATATTGGGAACTATCATTCCCATGTGAAGCCTCCATCTCCAAGCTATCATCCATACAAAATGAGTCACCCTCCAACATCGAAACTCATGAAAGATCTCCTCACTTTAGGCTCCTGCAAAGTAAGTGGGCTGCATAGCTGAACATGATGGATCAAATTTTCCATCCCACGTTGTCTCTCTCCCCACTTATGATAAGTCTAGAGTTGCTGCTAAAACTTGGCTGCAATAATGTTGCCTTCATGAAGCAAAAAGGCAATTGGATCCTCAAATACTGACACTTTGGTTCTTGCCCAGATCATCCCATATAAAATAAATATGACATTATCGTCATATGGAATCCAAACGGGAGAATTATTGAAGGCTTCACATAGTGCTCGAAGGTACCAAAGGTTTCCCAAGTGGTCACAACATAGTTTTACCAATGTCAGTTTCAGAACATGATGTCGCAAGTTCTCTCCCAAAAAATTGCTAGTTGTGCATGTCATCTCAACCACTAGTAAATAGAAGATGGCATTATTTATAAATTGAGCATACAAGTAATAGTGCAAAACTTTCCCAAATCCATACAAGAAATGGCCATGTTCATCATAGATGTTGGTCCCAAAATGTCCATGAAGTCCAAATAGAGGCTTTCCCTCTTGTAGAAAAATGCACTGTATAGGGATGGTAAGAGAATGCAAATATTGTGTTAGATAATCAAAAAGTGCAAAAACACAATTCTTACCATGTACTGAGAGTAGGCTGATAATAAGATCCATGAATGAGCCCTCCATAGTGGTATGAAATATCTTCATGAAAAGGAATGAACCACGTGCTGCATCCAAAGCATTCTCATTATGCTTGGAGATCCAAGTCAATAAGATCATATCATGGTAATAGATGTCTCCATCCTCTACTCCATCACTCTCATCTCCTACCTGAAAATCTAGTGCATCATATGTGAAGTGATCCTGGGAACACTCCATCAACAAACCCAAGCTCCCAAGTGATAGTGTTGTTGGCCTTTGTAATAAGTCCCCTATCATCTTATAGCTCCATTCTTTGACATGCCAAATTTCAAAGTCATCTATCATAATGCTGATATAAATGGGAGATTCTTTCCAAAGTGGTATTACCTCTCGATCCTCCAAGGTTGAGGAGTAGCCATTTTGCACCATGATAGTGCCATCACCTACTCCTACAACATCATGCAAAGCATGGGAGAAAATCAACCCATACTCTCCCAAGAGCTTCCAAAGCAACAACAACTCTTGTTTCCTCCCCACACCATCACCATATAAACTATGGAGCAACAACATGATGGTTGATGTAAAAGATATCACACCACCCTGATACACCCAAATTCCTTGTTGTCCTATAATGCAAGTGCCATGCCAAGTTCCATCCACCAACATACCCTTTGAAGAAGGATATGTCACATTATGGCCAAAATCTTTCAAGAGTAGCCAACGTAGCGATGCCTCCTACTACCCTGTGTCATAGATATGCAAGTGGCTCACCAAAACCTTACTCACCATCCACACCCATTCATCCAAATGTGGGTGTCTCCTACCATGCTCCATCTTTGTACTCCTCCAATGGAGAATACCATCGTCCCAAATCAGATTTCTATCTTTGCATTTCATGGGATGTTGAAATGAAATCTCTCGGGGATATCCAAGTGAAGACCACTCATCAATGACCATGTTGAATATATAAGGATCTAAGTATGCTGAAGGCAAAGTCTTCTCATTGAGCTGTGAAATTCTCATCAAGAAAGATCCATCACAACAATAAAAGGTAAGATGTCTCTCATCAATCATCTACCCATCGAATGTCACACAAGTATAATGGTCATCAAAATTCTCCAATAATAGCTAGAACCCCAACTCATCAATGTTTCTCAATGACAGCACTGTTGATGTCCATAATGGTGCCCTTCATGTATCATGCTCATGCTCAATGCTGAACATATAGTTCTGCATTGGATTTTGTAGGATAATGCTCGTCCTATCCTCCAAAAATATACACTCCAAATCCAAGGGTTGTTTGTAGCTCAAAAATGACACACTAGGATGAATGTACATATCCTCCTTGAACAAATAGAGGATCCTCAGTGCAGTGATAGTTTTCTGCTCCAAATCAGCAGTGTGTCTTGACTCTAGGTCATGCAATGGTATATTACCACAACTCTCCATAACATGTGCTAAAATAATAGAAAGTGGAAACATTTGCATACCTTGGTTATGCTTGGGAACATCTTGTATTGCTACAAGGGTTCCTTCCTCTGGTGTGATGACCTCCCCAACTAGTAATGATGATGGTTTCTCCTATATGGTCGCATTAGCATTGGTATAAGCCTCCTCCTCCTTATGCATCTACAGAATAGTGCTTGGGACTCTATATGTCAAGATATCAAGACCACTTTGCAAAGGTGCAAGTTTTCTCCCTCCTTATGCAAGTTCTCCTACAACAAGTGGTGGTGGAAGTTTCTTTTCCTCTAGTTTTATTTATCAAAATTCTTGATCAACATTTGAGTAAAATCTACATATGCAGTCACTTGTGCATGAATCAAATGGCTAGACCACCAAATGTTTTCTTCACCCTAAAGGTGCAGCACTGCAATCTAAACAACCTCTCTCTCTACTACTGGATGTAGCAGGAAAAATGCATCCAACTTCATTCCCCAAGCTCTTGTTGTACATGTGGATGACCTGTCAAATGTATGCAATAGAAATATATTGTTGCAAGGTCTGCATTCTTCTTTGAGTTGAATGGACTATGGGAGAGTTAGATTCTCCTTGAAATCTCTAGGTTGAGACTTATATTATGCAAGATACTCACTTAGAATCTCATGATCTAAGTGTCCTCCCTCTCCATGTCTTTTTTCTTATTCTTCAAAAGAAAAGGGCATAATGTATTGCTTTGGAGATCTATGAAATACCAATTCTTTCTTCTGTTGATAGGAAGTAAATGGACCTTCCTCTTCTTGAAACCCTTTAGAGGTCTCATTGCACCTCTCCTCTTTCATATTCTTGACCTCCTTGGAGAGGTTATTCATATATCTGAAAAGTGATGAGACAAAGCTCATTCCTTCCCTCATTTTAGATCTCGTTTTCTTCTCTTCCTATTATTTTAGAATATTGGCTAAAACTCACAGGTTGAGCCAAGATTATGCTCTGATACCAATGTAAAATTTCCAAATGGGGAAAGAAACAATATATCACATAAACATGGAAAGTAACAGTGAATACATCAATACACCATTAAATGATACAAATGTACAACCATATTATTAAATATATTAGCAAATAATAGGCACAATATCTTGAGGATCATGTCACTCAAGCAATGGGAAACACGCCTCCAATAGGAAAATATGCTAATACATGAGAAATACTACCATACAAGATCCATGAGCCATGAAAGAATATTTTTAGAGCATAAAATGCTACAAAAATAATATAACAATGTATATCTATTTTTATATAGCTCAGAAGGTGTTGGGTCTAGAGATCTATGCTCCCAAACACATTTCCAAGGAAACCCTGGAAAGGTTTTCGGAAATACCCTAAATACCAAAATGCCAGAATGAAACCCTAGGTCTGAATTACAGCTGCAAAATAGAATACTCGAAGGAGGGGGCCGAACTGAAAAATAAATGAATATAACTCCTCCAACAAAGTCTCTAATTGCAATTCTGATCCCAACACTGAAGATCTCACGCTCCAAAACAAGCACTGAAACCCCCATTGCAAGTGCTCTCTAGAATAACGCAGTCAAAGAGGAAATATATGTTGTAGATGAGGGGAATAGGTTGGCTTGCTGCCAATATGTGAAATAAATAAAAAATACCTCATTTTCTGATCTCCCAAGGAGAATAATTCTCCCTCCCATGAAAAACTAGTTCAAAAATTGAGTTTCTCAACCCTCCACTACAACACCCTGCAACACAACATAAATCTGAACAGAAACTGCATTGTAGCTGGAAACCAAAGCTTGGATAGAATTTTGTATGTGTGGAGATGATAGTAAAATACTCTTCCAAGAGGCTACCTCAAGGGAAGAGGTGATATTCTCGCTCGGGAACACCCTATGCTAAACATCACTGCAAGCTCAACTAAATAGATGAAGAGTGCAAGAATTCATACAGACCACAAAATCAATAATCAATAACATAAGCCTCTATGGATTCCTTCTCCTCCTTATAAAATATGTGAGCCTTCTCACCTAGGGTCCCACTCAATAGGGTTTCCACTATCACGGAGTCTTCCTTCCATTCACATTGTGTTGTCTCTTATTGATGATCCACTTTGTCCATACCAGTGTTGTTGACTTGGTCAAACTTCACCTTGTCCTCATGAATTAGCCCTTGTTCACACATGAGGGTGCTTTATCCAGCTATGAAGATGATCGCTTTTCACAATAAGAGGGATTTTATTCCTACTAAAGAGATTTATGGGCCTCCCTACCCATTTATTCATCTAACTAAATGACAAGAGAACAATTAATATTCTAATTAGCTTAATCCTAATTTAGTAATATTACATAATTACTGGAATATTTAATTTTAAAACCTATTTTGAGAGAAAAATCATTCATACTATTTCCCGAAAATTAATATGCATTATCAAACATAAGTTCATTAGGTAAGCTAAGCTTGGTGAAAATGAATTGATAGATAAATTAGATGATGGGATCAAAGTTAGCTACCTTTAGTGGAACATATTCTGCCCACTTAGTAAAATAGTTTGTTACAATGAGAATTTATTTATGATGTTTGGATGAGTTGGGAACAATCTCACCTATGATGTCCAGTCCTCATTTCTCAAAAGGTTGGTCAATGTTGACAAGCTACAAGGGTAAGGCTGATTTTATTTTTCTTCCAGCAAAAGTTTGGAATATTTACATTTTCTCACATATGCATTAGTGTTTTTGAACAATTTTGGCCATTAATATCCTGTATCAAGGATTTTTTCTGTTGTGGTATCTCCTCCAAAATTTCCACTTGCAGTTCCATCATGGAGTTCCTACAAAACCCATTGTGTTTTAGACTTTTCAAGGCATCTTAATGGTACAAATTCATAGGCTTCTCTAAATAAAAAATTATGTATGATTTGATATTGATTAGATTTCAATATTCAAGCTATTTTTTTTATAATTGAGTTATGTAGGAGCATATCCATTTTTTAAATAAAAGATAAGATCAACATATTGTGATTCAGAGTCTTTCAGGCTTACCTCAGCAATGCGTATAGTGTTACCTAACTCTTAATCATCTGATATGTTGGTTGCTTTGGATAATAATATGCAAATACCTTTCCCTCTAATGATTTTGGCTGGTCTTATGTCAATTTCATATTCCTGTGGAGAAGTAACCCATTTTGACATGTTTTCTAGCAGTTTCTTTTGAATAAGCAGTTCCCTTACTGTCAAAAATGGATCTATAACCTTGGTGTGTGTTTTTAGGAGAAAAGATCTGAAATGATTTAAATATTTGTAAACAACAACGGCTTGTTTTTCCATTTATGAATAATTGAGCTCAAAACCTTCGAGATTTCAACTAAAAAAGAAAATGGGTGCTTGAATATTTTGATCATTGATTTGTGTTAACATAGCAGCATAATATTTTTCAGAAGAAAAAGTATATAAAATGAAGTGATTAGGAAAATATGGTTTAGTTAGAGAACGATCATATATGATGGCTTCTTCATTAGAACAAAGGCTTCTCTTTCATTGTTTCCTTGTTTGACGAGTGCGTTTTTATTAATCATTACTTGCAATGGTAAAACAATTTGGGAAAAGTTAGGAACAAATCCCTTAACAAAATTTATTTGTCCTAGAAATGGTTGCATGGATTTCTTATAATGGGGAAGAGATATTTCAGAAATTTCCTTTATCCTTTTTGGATCTATGAAAACGCCTTCTTTTGACACAATAAATCAAAAAGGTTTACCTTCACTTAAAGAGAAGTAAGGCTTTTTGGGATTTAATTAAATTCCATATTTTAAACACCGTTCAAGCATTTTCTTAATATCTTGATAGTGGTCGCTTATTTTCTTGGAATAAATAGTTATATCATCTAGGTATACAATGAAATTTTGTTTATCATTCCTCTAAAATCAATATCCATTTTTCTCTGAAAATTCACTCCTGCATTGATTAGAGCAATAGGAATTTTCTGATAAGCATATCTTCCCGATTTAGTTCTAAAAATAGTCTTTAACCTATCTTCATGATGAACCAAAATCTGATTGTAACCTGAAAAATATATCAAGGAAAAACTTTAATTTAGATCCAACAACTGAATTTAAAATTTCTTTCATAGGTGGTAATGGGACATTGTCTTTTAAACAAGATTTTTTTAAGTTTCTAAAATCTATACAAATGTGAATGTCACCATTATTTTTCCTAACAGGGATTTACTTTCAAACCCACTTTGAATGCCTAACAGGGAATATGATCTTTTCTTTAAGGTGTTTATTCAGTTTAGTTTTTTTTTACTTTAAAGAAGAGGGTGAATTTTCCTTAACTTTTGTTGTATGGGATTTTCAGTGGATGTCATTGGGATAGTATGTTGGATAATGGAGGTATCATATGTTTTTAGATCTTCATATTTCCATGTGAAAAAATTATTGTATTTATTCAGTAAATAAATGAAGTTTAATATTTCATCAGATGAAAGACCAAGTCCCAAATTAATATTTTAAGGATTGAGATCTATGCCAACGTTTACTAGTTCAAACCTTACATTTGAAATTTATAGTATATAAATAGTAACCTTCTTAAACCTATGTTTGAGATCATATATATATTTAAGTTTCACCACAAATTTAGGTATGCCATTCTCTTCATGTTTTTTATTCAATTTTCTTTCATGTTCATCTTCATCGATTAACCAATCATCATGTGACCCTTCTGATGTGAGAAAGGTTAGAACATCTTCATCATCGTTGAATACTCTCCAATTTGTGACATTATCAAGAATATATGGGCGAAAAATAAATTCTATAGAAAATATATCTAGACTATAGTCCTCATAAGGAATAAGTAAGGATGATACATTATCTAGAAGGTCAGTGCTTGCATTTTGGAGCCTTGGAATAGACAAGATATTGAGTGCTAAGAAGTGTGTGGTAAGAGATTGTACTAATGCTTGATAATTCTTGAGATGTACAGAAATAAAGTGAATAGTATTTATTAGAAGTTTGATAAGCATTTCAGAGTCACCATATACTTCAATATATTTAACATCGATATCTATTACCTTGTAGAAGCCTTGGACCAGTGCCTCATATTCTGCAGTATTATTTGCTCACTCAAATTCCAGCATACATGCTAGCATTTTCTTTTCTCCTTCCAGACTAATTAGTATGCAACCAAAACCTACACCTTCACCATATTTTGATCCATCAAAGTAAAATGTACAGAATGAAGTTTTAACACAAGGTTTATCAATGACATTTATACATTTGGAAGAATCTGACTCAGAAAATTTTTCGATTTGAGAATTAACTGAGTTTTTAAGAAATGGATATTTTTGTGAATTGAAATTTCCTAAAAAATATTCAGAAGAGTAATTTCCAAGAACGATATTAGTAAAATCCTTGGGTTCATTTTCTTCCTCAAATTAGGTTACTGAATATTTCATGTGTTTTTCACGATCAACTCGAATTTGATTTGGCTTACCATTGTAGGGAAGCCACATATGATACCAATCAGTTGTGAAATAACCATTATGTTTCTATGACCAATATCTACTTAGAATTAAACTGTAAAAATTAGGAATATCAATAATCAAATTATCAATTACTTGATGAACTTTTGAATTAGATGCTAGTCTGATAAGGAAAAAATTTATTTCTCCTATTACTTTGAATTTGGTTATGTGTAATTGCATAATGTGTACTGTAGACTCTTTTGTAGCAATGTTTAACTTCAAGCAATCAAAATATAGCATGATATTTGAAGAAACTATAGAGTCTATTAGAAAATTATGCGCGTTTTTCTTAAACACTTCAAAATTCAAAAGAAAATGAGGAGTGTGTCAATTAGATCTGTCTCCGATTAGAATAACATCATTTGTGTCGACTTTTTCAAATGAATTAGTAGGAGGTTTTCCAACCCCTTTTGAGGCTTTGGATGTAACAGGGGAAGCTAAGGGTGAAGCAGGGATTGTGTTCAGTTCTTTGAGAAATATTTTCTGTTGTTGTTTTAATTTACTTGCCTCATACATGGAGATATTTTCCTTTACTTTCTTCATGTATTCCACTATATTATACTCTATAGTATCAGAGATAACTAGGGTCTCTAATGTAGATGGAGTGGTAGAAAAATTTAGGCTTGTTTTAGGAGAAGGATTCCTTTTGTTAATAGGTTTATCCTTAACAACAGGGGATGAAGATATCTTCTTTTGAGGAGACTAAATAAGATCTGTGGAATTTTTACTTCTAGTGTTAACTGGTAGTGCCTCATGTTCATATTCATTATCAGATGTAGGAAGAATAAAGTCCCATAATCCATGAACTTCAACTTATTATTCATCATGTGATTTTTTTGTGGATAATATTGTTTCATCCTAATCTTCCTCTTGATCTGATTCAATGTTTGAGATTATAATTGGTGGTTTATAATTTGAAGCTTGAGACTTCTTGAAAGATTTGAAAGGTTTCTTTGAAGAATATTCAAGTATTCAAGCACTTGTTTTTTTAATTTAAACCATATCATTTTACTTAGTTTTAAGAACCTTATGTAATCCCTCAAGATCGTAAGGAACCTTAGATGTTTCATTTTTTGGTTCATCCTTAAACAAAACTATTTTCTCTATACTCTTTTGCATTTTTCTTTTCTAGTGCAAGAATTCTCTTTTCTATAAAAAGGGCCTCTTTCATATTTTCTACCAAAGTATCCTTATTGGCTCTATCTATAAAAATTTATATATAAGAAGGAAGAGAGGATATATACCATTTAATTTTTACATATACACTTAGTTTACATGTAGTGGAGATTTTATTGAGCAACTTATTAAATATGGAGTTGAAATATTTAATATTTTCACCAAAATTTTCTTTGAGATAAGAGAGATCATTGATGAGGGTAGCAGTAATATGATCATCACCAAATTTTGTCAGAAATGTTTCCTCAGATATGTCTCAACTAGTAATGGTTCCTGGTGTTAGTGAAAAGTACCATGATCTAGCTAATCCTTGAAAAGTGTAGTGAAATGATCTTACTACACAATCTTCTGCAGATATAATTTAGATTCATAGATAACATGAAATTATGGAGATTTTCTTCTATAGGGAGATCTTCATCTCCATTATTCTTAGGAAAACATCTTTCTAGATGCTTAGGTAAAGGATGAAGAGGACCTGCTAATTGAACGACCCCATGATTGGTTCAAGGTCTATTTTCCATTGTGTGAATTAGAGGATTGACTCATCCTGAAGAAGGATTAGGAATGGAGGAAGTAGTCCAAGTGGTGGATGTTGGTGAAGAAGAAACAACCACTGAACTGATTATTCTCGAAGCAACACTTATAGTTTGATAAGAAGAGATGTGAATTAAATAATAAATAGGTTGAGAAGATGTAACACAAGGAGGAATAAATTATAAAGTTTGAGGGGACAAAGATGAAAGAATCTCACTAGTGGATGATTGAGTCTCAGATATCGGAGATTTCCTAAACTAAGATTGAAGAGGAAACTAAAAATGGATTATTTTGAGCTTTTCACTTTTAGAATGAGTTAATACACCAGTGCCTTGTAATATTGAAGTAACACTTCCTTCAGAGGTTTCAGAAAGCAAAGGCTTTTCTACAAAATAGAGATTTCATCCAACTTCTTTACTATGGTTTGTACTTCAGGCGATTTTGGGGTATAACTAGGGGAGATTACTTTGTTAATGGAATTAGGAGGGTTGGGGAAATAATGAACAAATTCTGATCTATGGATAGAGGATTTTGAATGAGGACTAGAATTTGTAGGAAATTTGGAGGGAGAATGACTCTTTTGATGGTATCTGTTTTATGGATTAAGCTTCGGTGCCATTCATAGTCTTTTGGCCCTCCTTCTAGCACCAAAAATGTTGAGGCCTTGAAAATCTGTGCAAAAACATCGGGGAAAAAAAACCTGGTCAGGGACTTGAGAAATGTCCCTTATCCATTTTATATTGTGGCTCCGACTTGATTTATGAAATCGGTTTCCCAATGAAATATACTTGGGAGGATGGATGGCATTAAAATTGATTGTAACTTGATAGATGAAAGTGTTAACAAGCTTGAAGTATCTTTCTGTGCAATTTAAAGAGATGATATTTAAGTGAATGAAAATAATTATTATACAAACACTTATAGAAATGAAAGAAATTTAAAAATAAATGATTTAATTAAATAGTTAATTTAATAAATTTAATAAGCATACATCGCATCTTTTTACTGCATGTATTGAATATGTATAAAGACATAAATAAAACATGTTCAAAAGTGAATTAATGCTTGATTGTTTTAAAAATATGCATATAACAAAAAACTATAAGAAAAGTCAAATCTTGATCATTTGAAATAGAATATTAACATAAAGATAAAATTACCATGTATATGCTAACTCTGCTCATTTGAGAAACGATGTCTATTCCAACCTTTTCCATTAATAAATTCTGAATAGTACAAAAGTATGACTTTTGTAAAGTTTTTCTTTCAAAATTTCAGGACCCCTTATTAAAAGGCATCAAGGGGTTTATATAATAAAACAAAGGGTTCAAAAATAGTAATTTAGAATAAAATCTGAGTTAGATTAAAGAAATCCCCTTAAACGAAGTTAAATTAAAAACAAAAATAGAATTTAGTGGGGTTACTTCCTTCAAGATTGAACTTATGTCCCATTGGCCATTCGTTCCTTCAGTTGAAGAATGTTGAGCATAGGCTAAACCTTGAAAAGTTGGCCTGGAGTGATGAACATTTGTCCAATATAAACCACATCTAAAAGTGGAGGCATCATATAGGAAGAAGTATATGTTAGACAACACAACATGATCCGTTGGCTATGTGGCTTAACGAGATATTTCCAATACTTTTCCCAGTCCAAACTTTCCAATTTTCTGATGTTGTTCTCTTTTTCCTTGGAGATTTATTGCCATTACCTTATTAATTATTTAACAATAGGAAGAGAACCACGAGGGCATCTATAAATAATATTAGCAATGATGAGATTCTGGTTTATTGTTTCAACAATATTATTAGCAACATCTCTAGTTTTGAATATGGCTCTTTGAGACTATTTCAATTGCATGCCCCAATCAGTAAATAAAATTTCCTTTTTGGAATCCTCAATCCTAGGAAGATTAGGCTTTTCACCTTCAACAATATTTTTGTAGGTGACATACTGTGAAAATTTGTCATAAATCTCATTAAAGCTAATTCTTTGGTTCACTATATGATTCATCGATGAATAAATTTTCTCATATAATTTAATGATACTTGAGAGATTTTGGTAGAAAACAACTTGTTGTGCCAATAGGGTATTCAATTCCAATGCTTTTATCCTGAATTAATCTATTTTTGGATTGTATTTCAATTTCTCAACATTGAATCGAAATTGATGAATCTGAGTATCCTTAGCACCAATTTCAGTTTGGTATTGTAGCTTCAAGTGATATAGGCTCTCTTGGAGTTGTAATACTTGTACCTATAGGTGTTGATTTACACTGATTCTCTGCCTGTAATTCATGTTTCAATTGAAGGATTTTTTCATCATTTTCTTTGATTAACTGTTGAACTTCGTTGGCCTTATCTATAGTAGAAGATCCATAGCCTCCTATGAACTCAATCAAATAATTTAAATCCTGAGAAGGATCTGTTTGTGAATATTTCCAAACTATCTCCATAGGCACATATTCGGGAACAAGGAGTTGATTCTGTTATGTTCTCCTCCTTTTTCTTTGCCTGCTCATGATGACTTTATGCTTGGGACTATAAAATATTTCTAGAGGAGGAATTTATTTAATTTTCAATACAATTTCTGAAGTAGGGTAGGTTGGGATGAACTCCACTTGTTTTTTCTAACTAGCTTGTTAGTTGACCCAGCCGTAAACGGGTTCTGACATTTGTTTTCAGGCATTTCCAGTCTTTGTTGATGACTAGTGATCATCACTTCTTCATCTCCTTGGAGTTGTTCATTAAACTCCTTCTAAACATCATTTAATTTACTTGTAAATTATAAATAATTGGTCTAAACTTTAGTATACTTATCCTCTTTAGTTTTGATAAGGACTTCAGTATCCTTATGTGTTTGCTCTTTTTCCTACTCTTTCTATGTGATGGGTTGGGGTAACTCTAGCACATTTAAAGGAACCCCTTCCAATATTTTTTTGATGTACTTCTTGAACTTTGGAAACTATTTTGGATTGAGTTATGATGTTTCTAATTTCTGAACCATGGAATAAGTTTCGATTGATTCAAACAAGTCATAAAAATCATCGTCTTCATGTACAAATGGTCTGATTTTCACTTGAGTGGTGAAATCCTTGGCAACTTTATTTGGGTCATATTGTCTGTTTGAAATTTTAAATAATTTCAAACATAAAATTTGATTGACCTATAATCCTACATGCTTATAGTTGTCTAACGTGTAGACACCATAATTAATTGGAAAAGAGGGTCATGAACCTTTCTTGGCTTCCTTCAGAAATTTACTTAATCCATTACTAACAGTTTGATAAGTGATTTCTCTTGCAAGAAGCTTATCCAAAACATAAAATTGTAAAACGTGTGGCTGAGAAAAGCTTTTGAAGACTCTGACATAGGTCAAATATTCTTCATAGAACCATTTTCCAATAGAGGAGAAGTTAGCTAGAGCTTCCTTAGATAACCTGAGGCTTTTTTTATTGATAATAGGTTGAAAAAAAGGGAGCATAACTCCATGGTAGATTTTATAGAAATTTTTTTCATATTTCAACTCCCATAGAATAATAGAATAGAAATGAATCAAGAGAGGTTCTTTGGTAGTCCATTTCCAACCCATGGTTCAAAAATCTAGGGTAAAACATACATGATCTAAATATAAGCACTCATGTAAAAAGGAGGAACGATTTTGGACGAAATGGAATGATTCTTTCTATATTCAAGAATTTGGGTGGTGATATTATTAGAAAAAATGTCTCCCTAGTGCATGATATAAGAATATGTAACTGCTTCTATTAGGGGAACCCATTCAATTGAAAATTTAGTGGTGTCGAGCTGACCGAAGATTCTAGACATCATTGCAACAACATAACAATAGGGACTAGCAAGGGAGTCACTAGAATACATACCCTTATCATCATGTTTACATTTGTTTGGGTTACTTCTCCATTTCTTTATAGGATTTGACTTTATCTCAATCTCCTTGCGAATTGTGCCAAAAATTCTTTTTCGTAGACCTTCTCAGGGTCTAGAATGTGATACATTGACTTCAAATCTTCAGCTTTGAAAGAACCTATCATTGTTCCTCTACTAGCCGGGAAATTTTTGTCTCAAATATTGAGATATTTGATTATCCATCTTACCATATCAATATATGGTAAAATTTTGGGGCACACAACATTCTGGTGTAGAAAGGAGTTGACGACTTCTTATATAGTACTTCATAAGAATAATAAGCTTATGTAGTAGCTTTCTATTTAACCTTATGGGGTTTCTCATATTCAAATAACTTATACATCGTTTCCTAAGGGGAAGAACCACTCTGTGACAAACATGTCCCATTTGTGAATAGAGGAAGCATTTTTATTATTTCACTACCAGTAGCTGTAGGATTTTTGGGTGCCATAGGTTTCTTGGATTTATTTGTAGCTTTCGACATTTTTTAAGAATTCCATTTATTTGGACTCACCTGGGAAAAAAAAAGAATGATAAGTATAAAGGGGGAAATATTTTTTTAAAAATAATAAAGTATCGTAATAATGGAAATAACAAGCGAATGAAACTTGGCACATAGATAGTCCAGGAATTCAATACTCTTATGGTCAAATCATTTTTAGAAGCATTGGCTTTAAAAATTGTTTAAGTTATGACATTATTTGATAATAAGGGTTCATGTGCCCGTGCAATCATTCCAGAATTTAAACAAGATATTTTTGCATCACAGGTGCCATTCATGTCTGAACCTTTTAGAATCTTAATCAGCTACCTTTCACCAATTGTGATATCACAATCACAATTTCGGTGGAAATGAATAAGGGGAAAGAGTGGTGACGAGGAAAAGGTGTGATATGATAGAGTACATTGCATTGGGGAAATGTAAAGGATGGTTTAAGATTGTTGTGATAAAACTGCAAAACATGATTTTCCATTGACTACGTGGTGGAAGTGGGTCCTGTGGTTTCTTTCACGTGGAATTTTGTTTGAGAAAAATCCCTTTTCCTTTATTAAAGTGCTTTGTTTTATTTCACATCGCAATTCGTGTTGAGTGGAATTTTAAGAACCACATGTCTTTCATGTGATATTGCGATTTCAATTGTGATTTACTTAACATTTTACGCTTAAGTGTCTTTTAATTGAAAACTCAATGTTGTCTAACCCATTTCATTCATATTTCTATTGGAATTAATCTCTTAAAGGTTTTATTTCTTCTACTCGAAAAATTTGAAAAGGGTCCCCCTTATTTTTCTAAGGTAACTATTCTAAAATAATGGGGGTTGTTGAATAGCATGACAATTGGCGATTCACTGGAAGAACTAGTTATTTCTGAAAAATGAATTTCTTGGTATTTTTTAAATAAGTAAAAATAATTTAAGGAAACAAATTTTTTTTTTGAAATATTTTAATGAAAATAATTACTCTTAATAAACAAACTCATATTATTGCTAATATTTCATAAACCTTTCATGAATAAAAATCTTCATTCCCCTATATCAATCATCAAATAGTTTAAAAGATAAAGTAAGTGTCTTTTTGTAAGTTAGCCTTTTCATTTACTATATTTGTCATAGGTAGAGCCATTACCTCTAGTAGGAATTTATAGCCTCACAAAGGTTACCTTTTAACCATCAATTAATTAGTATCCCATCCATCTATTATTACAATTTTTTGAGAGAGTCCTTAATAATATAATTTTTTTTTTCATTTTTCTTAAAATTTCATTGTCTTGGCATGGAGACCCGAAAGTGACAATGTCATTCATTGGTTATAATTGGAGTAAACAAGCTCACTCATGATGAGACCCCTTGTCTTATGATTATTTAATAATCATGAGCCATTACCCTGGTTTGATATGCAGTAGTGGTAATGTCAGTTTATTATTTACTTATGATCATGGTAAGAAAGCTTGTGATGAGACCTCTCATCCTTTTAAGTTTTTTATATTTTTGACTTACACTATTAGAAAAAGCATAATTAATGGATGGGGAGAATCATTGACTCAAGAGTTTTTGGATGACAACTTAGAGTTAAATATGCTTAGTGACAACTAGTATTTACTTTGTAAATATGAACCTTTTCTAACTGATAATAAATTAAGAAGTCTTTACAAACTTTAGGTTTACAAAATTTACAATTTCAATGGAAAAAGTTTTCAGAGTTATATAGTATTCGTTCAATTTTCAATTTTGTAGTTATTTCTTCAAGAAATTTTTATTCTTCAAAAATAGAAAGTCCTAAAGAAATTCAGGAGTGTTGTGAAAAGGAAAAATTATGTAATCAAACATTATTGTTCTAAAAATATAAATTATCAGTATGGTACATTTAGAAGAAAATTGTCTTCTTAGAAAATATATTTTTCAAAATCACCCCATTGACAGGAAGAAACTATTTTCTTCCTTGAAGATATTGTAACATTAAGGTTGACAATATATTTTGTTCTATGATTTGAAATGGTCGAAGCCACATTCCTTGGAATTTGGTGTGCTTACCTTTTTCCTCAGGTGCCTTGTCCCACTTAAGGATGAGGTCTGCAACCTTAAATGATTTTTAGGAAACAAATTTTCATCGAAAGAGTTTTTTACAATATGTTGGTGTCAAGCATGAGCTAATTTGGCTTTTTCCGTTTCCTCTTCTAGTTTAAGGATCTTAGACATTCTTAATTGAAAGGAAGAAGAAGGTACTTCATTAATAAATTGAACTAGGGCTAATGAAGGAAGAGATAAATTTGATGGAATTACAACTTGTTTCCCATAAAATAGATTGAATGGAAAAGTACCTTTAATGGCCTTCTGAGAAATCCTATCTAACCATAGTTCAAATGTTAAATAATTATGCCAATTTTTCTCGCTCTGATCGATAGTTCTTTTTATGATTCTTATGAGATTTTTATTTGTTGATTTGACTAGACTGTTCCCTTGGGGATAGTAATTAGCAGAATATTTAAGTTTAAAATATTTTTTGAGAGAAAACTCTGTCATACTATTTTCTGAAAAGTAAGATGTATTATCAAACATAAGTGTATTAGGTAAGCCAAAACTGGTGATAATGAATTGATCAGTAAATTCAATGATGGACTCAGAGTTAGCTACATTTAGTGTAATAGCTTCCACCTACTTAGTAAAATATTTTGTTGCAATGAGAATGTATTTATGTTGTTTGGATGAATTAGGAACAATCTCACCTATGATGGTAAGTCCCCATTGCTAAAAGGGTTGTTGAATGTTGATAGTCTGCAAGGGTAAGGCTTGTTTTCTTTGTCTTCTAGTAGTAGTTTGACAGGTTTTACATTTTCTCACATATGCATGAGCACCTTTCAATAATGTTTCCCAATAATATCCTACATTAATTATTTTGTGTGTTATGGTATCTCCTTCAAAATTTCCACCCGCGGGTCCATCGTGGAGTTCCTACAAAACCTTCTATGATTCAGACTTTTCAAGGCATCTTAATAGTACAAATTCATATTTTTTTCTAAAAAAAACATTTTCTATGATCTGATATTTATTAGATTTCAATATTAAAGCTATTTTTCTTTAATAATTGAGTTTTTTATGAGCATATCCATTTTTTAAATAAAATATAAGATCAAAATACTGTGATTCAGGATCATTTAGGCTTACCTCAGCAATACGTACAGTGTTACCAAACTCTTAATCATCTACTATGTTGGATTATCGAGATAATAATATGCAGAGACCTTACCCTTTGATGATTTTGGTTGGTCTTATGTCAATGTGATATTCCCACATAGCAGTAACCCAATTTTCCCTCTTTTCTCCCAACCCCTTTTGAATAAGCAGTTGCCTGACCTCTGAAAATGGAACTATTACCTTGGTGTACGTTTTTATGAGAAAATGTCTAAAGTGCTTTAAATATTTGTAAAGAACAAAGGCCTATTTTTCCATTCGTGAATACTTTAGCTCAACACCTTGGATATTTGAACTATTTTTTCAATTTTTTTGTCACTGATTTGTGTTAACACAGCAACATAAGATTTTTTTGAAGAAAAAGTATACGAAATGAAGTGATTAGAAAAATTCAGGGTAGTTAGAGAAGGATAATTCATGATTTATTTCTTGATTAGATCAAAGACATATCATTCATTATGTCCCCATTTGAAGAGTGCATTTTTCTTAATCATTACTTGCAATGGTAAAACAATTTTGGAAAAGTTAGGAACAAATCTCTTAAAAAAAATTATCTATCATAAAATGGACTACAGGGATTACTTGTTATGGCGAAGAGTTATTTCAGAAGTTTCCCTTATCCTTTGTGGATCTATGCAAACACCTTCTTTTGACACAATAAATCCTTAAAGTTTACCTTCACTTGAAGCGAAGTAAGACTTTTTGGGATTTAAAGAAATTCCATATTTCAAACAGTGATCAAGGATTTTCTTAAGATCGTGATAGTGGTCGCTTGTTTTCTTGGAATAAATGGTTATATCATCTAAGTATAAAGTGAATTTCTTTTTATTAGTCCTATGAAAGCAATATCCATTTCTCTTTGAAAAGTTGTGATTACATTGATTATACTGAAAGGCATTTTCTCATAAGCATAAGGTTCCTATTTAGTTCTAAACGTAGTATTTAACCTATCTTCACGATGAACCAGAATCTGATTGTAACCTGAAAATCCGTGAAGGAAAGACAATAATATAGATCCAACAACTGATTGAAGTTTTTTTTCTCCATAGTTGGTAATGGGAATTGTCTTTTAAACAATATTTTTTTAAGTTCCTAAAATCTATACAAATGTGAATGTCACCATTATTTTTCCTAAGAGGGACTAAGTTTGAGACCCGCTTTGAATGCCTAATAGGGAAGATGATATTTTCCTTAAGGATTTTATTCAGTTCAATTTTGATTGCATTGTAAAGATCAGGGTGAATTTTCCTTAACTTTTTTTGTACGGGATTTTTAGTGGATGTCACTGGGATAGTATGTTGGATAATGGAGGTATCATATGTTTTGAGAACTTCATATTTCCATGTGAAAATGTTCATTTATTTCTTCAGAAAATTAATGAAGGTTAATATTTCAACAGATGAATTACCAATTCCTAGATTAATATTCTGAGGATTGAGATTTGTACCAAGGTTTACTAGTTCAAACCTTAAAGTTGAACATTACAATTTAGAATTAGTAACCTTGTTAAACCTATTTTTGAGATCATAAAGATCTTCAAGTTTAACCATAGGTTTAGGTATGAAATTCTTTTCAAGTGTTTTATTCAATTGTCTTTCATGCTTATCTTCATCGATTAGATGATAATCATATGACCCTTATGATGTCAGAATGGTTAGAACATCTTCATAATCGTTAAATACTGTTCAATTAGTGACATTATTAGGAATAGAGTGGTGAAAAATCAATTCTATAGAAAATATTTCTGAGCTATAATCCTCAGAAGGAATAAGTATGGATGCTACATTAGCTAGAAGTTCATCATTTGCATTTTGGAGCCTTGGAATACAAGAGATATTGAATGATAAGAAGTGTCCTATAAGATATTGTACTACTGCCCGGTAATGCTTGAGATGACTACAAATACAGTGAATAATATTTATTACCTCTTTGATAACTATTTCAGAGTCACCATATACTTGAATATATTTAACACCGAGATCTGTTGCTTTGTACAAGCCTTGGATTAGTGCCTCATATTATGCAGTATTATTTGTGCACTCAAAGTCTAGCCTACATGCCAACACTTTCTTTTCTCCTTCCATACTCATTAGTATGGAACCCGTTCCTACACCTTCACCAGAATTTGATCCATCAAAGTATAATGTCAAGAATGGAGTTTATGAAAAGTTTTACCTATGGTATTTATACATTTAGAAGAGTCTGACTGAGAAAATATTTCAATTTGAGAATTAACTGAGTTGATAAGAAATTGAGATTTTTGTGCATTATAATTTCCTAAAAAATATTCGGTAGATTAATTTCCAACAATGTTATTAGTAAAATCCATGGGTTCATTTTCATCCTCAAAGTTGGTTACTGAACATTTGATGTTTTTTTTCGCAAAAAAAATCAAATTTGATTTGGCTTACCATTGTGGGGAAGCCACATATCAGACCAATCAATTGAAAATTAACCATGAATTTTCTCTAACCAATCTCTAATCAGAATCCGTAAAATTTAGGAATATCAACAACCAAAATATCAACTACTTGATGAAATTTTGAATTAGATATTAGTCTGATAAGGACAAAATTCATTTCTCCTATTACTTTGACTTTGATTCTGTCTAATTGCACAATGTGTACTGTAGAATTTTGTGGAGAAATATTTAACTTCAAGAAAATAGAATATGGCATGATATTTGAAGAAGCTCTCGATTCTATTATACAATTATGCACATTTTTGTTAAATACTTCAAAGGTCAAAAGAACAGGAGGAGTATGTGAATTAGATATGTCTTTAATTAGAATAGCATCATTTGCATCGAATTTTTTAGATGAATCAGTAGGAGGTTTTCCAACTCCTTTTGAGGCTTTGGAAGAAACAGGGCCAGGTAAGGGTGAAGCGGGGATTGTGTTTATTTCTATGAGTAATATTATTATTTTTTGTTGTTTTAATTTACTCACCTCATACATGGAGATATTTTCCTTCACTTTCTTCATGTCTTCCACTATATTATACTCTATACTATCATAGATAACTAGGGTCTTTGATGTAGATGGAGTGGTAGAAGAAATTGCGCTTGATTAAGGAGAAGGAGTCCTTTTGTTAACAACTTTATCCTTAACAACATAGGACGAATATTTCTGCTTTTGAGAAGACTGAAGAAGATCTATTGAATTTTTACTTCTAGTGTTAACTGGTAGCGCCTCATGTTCATCTTCATTATCATATGTAGGAATAATAAAGTCCCATAATCCATGAACTTCGACTAATTCTCCATCCTGTGATTCTTTTGCAGATAATATTTTTTCATCCTGATCTTCATCTTGACCTGATTATGCATTTGAGATTACATTTGGTGGTTGAGAATTTAAAGCTTGAGTCTTCTTAAAAGATCTAAAAGGTATCTTTGAAAAATATTCAACTACTTGTTTCTTTATTACAACCATGTCATTTGACAGAGTTTGAAGAACCTTTTGTAAGCCCTCAATATCGTAAGGATCCTTATATGTTTTCTTTTTCGGTTCACCCTTAAATGATTTTTTTTTCCATCCACCTATTCATTTTTCTCTTCTATGAAAAGAATTGTCTTTTCCATAGAAAGGGCCTCTTTCATATTCTCTACCAAAGTAGCCTTATTGGCTCTATCTATGAAAATTTCTATATTATAAGGAAGAGAGGATATATACCATTTAATTTTTACATCTACACCTGGTTTAGATGTAGTTTGCATTTTATTGATCAACTTATTAAATCCACAGTTGAAATCCTTAATCTTCTAACCTAAATTTTCTTTGAGATTAGAAAAATAATTGATGAGAGTAGAAGTAGTACGATCATCACCAAATTTGGTCAAAAAATTTTCCTAAAATATGTCCAAACTAGTAATGGTTCCTAGTGTGAAAAGTACCATGATCCAGCTGATGCTTGAAAATTATAAGGAAACAATCTTAATACACAATATTCATCAGAGACATCATTTAGATTCATAGACGACATGAAATTATGGAGATATTCTTCTACAGGGATACCATCATCTCGTTTATACTTAGGAAACCATATTTTTGGATGCTTAGGTAAAGGATGAGGAGGATCTGCTAATTGAATGAGCGTAGGATTGGTTAAAGGTCTATTTTCTATTGTGTGAATTATAGGATTGACTTGTCTTGAAGAAGGATTAGGAGTGGAGGAATTAGCCCGAGTGGTGGATGTTGGTGAAGAAGAAACAACCACTAAACTGATACTTCTTGAAGAAACACTTATATTTTGATAAGAATATATGTGAATTGAAGAATAAATCGGTTGAGAAGATGTAACATAAGGAGGAATAAATGATGGATTTTGAGGGGAAAAAGATGAAATAATCTCACTAGTGGATGATTGAGTCTCGGATATTGAAGATTTCCTACGCTAAGATTGAAGAGGAAAATTAAAATGGATTATTATAATATTTTCACTTTTAGAACGAGTTAATACACCAGTTCCTTGTAATATTGAAGTAACACTACCTTCAGAGGTTTCAGAAAGCCCAGGATTTTCTGCCGAAATATAAATTTCCTCCAATTTCATTATTGAGGTTTGTACTTTGGGCGATTTTGGGGTATAATCATGGGATAGTGCTTCGGAAATGGAATTAGGAGGCTTGGGAGAAAATTGAACAAATTCTAATCTATGGATAGGGGATTTTGAATGACTAGAAGTTGTGGGATATTTGGAGGGAGAATGACTCTTTTGATGGTGTTTATTTTATGGATTAGGCTTTGGTGCCATTCATAGCCTGATGGGCCTCCTTCTAGCACCAAAAATGTTAAGGCCCCAAAAATCGGTGCAACAAAATTGGGGAAAACCACCTAGTGAGGGACTTGAAAAATATTCCTTGTCTGTATGATATGTGGCTCTTACTGGATTTATGGGAGTAGCTTCCCAATGAAACATAAATGGGTGGATGGATAGTATTATAACTAACTGTAACTTGATATATGGGAGTGATAATAAGCTTTAACTAAATAAATATACCTATCTATATCAATATCTATCCTGGGATGAATTATCTTTCTGTGCGATTTAAATAGATGATCTTTCAAAGAATGAAAATAAATATTATACAAACACTCTGAGAAATGAAAAAAATTAAAAATAAATGATTTAATTAAATAGTTAATTATATTAACTGAATAAGAATATATCACATATGTTTATCGCATGTATTGAATATGTATAAAACATGGCAATCAAACATGTCCAAAAGTGAATTAACGCTTGATTGTTTTAAAGAAATACATATAAGAAAAAACGATAAGAAAAATCAACTATTTCTCATTTGAAATAGAAAATTAACATAAAGAGAAAAGTACCATGTATATGCTAACTTTGCTCATTTAGGAAACAATATCTGGTCTAGCCTTTGCTATTAAGAAAACTTTAAGAGTACAAAAGTGTGACTTCTGTAAAGTCTTCCTCTCAAAATTTCGGCTACCCTTATTAAAAGAAATGAAGGGGTTTCTATAATAAATAAAGAGTTTAAAATTAGTAATTTACAATAAAATATTAGGAGTTTTAAACAACTCTCCTTAAACTAAGTGAAATTAAAAATAGAAACATAATATAGTGGGGTAATGTGCTTCAAGATTGCACTGTTGTGTCATTGGCCATTCATTACTTCAGTTGAAGGATGTTGAGCATATGCTGATACCTGGGAGGTTGGCCCAGCTTGATGTGCAGCTATCCAGTATAAACCACATCTGAAAGTGCAGGCATCATATAGGAAGAAGTATCTGCTAGAAAATGCAACATGAGCCATTGGCTATGTGGCTTTACCATATATTTCAAATACTTTTCCCAATCCAGTTTTTCCAATTTTTTGATGATTTCCTCTTTTACCTTGGGGATTTCCTTCCATTGCCTTATCAAATATTTAACAATAGGAAGAGACATAGGAGGGCATCTATCAATAAGATTAGCAGTTATGAGATTTTGGTTGATTGTTTCAACAATATTACTAGCAATATCTCTAGCTCTGCAGATGGATATTTTAGCTTGTTTCAATTGTATGTCCCAATCAGTAAATAAAATTTCCTTTTTGGAATCCTCAATCTTGGGAAGATTACCCTTTCGGCCTTTAGCAGTATCTTTCTAGGTGACATACTCTCACAATTTTTCATCAATATCATTAAAGATAATTCTTTGGTTTGTTATTCGATTCATCAATAAATCACTTTTCTCACATAATTATACTATACTTGACAGCTTTTGGCAGAAAACAACTTGTTGTTGTGCCAACAGGGTATTCAATTACAATTATTCCATCCTGAATTCATCCATTTTTAGATTTTCTTTCAATTTCTCAACAATGAATCACAGTTGATGAACTTGAGTATCCTTAGCACTAATTTTAGTTTAGTGTTGCATATTCAATTGATCTAGGCTCTCTTGGAGACTTAATACTTTTACCTGTAGTTTTTTATTGACACTTTGCTTCTCTGTCTGTACTTCCTATTCCGATTGAAGGATTATTTCATCCTTTTCTTTTATTAATTGTTGAAATTTAGTGGCCTTATCTATACTATCAAATGCATAGGCTCCTATGAACAAAATAAAAAACGTTAGATCCTGAGAAGGCTCTTCTCGCGAATACTTTCAAACTACCTTCATAAGCACATCTGCGGGAACAAGGAGTTGAGTCTATTGTGTTCTCCTCCTTTTTATTTGCATGTTCATGAAGGATTTATGCTTGGGACTATAAAATATGTCTAGAGGAGGAATTTATTCAGTTTTCAATACAATATCTTAAGAACAGTAGGCCGGAATGAAATCCACTTGTTCTGTGCTAAATTACTTGGTAGTTGACCCAATAGTAAATGGGTTTTGACTTTTGTTTTGAGGCATTTACACTCTTTTTTAATGACCATTGATCATCACTTCTTGGTATCGTTGGATTTTTTTATTAAACTCATACTAGACATCAATTAAGTTACTTGGAAACTGTAAATGTTTCGTATGAACTTCAGAAGATTTATCCTCTTCAGTTTTGCTAACGAATTCAATATCCTTAGGTGTTTTCTCCATTTCCTGCTCTTTTTGTGTTATACGTTGGGATACCTCTAACATTTTTAAAGGAATCCTTTTCAATATTTTGTTTCTGTACTGCTTGGATTTTAACAACTGCTGTGGATTGAGGTGTGATGTTGCTAATTTCTAAACTGTGGAAGAAGTGTAGAATGATTCAAAAAATTCATCAAAATAATCGTCTTCAAGTACAAATGGTCTTATTTTCACTTGAGTGGTGAAATCTGTTAGAAAAATTATATATTGCATAGCAATGCAACACATAAAATATGTAGAAAACACAAGCACACAAAACACATAAAACCAGAGAGACACAGATATACGTGGTTCACCTAGTTTGGGCTACATCCACCATGAACAACTAGTCCTTCCTTTCTATTATCCAACAAAATGAAGAGACACAACCTACAGTAGATTCGATGTAATATCCTCTATTCTCTCTCATAGTCTCCTTATTTATTTCTCTCTCTAAGAATACACATACAATACACAGCTGCAATACAATACCCTCATACAAGCGAGGGGTTGCCATCTAGGGAAAAAAAACCCTAAACTAAACATAAATTCTATCATTAGATCATTTTCCTAATGAACGACCCAGATTGACTAGAAATTACTATACTTTTACAAGGCAATTTTACATCTATTTTTAGTTTCTAGGGCAGTGCCCCTAAAACCCCCTGCTAGGGGGGGCTCCATAAAGTCATAGACACCCCCCTGGACCCCCCAGGTAGCGTTTAATTATGGGAGGCATTGTCGCACCATTAAGGTACAGGGGTCCAACACTGTGATACAAAATAAACAAGATAATCAGGCACCACACCCAAAAATCTCCCACTTGGAGACTGATTGTAGCAACTCCACTGCTACTTCATTTGCTTGACAATGACTCCTCTTTGGACTTGGCTATTTCTCATCTTCATCGTCATCCTTGAAGACCAGTTGAAACTGATCATAATCTTAGTTTCTCCCTAGTTACAACTTTTGTTAGCATATCTATTGGATTCTGGTTAGTGTGTACCTTTTCTAGCTTCAACTATCCATCTTCCAATACTAACTGTATGAAATGGTACTTGAGATGTATGTGTTTAGTCCTAGAATGAAATGCTGAGTTATTTTCAAGATGAATGGCACTTTGGCTATCATTGTATAATGTTCCCATATCATGCTTCTTACCCAATTCATCCATAAACCTCTGTAACAAAATCATTTCCTTACTAGCTTCTATAGCAGCAACATACTCTACTTCTGTTGTTGAGAGTGCAACAACATTTTGGATTTTTGAAACGAAACTGATAGTTGTTCCACCTACAATAAATACATACCCTATAGTGCTCCTCCTGTTATCTCTATCCCCTACCATATCTGCATCAACATATCCCTGTAGATAAATGTTTGAACCACCAAAGCATAATTCTTGATTTGTGGTACCTCTCAAATATCTAAGAATCCATTTCACTGCCATCCAATGTTCCTTTCCTGGATTGTTCACGTACCTACATACAAATCCCACTACATGTGAAATATCAGGCCTTGTGCAGACCATTGCATACATTAAGCTTCCAACTGCTGATGCATATGGAACTTTAGACATACAATCCATTTCTTCTTGGGTCTTTGGGCACATCTCCTTACTAAGTTTGAAATGGCTAGAAAAAGGTGTGCTAACTCGCTTTTCATTCTTCATATTAAATATTTTCAACACATTTTGTATGTACTCATTCTAAGACAGTGTTAATTTGTGATTTTTCTTGTCTCTAGTTATTCTCATACCAAGGATTTGTTTTGCAGATCCCAACTCCCAAATCCTTCATTGCAAATGAATTTTCCAATTTTCTTTTGAGCACATTTATTTCCTGCATGTTAGACCCTGCAACAAGCATGTCATCTACATAAAATAACAATATAATATATCTTCCATAATTTTTCCTTTTGAGATAAACACAATGATCAGAGTGACATCTAGTATAAACTTGTACAGACATAAACTTGTCAAATTTTAGATACCAATGCCTTGGATCCTGTTTTAAGCCATACAAGCTCTTCTTTAACCTGCACACCAATTTTTCCTTCCCTTTAACCTCATATGTTTCTGGTTGTTGCATATAGATCTCTTTCTCCAAATCTCCATGGAGAAATGTTGTCTTTACATATAACTGTTCAAGATGAAAATATTCAGCTACTACAAGACTTAAAATAGTTCTTATTGAAGTCATGTTAACAACAAGAGAAAATATTTCATCAAAATCAATACCTTTCTTTTGTGCAAACCCCTTCACCACAAGTCTAGCTTTGTACCTTTTTTTTCCTTCATCTTCTTCCTTCACTCTATAAACCCATTTATTCTGCAATGTTGTTTTACCTACAGGCAACCTGACTAAGTCCCAAGTCTTGCTATGTATTAAGGAGTCTATCTCTTCTTCCATGGATAGCTCCCACTTTTTCCTGCTTTCAACCTGCATTGCTTCTTCATAACATTTGGGTTCACCAGAATCAGTCAGCAATAAATAATATAATGAAGGAGAGTATCTTCCAAGGGGTATACTTATCCTGGTAGATCCTCTGACACCACTTTCAAGTGTTTGAGGTGCCTATTTCTATTGTGGTGGTTGCTATTGTTGTGGTTGTTTATTATTGTTATTTTCAGGCACCTTTACTTTTTCTGTTATCTCATCAAGAATTGTGTATTCTTTGTTTTCTTTTCCCTCTCTATTTTCCTACAACTGATTCTTATACAATACCTTTTCATTGAATATTACATCTTTGCTCCTAATGATTTTGTGATTTTCATAACCATATACGCGATAACCAAAATCATTAACACCATATCCAATAAAGGTATATTTATTTGATTTTGCCTCAAGCTTTGTTCTATTTTCTTTATTAATATGGACAAAGGCCTAACAACCAAAAGGCTTTAAAAAATAGTAGTTTACCTTTTTACCTGTCCATGCTTCCTCTGAAATACCACCGTCCAAGGAACTTAGAGGTCCTCTATTTATTAGATAAAAAATAGTATCTACAGCATCTGCCCAAAATTTTAAAGGCAATCCTGCATGCAATCTCATGCACGTTGCACTCTCCATGATTGTTCTGTTTGTCCTTTCTGACACCCCATTTTCCTGTGTTGTTTTTGGAACTATCTTCTCTCTGTGAATTCCATGCTCTAAATAGTACCTATCAAACTCTTTGCTACAATATTCACCTTCATTGTCTGATCTAAGACACTTAAGCTTCTTTCCTGTCTCAATCTCAACCAAATCTTTCCATTTCGTGAAAGTATCAAATACATCATATTTATTCTGAATACAATAAATCCAAGTTTCTCTAATTGCATCATCAATAAAAGTGACATAATAATGAGAGCCACAGAGAGATGATACCTGAGATGGTCCCCATACATTTGTATGCACAAGCTCTAATTTTCCTCTCTTCTTTTCTTTTCCAACTCTAAGAAATCTGTCTCTCTTCTGTTTTCCATAAATGCAATTCTCACAGAAATCCAAATCAATATTCTTCAAACCCGGCAACAAATTTCTTGAGTGAATAATATTCATCCCCTTCTCACTCATGTTTTTGAGCCTATGATGCATAATGCCACATTTCCTTCTTTGGAATTTAAATCACTAACAGAGTTATAAATACCATTGAATAAATACAATGTACCAACCTTTTTTCCTTTTGCTATTACCATGGCTCCTTTGGTGACCTTCCAAGTTTTATCTGTGAAATTTGTCACACAACCTTCACCGCCTAACTGCCTTGTTGAAATCAGATTTTTCTTCAGATCTACAACATGCCTTACCTCCTTTAATAACCATTGGTTTCCATTCTGTTGTTTTACAAGAACCTTTCCTATTCCAATAATTTTACAGGGTTTATCATCACCCAAACAAACTTGTCCAAAATCTCCTTGAACATAGTCATGAAAATATTTCTTATCAGGTGTGGCATGGAATGAGGCCCCTTAATCTACCACCTAGGAATCAGTGAAATTTTCAAAAGAAAGAATTAAAGCATCTTGTAACACATCACCTATCAAATTTGCTTCATGATTGTTTTGTTGTTGTGTGTCTCCTTCTTTTCCCTTTCGAGATCTACAGTATTTCTTCAAGTGTTCTTTCTTTCCGCATTTCCATCACACTATCCTTGATCTAGACTTGGATCTACCTTTCCTTGATTTACTATGATATCCTGAGCTCTTTCCTCTTTCCATTCTTCTTCCCCTAGACTCTTCACTCAAAGCATTACTCGATGTCTCACCAGAGCTTTTCCGTCCCATTTCCTTGTTAATAATAGCACCGAAAACATCATCAAATTTTAAAGTATTAGATCTAGAGATAGAGTTACTAATGGCCATAAATAAACCATTCTAGATTTCTTGAAATGAGCAAAGAAATAAAATAGCCCTAACTTCATCATCAAATTTTACCCCTATAGAACTTAACTGACTGGTAACTGTATTAAAATAATTTAAATGGTCTGCAATAGATCCACCTTCCGACATCTTCATATTAAATAAGTGTTTCACAAGAAATACTTTGTTTGAGGCCAAGGGTTTTTCATATAGTTTGGCCAATGCCTTAATCAAATCCATTATTGTTGTTTCCTTCTAAATATTGAAGGCTACCAATGCCGCGAGGCATAACCCTACTATTTCAAGTGCCTTTCTATTAAGAATTTCCCATTCTGCATCTATCATAGCCGTCGACTTCTTTGTTGTTTCGCTCAATGGTAGGTACAAATCTTTCTGATACAAATAATATTCCATCTGCATCTTCCACAGCGGGAAGTTTTGGCCGTTAAATTTCTCAACCCTAAACTTACCATCTTCCGCCATTTCTCCCACTTGAACTAGGAACCCTTCTTTCCTACAAGTTTATCAGCCAAATAGATGGCTGAAATAGGAATCAATAACTTCATTAAGGTCTCCCACATGTGTCCATCATTTGTATGGAGTATAGAAGATAAAATCTTCAATTTAATTTTACATCCTTTGGATTGAAACTTCATTCAGAATTTTTTTCCAAACCTGAGATGAATCCATACTCAACTACATTCCTGCACTAGGCTTATTCTGATGGGACCCAGCCCTTACACCAAAGCAGTGCTCGGGAGACTTTATAAAGAAACTTAATAAGATAAAAAACTATAACATATAATGGTTATATCACAAATATTTTATGAACTCGAGAAATTTGGATATTTATGGTTTTGAATATTTGCAATGGTTTCTATGGTACTTGCTCATCTGGTTTAATAATTGTAATCTCTGGTGGATTTATTATTTTCCTTTGTGAGTTGGAACAACTTGCAACACTTGTCTCGATACTCAAAACTTCCTCCCACGCTAACAACCTACCACTCTCAGTCGTTACTCTGTTTTTCTCTTGTCGAGCTTTGGTGAGGGATTCGCTTCTTCACTGGTTCTCTTAGCTTCACGACAGTTTCTTCTGAGATTACTCTATTTCAATGTGGCTATTTCGTGACTTAGGCTACTAATATGATGTTCTTACTCTGATTTCGTTCCACTAGTTAAAATGGTAAGGATTTTAACAAACCCTCTAGTGACTACCAACGTTCCTTCATCAATTTTGGTAACTCCTGGTATTGGTTTTTTTTTCTGTATATGTCTCAGTCGTTGTTTTTAAAGCTTCATTCCTCTGTTTTTAAGTATGAATTTAACTTTATTATTTCATCCTTGTAGGTTGGGGTCGCCAAGGGTTCTTTTATTCATTCCAGCTCGAAAAAACTCAAAAGTTAAGCTCTCTCTCTCTATGATTCAATGTCTTTTGCATTTTAATAATATATCTAATCGGTTTGGCTCCTTCTGAACAGGCCCTTTTCGGTTTCAACCATAGTTCTTCTTTTACTCAGCATTTTCGTCTCTTCTGGTAAGTTTTCCCAGAAACACTCCTTATCACTTTTCACTGTATCTTGTTCTTGTTGGGCTTTCTTTCTTTTTAAATGGTTACAATATACAACACTGATATATTCCTCTGGTTTTGCAAGTATATTCAGTCTTTTACTCGGGATTTTCTTCCGTTGTGGTTTTTTTCTATGGCTTCTTTCTTCAGTTTTCGGAAACCCTAAGGGTAGGGTCATTTCCTTAAAATGATTCCGTTAGATTTTGGTTACTTGGCTATAGTCACAGGCCTTCGTGCCTTCGTTTCTTTAATGGGTGTTTATCAATGCAGTTACAATGTGATTTTCTTCTTCTCTATGTAGTTAAAACTATACCGTATATGGCTATACAGTCATTTCGAGTTGTATTTCGTTCCTGTATAGTCTTTCCCTCAGGCATTCATTTTGTTCGTATGGGTTTTTGAACCCGAGTTACCACTTAAGTCTCTAATTTATATTTTTTGATAAATTCACCAGAAAACATTGAAAGACATTTCAATTCTATTTTTAGAACGTGTCTTAAATAAAACATATATATATATATATATATATATATATATATATATATATATATACCTGGTAGTGTTTGGTAACTTCTTCTCATTTAGGAATTTCTGAGAAATTCTCTTTAGACTCCTCGTTACTTTTAATATTTTATTTATCAATGTGGTTGTCTGCTCCTACACCTGGATGCAACCTAGCTTCAACTCGTGCTTGCTTTAATTAACTATCTGTTTTAGATTTCACATACAACAATATAATAACATGATAATAGATAGTAAAAATTACAATACAGTTTGGCTGCAGAATGCTCTTATACTCAGTTGGTCTTTTCTCTGAAATTTTTTTTGTTTTTTTTATGTTATCTTTCTTCCTCTTTGATGGAAAATTGAACCGTTACAAAATGTGTCTCTCCTTTTTGTACCATGTTAGGAAAAATAGTTTCGAGTTTGAAACTGTCAACCGTTCAATTAGAACTACATCTTTGTTTATGTTCTTTTAATGTAAGAATGAGTTTCTAATATAAATTTAAAATAAATAAATCTTTAATTAAACCTACAGAACTTAATTAACCTCTTATCCCTAATGATTTTTTCCTAAAACAAATTGAAAGTCATAGGTCCAATGACCTGTTAGAAAATCAAATGTAACAGTAAGACAAAACCTATCTTCTTTTTGTCTACCCTGATTTGGATGATCCTGCATTAGACTCCCGGGTTAACAAAAATTCATGGCTCCATTCCATGAGATCTTCAACAGAATAGCCTACCTTTTCTATTTGCACTGCGTTAAGCCACGAACTATCCTCAATGGGATGGTTCTTCCACTTGACAAGGTACCGTAAATATTCCTTCTTGCGAGTGCATTTGGCTACCTACGTGTCGAGAATAATCTTGATCTCAAGGGGCTATGCCATAGGCATTTGCCTCATTCAAGAATCATTGTCAAATTGGGTGTCCCATTATGGCCATGCCCTGTCGTCTTCAGGACTGGCAGTATATGGAAACAAATATGTCACATTAAAAATGGGCGATATGCCTATCCCTGGTGGTAACTTTGATTCATATGTATTTGCGGAAAATTTCCGAAGAATTTTACAGGGACCAATCTTTTTAAATTTCAGCTTGTTATATTCTCCCTTAGGAAAACGTTCCTTGCACAAATGTGCAAGAACCTCATCCCCTACATTAAACTGAACTTCCCGCCTCTTCAAATCTGCTTGTTGCTTGTACTTTTGACTGTTTTCCTGCAATTTTGTCTTCACCTGCTCATGTAAGTCACTCATTGCTTGAGAGAATTCTTCCCCATTAGCACTTCTTCTTTCAAGCTTTCCCAAATCTTGCAGTTCATGCACTACATGAGGATGCATGCCATATATAACCTAAAAAGGTCTATAGCCTATGTTGCGATTTAGTGAATAATTATAGGAAAATTCTACTTGAGCAAGTATACGATCCCACATCCATGAATTTTCATCGATTAAACTTCGTAGCAGGTTTCCCAAGCTCCTGTTCACCACCTCCATTTTCCCATCAGTCTATGGGCAATATGCGGAGCTGAAACTCAACTGTGTGTCCAAATTCTTCCACAGGGTATGCCAAAAATTTCTTGTGAACTTGACATCCCTGTCAAAAATAATGTACCTTGGAAAACCATGCAACCTGATGATCTTTCTGAAAAACAAGTGTGCGATGTGAGTGGCATCACTAGTTTTTCGGCAAGGAATAAAATGCACTATTTTAGAAAACCTGTTTACGACCACCAACACCGAGTCAAAACCTCATTGCGTTCTGGGCAGACCCAGGACAAAGTCCAAACTGACTGAGTCCCATGGTCTACTTGGAATAGGCAATGGCGTATAAAGTCCTATATTCTGACTCCGTCCCTTTGCCAACTGACATGTTTTACATCTGCTCACATATATCTGCACATCTCATCACATCTTTGGCTAGTAATATAAATTTCTGATCTATGATAATGTCTTGTCTATGTCGAAATGTGCGGTTAGACCTCCACTGTGCTTTTCCCGAATAACATTCTCCCTCATTGAACAGTTGGGAATGCATAAATGTCCTCCTCTAAATAACAATTCTTCTTTCAAATTATAGTCTAGCCATGGACTATTGTTTCTCAGCAAAGGATTTTGATAGGCTTCATAAGCCTCTTTAAAATCTGCATCTGTCTAATACAAGTCTTTCAAATGTTCAAAATCCGGCACTTGTATCGCACTTTCTTGTAAGAGAAAAGCTCTTCAACTCAACGCATTTTCCACCTTGTTGGCCTGTCCACTAATATTTTTTAACACAAATGTAAAACTATGCAAATACTCAACCCATTCTGCATGCTTATGGTTCAACTTATGCTGCTGCATAATATACTATAACGGAGAATTATCAGAAAATAAAAGAAATTCATTACCTAACAGATAATGTCTCCAATGCTTCAGTGCTTGGAGGACAACATAAAATTCCTTGTCATAGGATGAGTATTTCTGCCTACTTTCATTCACCTTTTCACTGAAATAAGCAACCAGCCTTTCCTCTTGGCTAAGTATTGCTCCAATGGCTATACCACTAGCATCAAAACAAACTTGAATTTTTTTTTTTTTAAAATTTGGCAACCTCAAAATCGGTCTTTCAATGATCTTCCTCATCAAAGTCTGAAAACTTCTCTCTGCTGCTTCTGTCCAACAAAAAGGTTGATTTGCATTTTTTATTGTATCCAAAATAGGTGCGCAGATTCCACTGAAATCTCTGATAATTTTTTGGTAAAAACTTGCCAACCCATGAAAACTTCGAACTTCAAACAAATTCTTTGGGGATGGACAACTAACTATAGCTGCAACTTTTTCTGGGTCCATATTTAGCTCATTCTCTACAATCACAAAACCCAAATAAACTAATTCTTTCTAAAAAAAGCTAAATTTTCAGATTTATCAGCAGCTTGTTCTGTTGCAATTTCTCCAATACACTTCGAACATGTCGAAAGTGTTCTTCCTTTGTCTTGCTGAAAATCAAAATATCATCTAGATAAACAATCACAAACTTCCCAATGAACTCTTTCAGCACTTTGTTCATTGGGTGCATAAATGTACTAGGGGAATTACTCAAACCGAATAGCATTACCAGCCACTCATACAGCCCTTCATTTGTCTTGAAAGTTGTTTTCCACTCATCCCCTTCTCGAATTCAGATCTGGTGGTAACCACTGTTCAGATTGATATTTGAGAAATATGCTACTCCACTCAAGTAGTCCATCATGTCATCCATTCGTGGCAATGGGAACCTGTATCTAATAGTAATTTTATTGATAGCTCTTGAATTTGTACACATCCACCACTCTCCACCCTTCGTAGGAGATAAAACTGTTGGAACTGTACAAGGGCTCATACTTTCCCTGATCAGCCCTTTGTCTAGCAGTTCCTGTACTTGCTTCCTAATCTCTTCATTGTCCTTAGGACTCATTTGGTATGCTACCTTGTTTGGCAGACTAGCTCCTGGTATAAAATCAATACAATGACTAATGCTTCTCTTAGGAGGAAACTCATCTGGTAAATCATCCACTATGATATCACCAAAATCTTGCAACATATCCTGGATTTCCTCTGGTAAATCTGTAATTTTTGTATGCAATATCACTGTCTTTGGCCTCCTTACAACATCAAACTTAATTTCATTATCCTCAATCTATTTTAAGAATTATTTTCCTCCCACCAACAATTCTTTAACTCCACTGGTCTCTATTGTCTCTTCTTCCTGGATGGGTACAAGCATATGCTTAATCCCATCCTTGACAAACTTGTAACAGTTTGTCTTTCCATCATGTACCACTTTCTTGTCATACTGCCAAGGTCTCCCTAACAGTATATGACACACATGCATAGGAATAATATCGCAAATAATCTTGTCCTTATACCTGCCAGTATGGAGCTCCACTTCACACTGTTCATCAACTAATAGCTGATGTCCCTTTTGTAACCACGACACTTCGTAAGGAGTGGGGTGTTTCATCCTCTTCAGCCCCAACTTCTCCACCATTTCTATGGCTACCAAATTTTCTGTACTTCCACTGTCAATTATCATTTTGCAGCATTTACCATATGATTTGCAAACTATCCGGAATAAGCCTTTTCTTTCATCCAGCTCAACCACTTTCTTTGCTGGTTTCAGCAACGCATTATTTAGAACCAAAGCTTCCCATGTTTCGAGTAAATTCTCTACCTCTTGGGGTGGTGCTTATGTTTCCTCTGTCTGGGCAACATATGTTCCTCTTCCTCCTGCTGGCTCACCCTCGGGACATTAATAAGACTTGTGCCCCCACTTATGGCACCTATAACACTGGATAGCTCCTCTGCCTCTGCCATTACCTCTTCCACGTTGGTATGGTTTTCCCCCTCTAGTGTTATTTTCTTTTTCTACTATTCCTGGAGTCTTGGAACTGCTACCTTCATCACTAGGATTGATAGTTCTACCTCTACCAAAAGCCCATCCTTTTCCTCTGCCAGATCCTCATCCTCTGCTGGCATTCTGCTTCATGATTATTTTCTCCTCTGCTTTTAAGGCACACCGATAAGCCTCATCTATGGTTCTGGGTGAGAGAATACTTATTTCATCTAGTATTTCCCCCCTCAATCCATTTACAAACCTTGTTTTTTTTCAAGGGTGTCTTCTACATAACCAGCTCTCAAGTTCACTTTATAGAATTCTTCTATATATTCCTTTATAGTCAACCCCCTTTGTCTCAAGTTTTTCACCTGCATGTACATCATAATCTGGTAATCCTTGGGTAGGAATTTACCCTTTAGTTTGGCCTCGATCTTGGCCCACTTCTTTATAGGTTTCTTATTCAACCTTTTCCTCTCTGTCTGAACACTATCCCACCATAAGGACGTGTGTCCCTTCAACTTGGTGGCAGCGAATTTTACACTCTTATCTTTGCTGATTTCTTCATAATTAAAGTACTGGTTCAACTCACTGAGCCAATCCAACAACACATTTGCTGATAAATTTCCATCATAAGTAGAAAGCTCGTGCTTCAGCTTACTACTTGATAACAAAACTGACCTTAACAATATAATTTTAGGTCCTTCTCCTTCTCAACCGTCTATTGTTTCTGTAACCTCTTCATCACTGTCATCTCCTCCTTTAGGATCTCTTCTCCTTCTAGCCTCTACTGCTGCTTGTCGAGAATTAAAAATTTGAATCTCTTCCCTCAATCCTTCGTCTACTACTCTGCGAATAGCTCTTCCTCATCCTCGTCTACCAACCTCCATTTTCACTAATCAAAGCATTGCTCTGATACCAAAAAATGATGCAGCCTAGCCCTTACACCAAATCAACGCTCACAAGACTTTGTAAATAAAATTAATAAGACCAAAAAATATAACATACAATGGTTATATCATAGATATTTTATGAACTCGGGAAATTTAGATATTTATGGTTTTGAATATTTGTAATGGTTCATATGGTACTTGCTGATCTGGTTTAATAATTGTAATCTTCGATGGATTTATTATTTTCCTTTTTGAGCTAGCACAACTTGCAACACTTGTCTCGATATTTGAAACTTCCTCCTGTGCTAACAACCTACCACTCTCAATCATTACTCTTTTGTTCTCTTGCCGAGCTTTGGTGAGGGTTTCGATTATTGACTGGTTCTCTTAGCTTCACGAGGTTTTCTTCTGAGATTACTCTGTTTCAATGTGGCTATTTCATGACTTAAACTGCTGATATGATGTTCTTACTCTACTTCCGTTCCACTGGTTATAATGGTAAAGGGTTTTAAAAAACCCTCCAGTGACTTCCAACATTCCTTCATCGATTTTGGTAACTCTTGGTATTGGTTTTTTTTCTATATATGTCTCAGTCATTGTTTTTAAAGCTTCATTCCTCTATTTTTAAGTATGAATTTAACTGTATTCTTTCATCCTCACAGGTTGGGGTCGCCAAGGGTTCTTTTATTCATTCCAGCTCGAAAAAACTCAAAAGGTAAGCTCTCTCTCTATGATTCAATGTCTTCTGCATTTTAATGATATATCTAATTGGCTTGGCACCTTGTGAGCAGGCCCTTGCCAATTTCAACCATAGTTCTTCTTTTACTCGGCGTTTTCGTCTCTTCTTGTAAGTTTTCCCAGAAACCCTCCTTGTCACTTTTCACTGTATCTTGTTCTTGTTGGGCTTTATTTATTTTTAAATGGTTACAATATACATCACTGATATATTCCTCCGGTTTTGTAGGTATATTAAGTCTTCTACTTGGTACTTTCTTCCATCATGGTTTTCTTCCATGGCTTCCTTCTTCAGTTTTCAGAAACCCTAAGGGTAGGGTCATTTCCTTAAAATGATTCCGTTAGCTTTTGGTTACTTGGTTGTAGTCACAGGCCTTCGTGCCTTCATTTCTTTAATGGGTATTTATCAATGTAGTTACAATGCAATTTTCTTCTTCTCTATGTAGTTAAAACTATACCGTATATGGATATACATTCATTCCAAGTCTGTATTTTGTTCCTATATAGTCTTGCCCTTAGGGATTCATTTTTTTTGTATGGGTTTTTGAACCGGAGTTACCACTTAATTCTATAATTTATATGTTTTGATAAATTCACCAGAAAACATTGAAAGACATTTCAATTCTATTTTTAGAACGTGAAATATGTAATCTATGGGAATTTTTATATATATATATATAAATACCTAGCAGCATTTTGTAACTTCTTCTCGTTCAAGAATGTCTGAGAAATTCTCTTTATACTCCTCGTTCATTTTAATATTCTATTTATCAATGTGGTTGTTTGCTCCTACACTTGGGTGCGACCTAGCTTCAACTCGTGCTTGCTTTAATTCGCTATCTGTTTTAGATTTCACATATAGCAATATAAAAACATGATAATAGATAGTAAAAATTACAATACAGTTTGGTTGCAGAATGATCTTATACTCAGATGGTATTTTCTCTGAAAAAAATTCTGTTTCTGTTCTGTTATCTTTCTTCCTCTTTGATGGAAAATTGAACCCTTACAGAATGTGTCTTTTTCCTTTTTGTACTATGTTAGGAGAAATAGTTTCCAGTTTGAAACTGTCAACCGTTCAATTACAACTACATCTTTATTTATGTTCTTTTAATGTAATAATGAGTTTCTAATATAAATTTAAAAGAAATAAAACTTTAATTAAACCTACAGAACTTAATTAACCTCTTATCCCTAATGACTTTTTACTAAAACAAATTAAAAGTCACAGGTTCAATGACCTGCCAGAAAATCAAATGTAACAATGAGACAAAAGCTATCTTCTTTTTGTCTACCTTGAGTTGGATGCTCCTGCATCATATTCACCTACCACCAAGAAGACATTTATGAATGAAATTTCGACCAAAATACTCTTAAAATTAATTAACAAAAAGGATTATAAATAAATAGTTATTGTCTCTAATGCCTATAATTAACAGCATAATAGGTTAGTAATGATACAAAAATAAGTACAAGCATGTAATTATTTCATAAAAAAACATAAAAAATTGGGCAGAAATGCAACTCAACATCCCCCCATGCTGAACTTCTTTGTAACATCCCAAATTGGGAAATAACTACACTATTGGGAATAAACTGAGTTATTACCAATGTGGAGCTTGAGAAAACCATGAGAATGGAAATGAAGGGCATCTCATTAGATTTCAAATAACATCACACCAACATATGAAATAACTTCAACAACAATATGATCTATATTCTCCTTCCTGGGGGGGGTGCAGAAATATACAGCTTAAAACAACTGTATTCAGAAAATAATGCTATACAAGTGAGAAATGGGACTTGTATCCCTTAGTAGACATGATATTTGACTCACACACAGAAGTAGAGGTAAATGAAATAACTCTAGCTCATATAAACAGATCTCCCAAATATATGTAGCTAAAATAAGCCAAAACCCCATAACCTAGCTCATGCAGCAGCTACTAAAGAAAGGAATGTGTTATTTAATTGAGGGTTTATGCAGAAAATGATGGAAAAATATTGATATAGAGCTTATATTAATCAAACAATGGAGAAATGGAGGTTCATCTTCTCATACAGCAGAAACAAACACTCGGCAAGGGTTTCCGAAAAAATGTACAAATAACAAGAAGCATTGTAGAGATAATGTAGTTACTACATTTCTGTATTAGAAATGGATAAATATGACATGAAGTAGCTGAAAAATATAGAAATATGGCCAAAGGCTTCACTAACAAACTCCCAGAGGGGAAAGAGCACCTCCTCCTCAAAGACTAGCACACAATCAAAGGATGCAACACTGTTGTTGCTGCCTCTGCATCAAGGACGGATTTTTCTGAAGGAGACTACACTGTGGCTGAGTATGAATCAACGAACCCAAGCCAAATTCTTAAATGAAGCTCAAATAACTCCCCTTTGATCCCTTAAGCAAGCTGATCCAAAGAGAGGATGGAATTCCCGCATGGGAATCCTTTTCACTAAGAAGTGCAGCAACTCCGGCTAAATAGCTGAAGCATGCAATTGGTCTCAAGAAAAAAATAGCTGAATACATGAATGAATGTCCTTTACTTCTATACCTTCATTTTATCTTTTGTGAGCCTCCTCACCCCGGACCCCACACAATGTTGAAGTGACTTCTCCATGAAGCTTCCTCTTTCAAAACTGCACTGCCCTAGCTTGCTTCCCTCGTCTTGTGGCTGTGTTGTTGACTTGGTCAACTAATCCACATCTAATGCCTCTTTTCACACTCGATACCTTCAATCTATTTTACATATGTGTCTTAGGTTGATCCTTGTTCACATTGAACCGGTTTGCTTAGGTGATCTCTTCCTCCTCAAGAAAGCATATTGACTTAGTCAAAGTTGACTATGTCCTTATCCATTTTTCCCATGTTCACACTTGTAAGTGTAAAGTTTAGCTCCTAAAGTGATCCCCTTCCTTCTTAAAGTGGAAATTATTCATATTTTATTGTTCATGGGCCTCCTTACCCATTTATTCCTCTCCTAGGTGAAAATAGAAAAATCTAATATTCCAATTTTCTTATGTGCAAATTTTGGAATATTACATTCTTGCATGTCCTCATGTAAGAAAAACCTTTAAACTATAAAAATATGAAAAAAAAAGCAGGGGAAATGTTTTAAGATTAAGAGTGTTAGCAAAAATTCTATTCAGAAAGATACCTAGTATTGCAATGCATTCATTAGCCTGCAACATAACTATTACAATGGAAATGAAAACCATGTTACAGTTCTAATGAAAGTACCGATTGTAGGAATGATAAAACAAGATCAGATACCAAAAGTATAAATTATAGAGAAAAGAGTATGACACATACGTCCCAAATGAATTCCGTGTCTTTTTTTTGTCCAAAGTCTTATGATAGAAATGAAATTTTTCTGAAAAGGTGCAATCTCAAAAATACTATCATAAGTTTCATGCACCTATAATAGCAATATTGTACCTAGGCAATGTAGCACATATTTAGAGGCAACCACCATCAATGCACATTTCTGCCAATCAGCACTTTGTGAAGAAAATTCATTGAGTATTTCATCACTCTAATCAAAATGAGTTATAGTGCTAGAAAAGGAAATGCAAAAAATAAAATAATATGACACTTCCCTAGACCAATCAACAACCTCTTTATTGAGCACTCTAAATTTCTTTGTCATCCAGATTCAAAACTAAATTTCTTCTTAATCTAGTACAAAGAGTTACCTTCAATAAGGATACCACATCATTTAAATATTCTTGATTTTTTGAAAGATATAAGTCAAAGCATCATGTTCAAATCGTCTTAAAACCATTGTGCAAGAAAAAGGAAGAGTTTTATGGAGAGAGAAGGATAACCAAGAAAATCATAGTATGCAATTAAATTTAATACCACATATATGGCCCTGCTACTTGTAGGTGTCCATAACCTCAACAGGAATGTCTTTCAACCCATCAAAATGTCTATGTCCTTCTTACTAGGCTTGGATTCAGAGTTAGCTTTTCTGAATTTTAAATGAAGGCCACTGACCTGGCTTCATAACCAGCTGGTGGAAATTCCACTCACAAGAAGTAACATGGATGAACATTTCGGTTCATGATGAGACCTCCTATCTTCCATCTTTTAGGTTGAAAGCCATTACTATGGCTTGGCGACGAGGAGAAGTAATGTCATGCATGCTAGGTCTCATGATCATGGTAGGTTGGCTCATCATGAGACCTCCTATCCTCCCCTAAATATTTTCTAAACTATGATTATGATTAACGTTAAATGTTACTTGATAAGTGGGGAGATAAATTTACTCCTTATGAGTACAGGATGGCGTGAAATTTTTTTAATGACTAATCATTCCTACCTAGTTCCTCTACCCTAAATACTTATTAAATATATCCCATACAATGACTGAAAGATTCTTTAAGTTAAGAATTCTAGTGCTCTTATGAATAACTCATTATTATATTTACAAGAGTGGTCCACCATAGAGGGTTTTCCAATAGTACCTTCTAAGGGAAACTGAAAATATATATTTCAGTTGAAAACTTGTTAGAGTGATTGATCCTGCTTACTTTTGCAAAATCATGAGGTATTAGAGTGAATCGTACTCAACAAGATGTGTCACAGATGTGTGTGTTAACAACCAATGTGGATCAAAAGCAGTTTCAAAGGCTTACTTGGAAAATAAAAATCCTAATAGCATTATAAAAACTTTGTTCATATATTCTCCTACCCTACTTTACCCTAAGAGGCGAAAGACTCCCTTTTAGGTATAGGAGTATTTCCAATGAAGCCTTGTGCATAAAAAAATGCTGATTATTATCATAGTTAGTTTTAAAGGATAGACTTGAAGACATACCAAAACATGAGAAACCAGTTTCTTCAATTGATATGGTACCAAGAGTTTCTGAATGTTGAGGAAATAAGATGGCTTGATGACTTCTCGAAACCAGGATTCAATGGAATCCACATATTTAGGATTCTCCAACTGATGCAAATTTTCCACAGTTTGATAGTCACTCTCCTGGAGACACAAAGAATCTCGTGAAAGACAAAAGATAAATCCCTCAAGTTCAGGCTCAAATATTTCATTTTCAAGTTGACAAGAATGGTTGAGAGCGATTCTAGGGTTTTTAGTTTCAAAAAAAAAATTAGAAAAAGTTCCAATGAAAGATTTATCCTATGGTGGTATTTGAATTACATCTTCCCAAGGTGAATGTTCTGTGGAAATGGGGGGATTTTCCAAATTCATTCCATTTCCCAACATAGAAGGTGTAACATTTCTTTCAATAGGGGAATCAATGAGAAGAATAGGTGGTTCAAACTTTTTTGCAACCTGATGGTTTAGATTAGGGTTTAGGATGTGGTTTGGGCTAAGTTATTGGTTAATTCTTGGACTAAGGTTTGGATTTGGATTGGGATTAGGCTTTGGACTAGGGTTAGGTCTAGGTTTTAAATTAGAATTAGGGTTATATATAGGGTGTGCATTAGTGTTAGAAATAGGGTATAGAATAGGGTATGAACTAGGGTTAGGGTATGGATTAAGGCTAGCGCAAGGTTTCACATGCGACTAGGACAATGGAGGAGGATAAATTAATGCTACATTGGAAAGAAATTGTGGTTTTGTGGGTGCTCAAATGATTGAATTTTCATGGGAGATTTCCCTAGAGAGAAGGATCCAAACGATTCTTGAGGCCATGGAGATATCTGGCTCGAGGGTGAGGTCCAAGGAGAGGGCCACTGTGACCATGAAATAGGATATTCAATTGAAGGAGGATTAAGAGTATCCAAAGCCCAAGCCTCCTCTGTGAGGAAAACAACTCAGGATCGAAAGGAAAGTTTCACTGTTTGATAAAAAAAATTTTGAAAGTGCATCTTATATACATAATATGAAACAACATAGAAAAATAGAGCCCAGAAACTTTTAAACAAAATTAGGCTGTTTGATAGCTCGAACCAGCCGATTCTCCAATTCAATAGCTATCCAAGACCCCATATCTTGCTCACCGCCTTCTTTAGAAAGGAGGTCTGCATCATGGTTCTATTCCCTGTAAATATGGCAAACATATATCTCATTAAAAAAACATTTCAATCGGGATATCTCATTAAGTAGAGGAAGAAAAAAAAAAAATTTGCATTGTTGAGTCCCATTGAACCACTTCACAATGTTCAGAGAGTCCCCAAAAATCTGAACCTCTAAGATATTCATAAAATATAACCAGCATATGAGGTAATGAAGAGCTTTTTAGTTCTGTGAAGTTGTTGGTCCCCTAACCCAAACCAATTGAGGCTTTAAGAATTTTTCCGGTTGGGAGGTGAATAACCAACCCTACTACACACCTTATGTGTAGATCTGAGGCACCATCAAATAATGCCCAAGGAATGTCCCCCTTCATAAATTCCTACTGAATTACATGAGCTTGCTGGGCTTGGGGAGGGATAGCGCCTTCAGCCACTAGCTTATAGATAGGAAAAAAGGAATCCTTAAATATCACTTGGTTCCTCACAATCCAAGTGCCCCAAACAATCAATAAAGGAACTGTGCATACCCTGTCATTTGGGGCTTCCTGCCACCAGCTTTTCCAAGCTTCCATCACCTCCTTCCCTTCCCACTTTTGGGGGATATTAAGCAGTCGTAGGGTTTCATTCCAGAGGCTAGTGTTGAAAGGGAAAGTGAGGAAAATGTGTTGCACCGTTTCCAAACTATATCTACATAGTGAGCACCACTTAGGGCCTATCTTTCCCCTTCATTGTAAGAAATCCCAGGTGGGGAATTTTTTCCAGAGAATGCACCAGAAGTACAGTCTTGAATTTTCTGGTGCTTTTAGCTTCCATAGGGTTTGAACCACCAATTTGGTTCGCCCCAACAATTTTTGAGTCATAAGCCAATTATAACCCAATTTTGGAGTGTAGAGCCCAGATGGAGGGTGTACCCATCTAAGAACATATCTTTTGTCTAGGATCCTTATGTTTGATTTTTGGATATCCAAGATATAATTCCTCCACTCCCCCAGCCATCTTTCCTCCAACTGTAGAACATTCCTTGTCAACCATTCTTGTCTCCAAATGGGGGATTTTTCATGATCAACGATTTAATTGAGGCTAAACAAAACTCTATTGTTCAAAAATTAAATAATATCACCAATTAATGCAAATCTCTCTGAAAAACCTACCCATGGGTCTCGACCCAGTCTAAATTTGGCGCCATCCCCAACATGCCAAGCCAAACCCTACTTGATTACCTTAATTGAAGAAATGGTTTCCTTCAAAACAACATAAGAGTTTTTTTATGATTTTTGTGGCTTTCTTAGCAATTCTAAGATTGGCATTGGATCGATGTATTTTCTTTTGGTGACAGAGGTCCAAAGATTTTCTATTGTGATTAGCCTCCATGGAAGTTTGGCTACAAGAGACTTCGAGAAGGGGAAAGGATATTTAATTCCCACCCTCCCGATCCTTTTGGTCTAAAAATTCTCCCCCATGCCACCCAGGGAGTCACATGTTCCACCTTTGACCCTGCCCATAGGAATCTGCTACAAATATTATTGATAGAGGCCAATATACTTTTTGGGACCCAAATTAGACTATACTAGTATACTTGGATGGCCATTGCCATCAATTTAATCAGGACCAATATTCCTGCTCTAGACAACCATTTGAAGCTTTAGTGATGCAGCCGAGCCTCTATCTTTGCTATAATCCAATTCCAATCCTGGATTCAATAAGAATCCAGTTTTAGTAAAAAAACCTAGGTACTTGAAGGAGTCCTGGAGTTTTTTGACTTCAAAATGAAGTATCACTTCTATCCTACCCACTTCTTCCCAAGAGAGGCCTGATGTTTTCAAGGAAAATTTTTTCTCATTTATATATAGACATGTTGCTTTCAAGAAAATATCCAGGATCTCCTTAATACAACAGCAGTCCTCCAGGCTACCATTGTTGAACAACAAAATATCATCAACAAACAGCAAATAGGTTACCCAAAGGTTAACCACCACTTCAATTCCTCTGATGTCTCCTTTTCTCTTAGCTGCATGGATCATTAGAATCAAAACTTCCACTACCAACAGAAAAATAAGTGGTGAGAGGGGGCATCCTTGGTGGAGGCCCCTTTGTGGATTGAAAAATTATGTAGCAGCTCCATTTATTAAAATTGCAATTGAGTAGGTTGAGATGCACCCCATGACCCATCTTACAAAATCAAACCTGAAGCCTAGATGTGTCAACAAGAGTCTTAGGGACATCCAACTTATTCTGTCATAAGCCTTGGAGAGATCAATTTTGACAATAGCTCATTTTTTCCTGCTTTTTTTGAGACTACGAAGAGTTTCTTGAGTTACCCCCACTGCTTCATGGATTTTGCTACCATCCAAGAAACCAAATTTTTCTGCCGAGATATGTTTGGAGAGCAAAGGTTTCATCCTGGAGGCTATCATTTTGGCTATGATCTTGTAGATACAGGTGCAAAGGGTTATGGATCGAAACTTCACAAAAGAAGAAGGATGATTAGATTTTGGAATGAGGGCTAGAAAGGTTGCATTAAAGTGCTAATAGATGGTTCCAGTGTGGCATGACTACTCGACCATGGCTACCAACTCATGCCCTAAAAATTCAAATAAATGTTGAAAGAATTCAATCGTCCAACCATCAGGCCCTGGGCATTTGTCCTTCTGCATAACCTTTAAAATATCTTCCACCTCCTCTTTCGTAATGGGTTGCATAATGTTATCATTCCCTTCCTCATCAATATATCTAAGAGAAAATTGAGCCACCCTGATAACTTCAACTATGGAAACCTCCTCTGGAGCTCTAAAAAGTGCTTTAAAATGACTTAGCCCTAGAAGAGCAATATCTTTAAATGATTTTTCCTTCTCACCATTGTCCTTCTGCATATCCCAAATTGTGTTGATATTTTTCCTTCCTTTAGCATAGTTCTTAAAAAACTTTGAGTTTTCATCTCCAGCTTGGAGCCAGATGACTCTGCTTTTTAGGTGCCAACTTTCCCCTCTTATTTGCAGGATGTTTCTCCTAGCAGATTCCAGATCCCTGATTCTGTTCCTAAAATCTAGGGTAGAGTATCCAGCTCCTTTTGCTTTTTCTCTAAAATCAGTCTCTTCATTTACTTTCCTTAGATCCTCCTCCTCCTTCTGCTTCTTGGTGTTTTCCCATTCCTTTCTTTCTTTCTTCATTCTCTTCAAGTTTTCCATAAAGTTTTGACTCCTGCTTTTAGGTTCCCTTATTCTTCCCTTCCTCCATGTGTCTTGGAACAATGAGTTGAAGGATCCTTATTTTAGCCAAGAGGAGTTAAATTTAAATGGAGTCCTGGTTTTTTCAAGACCCCTTTAACTTCCAAGAAAATTGGAAGGTTTTTCAACAACCACCCTTCCCCAACCCAATGCTTAAAAACTAAGACTCTTTCCACCAGGTCTTCACCTAGGAGAAAACGTTCCAGCTTTTCAGCCACCTTGGCTTCTCCCAATCTTCTATTCTTCCAGGCTGGTCTTGGTTTAATTAAGGTAGTATCCACTAGCCTAGAGGCTTCCAAATTATTTGTAAAATACTTAGTAAGATGATCTACTCTTGCCAAAGGTCCCCACGACTCCAAGGCTCCTAAGGAGAAATTTAAATCCCCACTCGCAATGAGATTTGGGTCACTTAAACAATATTTCATAAAAAAAGGGTCCAAGAACTTCTCCCTTTCCATGTAGGGCCCATAGAAATTAAGGATTAGTATCAGATGAAAAATTTCATTTGAGTACAATTCCAACGCCAAAGTGTTCTCAAAGCCCTAAGAGGACAACTCTTTTAGCTTCCCAACTTTGTACCCCATTGCCAAACCCCCAGATCTACCATTAACATCTAAGGCTTGGAACACCCACCTAGGAACATCCTTGAGAGGATTCCTTTGACTTCTCCTCCCTGCCCCAAGGATTCTTGAATCAATAAGACGTCCGGCTTTTGAGATTTCACCAGCTCTCTAAGCACTAGTTTTTTTAGGCTGACTAGCTAAACCCCTACAATTATATGATAAGAGGATCATCGCAACCCCAGATTGGATAGCAATTCCACTCTAAGCACCCCAAACAGAGACCTATGTTTCCCATCTGCTGTATCAATCTTGGCTTTCAACTGTGCCTTGGAAAGTTTCGATTTCCTACCCCTCAACTTCCTTGGACCAATTGGGATGGGATCAGATGCTAAAACCCCTACAAAAATCCCTTTCCAGGTTCTATTTGCAAGAGTTCTGAGATTGTAAGGGGGGGGGCTCAGGAGGACTAGCTTGAGAAAGGACATGGCCGCACTCTCCCTTAGAGGTTAAGGGTGAGGACACAAGAAGGGATGGAACAGACATGATAATACTATTAACAGATTCATGGAAGACATGAAAATTTAGAGATTCATGAGGGAGCAGCCTAGATGGACTAGGCTTAGATAAAACCAAAGCAGAAGAACAAAAATATGAGCATAAGGAAGAAGGATAAGTGTAAGGCATACCTGTCTAAGTCACACCAATTACCCCTGATTCGGATTGGGGTACCTAGGAGGACTCCAAAATAGGATCCATTTCAGACATATTAATAAAAGAGATATTGTGGCTTGAAGATAGAAAAAACTCCTTATCATCTCCCAATCCTACAGCTTCTTCTAACGATGCCTCCTCTTGTTCCTTCTTTTCCTCTGCTCTAACAGAAGCAACATTCCACTTGATGATTTTTTTCTACGTTCTTCTTCTCCGATGTCCACGAAGGCAATCCTTAGCTAGGTGGCCATATTTTATGGCACTTGTGGCAGCAAAAGGGGAGGTGTTCGTAGTCCAAAGTTTGCAAGTACTCCAAGTCTCTGTACTTCAAATTCATTGCATCAGCCATCCCTACCCTAGGGTTGAGGCTTACAAGAATTCTCGCCGCGCTTAGGTCTCTGGTTTCAACAAAAGATTTGTCCACATCTAGAAACTTTCCAAGCATGTTCCCAATGAAGTAAAAAGTAGAGTCTATCCAAAAAGGCATTGGGAGCCCCGATAGCTTTACTCACACAGGGGATTCTACCATTTTTTCCTTCTGTGCATCGAACACAAGAGTCCATCTTCTAAACAGAATCGGTATCTTCCCAAAGCACCAGTTCCTTTCTAAAAACCAATCTAGGTTGTCTTTATGCTTGAATCTAATACTAAACCATCCCCAGTCCAATATTTTGATTTCAATAGGGCTTCCAAGGGCTTCTTTCCATTTCAACAAGGTCCAATACATGATGTAATCCGCTGAGTACTTCCTACCACGGACTCACCAAAAATAATGATCTCAGTGACCTCCATGAATTCATCTATGCATATGTCCACTCCAAGAACATAGCTAAGCCACTCATTTTTTCTTCTGATAGTAGTATTCTTCTTTCTTTTTTCTCCCACAACCTCCTTTCTTCTTTCTTCTTCGCCTTCCACCTACCTATCGGGTGCATCTGAGACTTTTACCATAGGCGACCCTAGTCACCCTACTTTAGCTTCTCTCAAGACCCCCCTTTTCGAGCCCTTTACAGAGTCTTATACTACTTCAGGCCCAAAATCTTGTCGCTGGTCAAACCCCTAGGCTCCATCCAAAAGTCTTTTCAGCTCCTCTTCTACAACATTATTTGACGAAACCCTAAATTGACTGAAATTTTGGATCTCATCCCGAACCAGACAAGGCATACCTTCTCCCTAAGCAAGGTTTGAGCAGGTCACTTGATTTGATAGAGAGAAGGGGAAATTTATGAGGTTCAAACTCTGGCTCAGAGGGGGTTTTTGAAACCAAGAAGATTCTTCCTTAGTTCTTCCTCTAGAGGGATCTAGGCCTTGCTTCCTTTCTTTCCCAAGGGTTTTTAGTCCCGCCAAAACCTGTAAATTGTAGCTTACTAAGATATCTTCTAAACCTCCAGTAAAGGTAAGAAAATATGGAATACCTTGCCCCGACAAGAAAATTTAGGGTTTTAAGTCGCGCTACTGTGAACCCCTGCCATTGCCATCTAGAGGCTTTAGTGACTGAGCATGTTCTTTGGAAACCCCAACCTTCCACCTCCTGCTCAAGGTACTTCGTAGACTCTCTTCGAGTAGTGTTGCTCCATTAAAAAACCCATGAGCACCTCCTACCTCACTCAAACTCTAGGGGTTCTCTGCAACTTTTGGAAAGAAATGGTCCAAGTTTTTTTTCTGAGACCTCGTGACCCCAATAGGTAAGCAGGTCTTTAGGCACAGTTTCTAAGCCCACGTACTTGCTATTGAACACCATTGATGTCACCGCTTTGTCTCCTTAAACCAACCCCATGGAAGCGAAAGGTCCGCCCTTGTTCAGAAACCCTAGCCACTGAAAATTGTCTTGCGAAAATGAATGAAGGTTTACAGCTAACCTCCATCGTGAACACGGTTAGGTTGGAATGGTCTTCCCCCTGCGTTGCATGCACCCCATGGCCAAACGAAGAAGCTCCAGGTGTATGCAGAGACCTGACAGTGTTGTACGCCTGTCACATCGCCTTCCTGCATGCGTGATGGCAATGGATACAGGGGTAGACCTACAGGTCCTTAGGGTTTCCACCATCTTCCCACCTCCAAATTCATTTGTTGTGCTCTTATCGCAGTGTAGATCCAGGTATGAAACGAATAATAATGTCAACAGAACAATAGGAAAATTTATATTATAAGGTGAAGATTAGAATACGACTATGTCTCTTAGATTCAATATTGTTGAATGTATAAGGGGAAGCTACAAAAAATGATTTTGGGGACCAATTAGGTACTTTGTATCTCTAAATCTCTAGTGAAAAAATTTCTCTTGCAGAAAACATAGTATAAATAGAGGATGAAGGATGGATACTTGGTGGAAGAGAATCTAAACAACTTAAATATTTTGGTAAGTCAATTTTTATATTTTGATATTAAAATTATAGATGAAGATAGTGCATCTATTTGTTGTGGTTTTTTCTAGACTCATGGGATAGTCTGGTTATTGTTATAGGTAGCAATACAAAAACCTTGAAGTTTGATGAAATAGTCTCATCCTTGTTGTCGAAGCAGATGAGACAGAAAAATATGGAGAGCCAGAATGGATATGCCTTATCTATAAGAGTTTGGTCCGAAAAATGCTAAACAAAAATTAGTTTTCAAGTGGGAGATATAAATCTATATGGACATATAAATCTCTAGGAAAACCTGTAAAGTTATTTTGGGAATGTGGAAAATAAGGGCACTATAAAAATGATTGTCAATATAAAACTACTAAGAAAGGAAATGGATTTAATCATGATCCTTCTGTAGAGGTGAAAACCACATTATATGAAGGTGTGGATTCTTACTTGTCTTCTTCTTAAATTACACATGTAGCTCATGATGTATGGTTGATTGACTCAGGTGCATCCTTTCATATTACTCCCTATTGGGACTCATTCTATGAGTGTGAGAAATATGATGGTGGTGATATCTTCCCAAGGGATGATAGGAAGACCAAAATAATAGGAATTTTTTTTTCAAGATGAAGTTAGTGGTGGAAGGATTAGAACACTTCCTAGTGTTCTTCATATTCTTGCATTGCCTAGAAATATAATTTCTATAAGCAAGATGGATGATGCAGGTGTAAAAATAATGTTCAAGGAAGATACATGCAAGATGGTTTGGGGATAAATGCTATTAATGTAGGAATTACATAGTGGAACTTTGTACAAGATTCTAGGTAGTATTGTTATTGATGGGTGAAACAGTTCTATGGTTCCTGAAGGTGGAGTAGAAAATATTGTGGTCTTTGGAGAAAATACTATGTTATGGAATAAAAGACTTGGAACATATTGGACAGAAGGGGCTTCAAATATTCCATGATAATGGTATGGTTGAAGGGATGCATAATTTCTCTATGGATTTCAATTTATATGAACATTGTGTATATGGGAAGTAGAATTGGGTGTGTTTCCCTTCTATTGCTAAGAGGGTGAAAATGATATTAGAACTTGTGCACAATGATGTATTTGGACATGTGTCAGTTCCATCACTGGGTAATCCTATGTACTATGTCTCATTTATAGATGACTTCTTGACGAATACATGGATATATTTCCTCAGGAAGAAATATGAAGTCTTTGAAATATTTAAAGAATTTAAGGATTTGGTGGAAAATTTGACAAAGAAGAAGATAAAGGGAATAAGGATGGATAATGGTGGAGAGTTATGTAATAATGAATTCAAAGAGTTCTATAAGAAGTGCGGTATATCATAGTAGAAGAATACTCCATACACACCTCAACAAAATGCAAGAAGCATGCTCAATGGTGTCGAGTTAGGACACGAATTTTGGGTAAAGGAAATGGATACTGCATGTTTCCTTTTTAACATATCTCCTTCATAGGCATTGGAGGATAAGAATCCACATGAGGTATTTACTCGTAAAAAAAATCCTCTCTCATATCGGAATCAACCTATAAAGTTTTCTGGTAAAAACACTCTTTCCTTCTCTCAAATTGGTTAAAATGGAAAATGGTAAAAAGAAATTACTTTTTCAACTTTTATAAGTTTCTAGGTCATTAAAAAAGTTATGACAGGATGGCTTTGATACAATCTAACGATTCAAACCAGCACCATGTGCTTGAATTCATATGACCTCTCTCCCTTCCCACAAATCCTTCACTCTACCACCTTTTCCCTCTCTACTCTCTTGTTCAACGTGTCAAATTCTCATCCTAGGGGTTTGAGTGTATATTACACGGGATTTTGCATCTGTCATGGTTAGTTTTCATTTATGGTTTAGGTCCTCTTTAAATGGTTGTTGAGATGGAAAAAGAGCTCATTAACTCTTGTGGGATGAGGTCCTTCTTGTGAAATCTCAATATGATATTATTTGTTGTCATTATATTTACAGGGAGAGGAATCACCTTTCGAATTCAATTTTCAAGGAGTCATCACACTAGCCAAGGGACCAATGGTTGATGCAAGAGTAGAATGGCCATTAGTTTTATTAGTATTTCCACAGACCATATGATGACGGACCATCATAGGGGACAACATTGCCCTAATTTTGGATGGTTGATTTTTATTTTTAATAGCTCTCTATGTATTTATCAATTATATGTTATGGCTTAATTTCATGTATTTATTCTGGACATATGTATTGTAATAGACTATACTTATTTTTGAATGTGGCGTGGACACCACATTTGACATATGCTTCCATGAAGCATCTACAACATGAAATTATCAAGATGTTAATGAAAGCTACGATTTTTCCTTGGGAATTATTTTTTTAGGTAATTAAAATATTGTTTTGTTGGGAATTATTTGAAATTTTAAAATTCAAATTTTGATGCTTTTTAACTATAATTTTGAGCAGTTATGATAATTTATTTAGTGTAATGTGCAGAATATAGGTTACAACATAAAAATGGATCATTTTGACTGTGAGGACTGAATTAGACTATTTACAAAAAATGTATGCATTGACTAATCATAGTCAATAAAATTCTCTCCTACATTATTTTATCCTTTTTCGGGCTTAAGGGACTAAATTGATGAAAAATAACACTATGGAGTTTAATTACATTTTCCTCCTAAGTCCTTAAAACTAAAAAACACCGAGTTTTACTTTCTCTAGGCTTGTTAAAATTTAATGTTGAAAGAACTGAATGAGTTTTATTTTTGGGTGTCTTCAAAGTCTTTAAACATGAAAATGACATTGTCCCTCACTGGACTCATAAATTTAAATAGTGCAGGAATCATTCGTCCTGACGAGACCAAACCAATCCTTCTTAGGGTTCATTAAAAATAGTTCAGAGGAATTATCCAAAGGATGAGCTTACAAAACAAGCAAATGTTATCCTCCTCAAGCTTGACAAAAATAAATAGGTACTTGCCAGAAATGGTGGGGGAAGTTGGGAAATGGATATTTAGTTTTGCATTCATTATAAGGAAATATGTCGCTCTTGAATGTGACACTCTGTCACACATGTGTCTAGGTTGGGAAATCCATTTATATTATATTTAATTGAACCTTATTGAAAATATTCAGCTAGTTTTACATATTAATGTTGAGTCAAATGTTTCCAAGTTAATTTTCGTTTCGCCATGTGTTCAAGAGAATTTCAATGTCAGTTCATGTTCCTTTGGAAAGTTTGTACCTTAATCACATCGGACATCCCTGAGTCAGTCCTTGCAAAACATTTCTTCAAAACTTGACATGATGTTTAGTGTCGTCGGCCTTCCTTTGACGGATCACTTCCTATTGACTTCAACTCACTATATAGGAACTTGATCTAGAAACCCTTTATAATACCTTGAGGATTACATACCTTAATGGAAGGTTTCTCACCTTATATGATAGGTTCTCATCATTGGCCTTCGATCGAACAATTCTGAGTGTTCGACTTTAGAGCATATTTTGACACTCTATAGATTATACTAAGAGTACCTTGAGAGACATTTTCATTATTAATGTTTTTTCTCACACTTGTTAACGATTGACATCATCGACTATTAATCAAAGTTGTATCTTCCATGTTTAACCTCAAGACATTTTTTCACATGGTTAGATTCGTACTACAGATCGAGAGATGGAGATCAAGACCCTGGATCTAGTTTCATCCATCCAGGCTGCAAGGAGTTATGTATTCTAGTTATGTAGAAAAATCCATAATTGATGGCTGCATCCATATTCTGTCTACTATTGATATAATTCTAGGGTATTTCTTTACTTATTTATTGAGTTAGGTTTACTCTAAGTATGGTAATAAATACCTTAGTCATTATTATATATCACATTGTAATCCTTAAATGATTGTTCAAGGTTTCTAACAATTGTCTCTGATCCAAATTTGGCATGATAAGGCACTTCAATCCTTAAATGAATTTTCTGACTTCGCACTTTAGGGGGAAATCTGTTACACTTCATTTTTTCACCATGATACTTTCCAATTAAACTATATCTCTTGCCATCCATAAACATGTTTCATAAACAATCCTTTGAAAGTCAATAATCTAAAACCCTTGAAGAAAATATGAATTTTTGGTAACAAGGATTTATAATCAGTTTGGTATGCCTTTCACACTTTTCCTATTCAATTTTTGTGCATTCACATCTTCTACTACTGAAACCTATCCAGAAATCTGCTCTCTCTTCCACTGTAGATAACACAAATGACTCAATGAAAAGTAAAAATAAAAAAGTGAATTATAGAATCCTTTTTGGGTGAATATATCCCAACTGAAGGCTTCTAGGTCATATCTATTTGAGCCTTACCCCTCACATCATTGAGATAATCCCCTTTCATCAATGAACCTTAATCGCACAATTAGTGGATTTCAGCCTTCTCTTATGGATCTAAAACTTCCTCTTCTTGGCCTATAAGTTGACTAGAGGCTAGAGGGTTAGGGGAGTTCACAAAAGGTAGTCTTATGATGTTGGATTTAGATTGGGAATCTTATCATCCAAGGAGAGGGTTGGAGGCATTTGGGAGGAATCTCATGAAATCAAGGAAAAGGTTTTAGGGATCTTCCTTATCTCTGAAATGATACAAATGAATCCATTTTTCTATTGTATTGTCTTAATGAAATGATAAATGCATTATGTTCCTTTTGTTTATTCATTAATATGATATCAATTTAAAATCTCCTTTATCATTAGATTAAGCTTGTTTGAATAATTATATTTCATATGCCTTTGATCTATTTTATGCCTATAATTGTAGGTCTTTTCAACCATTGAGGAGATGCATTGGGAGGAAGTGGGGATATCCATAAATAATTTTGCAAATACGTAAGGGTTCTATTCTCCTTCTCTTGTATTTATGATTCAAACGAAGTAGGCTTAGGGAAAGAGTTATTCAATTGTTTGTTTGTTTCTAGTTTACATTAGGAATCTACAGAGATCACTCTTGTTTGCAAGAGGGATTTTTCTGTATAAAAAATTGGAGACTCTGTTGGGGAACGCCTTATTTCTCTGCCTTGTCCTTGATTTTGCTTTCCATTTTTTTTATTAGATTTATCTAAGTATTAGCAAAGAAGTGAATTTTTAGATCCATTGGTTTGATTTCCTTAATTTTATTTTTTTCTTGAAACTTTCTTTATCTGCGTAGTTTCTATTTGACAACAAAGTGCATAACTGCACATTTTTTCTTCAGCAACTATGCACATGTGCACTTGACTAAACTGTTCGCCCATACAATCCTTAGAAATTTTTGAAAATTTACTTTTTCTCTTAATAAATTTAAGTCTGGATTTTGATTTATGAGTGTTTCATTAATTTTGTTCTTACCTTCAGATATATTTTGTGATCTTGTTTGAATTTAGTAGTGAAGTCTTGTTGAGAATCAATAATTTTTGCAAATTTCAGTAAGGTTTTATCGGGATTTTTTGCTGATTGATTAGAAAGAGATAGGTTGTTTCTAGCTCATTGTCTCCCTACATTTTTCTATCAAATATACCAAATTCATTATTTATCTTAATTATTTGAGGAATTTATTTGTTTAATTACAAATTAAAGTTTTCTAAAAGTTTAGTGTTTTTGTTAAATGGTGCGTCTATTGCTAAATATTAAGAAAAAATAATTTCTTTTCAGTTGTGAAGTCTTTCATAATTGCACTTATGAACATCATTAAGTTGAAGTGTTCATTACAAAAAAATAATTTTAGAGTTTTATTTATTTCTCCATGCATTTTGAATCATTTTGAGTGATTGCTTGCGAAAGAGACATTTAATGGTTATTTGACTTGTTAAGAGAACTAGAATTTTGATTTAATTTCTGCAATTAAATTGTTTCAAAGTGAAATTAGAATTTTGTGGAAAAGAATGTTATTGGAATAAGATTTTTTTCATTTCATTTGAAAATAAAAAATACTCTTACTCTCCCATAACTAGGAATTCATTGAATGAAAATGTTGCAATCTCATATTTGACTGCATTAGAGTTTTTGATTCTAATCAAAATATCATCAGTTTCACATCCATAACCCACTAAGTAAATAAAAATTTAATAAGACAACGTCAATAAATTGATTAGATTTTTTTCATTTTTAGGGCTCTTTCCACCTACATAAATTAGGTTGTAGAGCTTTGGAATAGGAAAGTGAGTTAACTTTCCAAAGTTATAAACAAAAAATAGAATCTTGTGGTAGGGAGTAAATCCATTTATTGAAATTTTTCTCTGGGAAGCTCCTGCTATAAGGGATTCAAGAAAAAGATCATATCGGATCCGGTTAAGTGATCGTACCCACTTCATTGGTTACAATAGAATATTTTTATGCATTACAAATTGTGTCTAAAGGTACTTGGGGTCACTTGGAAGTACACCTCAGATTTACCATGTGGAGGAGCTTTCAAAGGGATTGAGATTTGTTACTTTTCCCTTGCATGTATGTTGGATCTCCGACTGTCCCCCAAGGCTGAATTTTTATAAGTGGTAACCTTAGTGACCATATTATTAGGGCTATCTCCTGAGGTCATGGTGGAGGGAAGGTCTCTACTGTACCTGGAACAAATGTTGACTAGACTCACTTAGAACGTTTTGAGGGTAATCTTCACTTGATATGGCATCAGTGGAGCTACATGCACTAAATTATTTTATTAAGAAGGTTTTCAGGGTAACTCGTTCCATTTATATTTTTTTAACCTTGATTTCTTTGTGGTTAGATTTCATCACCAACTAGTGATTTCCCTGTGAAAATACTATTTGTGTGGCTTGATTCCTAGATTTGTTAGCATGTTATATTTGTTTGTTTTTACTTTTTAGAGGCCTTAGGTGTGATATTTTTATATTTTGTGAATTCTTAAATAAAATTCATCATGGCTGGTTTACCAAGACATTTGCAGAGAATGCAAGGTAAAGCTACTGAGTATACAACAAGCCAATTAGAAAAAAATAAGGCTCAAAGGTAAAAATCAACAAGATTTGGGACTTCAGATCAACCTGAAACATCTACCATTGTAGGATCTAAAACTAAAGTGAATCAACCTCAATAATTTGAAACAATCTTAGTCTAATCTGAACCTTTAGTTACTCAATCCATTAGACCAAAATCTAATACTTGTGAAGTTTCAAGTAAAACACTAACTGAGCTAGAAATTTCTGAACCTGAGTCTGATTTTTCAGAACCTAAGTCTCCTTCAGAGGTTATAGCCCCTACTCTTGCTCCGCATTCACCTAAAGTAAAACTTATTATTACCAATTATATACCTCATGGTCCCATTAGTATCGAAGATATTAATATAGACGAGGAAGATGAAACTCCAAGTAGTCCAATTTTTATCATTGAATAAATTGTTACTCCAGACCTTCCTATATCTCCTTTTTGACCATATCCTTGGTATCTCACACCTTTGAACTTTTTAGGTCAAGGTCTTCCATGTTACCACACTCCAAGGTCAAGAATGATTTTTGGAAGTATGCCTACTAATACATACATGTTTTCAAGCTCTCCATAATCATTGTTATATGGTGGTCTGTCACTTCCTCCTCAATATCAGTCACTTTTTGAAACCTTTCAGGAGCTTATCCTTCATCTCAAATTTCTGCTATGTCAACTGGTTTATCAACTTTTACTGACCTAGTTTTGACATTAAACCAACATATCAATATGGTTTATGGTGGTGTAGGTAATCCTCAAGTTAACACAAATGTGCTTATAATCCGTGTGTGTGGCAACCACCTCCACCTTGAGGGAAACCTTTTTTTGGTTCATGTCCTATAGTTGGAGGACAACCTTTAATTCAAAATCATCAAAGCTATGGTTAAATTCCTCAAGCTATTTTAGGTCAACCCATTATGTCACAAAACATAGTTGCTACTCCTTATCCAAGGATGAATACTAATTGGAACCTTTCATTTTTTCAACAGGATTCACAATTTTCTCCACTACCAACCTACTCTATGTACTAGATAACCCATTTAGAAAACACCTTTTCAAGGAATTCCAATTCAAGTTCAACAACCCGATTAGGGGATTCCTGAAGTTAATCCACAAATATCTGTTCAAAAACCAAGTCAAGAATCTAGTCCGATAAGTCAACACACTCATGTCCAATATATTGTACAAACATATGTTCAAAAACAAAGTACACCTAAAACACCCGTTCCGGGAGTTCTAAAACTTCTCTTCCAATTACCCCTCAAGTATCACAGTAACCAATTACTTAGGATATCCTTTAGACATCTATTTATCAATATGGTCCTATAATTTGGTCTATAACTAATATACCTTTGGGACAACCTAGTATGGGAGCTCTGCAAACATCGTATAAGGGCCAAGCTTTTCAAGGCTAGCCTTTTTAGGGCCATTTCTTTCAAGGTCAACCTTATTAGAGTCAATTATTTCAAGGAAAACCTGTACAAAGCCAACCCTTTCAAAGGAAATGTTATTTAGGGAATATGGGCCAAAACATGCTCTTCTAGAGTCAACTATACCCTGGTCATACTTATCAAATTTCGTCTCAAGCATAGTTTGGTATGGATCACCTTGGTATTTTGGAGGAATGCATATTCAAACTACTTGGGCTATCCCAAGATATCCTGTATATCCTCCTCTAGGCAGTTGACATATATCGTAGGGTAATAAATTTTCAAAACAAGATCCCAACTGACAATTACCGTTCATTGTAACTTTCGACTTAGCAGATTTGTCTTATCTAACTAATTATCCTATTTTCTATTTCCCATATTGGCCAACAATTCCAACTAAGTTTCCCAGTGATATTTTTAAATTTGAAGGAAAATCAAGATAAGACCCATCAAACCATCTCATGACGTGTCGTATTTAGTGCACATCAAATTCATTAATCGATGATTCCATTAGATTACAACTTTTCCAACAAACATTACCTAGTTTAGCATAAAATGGTACAATGAATTACAGTGAGCTTATTTTCATAACTTCAATGCCTTAGTCACTATTTTCTTGACACATTTTCAATTACCAATCCATTATGATACATCTACAAAAATTTTGACTTGTTAAAAAAAAACTCTTCTACTCATATTTCCGATCATAGAGGTGAATGGAGATGTAGATTTTATTTAGTTAATGTTTTCATTCTAGGTCAGATTTTGGCTAAATGGTTTACAAAATATTTACTTCCAGTCATTACTGAAGATGTGGGAAAGGGAGGTTTTGTACCTAAATATCAAGTTATTGCTCATGCCAAAATATCTAGACCTTGTTTACACACAATCTGGAAGTTTGTATGATAAAATTCCAGATTTTCCTCGCCTTGGGAAAATAACCGCAACTTTTACCGGATCTCATGCTGCTGATGGTGTGATTATCTTAGCTAATCTAAGAGTAAGAAGAAAAATTCCAAATCTACTCCAATTATAACTTTACCCGATTCACCCAAATGAAATCCTTCTCCTAAAAGTACTTCAGAGATTAATGTTGTTGATACATATACTAGTAAGAATAAATCGACCAAAGGTAAAAATAAAGGAAAAGGTAAAGCAAAAAAAATTGCTTACTTTAAAGTGAAATTAGATAAAACCAAACCATCCAAAGAAAATAAAAAGCCTCGTTATCCTTGTCTAATATGTGGTGAATATCATTACACTAAGGAGTGCCCTCATCATGCTCAAGTTACTAAATTCATTAAAAGTTCACCCACCCTTGCTGTTTTGAAGGATCCATTCCCTTCTCAAGATAGTGAGATGGTTTCACATTGACCTTGATCTTCCTCCACACTGGTGGATATCATGATGATGTCGTCATAAGTTATGGTAGCCATGAGATCTAAGGATTACATATCTAAGGGTCTTGTTGTAAATGGAAACAATATTGGTTCACCGAGTCAAGGTTCCACATCAATTCCTCCTCATTTTGAACCATTACATATTGAAAAAACTAATTATGACATGGTGATTTGACCACCTCCTAAAGGTGTTCTTCGAAATTCAGCTTTCAACCCACATGTGCGAGCTACTCAGAATTACAACATTGTTGAAGATATGGCTATGTCACCTTTAGTAATGTCGGCCCTTAAAGTGATGCAAACTTGTCCAACACAAAGGAAACTACTTTTTTCAGCAATAGGAGCTATTTATTATCAATATTCTAATCTCCTTTTCTTCGATCTAGACATTTATGTACCTAGAATTTTGCATCAAATCACATTCCATATACCAGTTTTCGTTAAAACTAAACGAGTCTTTCGCAAGTTAATTGAAGAAGGAGCTTCTACATGTATCATGTTTATTTTTTGTTGGAAAGCCTTGTGCGCTCCAGCTACCAATTAGTCTCCCACAACTTTGAAAGCCTTTGATGGAAGAGATTTTCATCCATATGGAATTTTGAATGATCTACCTAGAGAGTTAGAAGGTAAAACTATTGCAGTCAAAGTCGAATTTGTTGATGCTCCACTTGATTATCACCTTTTAATAGTACAAATTTGATCCTATGTTGTGTCGGAAGTTGTATCATCTTTTTTTCATATGATAATGTTTCCCCATAAAGGAAAAATAGTAAAAGTAGACCAATTGTCTTACTACACTTTGAACCCTAATTCTAAAGGTAGTATACCCTTTGTTAGAAAATAGATTACTCTGTATGAAGATGTTGGAGTAGGTTTTCTTAAGGATTAATCTCTTATGGTAACTTTTTCAGTCCCTACATAGAGTTTTCCTCATAATATTTCCAAGGTTAATATGATTACATCAAGCACAATAGCATCGCTTGATCCTTGGATTGCACCTTTAGAATATTAATTGACCTTGTATGGGAATGAGATGTCTTTGATTCTATTTGAATTGGATTATTAGGAAGTTCAATCACTTTCCAACCCACCATCATCTAAAAATGATCAAATGAATGTGATCATTGATGATTATTCTCATTTATCATGTTTAATACTAATATCATTCCCTGATCCCTTCAATAACTACTTTCCAACTGACGAAAGTATCATGGAAGTCATGAAATTGGAGGAAGTAATATGGGGTGATTATCATCACCGTTCATCCTTTTTTCCTAAACTCTATAAAATCAAGAATGATTTTTCATCTATATTTTCATATAAGATTCTCGATATTTCTCATTGTGATGCAGGGGAATTAGGCACAATTAAACACTTTGTATCTCAGTAGACATAGGGAGTCCCATGTTCTTAAAATATCTTGTAAATATTAATATTTTAAATCAACTTTGAAAGAAATTATAATTTTTCTCGAGTCATTGAGAACATGAGAGAATTAATTATGTTAGGAATAGGAAGAGACAACTAGGGGTATGAGTCAATTTAGGATTAGTTCAGTTACTGAGTCAAATTTTAGGAACTGGGAATGTTAAGAGTTTGCTGAGCTGTTTGGAGACCTGAATTGATTCAGTTCGTCCATTTTGGTATAAATGTAATCATGAAGAGTTTAGAAGGGTAGAGAGGTAGAGAACTTCTTGGAGGAGAGTAGGAGGCCACCAAACTGAAGATCTGGCCTGTCAAGAAATAGTAAGTTCACGTAAATATATAATGGAGAAATTGAATCTGATTGAATGTTTGGTTGTTTCACTTCGGTGAGATATATATACATGAGGGATAATTGAATTTATGTGGACTAATTAAACTTTGTCTTAAGCGTTAAGGCCTATGCTTTATTCATAAGCAATTCGACTGTGATGAGGGTTGATGTTGAATCACCCCCATATCAGTTAATTGAGCTATATATGCATGACTCTGTGTTAAAGGGTGAATTTGGAGACACTGTGTGAGACAGAGAATTAGTTGACTGTATAAGGATGTACATTAACTGGGACTGCAATTTTGGGATTATCGACCACAGAATGGGTCGATTCCACCCAGGATGGATTTGGGTGTCTAGGGTTCATGCATGGACCTGTTAAGATCCACGTCTAACCACTGCAAATTATACTTATGTGACTTATATTTATTTGAGGGTCGATTATAGATAAGGGCCCGAATGTAATCGAAGCGATTCATGTATGGAAATCCAAAGAGGTATTATGCTAACTGTGGCATATTCACAGTGAATGAGATTTTATTGTGGAGTCAAAGAGAGGCTTTAACGAAAAGCAATGAGAATTGCAGAGATGGAACACAGGAATCCATTTGTGCGCTGAGGAATATAACATAGTAAGTTGTGACAACATTGAACTAGGGCGATAGTTGATGGGAATATGAATGAAGCCTTGGGTATTGGATGTGTTTGTAGGGGCAAAGAACTTTGTGTGTTATAATAGCATTGAAGTCGAAGAGTGCAGGTGAAGCTAATAGTCGAATGGAACCTGGAGCAAGGGAACCAATTGGAACTGTGAGGAACAGTGAAGGCAGATTTCCCAAAACCGTGTGTGGGTTTTGCGTGATTCAAAAACAATAAGTGGAATTTGAAATAAAAATGCGATCACATTAGTTGGAGGATGCGTGGCATAAGGCGGGTTTCCAAAACCGTTTATATTGCGCGCTAACGTCTGGTCTTTAAAATCTTGCGATATCCATCTACGCCCGTTCGATCAACAATTGAGGCACGACACCATACGGGTCGTTGGATCTGCTCGATATATAACCTAGGTATGTGGTTCATGGGACACAAAAGTGGTAGTATATGTTGTCACTATTGTTCAATTCCGAAGGCACAATTTTATTATGAGGTTCCATACTTAGGGCGAGACTGTAATACACCATAAGCCACCGTGATATATGTTAACGTATCTAAATGGGTCAAGAAAGGGTGCGCGTTACAATCATACACGAAGAGAATTTGAATATATGACATGATATTTACCCATGTTTATATGTGCATTCCTGAGACTTATACGTTGGAGTTTATTATAAGTTGAGCGATGATTCAAATGAAGTAATTTATGAGTGCGTATGAAAGTGCTCAACCTGAATTGAATTACCTCGGTTTAGAGAAGCGTTGCATACGCTATTGTGACTGGTGTTGGGGTTTCGAAAAAATTGAGAAAGGTATTCAAATATTCATGGAATGGGGTTACCATGTCGTTAAACATTTAATGAAAGTGCCTCTATATGCAGATGGAGTGTTGAAGCTAATTTGGGGGTATTGATTCAACTTTATTTGACAAAGAAAAAATTGGGAAGGAAATTCATATGCGAAAAAAAGAGTGTAAATGTGGGTTAATTGTAGGAGCCCGGGCATCAAAGTGGTATCAGAGCTAGAATAGATCTTTTTGAAAAAGTCCAAGTTTGGTGAATGCAAAGAAACTAGACTTGTGGAAACTGATGAAATTGCAGCATGCAGAGATACGGTGCGTGTGATGAGAGAATGGAGAAAAATTGAAGTTCTAAATTTGTTGAAGAGTAATCGCGGATTTTAAAGGGGAAGATTCGATCCCAATATCTGATAAGAAAAGTACACAGAGCACAGTGAATAGGATTTGCAGAGTGAGTGGAAGACAAGATCGTGTAGAAATATTACAGGAGGATAAATTTAAATCTAATGTGTATTTGGTGTTTCCAAAATTATGGTTGCTGAAAGTATAGACAGAGCTTGATAGTGAAGGAAGTGAGCCTGAGATTTAGCTAGAGGCTGGATAAAGAGGACAATTGCAGTTTTCCTAAGAAAAGGTGAGCAGTGTTTAAGTCTGGTTTGGAGAATTTTTTGCAGAATTTAGAGTGCAAAAAATTGAAGACATCTCAGCAGAAGAAAATCACAACTTGAGATCAATGATAGAAGAGTCTAGTAAGGGACTCTGAGTGGAGAAGAAGTGTGGTAGAACCTGGAATAATTCCCGACAAAGGTTGGATGACAAGGGAACAAAGGTGTCCTTGAGAAAAGTTGCAGAGTGAAGCCTAGGAAGAGCAGAAGAGAGTGCTCAAAAGGTTCCAGCAGAAAGGGGACCAGTACTTTCCAAAAGACGGATCCAGAGGAAGGGATTGGTGAGGTGAGTTACAACAAGATAGCTTGTTGTTGCAGAGGCTTAGTGCAGATTGTAGGAAGAAATGGCTATTAATAGCCATAGCAGAGATTGCATGGGTTTTGAGAGAGGCCACAACCAAAGAAAGAAAGAAGATGCCAAAGAAAATGGCATGAAGGAGAAATCCACTGATGAAGAATGGTGGAAAGAGATAGTTGTGATTACAGAGTAGGTTTATAAAATGGAGAGAATGATAGAAGAAGACCAAAAGGCTGGTTGGCTCATAAGGAAGAATTTGAAATCGAAACCATTACAGTTGAGGTTGAGGCAACATAAGATTGCCTTATTGAGAGAAGAACTCAGAGCAGCTGCGTTGAAAGAAGAAATTTCTGCTTGTGAAGCAATAGAGCATAGATGAAGAGTGGAGATCTGCAAGAGATCTTGTAGGACATGATGAATACTTGGGGCAGCAAGAAGCTTGTCTTGTTGAAGAGGAAGTCATTGAGTATTTTCTTAGTTATTGGACAAGTCCAGATTATGTGGAGGCTTGTGTTTTTTAGTCTAAAAAATGTGAGGTAATGACAGACTCCACAGTGGAAGAAGAACCCCGAGTTCTTGAGGAAAGGATGGAAATTGAAGATTCCATGTGCAGACTTGCTCAAGAATAAGTGCTTGAGGGAGCATCCAAGACTGAGAAGTCGTGTGATTTGAAAACTAAAAAGTTGTGTGTGTTTGCAAGTACACAACTAGAAGATGGACAAGCTTTAGAGTTTGTTGATAAGAAGAAGACATTGAATCTGAAATCTTTTCAGGTCAATGCTGAGACAACGAGATCTCAGGGAGAGATGAAAACTGAAGATTCAAATGAATATATCCAACAGAATGTTGAATCTGACAGAGAAGGACTAGCATATGATTGGTCGAGAACAAGCAGAGGCATAAAGGGTTGTGTAAGGTTCCAAAAATCTACTCCTACTGAAGTTGTGGAGTTGTAAAAGAGGTTGGATTTTCAAAGAAGAGAATTGAAGAAGTAGAGGACCTATGCACAAAATGATTTGTTAAGGAAGTAAGACAAGAAGGTCTTCATGAATAGAGTTCATGGAGCAAAATATTGAAGGAAAGTGGGACTAGATGACAGTCTCATGAAGGATGCAGATCAGCATGCTGGGGTGCTGACAAAAGATTTGGAAAGAAGTTCTGGACAACATACTGATGTGTTGTCAAAGAAGAAGAAGGTATTGAAGCCTTGGAATTTTACTGCTGATGACTCATGTGTTAATCTGAAGGCAAAGAGCAAGAACAACAATTGGAAGTTGTCAGAGAGGCGAACAAGAAGGAAACTGTGTTGGCTAAAAACATAGTGAAGGATGATCATTTGGACATGGTGATTGGAGTAGTGGAGATGACTCTGGCAGCTGAAGAGAAAGATGATGCAGAATTTCTGAGTCTTGAACCAGACTTAGAATTACCAGGAGAAGAATTGGCTAGTCTAATGGGCCAAAACCAGTCTAGAGAGTAGATTTTAAAAGCGGTTGAAGTGAAGAGGAATCAACATTCTATGCTGACAAATGAGAAAGATACAGTGGCTAGAGAACTTGATTTGATTTCTGGAGTCAATCAGGGAGATGAGAGGAAATTGCTGAAGGTTGCCAACAAAGAAGAAGAAAATACTGAGTTTAACTTGCAGCATGTTAAAGATGTAAAAAAAACACAGAAGAGATGGCTAAAATGTTTTTTGGAGGCCATTGAAGAAGAGAAGAAAAGAGGAGCAGATACTAGCTTGCAGAATCTAATTCTGTTTACTAGTATACAGGATGAGTATGTCACTGTTGGTAGGAAATTAAATGGTGAGTTTTTTTCTAAAAATGAATTTGCAGATGAGGAGAAAAAGGAAAATTTTGCAGAGGGACAGGAAGTTTGGGAAAACGCAACATTGGGGATGACATCTGCAAAAGAAAAAACAATCACATCGATAATTTTGAAGATAGTGACAGTAGTAATATTGAAAACCACAGAGTTTGAAGGCAGCAATGGGCAAGGAAATTTCTAGCTAGAAGATAGGCTGGAAAAATAAATTGAAGACGTCAGGGAGTTGATGATGAGAGTGACTCAGGAGCAGCAGACAGAAACAGGAAGGTAGGAGAGTTTTAGACAAAGAAAGACAAAGGTAGATTGTGAAAGCATAGCTAGGGGCAGATTGTAGAACAAGATTTGGAGACCTAGAGAAATGTAATTGAAGGATGATGCAGCTGATGAAAAGTAACAAAACAGAGTATGGGATCCTAGAGACAGGGATTAAAGAAACATGATCAGGACATCATGAACAAATTGAAGCTTGGGAGATTGATGCAGGGGCATTATGCACAATTAAACACTTTGTATCTCAGTAGACATAGGGGGTCTCATGTTCTTAAAATATCTTGTAAATATTAATATTTTGAATAAACTTTGTAAGAAATTGTAATTGTTCTCAATTCATTTAGAACATGAGAGAATTAATTATGTTAGGAATAGGAAGAGATAGCCAGGGGTATGAGTCAATTTAGGATCAGTTCAGTTATTGAGTCTAATTTTAGGAATTGGGAATGTTAAGATTTTACTGAGCTATTTGGAGACCTGAATCGATTCGGGTCGTCCATTTTGGTATTAATGTAATCATGAAGAGTTTAGAATGGTACAGAGGTATAGAACTGCTCGGAGGAGAGTAGGAGGCCACAAAACTGAAGATCTGGCCTGTCAAGAAATAGTAATTTCATGTAAATATATAATGGAGAAATTGACTCTGTTTGAATGTTTGTTTGTTTCACTTTGGTGAGATATATATACATGAGGGATAATTGAATTTATGTGGACTAATTCAACTCTATCTTAAGGGTTAAGGCCTATGTTTGATTCATAAGCAATTTGACTATGATGAGGGTTGATGTTGAATCACCCCCATATCAGTTAATTGAGCTATATATGCGTGACTCTGTGTTAAAGGGTGAATTTAGAGACTCTGTATGAGACAGAGAATTAGTTTATTGTATAAGGTTGTACATTAATTGGGACTGCGATTTTTGGATTATCGACCACAGAATGGGTCGATTCCACCCAGGATGGATTTGGGTGTCTAGGGTTCATGCATGGACCCGTTAAGATCCATGTCTAACCACTGCAAATTATAATTATGTGACTTATATTGATTTGAGGGTCGATTATAGATAAGGGCCCGAATGTAATCGAAGCGATTCATGTATGACAATCCAAAGATGTGTTATGCTAACTGTGGCATATTCATAGTTAATGATATTTGATTATGGAGTCAAAGAGAGGCTTTAATGAAAAGCGATGAGAATTGCAGAGATGGAACACAGGAATCCGTTCGTGCGCTGAGGAATAGAACATAGTAAGCTGTGACAGCGTTGAACCAGGGCAATAGTTGATGGGAATATGAATGCAGCCTTGGGTATTGGACGTGTTTGCAGGGGCAAAGAACTCTGTGTGTTAGAATAACATTGATGTCAAAGTGTACAGGCGAAGCTGATAGTTGGATGGAACCTGGAGCAAGGGAGCCAATTGGAACCGTGAGGAACAGTGAAGGTGGATTTGCCAAAACCATGTGTGGGTTTCACGTGATTCAAAAGTAGTAAGTGGAATTTGAAATAAAAATGCGATCGCATTAGTTGGAGGATGCATGGCATAAGGTGGGTTTCCAAAAGCGTTTATATCGCATGCTAAAGTCTGGTCTTAAAACTCTTGTGATATCCATCTATGCTCATTCGATCAACAATTGAGGTGCGACGCCATACGAATCGTTGGATCCACTCGATATATAACCTAGGTACATGGCTCGTGGGACCCAAAAGTGGTTGTATATGTTTTCACTGTAGTTTAATTCCGAAGGCGCAATTTTATTATGAGGTTCAATACTTAGGGAGAGATTGTAATACACCATAAGCCACCATGACATATGTTAACGTATCCGAATGGGTCAAAAAAAGTTGCGCGATCATACACGAAGAGAATTTGAATATATGACATGATATTTACCCATGTTTATATGTGAATTCGTAAGACTTATATTTTGGGGTTTATTATAAGTTGAGCGATGATTCGAATGAAGTAATTGAGGAGTGCATATGAAAGTGCTCAACCTGAATTGAATTACCTCAATTTAGAGAAGCGTTGTATACGCTATTGTCATTGGTGTTGGGGTTTTGAAAAAATTGAGAAAGGTATTCGAATATGCATGTAATGGGGTTACCATGGGGTTAACCATTTAATTAAAGTGCCTCTATATGCAAATGGAGTGTTGAAACTAATTTTGGGGTATTGATTCAACTTTATTTGACAAAGAAAAAATTGGGAAGGAAATTCATATGTGAAAAAAAGAGTGTAAATGTGGGTTAATTGTAGGAGGCTAGGCATCACATTGTCATATATCAATCCTTCATTCATATTCTTAAATGAATATAGGAAACATATCTACAACAGTACCCATCAACATCTCAATTATTGACCCTAGCATCATATTTCATGAAATTAGGACATACCTGGATGCCAAACTTATTAGACAAAGATTATGTCCAGTACATCCATGAAAGTCTGCTGCTATAAAAGTTGAAGCTGAAAAATTACTTAGAGTAGGTTTCATTTACCCTACTCCCTTGACTGATTGGGTATCCAATACTGTTCCAGTTAAAAAAAATCAAGGGGTATTACATTATGTGTTAACTATAGGGATATCAACAAAAACTGTCCAAAGGAAAATTATCCTACTCATATCGATCAAATTGTTGATGATTGTGCGAGAAACAAAATTTTTTCTTTTATGGATGGATTTTTTGGATATAATAAAATAACCATACTCCCTGTCGATAAACCTAAGACTGCATTAATTTGTCCACAGTGAACCTTTTATTATCAGAAACTCCCATTTGGATTGAAGAATATAGACACAAATTTTCAAAGGGAATTTTCTTACACATTTCACGACATCAAACATATTATGCAACCCTACTTAGATGAATTACTAGCTCATTCACCGAGACGACAAGATCATCCAATGCAATTGAAAGCAATTTTCATTTGATGTAGAAACTAAAATGCTCGTATGAATCCTCACAAATGTGTATTTTCTGTACAATCTAGTTGATTTTTAGGTTTTTTCATGTCAAAGGAAGGCATTTGTGTTGATCCACTCAAGGTAGACCCTATTATATTCAATTTTACTCCTTCTAATATCCTCCAACTCCGAATTTTTCAAGGGAAAGAAATTTTTTTATTTAGATTCATACCTAGCTATGCCAAACTAATAAAGGTTTTACTCAACTATTGAAAAAGCACATCCCATTTATTTGGGATGAGCTTGGGAAAAAATCTTTTGATGCATTGAAAAATACGCTGACCCAGGTACTGTTATCGCACCAACCACAACATATGTGGATCTCAAGGTTCTGACTCATCTACTAGAATTTGTTGTGGGATAAGGGGAAAAATCCTCTCTAGATAAAATAAAATGAAAATGGAACCATAACCAAATCATTCAGTTTACCATTCTTGACTCTAGCGAATTTCCATTTCATGTTGGAAACTACTCCTTCACACTAATTGAAAACAATGGACTATGAACACTCTATGAAAATATGCATCCAGGCCTTTGTGGCCAAGTGAAGCGATGCGCTTGAACATAGTTTGGTGATTTTAAAATAAATGGTCCTGAAATCAAGCCACTAGATTATTTTAATGTCAATCCTACCATCCTTGATCTAAGCCCCATCAACACAATATCACCTCAAATAATAAGTAGTCTTTCCACCTGGTCTTTTTCCATATAAAGAAATGTAAATCTCTCTACAAGAGATCCCAATTAAGAAATGCATTTCATCAACATGTATGGTAAGGCGATGATCCCCTATCACGAAACAATGATCCTAGACATCCCAGGTCCTCACCATCTATGTCATGAGCTCCAATTGAGCTTTCATTCCTATAATTATCCAATATTTTTAGAGGCCACAATTTTCCAATGCTTTCAAATTTTTCTAATCATCCAAATCTTATGCATCTTGGTTTTCATGTTCTCTATTATGCAACTAACTCACAAAATAGAAGAAAAGGTTGATCAACAACTTAGAAACCAACCTCTTCGATGGGGAAACATCCTTTTACATTACATAAATGAACATTTTTTGGATGATTCAAATGAAAAACCCTCCTTTATATATATAGGAGCCTAAGGGGTCTATATATCATCATAGTCGACATAACAATAATAATGTAAGGGCACAATAAAAATATTAGTGGGATTCTATGGGGCATATTAATAACAATATGGGGATCAAATGGGTACAACAATAATAATAATGGGGATACAATAATAATAATAATAAGGGGATACACTAGTCTTATAGGGACCTAACATGCCCCTCTCCTTTAAAAATTGTTGTCCTCAATGCTTCAGTAGTTATGGTTGCTTCTATATAAAATTCTCATCCTCCCATGAGGAATATTCAATGGGTAAGTTGTTTTAATTGATAGGATACTCTGAAATTGATTGATTTGGTAATTGTCGATTTCTTTTTTCCATTATTTCTTCAGGCTCTAATATGATTTTCCCTTCCTTGTGAAGTTATGGAAATATTGTTTGAACTATGAGCTTGTCACCTATAACCTTCTTTAAGCATGAAACACGGAAAAATTGGTGCACTCAAGAAGATACCAGAAGCTCCAATTTGTATGCCATATTACCAATCTTTTGTAACACCTTATAAGGACCATAATACTTTGGTGATAACTTATTATCATTCTTAGCTTGATTGAGGGACATTTTTTTGTATGGTTGTAGCCGTAAAAGTACCTAGTCACCTACATAAAAAATTATTTCGCTATGATTTTAATATGTCTGTTGTTTCATTCAATTCTATGCCAAAGTGAGGTTTAATAGTTAGATAACTTGTTGTTGATGGTCAATGTGATCTTACACTACTTGAAACTTAGAATTTTCTCTTAAAGATGATGTGATGGATGATGGATGATATCCATAAAGTGCAACAAATGGGGTCATTTTTGCTGCAGTATGGAAGGAAGTGTTATACCACCATTCAAATAGAGATAACCACTTAACACGTGATGTATGTTTATCAAATACAAAGCAACAAATATATCCTTCCAAAAAATTGCTCACTATCTCAGTTTGTCCATCAGATTGAGGATGATAAGATGAGCTATGAACTAATTGAGTACCTAGACAATAAAATAATGTTTACCAAAACTTTCCATTGAAATCGAGATCTCTATCACTTACAATAATCTTTGGGTTTCCATGTAGCTTTTTAATTGTTTCCATAAATACATAAGCAACTGTATTGGTTTTAAATGGATGCGATAATGCACAAAAGTGTGTATACTTGGTAAGTCTATCAATTACCACCATGATGACACTCTTTCCTTCTAACTTGGGTAAAAATTTGATATAATCCATTGAAACCTTCTCCCAATGTTGAATTGGAATGGATAAAGGTTGTAATAGACCCGAGGTATTAATTGTCTTAACTTTATTTTGTTGGAAAACCAAACATTCTGCCACAAAAATTTGAATATCATATATAAGGGCATCCCAAAAAAATTCCTTCTTAACCTTATGGTATATTTTTAAAAATCCCGAGTTCCCCCTTAAAGGATAGGTGTGAAATTACAAAAGAATATTTTGTTTGAGTTAAGAATTACTACAAAGATATACACGATCTTTGGACCATAATGAATATTTTTTCTAGCTAAATGTATCTGATATACTGGGATCTTACTGCAAATTTTGAATGAGCACCCACACTTCTTCACCATTCTTCCATTCATCCCTTGCTTCAGTTATCCAATATGGTTGGATAATAGAAATGGCACAAAGCAATTCTTAAACATCCTCATCCTTTCTTGAGAGTGCATCTGCACAAAAAATTTTCTTCCCTTTTTTTCCAATGATTTCAAAGTCATAATCCAACATCTTTGTGACCCATTTTTTCTTCTCTTCTAAATATAATCTTTGTTCTAAAAAGTATTTAAGACTCTCATGATCCATTTTTACCTTGAAGTGTCTTCCCATTAGGTAAGGTCTCCATTTCTTAACTGCATGCAGAATTTCCAACACTTCCTTATAATAAATAGGTTTTTTTAAATGCTTTGCTTTGATTGGACGACTTTAAACATGTATAATTTTAGGGGCTAATATTCGCAGGTGGGTTAATTTTCCATGGTTTTTCCAAAAAAAAGATTCGTCGATTTTCATTTTTTTGTAAAAGTAATTCGCCCAAATTTTACAATATAAAATAATTTTACCTTAAAAATCGCCAAAATTATATAGGAAATATATATAATATAATTATAAATTTGAAAATTTTTACAAATACATCGATCAACATTTTATATTTTTCTTATTAGGGACTAGTGAGATTTGCCAATTTTTTAAACTTCAAAATATTTTTCCATCCTTAAAATTTTCCTTGACTTTAAAAAGAAATGGGTCTTCCCTTTTTCATTAAAACAACATCAATTCCATTTATCGAGGCATCACATTCCATAATAAATATTTTTGTGAACTTTGACGTAGCTAAGACCGATTCTTGGCACATTGCCTCTTTATGATGTTTGAAGGCCTTAGTTGCTTCTAGAGTCCAAGAAAATGCATCTTTCTTCAGTAATGTTGTTAGAGGTGCTGCAATTCTCCCATAATTCTTAAAAAACTTGTGATAATACCCCATCAATCCGAGAAATCCTCGCAAATGATTTATGGTTATGGGGATTTTCCATTCCTTAATGGCTTTTAGTATTTTAGGGTCTACCTTAACATCCTCATGAGATTTAATATGACATAGATATTCCACCTCCTGTATTCCAAAGAAACATTTGGAGGTTTTTTCATGTAATTTTTTATCCTCTAATATTTTGAGAAACCTATCAACATGTTGAACATGATCCTTCCAAGACTTGCTATACATTAGTACATCATAAGAAAATACTAACACAAATTTTCTAAGGGTGGGTTTGAAAATGGAATTCATCAAACCTTCAAATGTAGAAGGTGCATTGTTAAGGCAAAAAGGCATGACCAAAATTCATAATGAACCTCATGAGTTCTAAATGTTGTTTTTGGAATGTATTCAGTCTTCATTCTTATTTTATGATATCCTGAACGAAGATCCAACTTGGTGAAGTAGATTTCTCCATGTAATTCATCCAATAACTCATCAATGACAAGAATGGGAAATTTATTTTTAATAGTAAGTTTATTGAGCTCCCTATAATCCTGGCACATGCGTCATGATCCATCCTTCTTGTCTACCAATACAACTATATAAGAGAAATAAATTTGACTAGGTTGAATTATATCGACCTCTAGCATTTATGCAACCATTCGTTCAATATCACTCTTTTTGGCATAAGGATACTAGTAAGGCCCAATGTTTGGAGGAACACTTTCTGGAATCAAATGAATAACATGATCATGATCAAAAATAGGTGGGAGGCCTTTGGGTGTCTCAAACACCTTGGAATGTCTATCAAATACTTTTTGGAGATATGGAGAAATAGATGATTTCGATGTTTGAATTTGTAGTGAGCATAATTTTTCAATTGCGCCTCATTGTTATTTCTTCAGAAGATTTTTCATGACATTAGATTTTATTGTCTTTCATGGTTTCCCTGTGATACCCTATAATTCAACTTCCTTTCATTCCCAAAAAAATTTCAAGAAAAGTTATTGAAAATTAAAATCTACAGTCCCCAAATATTGTAACCATTGAACTCCTAGTACAACATCAACACCACCCATTCGAATAGAAAGCATTGGACTATTCAATAGATATTCTCACATGGTTGGCTTGATATTATATAATTTTCTAGGGAAATTTATAGTTCCTCCATTTTCAACCATCACTTGACACTCTAGTGCTAGATATAGGAAGAAATTCAATTTCTTGGTTATCTTACAATGAATAAAATTATGGGTACGACTCAAATCAATCACCACTATTACCTTTTTTCCTTGATATATCCTTCTATCATGAGAGTTTGAGGAGTGGTAATTCCTAAAAATGCGTTAAAATATATGGATGGATTCATGTATTTCTTCTCTAGGGTTAGTTCCTGGTGTATATCCTCCTCTTTTGATGCTTCTTGTTCATTTTATTCACCCTCTTCACAATCTATGTAAAATAATTTCTTCTAGATGCACTTATGACCTTTGGTGTATTTTATATCACAACTATAAAAAAGAATTTTTTCTCATTTTTTCTACATTTTTTGTGGTGTAAACCTTGTAGGTTGTGGAAGCCTTAGGAGCAACAACATTTCCATATTTATAGTTGTGATTGGTAGACTTCATTGTTGCCATAATTTTGTTTTCAAATTTTCTTGCCACCTGAATGCCTTCTCTAATGAATCCGGTTCCCGAAGGTGAACCTCATGTTGGATGTTATCATTTAAATTCCCTATGGATAAATCAATCCTACGCTCCTCTGAAATATCTGCTACCCTGATATTCAATCTTTGGAAGTCCTTAATGTTCTTTGCCATTGAACCCTTTTTTTTAGATTTATCAATTGGATAAAGAAGGTGTTTCTCTTTGTATCCTCATAATGTGCTATCATTTCCTCCCTAAAAATTGACCAAGTGACAAGTGATTTATGAGAATAAGGTCATCAATACCATACAAACTGATTTGGTTCTAAATATAAAGTTGCAATGCATATATTTTGTGAGTGTTGCACATCATGGAGATCAAAATATTGTGCCATTTTTGGTATACATGTTACCAGATCCTTGTCATCAAACTTCCTCATATCGATATTTGGAATGTGTTGGCTCTTAATTCTAACATTGGGGTTTCTAAAATCACAATTCATATTCCTTTTGTCCTAATTATGATTTTCATGGACTACTTTTTCACCACTGGGAAGCCTTTCTTGCAACAACTTTGTCAAACCTTCCACGTCTGCTTTCAAACCATCCATATTAGATTCCATGCCATCCATCTTAGCTTCCATTTAATTCATGTTATATTTTAATCCATCCTTAAAATATTCATTTTTTTCTTCCATTCCATCCATCTTATCTTCCATACCATCCATCTTAGCTTCCATTTCATTTTTTGTTACTCTTTGCGAGAGAAAAATTTGTTGCACTTGGTCTCATAATTTCGATATATCATGTTGCAGTTATTCCTATTCATTTTTCATAGTAGAGATTTATGAGGGCTTAATGGGTGGGGAATTATTTTTGGGAGTCATTTTAGAACCCAATACTGATATCTATGCTTCAATATTCCCTTGGAATCACTTCAAACTGATTTTTCAAACATGAGTTTTGCAATTTAAAAAAAATACACACTTTTTTATTGCTTTTGAGGAGCTTGATATTCAACCTATGTATCTATGTGATTTCAGATCCCTAGTATTTTAACTTTAGCCTTGTAGTTTCCATCTTATTATTCTTTGAAATGCCACAGGTCAGATCTAATTTGGATTCTTCAAGGTAAAATTATTCGTAATCTCCCACAATGACCTGATTATAGACTGCTTCAGTAGAGTGAACTTGTACAAAGTGCCACATGTCACTATTTCGACCTTCAACCATGAAATTTCGCCATGAAAAACTATAGTTTGTGCACTTTCTGCCACTTTTTACAGAATTCAAATCTGATGCCTGAAATTGAATTTATGAAGATATTACCTAGGTCACCTGTTTGAGACTAAATTTTGGAGCTTGCAAAAATCCTAAATCCCCTGGATCATATCTCCTAAAATATAATGAACCAAGATCTGAAATTTTTACCCGAAGTTCCTCAGGATATCAACTTCTCTTCGTATTTTTTTCAAGATTTTGAATCTTCGTATAAAAAAAAGGTACAGAGAAAATTCCAAGATTACCTATTTGCAATATTGAAACCATAGAATCCAAACCTCTGATACCAAATGTTATGCAGCCAACTCACAAAATAGAGGAAAATATAGATCAACAAATGAAAAATCATCCTCTTCCAAGGGAGAACCTCCTTTATGTTACATAAATGAATAATTCGTGAATGATTCAAATGACAAAGCCTCCTTTCTAGATATAGGAGTCTAAGGGATCACAATATAATTAGATCCAACATAACAATAATAATGTAAGGGCACAAAATAACAATAGTGGGTTTCTATGGGGCACAATAATAGAACTATCGGGACTACATGGGTGCACAAAGAATAATGAGGGGAATACACTAAAAATAATAATAAGGGGATACACTAGTCTTATAGGGACCTAAAATTCTCTCTCTCTCTCTCTCTCGAGTCAACTTTGAATGATCAAAAGTCTCGAAAATGACATTTGAGGAAAACTAGATAAATACTCCAAAGAAATTTGCAAATTTTGGGGTGTATTTTTCATTATTTTTGAAAACCCTCGGCGCCTGCACGAAATCTCTTTAGAAAATAGAGCACATTTGCGCAAGTTCTTATTAATAAACCCCAGAGATGACATTTTTCTTTCTGTAAAAAATTACAGTTATCTGGAGAAGGCAGTTCAAAATTTCTTCCACTAGTTTTCTCAGAATAAGCCTCTAAAGTTTTGTGGTAAAAACCCTCTTTTATGCTCTCAAATTTTTTAAAGCTCAAAATGGTAAAAATGAAATTACTTTTTCAACTTTTATAAGCTTTTAGGCCATTAAAATATTATTTTTTATGCCTTTGACCTTTTTAAGTAAAGTCAATTTTTGATGTTTTATACTATAATTTTGTGCAGTTATGATAATTTATTGAGTGTAATGTGGAGAATACAAGTTACAACATAGAAATGGATCATTTTGATAGAGATAAAAAATTTATCACTTTTTTGGGCTCTAAAAAAATACGAAAAAAAAAAACCTTTAAGTTCGCTTTTAAGCCATTTTCAGACTCTCTAAACATGAAAATATCGTCGAGTACTTGACTATTCAAACTCATAAAAGTAAATGAATAGTCATATATTCAGTACAATTTTACCCCTTTTCATACTGAATTAGAATATTTAAGAAAAATGTATTTTTTGACTAATCATGATCAATAAAGTTCTCTCCTACATTATTTTGTCCCTTTTCTGGCTTGAGGGACTAAATTTACAAAAATAAAACTATGGAGTTTAATTAAATTTTTATCCTGACTCTTTAAAATTGAAAAACATTGAGTTTTACTTTCTTCGGGCTCGTTAAAATTTTGCATTTAAGGAACTGAATCAATTTTATTTTTGTCATTTCAAACTTTTTAAACATGAAAATGACATCGAGTTAATCCTTCACTAGAATCGTAAAAATTAAACAATGTAGGACTCATCAATCATGTCGAGACCGAACCACTACCTTTTAGGGTTCATTAAAAAAAAATTCGGAGGACTTATTCAAAGAATGAGCTTACAGAACAAGAAAATGTTATCCTTCTCAAGCTTGAAAAAATAAAGAGGTACTTGTTAGAACTGGTGGGGGGATACTGGGAAAAGGTATTCATTTTTGCACTCATTATAAGGTAGCATGTCTCTCTTGAGCACAACACTCCATCACCCATGTGTCCGGGTTGGGAAATCCATTTGTATTACATTTAATCAAAACTTATTGAAAATATTCAACTGGTTTTGGGTATTAACACTGATTCAAATGTTGCCAAGTCAATTTTTGTGTCGCAATGTGCTCAAGATAAGTTCAACCTCAGTTCATGTTCCTTTGAAATTTTTTTTCCTCAATCACATTGGCCATCCCTGAGTTAATCCTTGCAAAACAATTCCTTAAAACTTGATATGAAGTTTCCTGTCATAGGCCCTCCTATGACAGATCACTTCCTATCGAATTTAGCTCACTATATAGGAATTTTTTCTAGAAACCCTTTTCAATAGGTTGAGGCCTACATGGCTTAATGGCAGTTTTATCACCTTCCACAACAGGTTCTCATCATTGGCCTTCGATTGGATGATTGTATGAGTGTTCAACTTGAGAACATATTTTCACTCTATAGATTGTACTGAGAGAACCTTCAGAGCTATTATCATTATTGGTGGTTTCTCTTGCACTTGTTAATGATTCACACCATTGATTAGTGATCAAGTGGTATATGCTATGTTTGACCTCAAGACATGTGTTCACTTGGTCAGATTTGTACTACAGATCAAGAGATGGAGATCATGACCCTGGATATAGTTTCATCCATCCAGGCTACGAAGATTTATGTATTCATGATTATGTAGATATATCCATAATGGATGGATGTGTCCATACTGTGTCTACTATTGATATAATTCTAGGGTATTTTTGTACTTGTTCATTGAGTTAGATTTACTCTGAGTATGGGAATGCCTACCTAGTGATGATTATATATTTCATTATAATCCTTGAATGATTGTTGCGGGTTACTGACCATTGTCTCCGATCCAATATTTGGCATGATAAATTGCTTCAATCCTTAAATGACATTTCTGACTTCGCACTTTAGGGGGAAATATGTTACACATCATTTTTCATGATGACACTTGACCATTAAAATGGCTCTCATGCCATCCATAAACATGTTTCAAAACACTCCATTGCAAGTCAATAATCTAAGACCTTTGAAGAAACTATGAATGTTAGGTGGCAAGGCTTTATAACCAGTTTGATATAACCCGATCTCTTTTCCTAGTCATTTTCTGCACATTCACAATTTCTACCATTGAAGCCTGCATAGAACTATGCTCTGTCTTCCACTGTAGACCACACAAATGAATTAATGAAAAGTAAAAATAAAAATTGAATTATATAAGCCTTGTTGGGAGAATATATCCCAACTAAAAACTTATAGGTCATATCTATTCGAGCTTTATCCCTCACATCATGGAGCTAATTCCCTTTCATCAAAAAACCCTAATCCCACTATTAGTGGATCTCATCCTTCTCTTATGGATTTTAAGCTTCCTCTTCTTGGCCTATAAATTGACTTGAGGCTAGAGGTTTAGGGGAGTTCACAAAAGGTAGTCTTATGTTGTTGGATTTAGATTTAGAAGCTTATCATCCAAGGAGAGGGTTGGAGGCATTTGGGAGGAACCTTATGACATCAAGGCAAAGGTTGTAAGGCTCTTATTTATCTTTGAAATAATACAAATGAATCATTTTTTCCATTTTATTTCCTTATTGAAATGATGAATTATTTATGTTCCTTTTTTTTATTCATTAAGATGATATCAATTTATAATCTCCTTTATCATTATATTAATCTTTTTTGAATTATTATATTTCATATTCCTTTGATATTTTTATATCTATGATTGCAAGTATTTTCGAGCATTAAGGAGCTGCATCAAGACCAAGCGGGGACCTCCATCAAATAGTTCGCAAATAGGTAAGGGTTCTATTCTTCTTCTCTTGTGTTTATGATTCAAATGAAGTAGGCATAGAGAAAGAGTTATTTAATTCTCTGCTTATTTCTAGTTTTCTTTATGAATCTAGGGAGCTTGTTCTTGTCTGCAAGAGGGATTTTTCTGTATAACAATGCCACTATACTAGATTTGTCTAAGAATTTATTCTCCCTAGTCTCTCTTTATTTGAAATGAAATTCTCGACTTTCCACTTTATTTGAGTCCTTCAACAAACATTATTTTGGTAATGTCAAAACGATGTCACTATTTAAAATAATTTGGAAAACTTTTCCAAAATGTATATATGTTTGAAATTGTGGTTGGAAAGAAACATGCTAAACTTCCATTATGAATTTTTTTTTTCCAAATTGTTTCTTCTCGTACTTTGTCTCTCCTCTTTGAGCATATTAGGACTAATAACCCATATTTGGACTCTCTGTAATAGTTGGATACACAAGAAGAAATATGGTGGAATCAACTTGACATTCTAATTTCACTTCCTAAAGGAACTACACACAAAGAAAGATGCCATATTCATCTTCCTCCCAAGGAACATAAACAATAGCTATCCTCTTAATCCAGTAGTATGCTTTTTTTTATGAAGATTCTAAAAATAATATAAGGGTGGAAAGTGTGTGGGGAAAGGGTGGGGGTGTTATCATTTTCCATTGAGGAGATGCTTGGAATTCACTTATGTTTAGAGTTTGGAGAGGGTTTCCAACAATGAATTCAAAGAATATGGTCTCCTCTAAGGGATTATCTTAGTTATGTCTTGTATTTTCTCAGTGTCAACAACAATTGGTGATTGAAAAATTATAATAATGCATATTCTAAAAGGTACGTCTCTTAAAGACTTGCATATTAACTCAATTTTCCTTTGTGTCAAGATTCTCTTGGTTTCTTTCTCAGAAGTTAATTTCTTCTATATACTCTAGTAAAATAGCCTTATAGTAGATCAAATGGAAATCACGCTACAATATTATAGTTGGTTTCTTTCTTGATTAAGGATCGCTTAAATACTCCCCAATTCCATGACAATTAGTAATATCAGTAGGTGAGATTTTGGTGGAAAAATGGTAGATGAGTTCCTTATGTCTATGAAAACTATGTGCACTCTTCATAGTAGTTGTTGTGAGTGGTAACATAACACATTTATGTGCCACATTAAAATGGTAGAACTAGGATGTGTGAAGCCCTTACATTCAAGAGTGTAAGGGGTGGTTTAGGTGGGCTAGTATGAATCCATGAGGGCTCACATCGAGATATTAAGTATTGAAAACTTTGATTTTATGGATTTTTTGGTGGTTGGAATTAATTTCTCTTTATGTACATATGGGAAGGTGCATTTTTATGCTCAAGGTGAAATTCATGTATGATTACTTGTGGTGTAAATGTAAATTCTTCGTAATTCACTAGTTGTATCAATGGCTTGGTCCTCTATATCCCTCGTGGGAAGTAATTGGTATCATAATCCTCTATCATTATATATAATACACACACACACACACACACACATATTTTTTTAGGTAGTCAATGGTGATTATAATTTGAGTGTTTTTCATATCAATTTAAATATGATCAGTGTTTTGTGGAGTTTATTCTGGTTTGCAAATCATCTATATTGGTGGCAAAGCTTTCAGGGGTTAGTTTCTATAATTTTGTGTGATTTCCTTGCTATCCTACTCAAGTTTTTTCATTTTGGGGTGAAATATTATGGTGAGTTGGCTTTGTTTCAAGAGCTATCTACCTATGGTTATTTTATTAATGGGCAAAGTCCTCTCTCTCGTTCATCATGATTTTCATCTTCTTAGGTGCTTTTTATATTTCTTAGCCTCCACCTATATGCATTTGTTGTTTGGAATATATTATTGTGTTAAGTAAGTATTATTTGGCTAGCTTATCTTAGCCAAAACCCAATAGCATATTTTGTGGGCCATTATGTTCTCATGATCTCTCATCATATAAATTGTGGAATTTATGGCTTTGGAAGAGAAAGGGAAATATTACCAACTTGGCTAGGTGGAGTAACTATGCCATATGCAATAGGATCTCTTCTAATTTAAAATCTAGCATAATAAAATAGTTTCAACTCTAACCATGGAAATGGAATTTATCCTAGAGCACAAAGTTCATATGAAATAAATTAAGGATGATATAACCTATCTTTGTCACCAAGTGGTTGATATTCAAGCCTATTTGAGCTAGTTACACACTGGTGCCTCCTCCCCTATGGTATTGATTAATCCTACATTCTTTACTCTTCCAAAATTATATATATTATATTTAACAACATATATTATTATTAGAAGAGAAAAAACAAAAACTAACTAAAATAAATGAGAATAAATTTATCAAGTAAAAGAAAAGTCATTGTTAAATATTTCTATATACAATATGGATTTAACTAGTTATTATAATACCTATAAGACTTAATAATAGGAATATAATATTATATTCCTTGTCTTATCTCATTTCCTTAAGCCCTTAGCACTATTTACCTCTCATGGAGCCATATATTCCCATACTCCTTAGTCTGACTTGATTTTCAACAATGATGCATTTATTAATATATGAGTGTCATTATGATGTAGAATTTCAGACTTACTCAACAAAAAATGATTTCTATAAAAGACAATTGATTTGTTGGCAATAGATATTTTAGATATTTTAGTAAACCGTTTTCCAATATTTTTATTAGAAGAAGCACTCAATGCCAAATTTTTGAGAAACGTTATGTAATTCTTTATATTCTTTATATCGTTGTTATTATCAATGTAAGATTGTATCGTTTTATTGTTGACTTTTCTACAATCAATATTATATTTCTTATTTTTGTTCTTTTTCTTAAATATTTTCTCTAGGATGGTGGACGTGAGATTGTGAATGATAGTGTAATAATAGACTCTTCTAATTTAATTTACGTTAATATATGCATGTTTTAGTTTTTTTAAATAGTTGTCTATTACAGAAATGCTAATAGGAATATATGACTAGTCTTATGTTTACTAGTTAAAATATAGTCATGGCTAGGATAGATTAAATAGGACTCTCTTTTTCTATAAATTAAAAATATTTTTTATTTTTTATTTCATAATCAATTTTACATTAATAGTAATGATTGTTGTGTTAGAATTTAAATCTATTTCATATTCGAAATAATGTAAGGTTTAATTGAGATTTTTCATCCTAAAAACACTATACTAGGAAGGAAATTTTGCCACAACAACACATCATTAAGTTACAACTTTATTATGTTATAGAACAAAGAAATTTTCCCAATACAAAAAAAAAATATCAATACAAAACATCACGAGATTGTAACATTATTAATAAATGATAAAGCTTGTCAAAATAACATTAAGTAAGATAGAAAAAATAAACTTCCCAACTAAAAAGTTTAAAAAACAAAACCAATTATTCAAATATATCTAATATACAATGTTACCTTCTATTATTATCATGTACCAAATTTAAAACCCACCATCATAAACTTTATAAATATTAAAATATAACAATCATAAATTTTATGACTATTACATTATAACAATCATAAACTTCATAAACTTTACAAGCAAAAGACTTGCAACCTATAAACATACTAAAACAAAACAAGCCAAGCCCCAAGCTAGCAGAAATGGCTTAGAGTTGAATATTTATAACAACCCAAAATAATCTTTTAATGTAAACATACACCTACAATATTATATTGTAAATAAATAATAATTTATACATCTCTTAATGGTAATGCTGTGTAGCCTGGTGACTAATCCTTTTAATGTAAACATACACCTACTATATTATATTGTAAATAAATAATAATTTATACATCTCTTAATGATAATGCTGTGTAGCCTGGTGATGGGATGCCAATGTGCAGGGTTCAACGATTTATTCTACCCTAGTTGGGCCCTTGATCATGTAATGTCTCAAGGGGAGTTGCTACAGCTCAAGCTAGATCCCACATCTGGTATTTATTATTTTATTTTTTTTCTTAGTTTTTATACCTCTGCTTGTGCTGTTCATGCAATAAATTCTCATTAATATTGTTGTGTTGTATTGTGTTTGCAGGTGCAAGGTTTGCATCCAACCGCACATACATATTCGGAAAAGTGAATATGCAGATTAAGCTCGTTGCTAGGGATTCTGCTGGCACCGTTACTGTTTTCTATGTAGCTGCCATTATCCTAACTACTATTACCTGTACAAAATTACTGTACTATAGTTGTTATGTTCCGAAATAATTGCTTGTACTCTGTAATATGCATTGAAGTTGTAACGATCCAATATTGCGTGGTGGTGCAGATGTCTTCACAAGGGGGTTGAGCACAATGAATTTGAATTTGAATGCAACACTTCTGGATAGCCATACAATGTACTGCAGACCCATGTTTATTCAAAAGGGAGTGGAAATAGAGAGCAGCGTATGTTCTTATGGTTTGATCCAACTGCGGATTTCTATTGTTATTCCTTTCTCTGGAATAGTAGCCAGGTTTGAATAAATATATATATATATATATATATATATATATATATATATATATATATATATATCTTATTATTATTATTATAAATATGTAGCAATTGATTGTATATAATTTTATTTTAATAAAAGTTATATAACAAATATATATATATATATATATATTTTAAAAAGTTTTATATTTTAAATTTTTTATATAATATATATATATATATATATATATATATTTGAAAAGTTTAAAAATTATGTAAATGATTAAAAAAAAAAATCTCAGTTATTAATATTTTTAATTATTTTGTAAATTAATATAATATAAATTTATTTCCAGAGATTTTTTGGTGGTAATTATATAAAGAGATTTTAAGCTTTTTAATACTATTTTCAGTAAAAGAGTTTGTGGTTCCTAGGGACAAAAAAAAGACTTTTACATCATTCTTTGCCTCTGTATATAGGTGAAACTGGTTGATGGATAAATAAAAGGATTTGTGAATACTCAGCAGACATAAAACATGGAGATCCAGCTCCTCTTCTTTAGGAGAACATGCAAAAATGACCAACCATCACATCTACAGGATGCTTAGGTCATTGCTATTGTTGGCTGGTCAACTTTAATAGAGACTAGGGTTGGAGTATTAGCAAGAGTTGGATCTCCACCCAGATACTGTTTTTTATTTAAGTAGGCATCTTCTCTTATTATTTCATCTTAATGCATCTAATGTTAAAATACTTTTTTGGTTGATTTATGTAATTTAGTATAAATAAAATATACTAAAGTTAATATTATAATATTAAGTCAAACCAGCAGTTATATTCTAGAACCAATTTACCTTTTTCTTCATCTATTTCAAATAAGACCAATGATCTGATTTCCAATCTATTTTCAAAATGAACCACACTAATTAATTCTAAAAAAAATAGACTAAATCTTTTTTTAATGTAATTATCACAAAAAAAAATAAAAAAAAAATAAAAAAAATCTTAGCAAATATCATGAATCACATAAACCAAATAATAAAAATAAATTTATTCAACAAATAAAACCAAATAAAAAGAAAAAGAATGTGTTATAGCCATTAACGCATAGAATACATTGTGTTATAGCCATTAACACACAGAATTATTGTAACTGTATCTAATTGAAGGAAGGAAAACAGTGTGTTCGCAGTACAACAATACTTCTACCGATGTGCCTCTCGGTGCAAAATGAGAAGAAAAACGAAAAGAAAATATTTCAGTATTTGATACTTCAGTATGTGAGTCTACCACCAATCTTTCCCTCAATGGAAAATCTATTTTTAAGAGGGCTGCGTCTCAAGGACTGAGGAGAAAGAACCTGGAAGAAAAGAAAATGTGTGTTAAGAGAAATGGGTTTGACGAAATACCCATTGGGAACGTCCCAGAAAATGGTCAAATAGTCGGCTCCAGATCGAACTCGCCTCTGGACAATATATATCTGCAAACAGAAAAGTTAATACCAAGTTATAAAACATCGAGGGCTTTGTAATTCGGAATTAAAAAAAAAAAATTAACTGTATATTAATGCTAGGGAATACACTAGGAATTAAAACATTTAACCAGAGACAAACTTTCATTATAGACCAGTAAAAGAGAAGATCAACCTTTATTTTGTTTGATAAGGCTTCATATCAAACAACTTACATTCATTGCCAGTCACGCTTTACACATTGCATAGCATTTCTGTGAGTTGAAAGTTGGATGATGGTTACTTCACACATTCCACTGGCCAGTTATCTGACAACTTAACATAAATTCTAAATTTCTTCTATGAGTTGCATTTCTTTGAGTTGAAAAATACTGTCGGATAGTAGGTACTTTCTACATCCCGCAACTAGTTGTATTTCTGTGATTTGAAAGAGAAAGTTGGGTGGTTGTTCCTTTTCACATGCCATTAGCAAGTTATTTGACAAAGTTAATCGAAACTTGTAATTTTAAATAATTTTATTTTACCAAATAGAGATACATATTTCTTCAGCTATAAAATAATAGATGCAGTTAGGTAATATATGCCAACTATTAAAATTAAATTTAAATTAATTTTACTGACCAACCCCATTTTATAGCATTTTTTTTATGCTATAGCCTTTGAAATAAGGCTGTCCTTACGAGATGCTTTTCCGAGTTGAAAGTTGGATGACTTTTCCTTTACACGTTCCATTGGCTACCTATCTGACAACGTTAACAGAAATTCTGCAACTTCAGTACATTTCTTCTACACATTCCATTGGCCAGTTCACTGACAACTTTAACAGAAATTCTTCAACTTCAAGTATATTTCTCGGGTTGTGGAAACTGCATCCTCTTATCATCTTGATTCTCCATTGCTTTTCTTCCCATGAATTCCATGGAACAATCAAATGAATAGCAGATGGAGAGACAGTCTAGAAGCAGATGTGAACGGTTCTGAAGCTACCAATGACAGATTTTTGGAGGGTGATTCGAAATGACAACAATTTTCTCGAGGAAGATTGGAAATGGTAATGAAGAAAAACTCGAAATGCCAGAACTTTTGAAAAAGAATAGTGTTCCAAACACATGTGAATCACATGTTCTCCTAGCATTTGAGGCTGTGGAAGTAAAGTTATTTAACATGTTCAAGGTGTCGCTATTGGAAAAGTTGGACACCGCATCATCTTCGATTAGCACCTTTGGAACAATAGATTTGATAAAATATTACAAGAAATGGACACAAGATTTGGATGAAAAAATATTGGTCAAAGCAGTTTACTCACTTGAGACATACCGACACTAAAGTCGACTGTTCGAACTCAATACAAGTGACTCAACCCTGCAACAATTTTCGAAATCTATTAGAATTGGCTGGACTCACCTAGCTTTGATTGAAAACAACTTCCATTACAAATTACTAGCAGCACTACTTTTTATTTAAGTTATTAGTAGCACTTTTTTTTATATAAAATAGAGGGAAAACTCTGTTGTGTCGAGTTTGAATTTTATGCTATGACATGTTGGTTTATAATTTATAATATTTATTTAAGTAGTGTTGAATTTGAATCTGATGCTATAACGTGTTTATCTATAATTTTGTAACTTGTAATTATCTCTTGAACTCTATTATTTTAAATATCATATAAATGTTATGATTTTAACTAAATTCCTCTAAAAATCAAATAAATATTGTTGAGAGAGGTAGGTAGTACTAGATTGTTACAGTAAACTAATTTAAAAAAAATGACCCACGAAAGGGGTCGGCAATATTCAGTGTACCCAGTCTAAAGTGGAAATTGAATAAAAAAAGTGCACAGTGCTTAGTTAGCAATGTGGGCGACTTTTGGTGATAATTTTTTCTTTCTTTATTTAAATATATAAATCAAAATAATAATTACGCCGTTAGGCGTTATTATTTGAAAACAACTTTGTTGATGTGCATCGTGTCATAATGTGAAACCCTTAGATTGGATGTTAGACGATTAAAACATTTTCAACCCTAGATGGAAAACGGAGGCAGTTGCGACGGGTTCTTGAATTTTCATGTATTTCTACTGTCTATCCCTATCTTCGGCTCCAGTCTGTGGCTAGGGACAAAGCATCGGATAGAGTGTGAGAAGCTCCTGATCGAGCCTGTTGTAATTATTTGACTTTTCGTAATGCTGGTTTCTCTGGCCAGGTTCATAGGTGTTTGCTTCAGGATTTCGTGCCCGCTTTGCATCTACTTGTTCGTGACGTTCCTGCTCATAATCCTGCTATTTTTCTTCACAATCTTTGCGTTTGTAGTGACGAACAAAGAGGCGGGGAAGGTGGCCTCCGACAAGGGATACAGACAGTAAGGGAAATTATCTTATGGCTTAGTGAGTTGAATTCAAACTCATTTTTAAGTAGCAGAGAAGAAACTTAGAGCGGGAGGTTTTGGGTCCATCTTTATAGTAAGTATTAAATCATTTTTTTTGTAATTTGTATCAAGCAAAATCTCGAGTAATTAAATGCCTTGAATAATTTCTCTTCAATTGAATCAGAGAGTTATAGCCAACAACAGCTCCAAGTTAGTTATAATGGTAGAAGTATTTTAAGGCTGATCGTTGTATAGGGGGGTTCTACCTGATGCTTGAGAATATGCAATTAGACGACTGCAAATAGGTTCATGGCCGAGTTTTTGAATGAAGCAAATGTCATGAGTCGTTTTCAACACATAAATCTAGTGAAATTGCTTGGTTGCTGCGTTAAAAGCTCAAAAATTCTACTGGTTTACGAATACCTCTAGAACAATAGTATAGACATAATAATTATATTTTTTTGCATCAGGTGGAATGGACATAGGGTATTTAATGCATGAGGTTGAAGATACCCATTTGGCCTTACCTTATGCCCTCAAGAACAAAATCATCATCCGGCTACAGCTGCTGACTATGTTTGATCAATAAATCCAATAACGATATAGGGGGGTTCTACCTGATGCCTAAGAAGATGCAATTAGACGACTGCAAATAGGTTCATGGCCGAGTTTTTAATGAAGAAAATGTCATGAGTCGTTTTCAACACATAAATCTAGTGAAATTGCTTGGTTGCTGTGTTAAAAGCTCAAAAATGCTACTGGTTTACGAATACCTCTAGAACAGTAGTATAGACATAATAATTATATGTGTTTGCATCAGGTGGAATCGACACAGGGTATTTAATGCATGAGGTGGAAGATACCCATTTGGCCTTACTTTATGCCCTCAAGAACAAAATGATCATCAGGCTACAGTTGCTGACTATGTTTGATCAATAAATCCGATAGCGATCCCACCCTTTCATGATCAGACAACATGGAACGCTATTGACCCCAATAACAACAAGACAAGGAAACCCAAATGCCAAAAAAACCATCCAACAATGCCCAGATGCAGTAATGTGAAAGAGAGACAATAGGTACCTCAGAAACAAGGTCGGGCTAATCATCGACTGCGTGGCACTATATCTGCAGGCAATGAGGTAGCGCTTTGGTGTGCGATGGAGCTGTTGTTGGATGTAAAACTGAGACGGGTTTTGTTAGTGGACGATGGATATGGGTTCTCTGGAAGAGGAGGGAGAGTAGGTGGGTTCTCTGCACTGCTTGTAGGGAGGGACATGGATGCTTACTATAAGAAAATGCTACTGGTAGATCCACTTCTAATGCCGAATTATGCTAGGTTTTTGTAGGAGGTGAGTATTGAGGAGATTTGTACTGCTGTTACATAACTATTCATCTTATTAATCACTAATTACTATGAATTAGTTAAGGTCGTGTCTCATTACTATTACTATGAATTATGATAAATAAAAGTCTACCCAGGCTTGGTTTTGTGTCTATGTAGGTCCAGCATGATTAAAAAGTTGAGGAAGATTGTGGGAGGAACATGCTAACCGGTCTTGGCGATGGATATGTCCTCTCAATTTATGCCAGACTCATATGGGATGTTCACAAAGATGCACCTCGTGCACAATATTTGATCAAGCTATTGAGGCTGCTCCAGATGACTGGTTAGTATATTTTCCATGGTGACAAACCGTTACAAGAGTGTGCTAGATCTATGGATTTTAATATTTGAAGCAAATGAAGCTGTTGTTATCTGACTAATTGGCTCTATTTTGCAACAATGTTCTTGGATCATATGCCCATTTCCTATGGAATGTAGAATATGGCGAAGATGATTAGGATGCTTCACAGCATCAGAAAATGGCATCCCCAAGCTATTTTGGTACTGCAACTACTTCAGTGCCCTGATCACATCAGAGGACTAATTGCAATTTGGTTTCAATGAACGTAACCATTATATTTTCCAAGTCAGTCTGGTTTTGTGAGTATCAATGTTCAGTTCAGATTTTGGTAGTTACATAATCAAGTCTAGAACCACGTTTAAGAGGCAGAGTCTTTGAAATTTTTTTCCTATTTCTTAATTTAACAGTGGTAAAGCATGTGTCGGATTCTTACAATTTCCCTCTCCATGGTTGCCTGCTATGAAAATAACATCACAAGCACCAGAGATCCTAGCTGTCAGAAAATCACCACAAGCATGCATGGCTGGAGTAGTAATTCCTAATGGGCACCTATCTCTTCAGTAAGAGACAGCTATCACATCTAAAGCCCTAGAGAAATGACCCAATATAGGAAGTGAACAACGGTCCGCCAAAGGGCCAGAGAGGGTATCAGCTAAAAAGGCATAATAGGGCCAGAGAGGGCATCAGCAAAGAAAGCATAATAGATAAATGAAAGACCAGCTTGTAGCTCTAACAACCACTTTTCGTTGTTACTGAATTCCTAACTGCCAAGATTTCTTAAAAGAGGATGGTCTTGGAACAAGAGGCAGTCTGAATGGACGAACACATGGAAAGGAAAGATGTTGTAGTCACGCCATGGCTCAGCACAGAGAAAAGGATGTCAACATTCAGTTCCAAGAAAATCACTAAATTCTATAATCTGTTCTCAAATTAAATGTACATATAGTTCTTCTATTCCGCAATGAACAGGCTATGTTCCTATAGAACATATCTAAGAGGTATTCATAAACTGCACCAACAAATAGATGATATCAATCTGCCTCTATCTAAGACTTCCGTTACCCTATGAGAGGTAGTAGTGTTTTTGTTGCAGAGTAAACTTCTCGGATATAATTTTCAAAAATTCATGAGATCTATGTTCAATTTTGAATGTAGACTAAGTTCAATTTGTTTAGTAGAAAATAAATAGGACAAGTCATTTATACATAATTTTCAAAAAATCATGAGATCTATGTTCAATTTTGAGTGTAGACTAAATTCAATTTATTTAGTAGAAAATAAATAGGACAAGTCATTTATACATATACGTTTTCCTCAATCTAAAATCCATGACTAGCTAACTATTCATAGAGCTTAGACCTTGCCTAAAGAATAACAGAGCCATCAACAAAGAATATTAACAGAACATGGCCATTAACAAAGAAAACCAACCTTGTTTCTTATGAATCTTTCTTTTGCAGTTGAAACTTTGGAAACTGGTTCTCTGAAAAGAGCCAGAAACTACTCATTCACTGTTGCAAAAGCACTGGAAATGTTGCTCTACCTCTTGGCATAGAAAATTCCAACACATCAGAAAAAAATGATTGTCGGGGCTGAGATGTGCCTGCAACTCTCTTAGTCAATGAAGAGTGTCCAATAAACAGAGCAATCACTAGAGAAAATGTAAGGAAGAAAACTAGAATCAGTAAAAATAACTGTGACATATGACAGTCAATGTCTAAAGTATCATTGCCTACCGAATAATATTGATAGAGCAATGTCAAAGATTTATCAAATTCGACAAAAACCTCAAACTTTTCCTTTGTCACTAGAGCAAAAACAATTTGCAAGCTACTTTTACTTTCCATACTCCAATAATTTCCATCAATATTTTGTGTCTATGTAGGTCCAGCATGATTAAAAATTTGAGGAAGATTGTGGGAGGACCATGCTAACCGGTCTTGGCCATGGATATGTCCTCTCAATTTATGCCAGACTCATATGGGATGTTCACAAAGATGCACCTCGTGCACAATCTTACTTTGATCAAGCTGTTGAAGCTGCTCCAGATGACTGGTTGGTATATTTTCCATGGTGACAAACTGTTACAAGAGTGTGCTAGATCTATGGATTTCAATATTTGAAGCAAATGAAGTTGTTGTTATCTGACTAATTGGCTCTATTTTGCAGCAATGTTCTTGGATCATATGCCCATTTCCTATGGAATGTAGAAGATGGCGAAGAGGATCAGGATGCTTCACAACATCAAAAAATGGCATCCCCAAGCTATTTTGGTACTACAACTACTTCAGTGCCCTGATCACATCAGAGGACTAATTGCAATTTGGTTTCAATGAACGTAACCATTATATTTGCCAAGTCAGTCTGTTTTTGCGACTATCAATGTTCAGTTCAGATTTTGGTAGTTACATAATCAAGTCTAGAACCACGATTAAGAGGCAGAGTCTTTGAAACATGGCTGGAGTAGTAATTCCTAATGGGCACCTATCTGTTCAGTAAGAGACAACTATCACATCTAAAGCCCTAGAGAAATGACCCAATATAGGAAGTGAACAAAGGTCCACCAAAGGGCCAGAGAGGGCATCAGCTAAAAAGGCATAATAGGGCCAGAGAGGGCATCAACAAAGAAAAGCATAATAGAGAAATGAAAGACCAGCTTGTAGCTCTAACAACCACTTTTCGTTGTTAGTGAATTCCTAACTGCCAAGATTTCTTAAAAGAGGATGGTCTTGGAACAAGAGGTAGTCTGAATGGACGAACACAGGGAAAGGAAAGATGTTGCAGTCACACCATGGCTCAGCACAGAGAAAAGGATGTCAACATTCAGTTCCAAGAAAATCACTAAATTCTATAATCTGTTCTCAAATATAGTTCTTCTATTCTGTAATGAACAGGCTCTATTCCTATAGAACATATCTAAGAGGTATTCATAAACTGCACCAACGAATAGATGATATCAATGCGCCTCTATCTAAGACTTCTGTTACCCTATGAGATGTAGTAGTGTTTTTGTTGCAGAGTAAACTTCTCGAATATAATTTTCAAAAATTCATGAGATCTATGTTCAATTTTGAATGTAGACTAAGTTCAATTTGTTTAGTAGAAAATAAATAGGACAAGTCATTTGTACATAATTTTCAAAAATTCATGACATCTATGTTCAATTTTGAATGTAGACTAAATTCAATTTATTTAGTAGAAAATAAATAGGACAAGTCATTTATACATATACGTTTTCCTCAATCTAAAATACATGACTAGCTAACTATTCACAGAGCTTAGACATTGCCTAAAGAATAACAGAGCCATCAACAAAGAATATTAACAGAACACGGCCATCAACAAAGAAAACCAACCTTGTTTCTTATGAATCTTTCTTTTTCAGTTGAAACTCTGGAAACTGGTTCTCTGAAAAGAGCTAGAAACTACTCATTCACTGTTGCAAAAGCACTGGAAATGTTGCTCTACCTCCTGGCATAGAAAATTCCAACACATCAGAAAAAAATGATTGTCGGGGCTGAGATGTGCCTGCAACTCTCTTAGTCAGTGAAGAGTGTCCAATAAACAGAGCAATCACTAGAACAAATGTAAGGAAGAAAACCAGAGTCAGTAAAAATAGCTTTGACATATGATAGTCAATGTCTAAAGTATCATTGCCTACCGAATAATATTGACAGAGCAATGTCAAAGATTTATCAAATTCGGCAAAAACCTCAAAATTTTCCTTTGTCACTAGAGAAAAAACAATTTTGAAGCTACTTTTACTTTCCATACTCCAATAATTTCAATCAATCATTGTCCCAGCGTAGTAAGTCTGCACAGTTGTTGTGGGATGGAAGCCTGCGATGTACACTACTGATTTTAGAAATAAACAATCCCCCAGTGGATAGAATGATAACCTTCATATCTGCCAATAGAGTTTTCCAATCCACTCTCCATCTAAAACTTCTAAACTACTGCCTTTACTCTTACTCCTGCTACCTTTGCTACTCCTATCCCAAATGTTGTTGAAGGTTTGTTGCCTGCACTTCCTCGTACTGGTGCTACTCCATCTGCTACTCATGCATCTCGGGTTCCATATCGAAGGGATACTATTTATTAATTTTTTAAATTGTGCATGTTCATGTTCATATTATATAATTCTTATATATTTGTATGGGAATGGTATGCTTGATGATGCAGAAAATTCAAGAAGAAATTGGTCCAGTAGGAGAGCTGCAGTATCCTTCTTATGCTGAGAGTTAATGGTACATGGAAATTTCCTTGGATTGGAGCTTTTCAATGGTATGACAAGGTATGGATGGAATTTGGAAGTATACCATTATACTATGTTGAGATTTTAGATCCTTTAATGATCATTATGTTCCGTATGTATCCTTGCAACATATTTTGGCTAACCTTAAAGCCACGACTTAAACTACTGGTAAGAAAGAATGGGGTTATGGAGGGTCAACTGATGTAGGTGACTACAACAATTGGCCAGAGGAGACAAAGTAGTGAATGGTTGGAACTCACCTTATGGTGAGTTTATTTTGTAGTGGTATTCTTACATGCTTCTAAATCATAGATCCTAGCTGAAGCTGAATCCATTTTTCACAACTTCGGTGCCAAACTCTCTGGAAAAGTGACAGGTATTCATTGGAATTATTTAACCAGATCTCATGCGCCTGAGCTCACTGTTAGATCTCATGCACCTGATCTCACTACTGGATCTTACAATAGCACAAATGTTTGGGAGACATGGAGTAGTTTTTAATTTTACTTGTATTGAGATGAAATATGTAGAGCAACGAGTGGATGCAAAATGTTCTCTGGAGAGTTAGGAAACCTGAAAATCCAGGATTCATGATGATCCCTGAATGATTATATGGCCTATGGCCTGCTATTTATATTATTCTAGATTCTGTATGGTCCAACTGCTCGTATTTAAAGATCCAGACACTGATTTTAGCATGGAATAGGTATGACCCAAGATTCTACATTCTATTTAAAAAAGTTATGAATTGTTTCATTGAATGTCTTATTTTTTTATCAAAAAGAACCATTTTACCATAATGAAGTGTTATCTAATTAGACACTCATGCTTGTGCTGGTGATACTTGTATGCCACTATCTGTGATAGGTATTGACCCCAGGTGCTGGTGCAAGTTTTGTGTGACTCAAGCAAAATAATTATTTGTACTTAGTGGTGATGAGATACTTATACCTCATTGAAAATGTCAAAGATTGGATTAATCAATTCATGGTGGTACATTTTTTTCATTTTTATTGGGAGTTTAGCCACTGGTCAGCCATCTTGCAATGTAGTGAGAGACAGTTTGAGAGTTTGGTTGCATTTACTTCCTTGGGTTTCTTTCCATGTAGATTACTAGCTTGTCACTGTGTGTCCAATGACGAAAATGCTATGGAGTTTTCTATCATGGTTGAAATCTGCTATTATTGCAAAGCATCAACTTGAGAAGCTGGATTCAGTCAAGAGAATTGAGCGTTTCAATCCAGATATTTTTTAAATTCTATCATCTTTGATCCCTAGGAAATAAAGTCTAGAAATTGTGGTCTTTTACGAGTCTCCCTTGTCAAGGGTGATTAGTTAAACAGGTTATCAATGGTGATTTTGTTGCATTCATGAATTTGAAAGCAGGTCCTAAGTCTATGTCGAGTTAGATTCAAAATAGCAACACTATGTCGATTCTTGGTGTGAAAGCATTGTCCCATGCATTTTGGGGTCAAGGTCATACCTCAAGGATATCTTGTTTGCGAATTGTGATCAACAAGGCACAGGGACGGGGCTGTACTAAGGGTGCTCCATGTGAAAATGAATGTTGGGACATCTTTTGATCCCATTGGCATCCATTACAGGGCTTATTAGTCCCCTAAAGAGAGTAAAAGCAAGGATGTTTGTTCCTTTCCATCCCTTTTGTAATAAATGGGCCTCATTATATCTGTAAACGTTTTGATCCCCTCCCAAATCATTAAATTTTCACCATGTCAAGGATAAATCTCCTTTAAACAAATCCAATCTCAAGGCCATACCTCAGGGATATCTTGTTCATAAATTGTGATCAACAAGGCAAATGGACGTGACTATACTAGGGGTGATCCATGTGAAAATGAATGCTGGGACATCTCTTGATCCCATTGGCATCCATCACATGGCTTATTAGTCCCCAAAAGAGATTAAAAGGAAGGATATTTTTTCCTTTCCATCTGTTTTGTAATAGATGGGCCCATTATATTTGTAAAGGTTTTGAACCCCTCCCAAAGCCCTAGATTATCACCATGTCAAGGATTAATCTCGTTTAAACAAATCCAATCTCCTCTTGGCACAAATCAAACAACCTACTGCTTAATCATATGAAAAAATCTGCAATTGCTATGTATTCAACTCCCTTGCTCTTTCTTAACAACTATTGGAACTTGTTCTGTGGTTTGCTAAAGAAAAACTATTACATTTTCTGATGCGCAGACAAAGTTATAATGCACATGATCATGGAGTCAACAGAGACTAGACTTTACATTCAGGCGCAACTGAGGAGAATTTTCTATGCTATGGTTTGCTAAGGAAGAACTATTACATTTTCCAATGCACATACAAAGTTATAATGCATATGATCATTGAGCCAACCAAGACTAGAGTTTACATTAAGGAATGTCTGAGGTGAATTTTCTATGCTATGGAGTTTTATAATGTCACAATGACCCTCCCCAACATTTTTAGATGATATGGATGATGTCTTAATCAAGCTCTTTCAGCCTAATTTTTTTTGTCTAAAATGCTTTGGTTAATTAATCTTGCATTCTCTGTGCATTCTAGCATCCCACCTTCCTTTCGTTTGAAATAGGTTTCCAAATCCCAGACGAGGGCACATATGATGTTTCCCTTGATGTATTTTTTAAAGTAAAACACCTTGCAGAAAACCCTTCAAGAACTTTCCAATGATCGAGTAGACGATAAACGGAGTAAATTGTTGACCTTGATTGCAGAGCCACACTACCCAGTGAAAAATCTGTTATCATTGGCTTCCTGGTTGAAGGTGGTGGATGAGCTTTATTTAATGCACGTAATGAAATATTTGGAGATCTTGGGATGACACTCGACAATAAGGCACTTCTTTAGTTGTAATATTTGCTTATATTAAAACCAAAGTTAGAATGATTCTTTCAAGTCCATTCATGCAAAAGAGTAAAAAATATAAATAAAATTTGTTTTGATATTATCGGTGCTCTGCTTTCTTTAACTACTTACAATGCCAATGATTTGTGTGTACACAATCTTGAAGCCTCACACTCTCCTGGTAGATTTAGTAGAAAATATTTTTATAAGAAAAAAAGTTATGGCCACTTAGGAATAACCGTATTCTATATGATGATGATATTGAATCCCAACTCAGACAAAGAAAAAAGAAAACAATGACATTTAGAGAGCCGTGAATCGAGTTCCCTCACTATCATTTCGAGTTTAATATCATCTTTCATTTCAGTTTGTTTGAGTGTTAAATGAATTAGTTGTGATCAATAGTGTAACTTGACATCTCAACTATTTTGTGCACAAGTTCTTAATATAGAAAATGTATTAGAATAAGGCCATGCTTGAACTGTATTTATTTGTGTCTCTCACTATCATATCAAGTTTTATAACATCTTTCGATTCAATTGTCTCACATGTTCAGTGAGTCAGCTGACTCGAAAAATCTGTTTAAAAATTGAGATATGGCTCTTTTCTGTTTTCTTTTTCTACTATTAATGGTAGAAATATGGGTTCAGAGAGAAAACTTGAGAAGCAGATGTCATTCTCATATTTCTATGGCAAATTAAAAATGGTTCACAAGCATTTGGGTGAGGGGAAACAATAGCCTTTTGATATACAACAAAATATTCAGAACTATAGGAGTGTGAGCACATTAATGGAGACACAGTGTCATTATATGAGAAGATGGAAAAACTTACAGTCTCGATATACAGGAGTATGTTTAACTTCCAGTGGATTGCAATGTTTGGCCTAAGGTCAGGAGTGCGAAAGAGAAGCATATTCTAGCTTCACTCTAGACAATCAAACTTAGGCCATAGTTTCTTGTGAAACACTTCACTCAAAAGAGACTCGATTCTAGTGCTATTTCAAATGCTTTAATGGTTGTTCAGATTGATGGTGAATATTCAATTAAATCACATAACATATCACATCTTTTTTCATCAATGATACTCTTCTCTATGCTACAACCTTACGGCGTTTCCTTTGCAACATGTGGTGCAATTGCTAGTTTATTTTAAAATGAGAATTGAAGAAAAGAAGTGCACACTCTCTAATTAACAATGTAGGCAACCCTTAATGATATTTTTTCATTTGAATATATAAATCAAAATAATAGCTCATTTAAAATTTTAAAATTTTTATGTTATTGTTGACTATTACCTTGCTATTTTATTTTAAGAATTAATAATATAAAAATATGTTTTTTCTAAGTTGTATTAAGAGAAGACGTAAGAAAAACATTTTAAAAATAACAACCTTGTATATTTGCTTTTTGGAATTAGCTTCAACATTTAAGAAAAAAGATTAGTATCATATATGGTTAAGTTCAAATATTTTTAATTCTATATTTATTTATTTATTTTGGTTGATTGAGCTAGCAAGGTACTAATATTTATTTGAAAGATGAGCACCATTAATTATTTAAGATGAGGTGGGACATGCCATAAAACCGGTGAAGATAATATTTTTGTGTGGAGAGGCTTATTCTACAGTCCAGACCCAAATTACTTTCACCAAATGCATTGATTTTAGTGTAGATAGTTATTTCTAATCCTATTTGATTGCTTGCACTAGATGTATTAATTTCATATATTTATTATTATTTTTAAAGATATTTTTATATTTTTTATATTTTTATATTTTAATATAATTTGTAAAATTTTAATTTAGTTATCAATAATTATTAGTTTAATGATAGTGATTTTAGTCTCCATAAAATATGTTGAAATATTCATTAAAGTATTCATATATCAAAAACATTTATCTCTAAATTAATTATATTATTTTTATTAATTAATATAATAATATTATTATTACTAATAAATTAATTAAATTAAAAGAAATAAAATAAAAATATTTACATAAATTTGACAACAACAAAAAAATATTTAATTTATAGTTTCTTTTATAATTAATAATGAGAATCATAATAACATTAATAAACTTATAACCTAATTTTTTTTTTTAATAAATAAATAATGTGATGCTTATTATTAAGTTTGTATAGCTTTACTTATAAATTTTAATTTGCCAGATACTTTATTCTCCTAAATATATTAGAAACACAAACTAAAAAATTATACTTTATAACGGTTTATATAATCAGTGTAAAACATTATTATGCATTATCAGCTAAATTGGTGTAACATAATTTATGAGGACAAAACATGAATGGAGTCACTAAAATCTGTTCGACCATTTCCCCACCCCTCTTCACGTTCAAACCTAAACGGTGCTTCTACTTTTTACGAATTTAAGGAGAGCAACAGTTTCAGGAGGAGTCCCTTCCACTCTTGTCGAGATCGCTGTGCTGATATCCAATCCAAGTTGCGCAATTTTAGAATGAAAGCATTCAAATATTTTGCATCCTTTCTTCACACAAAACGATGGACCGTTGCTTTCATCCACCCTCTCGTCTTCACCCTCACGGGTAAAGTGTTCGAACATGTAAACGATCTCTTCTACCATATACAAACCTCCTTGCTCAATAATGGTAGCAGCTGATGGACCTTCTGTATTCACTATATCTTTTACAAGAGAAAGACCCTTTTCAAGGGCTTCAGAATTATACCGTGACTCTACTTCGGCTTCGAGGAGTTGCCCCTCGGTAAGACCTGTCGTATCTTCTGAACTATTAATTTCTCTAGCAATGCAGATAATTATGGCGTTAACAAGCGATTGTAAGAGAAGTGGATCATGTGAAAATGACGTCGTGATCCACGATCTCTGCAGAATAGAAATCCCGTGATATATGTCTTCACTGCTGATATCATCGGCATTTGGTCGAGACAATGCCTTTGTAGCAATCGAAGGACCCGTATGTGCTACAATAATTTCGTATGATTTTTCTTTAAGTATTCGTTCAGCTTGTTCTTTCATCTCAAAGAAAATTTTACAGAACATTCGCAACATAAGGGATTCTATTTTCGCGTAACCTTCGTCATAGATATAAGCTTGTTGCATTATTTTGCTATAACCTCCAAGCAGAAGAACTTTACTGGATTTCCTTTCTACATCTTCGATATCCTCTGGTATCAGGCCAATAACGTCAATCGCCCTGCTAATTTCCTTACACACATCCCATGCAGTATCTTTAGTCTCTTTTCCTACTGTAGTGCTCCGCAGAAGCATCGACATTTGAATAATGAGTTCGTTTAAATATCTAAAGCCATGTAAAGATCGGAATGTTTCTATGTTCTTACGATTCAACTGACAATACAAGCGCAGTAGGTTAATCTTTTTCCATATCGTTAGGCACTCGTTTTCGGTTGTCACTTTTTTCGGCAGAGATTTATCCAATATATCCAAAAATTGCTTCATTTCACCCGCTTCCAAAATTTTTGTATACTCTTCGATTACTTCTAGCTCCGCACTTCTAGACCCAGCCAATTTGTGCAGTTTAATATAGTCTTCCATTTCCTGCCTCAATTCTGTTTGGGGAATGGCACTTTTCGCATTAAACCATTGTTTAGTAAATGGGTTCTGTGCATGACGTTTGGTTTCCCAGATGGTCTCTAAAGTTTTTCTGTTATAAAGACTCTGAGTGGGATCTTGGTCAAGCGGTAATCGGACTGGATCGTAAGCAAACTCATAGTTGATAACGTCCCTATATTTCTCAGGCACCGTTTCAATTTGAACTTCGTTGTTCAGTGATGAAAGATCAGGTTCCATTCTGTTTTGAGAGCGGAAAACAATACAATAAACAGCACAAATGACAGGAATCTAAACAGCTCAAGTCTCAAACAGTTGGCTATTTCGAATATATATGCACGTCCGGTCAGGTATTTGATCACGGTTGGCTATTTCGAATATATATGCACGTCCGTTCAGGTATTTGATCACGGCGAAAGGTTGTGTTGTTTCGAATAGTCGACGTTAGTTTAGTTAGGTCGGTGTCATTGGTGTTGTTAATGTTTGCATGTCAACCGTTGGGTTATTGATGCCATCTGTATAGCGGTGACTTGGGCCTTTTGGGCATTGCTCTCACTTTTTTATTTTTTTAAGAAAAATGAATCAGAGGTCATTGAGCTACTGCACCAATTTTATTGGTTAGGTTGTCACTAACAAAAGGTTTTTTGTCTGGAATTATTTTGGTTTGCCCAACTTGGATATTGAGATCATTGGTTTGTTGTGTGGAATTATTTTGGTTGGCTCAACTTGGATGTTGAGATCATTTGGTGTTTTTCTTGTTAGGCCACAGTTAAATTCAAATGGGATAGAAATATGAAATAAACAAATTTTTCAAGAATTGGATAATTGCTAGTCAATTAAGGGAGGATAATATTAGTGATGGAGGTCTAATTTTCAATGAAGATGATTATCTACGATATTATGGATCTCAAGTGCAAAGGGTTTCAACTCCAAAGAAAAGGAGAGGGTGTTTTTGTTGAGATAGATATAGTAGAGAACACTTAACAATCATAATGATTTAGAAAACCAAATGTGCCAAAAACAAAGTATCCTTGATAGCCACCCAATGTCAAGCTAGATGTCAATTAGTTGCAGTAGATGCTCAAAGGTAAGGAGGGCTATTATTTTTTTGGAATCCAAAAGAGGCTTAAGTAGTGGGCATTTTGGTTCCACCACGATGCCTATACTCAAATTTCAACTAATCAAATCTATTGAGGTTCGTTTCATGATTAATGTTTATGGCATTTCTAATTTAATTTGTACCTCAAACTCCTCATTCATGATATCACATGGATAATCAGAAGGCATTTGAGCATCATCAAATCCCTAGAACATAAGAAAGGAAGAATTAGGAGCTTAGAAGTGGACATAGATTATTTTTTTGAAATGATGCAACAATTGAAACTTATGGACCTTGCAAACATTAGTGACATTCATAACTTGAATAATAGAAGAGGAGGGACTCGACAAATATCATCTCACCTTGATTTCTTTCTAACCATGCAGACTATGATGGAAAAGGACATATATCTGAGAAACACCTTCATCTTTTTTTGTAGAGGCTCAAATCATTGGCCTATCTTCTTAGACACAAACATTAAAGCTAGCTAAAAAATAAACTCTTCCAATTTGAGAGCTTGTAGCTCCCATATACCATGTTTAGTGCCAAAATCAAATATTGGTGGAATTAAAAAAGTGAGGTGGAATGGTAAGCCATGTACCAATTTAAATAGAAATCAAAATTTGTCAAAGCAGAGTTAAGAAAGTTGATGAAGGAAGAATTTAACAAAATTCGTGAACTCAACAAGAATTGGAGAAGAAAATTGTGCAACTCTACTAGTATGTCATCATCATAGAGGGAATGTCATTCATTTGTTAAGAGGAGAAAAAAACAATACATTCTTTTACTAGTCTATGCTTGAGCACTTACACCATAGCCAAATATATTCTCTATAGACATTCAATGGTCATAAGCTTACAAACCATAACAATATGGAAAAATATTCAATACTTTACTATGGTTTCCTGCACTTGGACCCTAGGCCAAACCAATAAGTGGCAGTATGGGGGATCACAAAACATATTCGCTCACTATTTTCGCTGAAAAAAAATGAGGTGCTCCTGAGTAGTTATCACCTTAACATAAGTTGAGGTGGCTTCCATGGAAATTCCCAAAAATAAGGTGTAAGTTTAATTTGGTTGGTAAATCATTGGGGAGGAAATGATGGAAGTAGTGTAGCAATCAAAATGTACAACATCAATCCTCTTAGCATTCAATTCTACCTTTGTAATTGTACTCCCCCATGCAACAAAGAGCCCAAGGCCCTAGCTTCTTTAGGTTAATTTCCATTTCGATTCTGATTCAAAAAATAATCTCAAAGGTTATATCTATTTTCTCTATCATATCTTCTCCTATATGATGTCCTTCGAGAAAATTGTTTACGTGGAGGAGAAATAGAAAATATATATCATTTAGTGGCTCACAATTTCATCTTTTCCTAAAGAAGGATTAACAAATCAAGTATGTTAATCAAGATGGATATCTCATAAGATTTTGACAGGCTCAATTGGTCCTTTATTATTCATGTCCTTTCAACCTTTGTATTCAATGAGTATTGGATCCATTGGAACAAAGAATTAATTTCAATAGTTTTTTCTCCATTATCCTAAATGGTTCCTCAATTACTACCTTCACTCTCTTAAGAGGAATAATAGAAGGGAATTCCCTCTCCCCTTTCCTTTTCATATTAGTAGTAGGAGGTCTACGTCATGCTTTCAAGGCAATGGTTATTATAGGAAAGGTTAAAGGAACCAAAATTTTCAGTGATAACCTCTTGATATCCCATAAAAAATTTGTGGATCATATAATGTTTCTATGACTTCTAATAGTCGAAGAAGCATGAGACATAAAATATGTATATAATAATTACATGGAATATTTTGGGATTCACATCAACGAGTCCAAATCCCATGTGTTTTTCTTCAACACCCCACCAACAATTCCATTCCATTCCGTGAGAATATTGGGCTACGAAGGAAGCCTCCCATCTTCCAAATACTTAGGAACTTCACGGGTTCATAACTCTTTTAAAACAGGGAATTGGTAAGAATTACTTGACAAAAACAATGTGAGGCTTTCTTGTTGGATATTCCACTTTTAACATCACATGTTATTTAATGCTTTTTAAATCAATATTAAAGGCTCTTCCCTTCTAACTATTTTCAAAACCCATGGATTTTAAGGGAATTCTATGTTTTGTTCATATTTAATGGCCCTTTCCTTTGGTGGGAGCTTTAATGAAGAAAACGGGTAATTGTGGCCTAGGAGGAACTCTACCTCCCTAAATGCAGTGGATTACTAGGACCGAGTGACACAAAAACATTCAATGTGGTGTTAGGGGAAATAACAAACGGGACTAGATCAAGGGAGGATTGGTGTTTGGGAATCAGATATGGAATAAAAAATATGGTCATGGATGGTCGGGGGACTCCCCCCATCATAACATATCCTCTCATAACCTACTCAAGTAGGATAATCTATATGGAACATAGCTAGGAAAGGAATGAAAATCATATAATCAAAATTATTCTAATACATTCAAGATGGAAATAAGGCCCTCTTCCAAGATGAATCATGGAAATAACTTAGAAATATTGACTTTAATTTAACACTACCAGAGATGGGAAATGGAATGGTAGCGAGGGAAAAAAAAAAGTGGCTCACTACTAGTCACATAATAATATGAATGATTAGTGGACACAATGTATCCTAAAGGAGGAATGAAAGTTGTGGCCAAACACAAAGGGAATGAGAGCCCTTGTGGAAATCTCTCTAGTAAATAATTATCCCAATCTCTAATTATCATGTTAAGTCACTATATTAATAGTGTAGTCCCTTATTATTTTAGTGTAGCCCCACTTATTGTTATTATTGTACCCCTGTAACCCCCATATTGTTATTATTGTGCCCTTACATTATTATTGTTAGGTCAGCTATGATTACATTGTGGCCCCACTAGGATTATATTGTGGCCCCATGGACTCCTATATATAGAAGGAGGTTTTGTTCATTTGTATGATCCAAGAATTGTTCATTTATGTAATGTATTGGAGGTTTCCCCCTTGAAGTGGCTTATTTCTAAGGCGTTGGTATCTCTTTTCTTCTATTTTTGGAGTTGGTTATACAACATTTGGTATCAGAGCTTTGGATTCTATGGTTTCACTGCTCCAAACAGGTCATCGTGGCATTTTCGCTATAAATTTTTTTCTACAAAGTTTCAAAAGCTGAAATTTTTAGGGTGCGAAGCCAAAATCCTGAGGAAGATTGTCTAAAAATTTCAGAGCTTGGTTCACAACATTTTCAGAGATATGATCTATGGAAGTTAGGTCTTTTTTCAAGCTCCTAAACAAGTCATCATGGCATTTGCGCTATAACGTTTTTTCTACGAAGGGTCAGAATCTGAAATTTGTATGGTGAGAAGCTGAAATCCTGAGGAAATTCGTCAAAAAATTTCAGATCTTGGTTCGCAATATTTTTGGAGATATGATCTGTGGAAGGTAGTACTTTTTCAAGCTCCTGAATTGCATCTCAAAGAGGTGATCGTGGGAAAAGTTCAATAACTCTCTCTCTGGGAATTGGATTGGAGTGCCGTAAAAATTGGTCGCAAGTACACTGACTGTAGTTTCTTTGCTATCAATTTTAGAGACAAAAGATGAAACAGTGATACGTGGCAAGTCGTACAAGTTCGCTCTACTGAACCAGTCCATAATTAGGTCATTGTGGGAGATTGGACATAACTTTGTCTTGGAGAATCCAAATCAGGTCAGACATGTGGCATTCAAAAGAGAATTTAGAGGGCTATGTCAGTGCTGAATTTCAAATATTTAAGGGTCGCAATCACAGAGATAATCCAATTCCAATATCGAGCTCCTCAAAAGCAAGTAAAGGGTGTGTATTGTTTTTCCCGAATTGCATAAATCTTGTTTGAAAAATCAGTTTGAAGTGATTCCAAGGGCCTATTGAGCATATATTTCAGTATTACGTTCTGAAATGCCTCCTAAGAAGAATTCAACACCCATTAAGCCCTCAACAATCTATATTATGATGCCTGAAGTGGAAGAATTGCAGTATGAGATATCAAAATTACGGTACCAAGTGCAACAAGTTTTGATCTTACGAAGAGCAATTGAAGATGAAATAGATGGTTTAAAAGAAGAAATGGAGGCTAATTTGGATGTTTTGAAGGGTCAAATAATAGCAAATATGGATGATAAATTAGTGGAAGATCACATCGAGCATCAACAACAAGTTCTCCAACTCTCAAAGGATAACCCAACTTTGGTGCATAATCCAATGAAACAACAGGAATATCAATATCACATCGAAAGAAGTTCTAAAGCAGTCACAGAAACAAGAACTCAAAAATTACAATCAATTTCAAATTATCTCAGCAAGTGGAAGAACTTTCCTGTAGAAGATTCCACATGGGACGATGAGAATTTTATACAGAAGCATCGAGAAATAATCAAGCGTTGAGGACAACACTTGCTTGAAGGAGAGGGGCATGCTAAGTCCCTATATTAATAGTGTAGTCCCTTATTATGTTAGTGTAGCCCCACTTATTGTTATTGTTATACCCCTGTAACCCCCATATTGTTATTATTGTGCCCTTACATTATTATTGTTAGGTCGGCTAGGATTACATTGTGGCCCCACTAGTATTATATTGTGGCCCCATGGACTCCTATATATAGAAGAAGGTTTTGTTCATTTGTATGATCCAAGAATTGTTCATTTATGTAATTTATTGGAGGCTTCCCCCTCGAAGTGGCTTATTTATAAGGCGTTGGTATCTCTTTTCTTCTATTTTGGATTTGTTTACAAAACATATCAAGCTAAACTAGGGTATGGGTACAAATTAAAAGGTACTTTTAAAATGAAGAAATGCTATCATTTGGAACCTAGGTATGCTGATCATCATGAGGATGACATGTGGGAGATAATATGGGGAAAAACCTATTCTAAAAGTTCTCCTTCTTTTTATGTCTCTTAATATAGGGAAAATGGACACTTATAAGGGATCAAATTATTAGGAGAGTATTATAGGGAACCTTATCCTACCATCTTTACTTAACTCCATTAGAGGAAATTGGTCATCTATTAAATACATGACCATCTATAGATTCCTTATGGACCCAAGTAGCCATGCTAATGTAGTAGAGAAAAATCGAGCATTCCACAGACACACTTATCCAACAATGGTTCAAAAGTGATAATTTTATCTTTTCTTGGAACCTTATTCAGAGACCCTTCCCTATCACTAAAATAATCCATTAGATCCCCCCCTCCATCCAAACCTTTTGTTTCCTTCCCCAAAATTTATCAATCTCATCTTTGATAGACCCTCTGAAGGTAGCCCTAGTACTGATGGATTGATTGGAGTACTTAGGAATTCATATGGGATAATCATCCGTTTACTTGTTGGTTCCATGAGATAGATTAGTAACAATGTGGTTGAAGTTGAAGAACTATAACTTGGTATTCATACAAATTGGATCGATAAATATTGAAAACAAATAGTGGAATGACATTATGAGTTAATCATTTCAATGTCGAAAATAAATCCATTGTAAATCAACTCCAAAATTTTCTCTCTCAATGGGAAACTTGAAAATGGACATTTTTGAGTGGCCAAAGTCCTCACATATTAGTTTCTATCTCCTCTCATGTCAAGATGTTGCAAAACAAGTTAGTAGCTACATTTTCCAAATAAGGATGCACTCATGTCTCAACACTTCTCAATATGCGACAATAATGTAAACTAACATGGATTCCCCATACGGGGTGACCTATGATGCAATAGGTGGGAGAGTGCATGGAAATCATCCCACTGATTTATGATGGGATGGAACATGGAATTACACCCTCCGTCATTAATATTGGACAATGGTATTTTTCTACATAACATAATGAGATTTTATTACACCCAACCATTACACCACTTCATTTTCAACTACCTTGTAGAGGATAACTATTGGAGTTGGATCTCTTGTGAAGTCATGATGTAGAAAAATCCATTACAATTGATTCTGTTGATGATGATTTTACTATATATTTTGAAGATACTTTTTGTAGCATAATTTGACTCAACTAAAATTCAAGAGAGGTTCTGAGAAATTCAAAGTTATTCATGAACAATTATTAATAATTCAAGAAGACCTGCAACATGCTCAAAAGGATAACCACAATCTGAACAAGGATTCATCATCACATGTGCACTGGAACAAAAATCGGGGAAGCAGCAGCATTGGAAGTGTAATCTAAGCCAAAGGAGCGACAAAGAAGAAAAGCATGCAGCAAGGGTCAATTCAGGCTTATTCGCGTGCAGCACAGCTCAAGAGTCAGGTTGATTGATGCATTCAAAACATTGCATGCAGGTCAGGGTTGAGTCGTGAAAATATACATGTAGAAAATTGTTCAAAGGCTTAATTACAATCACAGGTGGAGGGTCTTCCTGCATATCATATATTGCAATCGTAAAGCTCAAGAGGAATAGAACAAGGTTGAATCGCCAAAATACGATACGAGAACCAGATGTGATATAGCTCAGAGCTCAAATCTAAAGTATTTAAAGTCCAACCATGGGACCCTATTTCATCTCACACATCACAAGCTCAGAAGGGATAACGATATTAAGATAACAGGGTTCACCGAAGTGTGAAGTACGATAACGAAGCGAATGCGATGGAAGTTATCATCAAAGTCTAAAGGTTTTTAAGTCCGAGTACATGGGTTTTTCCTTTGTAAAAATTGCATCGAAGGGAAAAAGAGGATTATAACGTATAACGTTGGAATGTTGAAATGAGAAAGAGAAGCCGATGCGATCCAGCTTAGAACTATGATTTAATATATTCCAATTGCACATCGCACATCACAAGTTCAGGAGGAATGACACTCATGAATATGTTATGAATGTCGAAATATGAAATATGATAAGTTTTTATAATGTCGATTGCATTTTGTGATCGACCCTAGGTCCACTTGCCACACCATCCCTACCTTTATTACACATCGCACATCGCAATCTTAGGAGGAATGCGCTAAGGAATATGTTATAAATGTTGAAATGAAAAATGTGATAAAGGGATGGACGTGAAAAATTTGAAAGGAAAATTTCAATTTATTTAAAGTCCAGGATTATGTGCAGTTGTGTTATTTTATGAAGAAACGTGAACGTGGGTAGTGGACTCAGGTAAGTGACCCAACGTAGAGCAAAGGAGAGGAGAAGATGGAATGTTACAGGCATGAGTGTAAGAGGTAGAGTTGGGCAAAAGGAGACATGATAAAATTGTTTGAGACGTAGAGGCATAGGTAGCATTGGGCAAAGGAAGCACATGGTGGCACTGTTGGAAACGTAGCTGCTAGGTCAAGTCGGGCAAAGATGTGTTATTGTAGAACTGTTCGAATACCACATCAGAAGTAGAAAAGATACGACAACAAGTAGAAAAGACAAATATTAAAATCTAGAAGAAATGTAGGGCAAGGATGTCCGATCTGTCAGGGAGACACATCAACACTTCAAGGAGATGCATCAACAACAAATCAGATTCAACAAACAGAATAATATTCCAAGTTTTAAATTTTTTTCTTTGTTTGTTAAGATCGAAGCTATAGTAATGTCCTCAATTGCAATGTAATAATTATTTTTAACATTTTAGGTAGTCGAAGTAGTTTCAAGAAGTTTTAGCAGTTACGATTTGTTTTTGATATATTTAAGCAAGATGGAAAGAAAGAAGCAGAGTTCCGAGTTCCAGACCTCTTGGAGACTACATTTTTTACTTATTTTTCTGATGGGTGAATAAAACAAGCAACAAGTTTATTGTAATTGTTGATGGTGATTCATGTTTCTTATGTAATTTCATGTTGTTTCTTCCTTGACTGAAGTGAAGTAAAGAAGCAACTGGTCTCTGATTTAAGTTTGTAAGTAAGAGTTAAATAGCCTTAATAAGCTCTCCTTCACTCCAACTCCTCTCACTTCACAAATTCTCTCTGAAAATTAAAATTAATATATTCTGTGTTTACAACATATTATTTTAAGTTTCCTCTCTCTCCATGAATTCTCTCTGAAACTTAAAAGTAATAGATTCCGCGCTTACAACATATTATTTTGAGTTTCCTCTCTCTCCATGAATTCTCTCTGAAACTTAAAAGTAATAGATTCTGTGTTTACAACATATTAATTTGAGTTTCCTCTACAATTCTTATTTTCCATTCAGATATCAGTAGTCAATGGCATTGTGAAATATTTTAGTATTCCAGATCATTAAGGGTTTTATAAAACTAGTTTCTAGAGGGATAGAACAAAGACCTCATGATAAAATTAATTCTGTCACACACTTTTAAAATGTCTTAAGGACTGATTCCTTTCACAAACCAGGGATTGTCTCCTAAGATACAATATTTTCTAGCACCATTTTCAGGGACAAAGGCACGATGTTATTTTTCCCTGGGTGTTGTGATCTATTTCTTGATGGTGAACAAGATTTAGATATAAAATTTGGTTGTTTATTATTCACCCGATGACTCCATTGATGAATATTTTATTAGATAAGGAATTTTGTTGGCAAGAAAATGAGAAAGAATCATGGAGAAAACATGTATTAGAGTTTGAATATTTTAAGGGAAGTTTTATTTTTCACTATCAACTTAGTGGTCTATTTTCCCTTACATATCAACAATATTGTTTCCTTCTTTATAATCTCAGAATATTATAAGGCCCAAAAAGAACATTCTTTGTTGGAGAAAGAAATTTTTTCTTCTGCTTCTATTATTGATCTTGACACAACTTTACCTCCTAAATATGAGAGGAGAGATGATTGTTGCATTACAATTCCTATAGATAATTAGTCACATTATGGACATAAAGGTGATGATTCATAATTTTTGGGTGATAATATTCTTCCTCACAACCAATCAACTTATTTTTAGCTAAAAAAAAAGAAATATTTAAAACCATGAAGCTGCCCACAATTCTTCATCATTATCCTTCAAAAGGGTTCAATTTTTGCGAAGTTTCTCTGGAGAGGAGGAGGATATTTTAGTTGAACAACATATCTTTTAATTTGAGTAACTTCTAGAAAAATTTCAAATTATATATGAAGATGTGGCTTTAAGGATTTTTTTTCATTCATTAAAGCAAGGAGGTCAACAATGGTTCCAGTGTTTGGAAGCAAGTTCAATTAGTTCATGGCAAGGTTTTCAAGATATAATTCTTAGATATTGGGGCGATTGTAATTCATATGAAAAACACCTATTTGAATTATATTCTATCTAGGGGTAGAGCAATGAATCAATCACTAAGTTTAATAGGAGGTTTCAAAAAATCTATTTCAACATGCCAAAAGAAATTCGACCTCCTGAAGGGTTTACTATTTGAGGGCTCTTTCTATTGTCTTGGGTTTTTATCTCAAGGAGAGAAAGCCTTGCACACTGGAGCTGACGTTTCTTTATGCATATAAAATTGAAGATAATGTGTGGGCTTGTAGAAATTTTTCTTGTCATGTTGAAAGAACAAGTTTTGTTGAAGACAGGAGGGCCTGTCAAGAAAAAATTGGAATTGATCTACAAGAGAATGCAAATTCAAAGTTGAACACGGATTTTCAAAAGGTGTCAGAGGATTCTTGTATTACTGAAACACAAGAATTTATGCATTTTGAATATTATAGTAAAACATTCATTGCAACAACTAAACTACATGTTTAAAGCCTAGAATATCATTACAATTTTCATAATTTTATTGATTTTGTGAATAGAGGAGAAACTAGTGGATCTTCTCAAGTGTGTTTGCATGAGGGGGAATATTTTTTTCAAGAATTGGCATTATGTGAAGAACATCAGCATTATAAGGAACAAACCTTATATTTCTCTTTTCATCCTGAATTCCTACCTACATCAAGTTCCTCGCACACAATTCCAAATTGAGGAGTGAAACAGTGAAATAGGCTGCCCTGTTAAAAGGAATATACATCAGCAAAATGTTCAAGAAAAGGAGGCAGCTGGAAATTTGTTTCATCATTTCTATGATCCAATGGCTGACTATATGACAAATTTATTTGGCCTCTATGCAAGGGTATGCGCAAAGCTATGTATCTATAAAATTTTCATTTTACATCCCTATTTTGATTTTTAAATTTCCACAGTATGGAGGCATTAAGTCTAACACACAAATTTTGGGTTGGTGCCATTGGAAGTATGAATTCACCTGATTGGTTTTAGCCATGTATCTATATAGGATCTGTATATAAATAAGCTCACTCATTGATCATTTTCAGTTGCAGTATTTCTAGTTCGGTATTTTAAGTTTAAGAATAAAGGAAGAAGTCCAAAGTGTAGCAGGTTTCAAGAGGATTTCATACTAGATCAACTCCCATTTAGTATTGACTCCATGCCCAATAAATGCTACTGATCTACAAGTTCTCAACACTTTTCTCCCAAATTGTTCTCCCCAATTGGAGCCAGATGTTGTAGCATAATTTGACTCACCTAAAAGTCAAGATAGGCTCTAAGAAATTCAATGTTGTTAAGGAACAATTGTTAAAATTTCAAGAAGACCTACAACATGCTCAAGAGGATAACCATGAGCTCAACGAGGATTCATCATCACATGTGGATTGGAACCAAAATCAGGGAAGAAGTAGCGCTGGAAGTGTAATCTAAGCCATATGAGCAGTGAAGAAGAAAAGTGTGCAACAAGGGTCAAGTTGGGCCTATTCGCGTGCAGAACAGTTCAAGATTCGGGCCGATTGATGCATTTAGAACAATGGACACATGTCAGGGTCGAGTTGTGCAAAAAAAGTGTAGAAAATTGTTCAAATTCTTAATTACAATCGCATGTGGAGGGCATGCCCGTACATCACAGATCGCAATCACAAAGCTCAGGAGGAATAGAACAAGGTTGAATTGCTGAAATGTGAAATGCAATACGAGGACCGAATGCGATATAGTTCGGAGCTCAAATCGAAAGTATTTAAAGTTCGGCCATGGGACCCTCTCACATATCGCACATTTCAAGCTCAGAAGGGATATCGACCATAATACAATGGGATTTTCCAGTGTGTGAAGTGCGATAAATAAGCGGACGCGATGAAATTTATCGCAAAGGTTTAAAGGCTTCTAAGTCCAGGTACATGGATTTTTCCTTTGTAAAAATTGCATTGGAGGGAAAAAGCGGATTATAACGTAGAATGTTGGAATGATGAAATGAGACAGAGAATCGAATGCGATGCAACTCAGAATTATGATTTAAGATATTCCAATCGCACATCGCACATCGTAACCTCAGGAGGAATGGCGATCATGAATATGTTATGAATGCCGAAATGTGAAATGTGAGGTTTTATATCCCCGATTGAGATTTTTGATTGGCCCCATCTCCACTTGACACATCATCCCTACCTTTATCACACATCATACATCACAAGCTCATGAGGAATTGCACTAAGAAATATGTAATAAATTCCAAATTCCAAATGTGATAAAGGGACGGATGTGAGTTTTCAAAGGAAAATTTGAATTTATTTAAAGTACAGGATTATGTGCAGTTGCATTGTTTTATGAAGAAACATGAATGCGTGCATTGGACTTGGGTAAGTGACCCAACACAGAGAAAATGAAAATAGAAGATGTAACATTGTAGGCATGAGTAGAAGAGGCAGAGTCAGGTAGAAGGAGACATGATAACATTGTTTGAAACGTAGAGGCATAGGCAGAGTCGAGCAAAGGGAGCGCATGGTGGACTGTTGGAAACATAACTGCTAGGTCAAGTCAGGAAAAGATGTGTTATTTCAGAACTGTTTGAAAACTGCATCATAACAGAAAGAAATGACAACAAGCAGAAAAGACAAATATTGGACTCTGGAAGAAATACAGGGCAAGGATGTCTGATTTATCAGGGAGACACATCAACACTTCACAGAGATGCATCAACAACAAAATAGATTCAACAAACATAATAATATTCCAAGTTTTAATTTGTTTTCTTCGTTTGTTAAGATCGAAGCTATAGTGATGTCCTCAACTTCAATGTAATAAGTAGTTTTAACAGTTTAGGTAGTTGAAGTAGTTTCAAGAAGTTTTAACAATTACGAACTCTTTTTGATGTATCTAAGCAAGATAGAAATAAATAAGAAGAGTTCTGAGTTTTGGACCTCTTGGAGAATACATTTTGTACTTCTTCTTTTTTATGGATGAATAAAAGAAGCAACAAATTTCCTACAATTGTTGATGGTGATTCGTGTTTCTCTTTTCATTTCACATTGTTTCTTCCTTGAATGAAGTGAAGTAAAGAAGCAGTTGGTCTCTGATTTATGTTTGTAAGTAAGAGTCAAATAGCCTTAATAAGCGCTCTTTTACTCCAACTCCTCTCCCTTCACAAATTCTCTCTAGAACTTAAAATTAATAGATTAAGTGTTTACAACATATTCTTTTGAGTTTCCTCTCTCTCCATGAATTATCTCTCAAACTTAAAAGTAATATATTATGTGTTTACAACATATTATTTTGAATTTCCTCTCTCTCCATGAATTCTCTCTGAAACTTAAAATTAATAGATTATGTGTTTACAACATATTACTTAGAGTTTCCTCTATAGTTCTTCTTTTCCATTATGATATCAACAGTCAATGGCATTGTGAAATATTTTATTATTCCAGATCATTCAGGGTTTTAGAAATATTGTTTCTATAGGGATAGAACAAGACCTCATGATAAAATTATTTGTGTGGCATAGTTTTAAAATGTCTTAAGCATTGATTCCTTTCACAACCGAGGGATTTTCTCTTAAGATACAAAAATACCGATAGGTCTGAACCTGAGGAGTCCCTATCAACTCACTTACTCTAACAATTAGTTAAGTTGTTTCCCCCATGCACTTCACTTTCTCCAGTGATAATTTATGGGATGAATAATGTTTCCATTTTTTTTGTATGAGGAAATATTTGAGGCATGGCCTTATTTCCTTGAAAGAAACAAAGAGATAATTGTGCCTCCTCTCTTCTAGTTTTTTGTAGCATTGAGAAGTATTTTTAAGAAGGTCTAATTCAACCTATGTGCAAGTCATTGGAATATGCTACTCCTATGTACTACCAAGATGGTTGTTGTCAATTAGGGGTAATTTACTATGAAAGGCATGATGCTTCTACAGGTTGGTATCAATATGAGTCATCGACAGAATAATACAGTGACCATCCTCCATCTAAAATGAACCACTAATGTGGTGCATTGAGACTTTCTCATAGAACCATATAAAACAGGTTTCATAATCACTAAACACATTGATACAAGTAATAAATTGAAAAAAAAAACCTACTAGCATGTCAAAATACCTGTAGATGTGTAGTTATAGAGTTATGTGCATGGAATAATTAGAGTATTTTGACATGTGTTGTGAAATTCCACTTGCATAGGAGCTTATTTCACAAATTAGGTGTGAGTATATTGTAATTGTTTCAATGCAACTACTAGAGACCACTTAGTGAAAGTGGGAAATTATACAATCATGTAATTTTACTTAAACCAATACAAGTTAATGTAAAATTTCCTATATTCTCATAGTCTTCAAATTATAAATGAAATATTCTAAAGATTTTAGAATATTGGCAATTTAGAATTTTCTAAGCTTGGTTGTATGCCTCATTATTGAGATAAGTTTCCTGTTAAGACTATCAACATTAATTATTAATATTTGGGAAATTAATGGCTAATATTTGAGAAATTATTTGTTAGGATTGCATACATCAGTGGTTTATCTCAAAATATAAATAGAAAAAGATGAAATTAATTAATAGACACAATTTTTTCCAACAAGAAAACTCAAGATATCAATACAGATTAGTTGAGTAGGTTTATATAATACAAGATGAGTTGAGGTCAAGAAGCAGGACAAAACATGCATATCCTTAGATTTCTAGCAAGTAGATTCATATCAACAAGTGAAAAAAAAAAAAAAAAAAAATATATATATATATATATATATATATATATATATATATATATATATATATATATATATATATATTCTTTTTTCTTTTTTCTTTTCTGTGTATAACATAAAACTAGTATTCTAAAGAATTATGGATGTTTCCTTGAAAGATTGGAAGATTTAAATAAAAAATTTATTTTGAGGGTCTAATTATTGGTGTATTTTTTTTATCCTTCCATTTTGATTTTTACCTATATATGTGATTAGTTCATGTTCAGATACATTTATTTCTATCCTTAAATAAGTTCATATATGATTTATCTAAGTAAGAGAAACATATGAAAATATTCATCCAGGGCTTTAAAATTTACATGATATGAATGGATGATCTCTTATTAAGGTCATTTGAAAAAAAGTGAGTAACAACCTTTATAGAAACTCCAATGAAATTTTTTTTTCCAAATTTGATAAATATTTCTCAATAATATCTTCCCTTTCTGTCTACATTATTCCAAGGCATACTTGGTATGTGGACAATGAAACATATTTTTATATGACATCAGCTTGATATTTGTTTCCCAATCCAATAGAGTAGGACTTAAGACTATAAGTTGAGCTTGTGATGATGTTAAGTATTATCTAGCATAAGTTGGTACTATTCCCTGATAGCTTTAGTGAAGTAACCTTGTAGACTTTAGTGATTTGTTATTCATTCTAATTCTAAAGAAACATATGCTTCTAGTTTAAATTATGGAAGATAATTTATTTACAATATAATTTAAGAAAATACATGTCCTTACAATGTAAAAATAACTTATCCAAAAATAATTAAAGTGATTGGGTCTAGGGAAGGAAATATGTGCAGGTTCCATGGTGAACTTGTTATAGCTCTATTTGACAACAATTATAGGCTTTGTGAATTATTAAAAAATAAGATGGGTAACTTGCATTATAGTGTTTCTTATTCTAAAGGAGATAGACACAATTATTTCAAAATTTTACATTAAGAGTTTGGAACTATACAAAGTATGCATGCTTTGAAATCATGCCAAGGTTTCCTTCCAAAGTAGTGAGCACAAGTATAAGGAGACTCTATATGTAATTCATTCATATATATGTGGGTCAATTTTAGTAGCATTAACCACAAGAAGCATGTATATGGATAATTTATTTCACAATACATGGATATAATCCTTAAAGATAAAAGATGAATTTATTATTAGGTTTGAGGAGTTCAAATACCTTGTTTGAAATAAGGAAGGGAACAATACCAAGGCTTTGAGATTATATAGATTGGGTAGGTATACCTCCAATGAGAATAAATATTTTTACGAGTTAAGAATCAAGGATTTAACTATTTGATACAACTTGCATTAGAATGGGGTTGCAAAGTAAATAGGTTAATCCATCATATGGGTTGATAAGGCCATGATTCATGCCTAATACTTGTCAACATTTATTTGGGAAGAAGCATGAAACACAATAGTGTATATCTAGAATTTGAATTCTCATAGGATCCTCAAGGATAAGACACCAAAGGAGGTAGTAACTGGTGTGAATATAGAGGTGAGTCATCTTGGAATATTTGGTTTTCCAATATACATCCATGTACCTATATAAATAAGGATTGAGTTGGATTTCTCCAGTAGGAATGGCTTGTTTATGGGATATATTCATACTTCAAAATCTTACAAGGTTTATATTGTATAAAGGAAAACTATAGTAAGAAATTATGTAAAATTTAGGAAGAATTTGCATCTATGAAATCACATGAGCCTATTATAGTGACAAAATATGGGGATCTAGAAGCTCCAAAGGTTGATCTAGGGTCACCAAATAAACTAACACTTTCTAGTTCTAAATGACAGTCTTCAAGTGAGGAGAAGGAGATATTATACCTTTCTGAATTTTTTCAGGGGGCCTCGATGTTTTCAAAAATATTTGGAGATGCTTAAGATTATTTTGGGGTTTTTATGAGCACATTCGGGAGAGAAATTCTATAAAGAAGATTCCTACTTGTATGAAATTAATGAGAAACATCATTTATTTTTGTCTTGCTAGTTTTCAGGAGGTAGCACACTAGAAGGTATGCCATGGTGGATAAGTACACCTCAAATATGAATAATAATGTTTTATACATACTAGAAATATTGTAGGTGACCTCAATAATTTACAAAAACATTTGGATATGCTTAGGAGTATGTTGGGGCTCCTATGATCACATTTAAGGAGATTATCCCTCTAAATAATACCCCTACTTGTATGAAATTAATGAGAAACATCATTGTTTTTTATCCTCCTAAGTTTCAATAAGTTTAATGCTAGAAGGTATGGAAAGATTCCGTGGTGGAAAAGTACAACTCAAATGAAGAAATATGTTTTGGATACACTACGAAGACCTTAGGTGGATTGAATAGTGAATTATAAGCATGCATACAAAATAAATTATATTGCAAATGGAAGTGACAGTAAGTTGAATGGATTTTTTGTGGTGAGAGGGTTATTCTATAAAGTGGTAGTGGATTATGATAAAATATTTTCTCCAAATATTTTGTGCACTTTCATTTAGGTGGTACGTTAATATCTTCAATGATGGGATATAGTATATATAAAATGGATGTGAAGATAGATTTCCTTAAATGGATCATTGAGGAACAAGTGTACTTTGATAAACCTCATGGATTTTAGGTAAATGGGAGGGAATTCCATGTTTGAAATATTAATAAAGCCTTTTATGGACACGTGCAACAAAAAAGAGCATGGTATTCTAGGATCGATGGATATTTCTTGAGTATGGGATTCATCAAATGTGAAGTAGATGCTAACTTATAATATATATTTGTTGAGAATAATTTTCCTATGTTGTTTCTATATGTATATCACTTGTTTCTTATAGTAACATAGAATCTCATTATAGAGTGAAACGAATATACCTTAGTTAAGTTCAAGATCAATGGAATTGATGTGATGCATTGCTTATTTGGTTTGGAGGTTTGGTATATAACATAGGGGATTTTCCTTAGATAGGGTAAGTATGTTGTTGAAATATTGAATTTATTTTGGAGGTAGGACTACAAATATATGGCTAGACCCATGATCACCATATTTATTAAGGTGAATATTTCACATTCAAATTGGCGAATCAAGCATTATACAAGTGGTTGGTAAGTTACTTAATTTATTTGGGCTATGTGTGCGTGTTTTGCAATATACCCCTTGAGTCACTCCATGGTGGGGGATTAGGTAGGAGAAAAATTATTCTTAGATATTTAAGGAAATGATAGAGTATGGTGTAAGATATATTGAGGATGTCGATGTGAAGTTTCAGGGGTAAAAAAAATAATATTGGGTAGGAAAAGAAATAAATAGGAAGAAAACCTCAACATGCCTCTTTAATTTGGGATCAATGGTGATATATTGGTTTAGTAGGAAGTATACTTCCATGAAATTTAACTCAGTGGAGGAAGAGTATATGGAAGCTAATAAAATAAGTTCTAAGGCCATATTGGCTTTATGTGTTTGTTACAATTTTATTTGGTTAGGAGTTGGATCCAATAAAAATTTACCATGATAATGAATTTTGTATAAAAAACTTTAAGATTACAATGTTTCATGACAAGTCCAAGAACATAGAGACCAAATTTCACTTCATTCGAGACATTATTCATAAAGGAGTAATGAAATTCTATAATATTCACACCAATCAATAGGTAGCTAAATTATACGTAATCCCTTAACAATAGGGAAGTTTGAAGCATTCACATAAAGATTTTGATTATAAATATTTCCTTCCCGTCTCAGACAGAGTGTTGAGAAATATAGCTCATGTAGGAGCTATTCACACAGGTTAGCGATGAATGTGCATGAATCTGTTCAAGACCACTTCTAGTGACCATTTATTAAAAGTAGAAAATAATACCATATTGTAATCTCCCTTAAATATATACAAGTGAAATCTAAATTTTATATATATCATAGTGTTATAAATCTAAATGAAGTATTTTAATTATCTTATAATATGAGTGAATTACAGATATCATAACAATTTTCATACACCATATATTGAGATAATGTGGTTGTTGGGATAAAGGATATTAGTTAAAAATATTTAGGATATGAGTTAGCAAGATTTGGGAAATTTGTAGTGTAATTCCAAAATAGCATGGAATGAAACCAAATAAACTAGGAATAAATATATAAGGATAGGGAATATCTCTTTGCTTATGGAAATGGAAAGCTATGTTCACTACCTCTTCAAATAAAAAACCTCCAAGAAATTTTTTCTAACTTTAACAAAAATTTCTTAAAAAACATTATATAACCTTCTACTCAATATATATCTATCCATGAATAATAGTAACTACATATGGGCCTACTTTTAATGATAACCCACTAATTAATTTTGATTGTATTAACAAATAACAACATTTTTACAATGAGTGACTATTAAATAACTATTTAATGGTCCATATACATTAATAATATATCTAATTAAAGGGGTTAGGGTAGGACCCTAACATGCTCTCTCCCCTCTCAATAAAATTCGTCCTCAAGGTTCAAGATGAATAAATTTATAAAGTCATTGTTAGTTCTCATGTGGCATATTTTGGTTGCATATATTTCCACTCGATCGATACTTCCTTAATAATGTGTTGACATAGCTAGTTCTATTTGGTATCCAACCCTACTTCTAGTTGGAGCTGAACATAGTCTCCTTCACAAATTTTTGGTAGTTGGTATGATCTTTAAAATTTGATTCCATTTTTTTTTTAAAATAAGACACATGAAATATTGGATAAATATTAGAGAGGGATAGAAGAGCCAATTTTTAAGAAACATGACCAATGTGTTGTATGATATAACAAGGCCCATAAAAGTTAGGAGCTATATTTTAGGGAAATTTATCCTTACGGTGGTAGGGAAAGGAACACATGATCTCGTTCAGAAATCATCCTTTAAATCTATGTTGATCATTTTATTGTTTCATTTGACTTTTTTCCATATCCATGTTGTCATTGAAGATACATATAATAAATTCTCTATTATGAATTATTCTATATATTTCATGTGTAGGTTTCAACCTTGCAAGGATAATTCCTACAAACATATTCTTACTATGAAAAAAAAATATTCAATAGAACTCGAGCACCATTTGTATAGATACTTTACCATGGAAACCTAAAGCTGGGAAAACAAGATTTTTTTTTCTATATATCTCAATGATTACACATCTACTATATAATTCCCTCTTAAAGGAGGGTTTTCCTCTAGGGAAATAAAAAACCTAACATAACTTCTACCATTATATTTGTGACCTAATGATAAACAATCTAAAATTGATATGAAATTGTAACCCTTTACAAGGAAACATTTCTGATGCTTTTTCTTCAGGGGTGCTACCTCAAATGCCCAAATGCCCCTATTGGGGGAGGACTCTCTAAATTTTTTGTCACCCCTACTAGATCCTCCATGATGATAATGATATTGGGGTGCAAGTGCCCCTGTTAGTAACTAGATTCCAACCATGACTAATCATGTAAATAACATAACACATGCCCAATGCTATCCCACTTGTTGGTTTCTTTACATATTGGGAGTCGTTAGAGTACATGACCAACAGTCTAGGGAAGTAATGTCGACTGTTTCTTTACACCAAGATAAATTTTTAGTGCTGAAATATTTTGTTAATAAATCTACAAAATTCTTAAACATATCCACATTTAACATTGACACCTTATTATCATCCACCATATCTCTCACAAATTGATACTAAACAACAATATGCTTTGTCTTCAAATGACGAGCAAGGTTATTTACTAACAAAATTCCTCGTTGACTATCACAATATTTCCATATATCTTGTTGCACCAACCCAATCCTTGAACACAATCTCTAAAACCAAATTAATTCCTTCCTTACACGAGTAGCTACCATGCATTCAACTTTTATAATTGGAAATAACACTATATATTGTCTCTTACTCATTAAATTGATTTCATCTCCAAGTACTTTAAAAACATACCCACTTGTACATATTCTATGATCTACATCTCCATCAAAATATACATCAATAGATCCATGTATTTATAATTTTTTATACAGTCCTACAATTCATTTATAGCACAATCCATAATCAATAGTTCCACAGATACCTGAAAATGTGCTTTATTGTTGTCAAAGGCTCCTTCGCTGGTTTTCACATATACTAGCTCAATATACCACTACATGTGCAATGTCTGATCTGCTATAGACCATTTCTAATACACCAAACTTGCAATGTCATTGGAATATGGAACACAAGACATATCCCCTTATTCTTCCTATCTCTTGGGACATTAATAAATAGACAAATTTACACCTACAAGAATGGGGCTCTTTAATGGTATAATTTCCTACACATTAAATCTATACAATATTCTCTCAAAATACTTCCTCCAGTTTAACTATAGTTTTCTTTTTTCCCGATATCTATTAATTCCCATTTGCAAAATTAAATTTGTAGCACTAAGATCCTTCATGTCAAATTTTGATGACAGTTGAGTTTTCACATTTTGGAGCAAACAAAAATATGGTCAACAACTAATTTCAAATATGTGTAGTAATATGCTTTTCTCCTTGTGAAGCCAATTACAAGTATATGAGTACCAAATTTTTGATACAAAAACCTTGGTGATTGATTTAACCCATAGTAGGACTTGTTCAACCTCAATACCAACTATTTGATTCCTTTCTCAACAAACCTGTATGATTTATTCATGTATATTTCTTCTTCTAGATCCCCATATATAAATGTTTCCCTTGCATCAATGTATTCTACTTAAGAATCAAGAGTAGCAACAACAAATAAAATAAATCTAGCAAAAGTTAACTTGGAAACAAAGAGAAAATATATCACCAAATTTAATTCCCTCTACTTGGAAATAACCCCTTGTTTCTAATCAAGGGTTTTATTTACCCACTATACCTATTTCATTCAATTTTTCTAAACACCTATTTTCTTCCAATGGGATTTCTTCTAGCTAACAACTCCACTAGATCCCATGCCTCATTCTTGACTATGGTTGCCATTTATTCAATTGTGACCTTTCTCTAGAGGCTTTTCTCCTCAAAATACATTGCTTCACTAAAAATTATAGGATCATCATTGCTGATAAAAAAAGAAAAAAATGAATGAAAATTGGGTGGAGTATATCTTTCAATAAATTCCTTCTTCACCTAACCAAACTCCTTAGTATCAGAGTATGTTGTTGTTACTCTTCTTATTGATTTTCTTTTGTAGCCTTTAATTCATCATTCTTCGTTTCAAACTCTACTAATTTAGGTTATTTATCACTTGGTAGGAGTTGTTCCTCGATCACATCTATGACTTATCTAAATACTACATATTGAATATCAATAATCGTTACCTATGGTGTTCCAAATATTATGTTATAAATACTTACCCCACGGGTGGGGGGTGAATCAATATTTCATTTCAATTCATCTTCAATTATTCAGAAATTTATACATGAATTTTCTTTAAGAAATACACGTGTGTATGCGCTTTTAATGAACATATACAACATATATGCAATATATTTGATTTTTTACAATTTTATATAGTTATTAAAATTATTATTTCATTAGCCATATATTATTGAGTAACCATGCACAATATTCAAAATAAGAGAAAATAAACCCTAACACATGATCAACACATGGGATCATTTAGGTTTTAAGTGGAAACTCAATTGGGAGAAAGATGCCATTGTTGTTATTTTGTATTCTTATTATTATTAAGAAAGTATTATTACATATTGCACTAGTGAAGACTCTTACTGATGAGTAAACTCCTACCAACTAGAGGCTACTACCTTCTCTAGTTTCTCTAGCTCTGACTAGAGGGAAGCTTATACTCCTTGATTTTAGAAATCACCGAAAGGAAGTTGACGCTCCATGAGATTTACCAACCACTACCATAAGAATATACTACTCCCTCATTGAAGGCTCTGACCCTCAACACCTCTATGGAACATGTTTCAAAATATTTCACACTTAATCCACCTAACTCAATCACAAACCTATAGGCCACATTTCATCAAATTTTCAAAATGGGCATGTTACCCACCACCATGGGGGCTTCACTACAGGAGCAATACCATAGCAGGTGAGTTCACTTTGTGGGATATATAATGACGAAAAAATGACATAATATATTGGGGGATATATAGGTGGTAACGGGTTTTTATATTGACATGTATACAAATTTGAGCTCAAAGTTAATGAAAAATATAAAGGGGTATACATTTTTTTAATGAAAATAGATACCTACAATATATAGTGAAAGTAGGGTTTTTTTTTAGTTGGTAGGGTGTATTGAGTTTATATTGGTAGAGGGTTAAATAATGTGTTTTTTAGAGTTATTTTCTAATATATACTCAAATTAAGGGTATTGTTTAATATGCTATGATCACACGTGATATGTTATAGGTTCATTGAGTGAAGCCCCTATGCCCACCACTTTGTGGGTGATATCCCTAGGATAAAATTTTCACCAAGATGGTCCTCAGCTGGAAACTAGCAACCCCTTGCAGCCACCAACTATATCGTTGTGCCATTTCTCCACCACCTAATCCAATCATGTGGTCCTCACCTATCTGTCATGATAGTATGTTTGAAGGTGGGTCTCTCAAACCTAAAGGTATGACTTTTCATTTGGTAATTGTGTATTGAGCTTGCTTTTCATATCACTTCTAGGCATGTATTAATGGGGGGATTCAACAGAAAGAGTTGGCTAGGTTTTTTATTATGTCCCCTAGACCTATTTTGGATGTTACCCTTGGATATTAGACCTATGGGATCTCCTTTACTAACCATTTGGTTTTATGGTGGTACTCTATGGGAATCCTCGATTTTGGTTTTATGGTACTACTTCCCCATCCACATATATCACTCCCATTTGTAATATTCGTAAATTATCTTGCATCTAATTGGAATATTAAAGTCTTGTTTTGTCACTTAGATAGGTGAATAGTGGGTAGGGAGACCCATAAATCTCTTTATGAATAATAAAACCACTTCTCATGTGAAAGTGGATCATCTCTGTAGCTTAATAAAGCACCCTAAGGTGTGAATAGGGGTTGGAGAACCTTGACTGGGTCAACTTTGACCAAATCAACAACGTTGTCATGGAGGAGTGGACATTAATGGAGGGACAACACAGTTTTAGATGGAGACAGATTGAATGGAAGTAGTGTCATTAATGGATGGGCTTAGTGTTTGAAAGCTCATATCTTATAAAGGAAGAGGATGGTAGCCATATTATTCATCTTGATATATTTGATATTTTGATATATGGTTTGTTCAGACATATAAGCTTTCTTCAGCTATTTAGCTAAGATTGCATGTGTTTTTTAGCAATGGGGTGTTCCAAATCGGGAATCCCACCTCTTCCATTGAGAATATATTGGAGGAGCTTGCACTATACTTCCACATTAATGCATTTTTCCAAGCTTCAGTCTCATGTACAACACAGTTCTTTTTAGAGTTGGGTTGTTTTGCAGTGGTGTAGCAGTGGAGGAGAGAAATATCCAATTTTCTAGCTAGTTTTCCATTAGAGGGATCATCCTTTCATATGGAGGATTGTGAGGAAGGCTTCAGGGCTTTAATACATATTTTTGCACCAGGAAAAGTAGCATTCATTTTCTACAACACATTTTCCTGCAAGGACTGCGTTATTTTGGAGAGCAGCTACAACAGTGGGTTTCTCACCCTATTTGGAGTGTTTGGGTTTCCTGTGTGGGGATTTTCCCTTCGTTTAGGAGATCTGTTGGAGGAGGATTATCAATATTGTATATCATATCAACCATCTCCCATCAGTGATTTATTTGCAGAGATTATTCAGCCCTAGGGCCAAATCTGTTATATTTTGTATAGTGTGTATTTCCAGAAACCTTTTATGTTTTGGAGCATGGATCTCTAGCCTTAAATTTTTTGGAGAATTATATCAACAATAATATATTTTTGTATCTTTCAGTTGTTGTTCTCTCTTAGAAAACATTGTTTTCTGCATTCTTGTATTTCATGTATTAACAACATTTTTGATAGAGTTGTATGCTTTCATGGGAGGCTTGTTTGCCCAACTTGAGTGATATTCTCCTTAATATATTATACCTGTTTTGATGTTATATTCATAATGGAATGGATATACTATTATCTCATGCTTTGATCTATTATATTTCCACATATTTCTAGTTTTATGCACTCTATTCCTACTTTTCCCATCTGGGAATATTACACCATTCCATTTATTATAACCCCATCCATCATCTTTCCCGCTTGGGTCCACATTTCGCCACTGGGTCCACATAGGGTTAGCCTCCCCTTCCCCTTTCCCACACCTTGGGTCATGCTTGGAACAATTTCTTGGAGGTTGAAGCAATTGATAAGAAAAATTAAAAGCATAATTGGCCACATTCAAAAGGAAAATGTACCACAAGATGCAAAGGATAGGAAAGAGAAACATATTTAATATATGTGAAAAATCCAATGCATGAGCTTTACCCCACAGCCATGGCCATCACCCTCATTCCGTAGGCCCTAGATAATCCTCCTTGATCAGTCAGGAGCCCATGATTTTCCTAATCCGTGGTGGGAAATGATCCACCCTACTTTAAAAGGGGTATCAACTACTATATCTTACACATCATGCTCTTACCCTTTGAGCCCCTAGCAGCTAATCAAAGAAAACATCATAAAACAAAAAAGGAATATGAAGGAGGATGGAAAAATCAATGTCGGGGTACCTCATGCACCACGATTTCTCCTTCCTATAAATTATATACCCAAGTGTGGGATTCCCTTTTACTAGCTACCCTTGTACCTTGATATGTGGCCCAGGATTGCCTCTTTCATTCCTTATTCCATTGATTTCTTTATCACATGCCACCACCATTTGAATGATGTAGCTTGGACATACTATCCCCTCTAAAGATAGAAACCACCTAATAAGGTACTTGATTAACCCCCATTGGAGCTTGTATACATTATCACATGCTAAAGCCCACTATGGAAGGGTGGGACATTATGAAGTACCCACCTATTGTCTATGGTTTGTAAGATCTTTAACCAATTTACATTAAATTTCTTGTTGTGATGGATGGCTAGGATCTTATGCAGGTGTTATCACCAAAAATGATCACCTAGACATTTCTAACTAGGTGAAATGAAATACATTATGTAGGATTAATTTTACCATAGTGAACTCACTTTCACCATGGGAAATAATTTAGTAAACCATTTTTATCAAATTATTTCTAATTAAAATTTAAAAACCTCATGAGAATAATTTAATAAAGAATTATTTATTTAATTTTCTGTAGGAATAATTCTTAAATCATTATTTGATAATTATTCCTTGTCACATTTGACTAAATCTCCTAGGAATAATTAAATAAATCACTATTTATTTATTATTTCTGATTTCTATTATTGGAATAATTGTCAAATAATTATTTAATAATTATTTCATTTTCACACCATTCTTAATCTTCGAGAAATAATTAATAAATCATTTTATTTGTTAATTATTTCTAAATAAATATATTTGACCCTTTTCAATATATTTTCCCTCTCCAAAAAACAAAATAAAGTATTCCTAACAGTTAGATGTTGATTTGATCAATAATATTTTATTATTTCTCAATTTCAAGATCAAACCATTACTTTTTTTTAAAATAAATAAGAGGTTTTTTCATTCATTATTCACCATTATCATTATCATCTCCACCATTAATGTCTTCTTGCATTTGAGCTCCCACTAGAGTTCTACACATTTTTTTTGTGTTTTTTCGCAGATTGAGAGAGAGAGAATCAATCACTGAAGCATCAAGGACATCAAAGGACCTGTCCCATAGAGGGGGATTCACAGACCCTTTTTTGTATCCCCTTCAACAAGTGTTATCAATAAATATTTAATCATTTAAATGTATTTCCATAATTGGGTTATTACATTTGATTTCTTTTGTTGTTTATTATTTTAGATTGCATACATATTTTTACTGCATGTTTTTCTCATATTATTATTCCATATTGAAAGTATAAGTAGCCACAAATTTGTATTAGGGTCACTTATCACCTGTGACATAAGTGAATTTTTTTTGAACACCTTCCGAGAAATTTAATACTAACAAATGGCGACTCCACTGGGTCTTTAGCTACATTTGTCGTCAACAAATGGTGACTCCGCTGGTGTAACAATTCAGTTTCCTAGGTGACTATAGTTTCAATGAATTTTCAATGTTTTCTATAGCTATTTATAGCCTCTTAATTTATATTTATAAATTTTCTTTCTTTTTTATGTCAAATTTTCGGATTCTGGTGGTTTTTTGGTTCTTTCCGCAAGTCAAAGGTCCCAGTCGAGCATGAGACGATAAAATCTGTGTGATATTTGCCAACCGAGAGTCCCGGGAGAAAAATGCACTTTTGAATCCTAGATCTACGCTCCACAACACACTTTTTGGCATGAAAGTTGCACTTTCCAGTGTTTCAGGTGAGTACCCGCGCTTTGGATTTTTTCCAAGAAATTTTCAATTTTTTTTGAAATTTGTCGAGAGTGTTGTCTGTTGGCTCAAAATGGTTTCATATATTTTTTTGAGTCTCCCTTAGGCCTAGATTCTATTATATTTTCTCTTTTAGGTAGGAAAATCCCCCATACGGTTTGGATTACAACTCCAACTTTTTAGGAAGAGATTGATTAGGTGAGGAGTCTAAGGTTGAAATAGTTTTAGCCATTCATTTTCAAGGTCTAATCCACTTTATTTCATCCTTTTAAGATATAAATTTTCATCCTTTTAGATCGATTTTGTGTTTATTTTCTCCACCCCCATTAGGATCCCCTTGAGTGTCCTAGGTTTTTGAGCTTCTTTCCTATCATTTGTAGTACTTTTAAACTTTTATTTTTGTTATTTTTCTACTCCATTTAAAACAAATTAATTCCTTTATATCACAGTTCCTTTGAAATCAGATCTTGAAGCCATTTTTGCGTGTTTTTTAGTAGATTGTTTGTCTCTCCTTATTTATTTGTTTGAGAGCCTTTTTGGGTTGAGTTTGTGTGATTGGATTGATACTTTATTTTACTATCATTTTACAACACTTTATTTCAGCAACACATGACATCATCAAACATGCTCAATTAACTCATACATCGAACACACTTTTCACACACATTTGCACACCCTAACAAAATGAGATCTTGGTTAAAACCATCAATCCAAGACTTGAAACACGCCACATAATAATAATCTAACACACATAGATTAAGCCCAATTGGGCAGCAGGGCCAAACAATTTGTGTAGTTAGGTGTAGGATCAGTGGGATACAATTCCAATAACACCCATCGATCTCTTACATTGAGACATATAAGTTGATTTTGTAGGGAGCTTATAATATTTCACCATCCCACAGTCCAAAGTTAGAGTACGTCATAAACCTGATTCATATGGGTTTATGCTACTTCATCATGCAAGCAATTGTCCTCAGGTCTACCCAACCCGTGGTATGGAATTTTGTGCAGTGGTTGATCACCAAGAAGATGAAGACTCGAACATCCCCACGGGATGAAGTTAATTGTTTCTATAAATCATAGGAAAACCCCTATAAAACTGGCTGTGGGAATCAGTTGGTTCCTTACCCCGCCTTTATTTGGAAAAATTTACTTGCAAGGATCAGATTATGTCAAGTAAGAAGTTCTTTGGAAGGCCATGTGAAATAGTATATTTAGGATTGTTTAAGTATTTAGACCATATATAGGCTAGAGGTAATTTTATTTAATAGGACTTGCTTGATGGTATTAGAGTATCATCTCATTGTAGTTGGTATTACACTTGGTACCACTGCACTAGGTGTTTACTTGTTTTTTGTTACTATGTTTCTCCTATCATCCTTTAGTCTTTATAGTAATGATTGTGTTGATATAATTTCGCCTCCTAGAAATTTGTCATGGAGAATCCCAGGCCTTTGTCTTCAATTTCCATTAGGACATATTACTCCTCCCTGTCAAGTTAGATTTCATCCTCCCAATCCTCCATCGAGTCCTCATTCTGACCCTATTTCTACTGATTGTTCTATTTATTCCTTTGATTCTGCATCTTCTCACCCTTGTACCATCACCATGTGAGGCACTAACACAAGTGCGAGAAACCAAGGTTGTAACCCAACTACTAACCCTCGTAACCCCACAAGGAGAACCTCTTCTTGTATGGTCACTCCCAGTCCATCGTTATCCTTCATGGCTGGTTTGAGTCTCCCTAACTCTAATAACCTGATAAAAGTCCCTCTTCTCCATAGCCCCAATTTCTAGCTATGTCTAACAAAATTCCTTTTGACATACCCATGTCTGAAGGTAATCATATAGAAGATCCAATAAATCATGTTCACTTATTTCATATGTGGTGTTCATCCATTTCTATCACTGAAGAATCAATCTGTCTTCGTATATTCTAGCACACTCTTACTGGAGCTACTGCTAAGTGCTATGTCGATCATCCTAGCACCACTCATTCCACTTTAGAGACCCTTTGCAAAGAATTTATATCCTACTTCCAGTTACTTATCTGTTATGCCACCAATACCAAACTCTTGACTTCTTTTCATCAAGCTTCTTCCACTCGTCTATTTGTTCATGTTCAAGAATTGCAGAAAAGGAGGAGCATGTATAGGGCCCTTGAATTCAAAGACTGTGTTTACATGGATTTTTTCTTTAGATCAATTTTGGCCCCCATAGGAAAATATGTTGCCTCACGCTTCCCCTAGTTAAAGGAAGATGCGCTCCAAGTAGCTTTTAAATATGACCTAATCTATGCTCAGTTATGATATGCTTATATCGTTCTTCACGATGTGCTTCAACCCAGTGCTAATAATGCATTATGGGAATCTCATGCCGCAAACTGTATCATTGGATCCATTTCACACAATCAACCTCAACCACATACTCCACCTATGATGATTTATGGTCAACCCAAAGGGGGAACCAATTCCTCTTACAATTAACCCCCCCCCCCCGAGTCCTTCACATCCAAACTCTTATGCAAGTCTGAGCACATCATATGCATATCCCCATCCACATAAATATATTCTAGGGCTAGATATTTCTCAACTTATTGTTTTAATGTTTCTCCTCCTCATTATCTACATGCACCTCCTAATGCTCCAGTCCCTAGGACACCAGCCCCCCAACCCCCCATGCCTCCTCCACCTCTGCCACAACAACAACCTCCTCCTCAAGGTCAAGTGTATGCTTAGTAGAGAAAAAACAATCCCCTTAAACCAAATAAATGGAATAAGGGGAAAGGTAACCAAAAAAAAAAATCTCACGGTAATCAAGGTAATCAGGGTCCACCACCTAATGCACCTCAGGGAAACCTGTCTAATCTCGCAACCTGGAAATAGGGAAGACAACCCAAGAAAAATAAGGATCTTCGTACAAACAAACCTTGTGCCTATTGTAGTGTATATGGAAATTATAATAATGAGTGTCCACTCTTACCCTAGATGCATCAAATTTGGCTCAAGAAGCCGATTCTCGAGTACAAAAACCCATAGCTAAAACTCCTCCTCCTCCTACTTCATTTCAACCTACTATGCTTACCAAACCTTTTCCTCATCAAGGATATCTCACTGCTCAACCTACACAAGGTCATGCAGCTCCACAACCTTCACAATATGGTCACAACGATTACTAGATCATTATGATGAATTTTGACAAGGTCAACACCTTACAAGTCAAACTTTAGACTTGATCGCGCCAATATGACAATCCACTTTCTAACTATGTGAATGAGTCCCAACCTCAATTTTCCACCGAGCCTCTATTATCATCAAATGGCACCTTATAGATCCACCAATCTAAGTGTTATCACTCAGGTTTTCCTAGAAGTTGTGTAAGAGGAAAGTATACCCGAGGTAACCACAAACCAACCTTTTAGATGCAGAATCTAGCCAATCTGCATCCAGAGAGGGCTCTCTCTTTATGATTTATCTTTGTTCTTGGAAGATTTTAGGCTAGAATTAGATTCAAGAGTTTGTTTTGGGAAAATGGTGGAATCCACAAACTAAGGGCAAGGTTGAGGGTTTTCAGTCCATTGGGCTATGGAGTCAAAGGATGGCTTTACTGGATTTCTATTCTAAGCACCAGATGGTATTACAGGGCAAGATAGCTAGACAGAGAACAATCCTTAAAATTTAAAGTGGATGGGATGATCCTGAAGGGATGAAAGGCAACTAAGAATCTTTCACCATGTTCAGAGGAAGAAGTGAATTGACTACAAACAAAGAGCAATAAAGGATTCCTTATTATAGCAATCAACAGTGATTAAATTAGCGAAGCAGGAGCATTTAAGAATTCATGCTTATAGCTAATTTAGAAGAAAACATTTAGGAACAATCACATTTGAAAACAGAGTACAATTAAGCAAATTATGTTTCAATCCTTTATGTAAATTATTCAGAAATGGATATGATGATATTATAAACTAATATAAAATTTCAGACAAAGGGTAGAAACACTTATTGAACTGTAGTCCAACACATGAATCCTGCAACAAGTCCAGTGCTTCAAATCGTCATCCAGTAAGCCACAAGTAAATTTCTCCAAAAGCTTTTATTCCAAAAATCTCAATGTTATAGCAGAGTAATAGAATCCACCCCAAATTCTTCCAAGAGTGGAGTATTTATACAAATTCTAAACTAAAATATCTTGAAACAAATATCAAAATTGGTTCACAAATCTCTCTAACTATTTACATAAATAGAACTTAATTAAAGGACACTCAAACTAATGCATCTATTTGGCACTATTTTGTATGGATAGGTGATGACAAAGAGGAGAATTCGAATTTGATCCAACTCTTAGTTGATGATAAGGCATCCAAGTCACTAACTGCTTCCTTTCTTTGTGCAATCTGCTCCAACAATTCTGCAAACTTGGGGTCCAATGATATCTTCGTATTTCTCAATCCGTAATAGATATGTAAAACGTGAAAGAGGTTATTGTGGATAAATATGTTGGTGAGATAAACCTCTTTCACTTTCCTAAAATTCCTCTCCAGCTGTGCATAATATTCTCTGTAAAAAATATGTGTAAAACAGAGTTTTACAGAGTCTGAAAAATGGCCTGTAAAGATGCGCATGTATCTCTCATTATAAAACCACTGTGAAAAAACTGAGATAGGTTTTTGTAGATGGGTCTCTTAGGAACAAAAACCTCCTTCAGTTTTGTATGAAGTATTTTGGATTGGCCACAATCCTCTCTGAAAAATGATGACTTAAACTGGAATTTTCTGCAAAAAGTGCTTTCCATCATTGTTTAATATTTCCAAAACCATAATAGCTGTTAGAAAAGTGAGAGAGGATTTTGTAGATAATCCTCTTACAAACATAAACCTCCTTCAGTTTTTCAAAATTCATCTTGGATTGATCACAATAGTTTCTGCAAAACTATGACTAAAATATGCAATTTCTGCAAAAATGTTCCTTCTTGTTGTATTTTTCATCTTTTCACTTTTTTGTTCCTTTGACTATTTTACTTTCACTTTAGATAAACTTCAATGTTGGTGAAAGTATTTTCATCTCTTTTTACCATTTTACTGCCTCTGTAATTACTTTTACTGTTTTACCTTTGACTGCTCTGTAACTTCATTTTAACTTTCACTCTGACTTTTACCTGATACACTTTAACCACTGATACTGTTTAACTGTTATGCTTTTCCTATCCCTGTAATTTCTAATTTCACTTTTACCATTCACTGTGCACATTTCATCATTCTAATCTCTCTCTGACTTTGTATACAAACTGTTTGTTGAATGAAGATATTGAATTAAAATCTGAGAATTTGGAGCAAACAATTAACAATTAGTATCTACAATTAGTATCGAAATTGTTGGTCCAAACTATATCTCCATGATACAACTCGCTTTAGACGGAAGCTGGTTCTTTAACAGGTAACAGGTAATGGCAAGACTATTCTTCAACACGGGCGCAGCGGAATCTTGGAGTGAATTGGTCAATTGCAGTGGAAATTTGAAAATCGCAGCAGGAGCTCTGTCGTTTTCAGAATAACGAAATAACAGGAAAAATATGGAAAAAATGGCTTTAAAAAGAGTTTTTTATTTTTTCGAGGGATGACGTCATTGACGTACGGGAGTGACGTGTGCAAGGTCGGGTGGTAAGCGGTATGAAGCCTTGCATCACTTTTGGGTTCGAGACTCGTTTTTATTGAGGGGCAAGCCGATTCCATTGTGTTTCCCTTGCCACGTGGATGGCTCGACTATTCAAACCACCCATCCCCCGCTGGTTAAATTGCTGACAAGGGATGGGCAGCGGGGTGAACACTGGCCGTTGATCTACGGCGGGGTGATCCGACGGCTGAAAAGATGGGGGAACATGCGAAAGGTTCAGGTGTGGGCCCGTCGGACTTTAAAACAGTTTAACGCGTAATTTAAACACCCCGGGAGATTTTTCATAGGCGGAAAAGGTTATTAATTAGTCCGGATGACGATGACTTAATTAATCTCGTATGCAAAAGAAAGGGTTTACGGCGGAGTTGGCTAGGTGGAATGCCAGGTGGACAATCCATGGCGGCGCGAGACTTTTCCGAAAGAATAATACTTCGGGCCTTGTATTTTTGGTTTTAAACATACATATTGTATGTCTAAAGTTTGATTTTTTTTTCATATATATTTTATTATATGGTAAATTAATTAATACAACTAATTCACCATAGGGGCGGGATTAATGTATAACGCTATATTTTAACCAAAGGGCTTGTAGAAGCGGGTTTTAATGAATTTTAGGGAGATAAATACTTTGGTTAAAACATTATAATAAAGGGGTTTTTGGGCAATATATAAACAAAGGAATTATATACTTAGGAAAGGGTATTTCACTAGGGATTTAGTAAATAGAGTTAAATGTTAATATGGCAAAGGACAAGGAAACTCAAAATATTTTTGTACATCTAAGAAAGTGATAACTTGTGAAGTAAATTGCAACATTTTATCTTCAACACTTAAACTTAGAATAACAATTTATCTTGAGGGATTTTTATGAAATTATGCATCAGTTTCCTAAGTAAAATGTGATTTTACTTAGGAGAAAAAATGGAAGATAACAATGATGAATTATCTCAAGTACTTAGGTCTTTTTTGATCATTAGGCCGAGGGTCCGGTCCCTCCAGAAGTCAAGGAAATGCCTTGAGCCCTTTTGATCTCCAAACACCTTAGTACTTTTGGGGGAAATTAGTAAAACCTTTAAAGGGGAAAATGATGAGGGAGGTTAAAGATTTTTTGACTTTGCTTGCAATTATTTTCCAGCGTATTTCCTGCTTCAATATTTTTGATGAAAGTAAAGGATCAACAACATGTAGCAGCATCATTCATTCAGATAACACTTTGCAGCACCATCTACCTACCCTATCTACTTAACACTACCATTTTCTCTTCTTTATTAGGGTGCATTTGGACTTGCAAACCCTTATCAATATTTTTCTTTTTACATGATAAATCTATCTATTTCTACCCTTATTACATCCAAGGGCTCAGATTAAACTGTTGAGCACCTTTTCTTATCTCTACCTATCTACTCATCTGCCAAGATTAAACTGTTTGGCTAGATATTTATTCTCTAATCTACAACATGAAATTGAAATATGAGTAAGCCAAGTTTAAACAGTTTGACTTATTCATGAATTGTGGCAAAGGTTTGACAAGCTGCACACAATTGCTTTATTACAAAAATGAAATAGTAGTGGCATTTGAATTTGCACACTTTCCTTGGTCTATTTTTTTCTTGGGGTTCATTTCTTTCATTTTCTTGACCAATTTATTTTTCTTACCCTTTGATTTTTCTTTTAGGGTATACCCTCTTTACATTTTTTAAATTTTTGATTTTTTGGTTTTTCAAGAATATGGAACACCTTTGCTCAAGAAAAAGGTTTGAACATATTCCATAGTTCAATCAAGACAATCATGAAAAATGACACCTATTGGTATAGGAGTCTAACACTGGCTCCACTTGGGGATGGATTTTCCTTGTGGAAAGTCAAGAACAGCAGATCAGATGCCTAAACATGTCTTCAAACTGAACTATGTAATCTCCTTCTTCTGGTAGCTTTATTGTACATATGATAGTGAAGATTTTGAAGCTTAGGGCCTACACTTCGGGCTTCAACTCCAAGAAGTCACCATCCAATCAAAACTGATGCATTAGCTGTGGCTGAAAATCTTGAATTGAATATAGTCCTTTTTCTGCTACCTGAAATCTAATCTAAAACTAAAACAACACACAAAATTTTTCAAACCAACTTAATGAAAAACTAGCTGAAAATTGAAAAACTAAAAAAAATTGCTCAAAATTCTGAGCTTATTAGCACTCATCTACCTACTCAATCTACTGTTCAACTGCTAGTTAGGTAAAATGAAATAGCCAATGCAACCATTCAAGAATTATGTACTTTGATAGATTTTGTTGCATTTTCTTGTTGATTATCAAAATTGTACTTCTGTAACCTATTAGAAACTTGTCAACAAATGAGAGGATAAGGAAACACTTGATTTCCTTTGTTGACTCTAGAAACTGTACAAAAGGATCTTCCAAAATATATACACTGATGTTTAACTGATCTGAACAACTGTACATCTATTCTGGATGGCCTCCATACCATGAATATGAAGTGCTATTTTCATCTTTATCTCCCTGTAATCTTTCAGATAAGATTTGTGATGATACTCCTACTGATTGTAATGTTTGAGTGTTGAATCCTTTATCATCTTGATTCTGAAAATCATAGTTAGTTAATAGAGGAATGCTTTTAATGCCTTCAATATTCAACATATCTGCTATTGGATCCTGAAAATCTTGGGAAAATTGTTGGAACCTATGACATATAAAATTCCATGGGACTTCATAAACTTCAACAAGTTTCCCATTCTTTTCTTTAAATATGTTATACCACATTTCCTTTAAAAGATGAAATGGTTCAAAAAATAGTGGTATGGAACTTTCTTGTGTCATTTGATCATTTATTTCAATGGGAACTGATAACTGCAATTGTGAAACTGAAAAATCTTGATTAATAGTTTCATTATCTTCTTTATTGTTAATCACAATTCCTAAAGATTGTTGATTATTGATGGCATGATAGTTTTCTCTAATGAACTGAAATGAAGCAAAACAAAGAGGTAAAGAATCTTCACTTATTTCCACATTTTCTTCTCTTCCTTCCTCACTCTCATGGCTGATCTGTATTGGCTGATCACTGTCTTCAATCTGCTGAAACTGCATTTCTTCATCCTCCAAACTAGCTTCTGATATCTCTGTAAAGTTAGCTTGACTTTGGAGAACATAACTATCATCATAATTATCATACTTAGGCAAATCATCAAAATAAGGAATGTCATCAAACATACACATTAGAACAATAGATTCCTCTTCCTCATATTGATTTGTAAATTCATTTTCTGATTTATGATAATTTGAATTAAGAGGAATTTGTTCATGGCTATCAACCTCTTATATTTCTTCATGGTGATTTTGAATAAAAAATTCTTCTCTCATAGTGATCTCCTGTGTTATTTCATCTAGTTTTCTTACCAAAAGGTTGAGTTTTACCTCTGCAATGTTTTTCCTTTCCTCTTCTTCTACTTTCAAATTTTCCTGTTTGATTTGGAGATTAACTTCCACATCAACTGCAATATTTTGCATCTGTACAAGTGTTTTTGGATCTCTTTCTCTTAACCGAAATTCTATCTCTGAATCAAAGGCACTTGGATAATGCAAGAGAGCTGAATCATGAGGAGGTCTAATATTTTCTGGCATTGAATAATAAACTTGATTAAATCTGTCAGAAAATTGTTGTATTGTTTCATTTGGATGTCTTTTTAATTGATTATATCCTTCCATGATCACAAAATGATTAACTTTGATTATCCATCTATCAAGGAAAATTTTGATAAACTGCTGGAAATTTGAGATGCTAGCATTAGGCAGATTTTTGAACCAATTCTTTATTCTATTTTGCAAAGAAAGAGAAAAAATTACGATTTTAACATCATCTTCATCAATCTCAAATAAATCCAAATAATTCTCAAAACCTTGAATATGTTTTTGGGCAGTGATACCATTCTCTCCATCAAATCTAGGAAGATACTTGTAGTATTTTTTAGGAAAATCATGGAGTATAGGAGGCAAAATAAGGGGCTTATATCTATCTGGAACTTTATATGGCACAGGGATATGTACAGGGATTGTAAGATCAGTCTTGATTATTTGAGGCTTCTTAATTGGAAAATTATCATCATTAGATTCATAAGAAAGCTGCTCAAAGAGATTAGGAGAATTATTACTTAGAAACTTAAAAGGAAAATAACTAAAAACTAATCTAAGATCTTCTATAAAATACAATATACATTGAAAAAATTTCTTAATGAGAAAGAACATAATGTCTTGGATTAAGATCCAAGTTGAAAGCCTGGTCTTTCCATATTTTCCTTTGAGGTTCATTCCTCCAGTGGAGTCTTGATTGTGAAATGGATTTGGAGTCGCCAGGTGGATGATTTTAACCTTTGTGTGTCTGATCCCTGTCCACCATCATAGATCAGATCTAAACCTGTAAAACAATTCTGAAGAGAAAGTTAGTTCTTCAGGAAACTAAATTTTTGTGAATTTTCAAAACAAATTCTACAAACTCTTCAAGAAATTTAAGATTTTTAATTAAAATTTTCTCAAAGATTTATTAAACTAGAGAATCTGATTGAATGCTTGAAACTATGGTTTAGTTTATAAGCTAAACCAGAGATAGACTGAAGCAGCATTTGTTTACTATGCAGTTGCAGAGCAAAAGCATTTCAAAGGCTACCTGGCTGATCTTCAGACTCTGTCTATAGCTTATAAATCAAACAATTGTATCAATAAAATGATTCAGATCCCCAGTATGGTCGCCACTATGTTATCACTCAGGTTTTCCTAGAAGTTGTGTAAGAGGAAAGTATACCCGAGGTAACCACAAACCAACCTTTTAGATGCAGAATCTAGCCAATCTGCATCCAGAGAGGGCTCTCTCTTTATGATTTATCTTTGCTCTCGAAAGGTTTTAGGCTAGTTATAGATTTCAAAGTTTGTTTTGGGAAAATGGTGGAATCCACAAACCAAGGGCAAGGTTGAGGGTTTTTAGTCCATTGGGCTATGGAGTCAAAGGATGGCTTTACTGGATTTCTATTCTACGCACAAGATGGTATTACAGGGCAAGATAGCTAGACAGAGAACAATCCTTAAAATTTAAAGTGGATGGGATGATCTTGAAGGGATGAAAGACAACTAAGAATCTTTCACCATATTCAAGAGAAAGAAGAGAAATGACTACAAGCAAAGAGCAATTAAGGGTTCTTTGTTATAGTAATCAACAATGATTAAATTAGCGAAGCAGGAGTATTTAAGAATTCATGCTTATAACTAATTCAGAAGAAAACATCAAGAATAATTACATTTGAAAACAGAGTACAATTAAGCAAATTCTGTTTCAATCCTTTATGTAAAATATTCAGAAACGGATATGATGATAGTATAAACTAATATAAAATTCAAACACAAGGGTTGGAAAACTTATTGAACTGTAGTCCAACACATGAATCCTGCAACAAGTCCAGTGCTTCAAAACGTCATCCAGTAAGCCACAAGTAAATTTGTCCAAAAGCTTTTTATTCTGAAAACCTCAATGTTACAACAGAGTAATAGAATCCACCCCAAATGCTTCCAAGAGTGGAGTATTTATACAAATTCTAAACTAAAATATCTTGAAACAAATATCAAAATTGGTTCACAAATCTCTCCAACTATTTACATAAATATAACTTAATTAAAGGACACTCAAACTAATGCATCTATTTGGCACTATTTTTTATGGATAGGTGATGACAAAGAGGAGAATTCAAATTTGATCCAACTCTTAGTTGATGATGAGGCATCCAAGTCACTAACTGCTTCCTTTCTTTGTGCAATCTGCTCCAACAATTCTGCAAACTTGGGGTCCAATGATATCTTTTTATTTCTCAATCCGTAATATATATGTAAAAAGTGAAAGAGGTTATTGTATATAAAGATTGTGGTGAGATAAACCTCTTTCAGTTTCCAAACATTCCTCTCCAGCTATGCATAATAGTCTCTGTAAACAATATGTGTAAAACAGAGTTTTACAGAGTCTGAAAAATGGCTTGTAAAGATGCGCATGTATCTCTCATTATAAAACCACTGTGAAAAAACTGAGATAGGTTTTTGTAGATGGTTCTCTTAGGAACAAAAACCTCCTTCAGTTTTGTATGAAGTATTTTTTATTGGTCACAATATTCTCTGCAAAATGATGACTTAACTGGTATTTTCTGCAAAAAGTGCTTTCCATCATTGTTTAATATTTCCAAAACCATACAAGCTGTTAGAAAAGTGAGAGAGGTTTTTTGTAGATAATCCTCTTACGAACATAAACCTCCTTCAGTTTTTCAAAATTCATCTTGGATTGATCACAATAGTTTCTGCAAAACTATGACTAAAATATGCAATTTCTGCAAAAATGTTCCTTCTTGTTGTATTTTTCATCTTTTCACTTTTTTGTTCCTTTGACTGTTTTACTTTCACTTTAGATAAACTTCAATGTTGGTGAAAGTATTTTTATCTCTTTTTACCATTTTACTGCCTCTGTAATTACTTTTACTGTTTTACCTTTGACTGCTCTGTAACTTCATTTTAACTTTCACTCTGACTTTTACCTGATACACTTTAACCACTGATACTCTTTAACTGTTATGCTTTTCCTATCCCTGTAATTTCTCATTTCACTTTTACCATTCACTGTGTACATTTCATCATTCTAATCTCTCTCTGACTTTGTATACAAACTGTTTGTTGAATGAAGATATTGAATTAAAATCTGAGAATTTGGAGTAACAATTTTGTCAACTAGTATTGAAATTGTTGGTCCAAATCCATATTCTGATGATAACCTGCTTTTAGACGGAAGCTGGTTCTTTAACAGGTAACAGGTAATGGCAGGACTATTCTTCAACACGGGCGTAGCGAAATCTTGGAGTGAATTGGTCAATTGCAGTGGAAATTTGAAAATCGCAGCGGGAGCTCTGTCGTTTTCAGAATAACGAAATAACAGGAAAAATATGGAAAAAATGACTTTAAAAAGAGTTTTTATTTTTTCAAGGGATGACGTCATTGACGTACGGGAGTGACGTGTGCAAGGTCGGGTGGTAAGCGGTAAGCGGGAAGTCCCCGCACCACTTTTGGTCGAGGACGGTTTTTATCGGAGGGGCAGCGATTCCACAGGTTTCTTGCCACGTGGATGGTTTGACTATTCAAAACCACCCATCCCCCGCTGGTTAAAAAACTTACACGGGATGGGCAGCGGGATCAACGCTGGTCGTTCATCTACGGCGGGGAGATCTGACGGCTGAAAAGATGGGGGAACATGCGGAGGGTTCAAAGGTGGGCCCGTCGGGTTTTAAAAGATTTTAATGCGTAATTTTAATCACTCCGGGGGAAATCTAATAGGCGGATAAAGTTATTAATTAGTCCAGATGACTTAATTAATCCCGTATGAAAAAGAAAGGGTTTACGGCGGAGATGGCTAGGTGGAATGCCAGGTGGACAATCCATGGCGGCGCGAGACTTTTCCGAAAGAATAATACTTCGGGCCTTGTATTTTTGGTTTTAAACATACATATTGTATGTCTAAAGTTTGATTTTTTTCATATATATTTTATTATATGGTAAATTAATTAATACAACTAATTCACCATAGGGGCGGGATTAATGTATAACGCTATATTTTAACCAAAGGGCTTGTAGAAGCGGGTTTTAATGAATTTTAGGGAGATAAATACTTTGGTTAAAACATTATAATAAAGGGGTTTTTGGGGTATATATAAACAAAGGAATTATATACTTAGGAAATGGTATTTCACTAGGGATTTAGTAAATAGAGTTAAATGTTAATATGGCAAAGGACAAGGAAACTCAAAATATTTTTGGACATCTAAGAAAGTGATAACTTGTGAAGTAAATTGCAACATTTTATCTTCAACACTTAAACTTAGAATAACAATTTATCTTGAGGGATTTTTATGAAATTATGCATCAGTTTCCTAAGTAAAATGTGATTTTACTTAGGAGAAAGTTAAAAATGGAAGATAACAATGATGAATTATCTCAAATACTTAGGTCTTTTTTGATCATCAGGCCGAGGGTCCGATCCCTCCAGAAGTCAAGGAAATGCCTTGAGCCCTTTTGATCTCCAAACACCTTAGTACTTTTGGGGGAAATTAGTAAAACCTTTAAGGGGGAAAATGATGAGGGAGGTTAATGATTTTTTGACTTTGCTTGCAATGATTTTCCAGTGTATTTCCTGCTTCAATATTTGTGATGAAATTAAAGGATCAACAACATGTAGCAGCATCATTCATCAGATAACACTTTGCAGCACCATCTACCTACCCTATCTACTTAACACTACCATTTTCTTTTCTTTATTAGGGTGCATTTAGACTTGCAAACCCTTATCAATCTTTTCTTTTTACATGATAAATCTATCCATTTCTACCCTTATTACATCCAAGGGCTCAGATTAAACTGTTGAGCACCTTTTCTTATCTCTACCTATCTACTCATCTGCCAAGATTAAACTGTTTGGTCAGATATTTATTCTCTAATCTACAACATGAAATTGAAATATGAGTAAGCCAAGTTTAAACAGTTTGACTTATTCATGAATTGTGGCAAAGATTTGACAAGCTGCACACAATTTCTTTATTACAAAAATGAAATAGTAGTGGCATTTGGATTTGCACACTTTCCTTGGTCTATTTTTTGCTTGGGGTTCATTTCTTTCACTTTTTTGACCATTTTATTCTTTTTACCCTTTGATTTCTCTTTTAGGGTATACCCTCTTTACATTTTTTAAATTTTTTGATTTTTTGGTTTTTCAAGAATATGGAACACCTTTGTCCAAGAAAAAGGTTTGAACATATTCCATAGTTCAATCAAGACAATCATGAAAAATGACACCTATTGGTATAGGAGTCTAACACTAAGCATTACAATAATTTCAAGGTAAAAGATGGGCCTCGTAATAAAAATGTATAAGAAGAATAAATTTTATAACAACCAATAAGATTCAATATGATGACGTCAACCATGGGCTATGATTCACCATTTTTGGAGTAAAAAAGTAAAAAATTTAAAAAATAATAAAATAATAAAACTACTTTTTCAACTCATATTTTAAACTTATCTCCCTAAGGTTTTACTCAAATTTTGAGTGGGATTTCTTGTTGGATGTAAAATTTAATTCCTCATCCAAGGAGTACCCATGTTGCATAGTTCTGATTGACCCTGTTACACGAAAAATGAGAAATACATGAAGAAACATGATTGCAATCACATTTTTCATGTATTTCTCATTTTTTGTGTAGTGGACTCCATCAAAATTATGAAACATGGGTACTAATTGGATGGGGAATCAAACTTTGCATCCAACGAGTGTTCCCAGTTGAAATTTGAGTAAACCCATAGGGAGATAAGTTGAAAATACGAGTTGAAAAAGTAGTTTTTTCTTTTTTTCCCTCTAAACTTTGATGATGTAATCTTATATTATTTTATTATTTGCACTATTATTTAATAATTTCCTTAGGAGGCCCATTTTAGAACTCAAAATTCCTCTAATTCTAGATTTTATCCCCAAAGTTCCATTATGTTGAAAGCCACCCATACCTATATCATAGTAGATGACTTAACATAGACTCCTGCTACAATGTCAACAATGGAAGTCCTCCAGCCATGCACATCACAATGAAAAAAGCTACTCTCTACTTTAGGTGTTGTGGATCCTTCTGAATATCATACAATTGTATTTGACGTTGATAAATTGGAACATCCCCCCCTTCTTTCATCTTTTTCATTTCAAATACGAGTCTCCATTAGAAACACCATTATTAAACGTTGTATCATATACAAAGTAACCTCCACCTTTGTCATCCCTCACAGCCCCTCTGATTATATCACAATTATTCTATTACTATTTTCAATTACACGACAATATTTATTGACATCGAGTTCATTGATTCCCTATTATATTATAACATCCTTTTATCTGTTAGCTACACCTATTATATGTTAGTTATTGCATCTGCGATTTTCCCTAAGATGTACTTTCATCAACTGGAAAGATCGTCACTGTCAATCAATTGACTTACTATGATCCTAAGTCTTTGTCTTCACCTCAGTCCACAATCTCATCAATGAATGGAAATAAGGTTGTCTTGTCCCTCACCAATGTTTCCCCTCGAGTCTACAAATATTCCACCTTTCTTGGTGCTTATTATGTTCCACTACATACCACTTCTAAGCATAGGTCATCCAATGTTTGCACGATTCAAGTGTAAAAATATTCTCACAAGTGATCTGGTCTTCCTTCCCTACAATCAACACCTCCACAACCCGCTGCTCCCAACTCAACCCAACCTTCAGGTATAATTCCTCAAGGAAAATTTCCTTCCGCTCTTGTCTCTCCTATTCCTTTCCAACTCAATATTGTTCCCCTGCGTCTTAACCACCCAGGAGAAGTTCCTCAAGGTCATTACCCTTCTGGTCATATATCTTTTTTATTCCCTCCACCTGATTTTCTTTTTTTGTCCCTATCATGGCTACATTTAGTCTTCCTAATATTACCTTGGGGATTTGAGTCTAGTACATTGATCCTCCCAGACACTCCCCCTGATAAATTTAAACCTTACACTTCTTTGAACCCAATTCAATCTGTTGTTTCTACCCCTTCCTTTGCTTAAGTTCCACAACAACCTCAACATGAACCTACTCCTATTGCGAAAGAATCTGGTGAGGGGGGAAAAGACTAGAGAAAAGGACCCAAAGATAAGGCACCCCAAAAAAATCCAGCTCCTCCTAAGCCTCGAAAGCCTACTCCTCCATGTGATTTTTGTGATGTTGTTGCGCATCCCACCAATAATTTTCATGAGCTCCCTCATGTCAGGAATGTGGTCTTTGATACCTTTCCTAACTCCAACATTCTTGAGGTCCATGTTACCTTACCCGAGTCGGCTAAGAATAACATATATTTATGCCATTAGGGGAATTTTGAGGCAAAAAATGGGCCTCCTAAGGAAATTATAAAATAATAGTGGAAATAATAAAAGATTATTAGATTATGTCATCAAATTTAAGAGGGAAAAAATAAAAAAATAAATTTTCAACTCTTATTTTTCAACTTATATCCATGTGGGTTTACTCAAATTTCAAGTGGAAATAGATGTTGGATGCATAATTTGATTCCTCATCCAAGGAGTACCAATGTTACATACTTTTGATGGAACCTACTACACGAAAAATGAGAAATACAATCACATTTTCATGTATTTCTTAGTTTTCGTGTAGCAGGGTCCATCGAAAGTATGCAACATGGGTACTCCTTGCATGATAAATTAAATTTTCCATCCAACGAGTAATCCCACTCGAAATTTGAGTAAAACCTTAAACATATAAGTTGAAAATAGGATTTAAAAAGTAGTTTTATTATTTTATTATTTTTTAATCTTTTTACCTTTTTAATCCAAAAACGGTGAATCATCCCCCATGGTAGACATCGTGATCTTGAATCCTATTAGTTCCTATAAATTTTATTTTGGTTGTAAATTTTCTTAGGATGCCCATTTTAGGCCTCAAAATTCCCCTAATGCACGAATTACCCTTTTGCCTTGTGTGATAATTATGGCCATTATTCTCGTAAATTTCCCTGTATCAATATTTTCAAGATGTCCTTCAAGTCCTTTGCGAGTTTAAGGTCTCTCATAGTGAATCCACCTCCTCTTTTCTTATGGGCTCTGGTCCCACTATGGTGCTAAAATAAGAGGTCTCTCAACCACCCATTTTGATCCCTCCCCCTGATGCCAAGATAATGGATAATGTTGTATATTAGGATACAATTCCTTGGTTGTGGAAAGGAATCAGTGCTGAAGACATTTTTAAGAATGTGTCACAAAAGTAATTATATCAGGTGGTCTTTGTTCCATCCCTTTGGAAACTAATTCTTTAAAACCCTTAATAATATGGTATAATGAAAGTCTCTACAATTCCATTAATTGTTGATATCCAAATGGAAAAGAAGAACTATAGAAGAAACTCAAAATGATATGCTGTAACACGGTATCTATCACTCTAAATTTTAGAATGAATTCATGGAGAGAGAGGAAACTCAAAATAATACATTGTAAACACTGAACCTATTACTTTTAATTTTAAGAGAGAATTTGTGAAGGGAGAGGAGTTGGAGTGAAGGAGCACAAATTCAGGTTATTTAACTCTTACTCGCAGATTTAATTAAGAGACTAGAAGCTAATTTACTTCACTTCATTCTAGGAAGAATGAACACAAAATGGCACAGGAAAAACGAATAACCATCCAAAATTGCAGGAAACTTGATGTTTCTTTCATTAATTACTCATAAAAGTAAGCACCAAAGTTTTACTCTTCTAGAGGTTCAAAACTTAGAACCCTTCTTCATTCTTTCTATCTTGCTTAAATACATCAAAAATAGTTCATAACTGCATGAAATTTTTGAAACTATTTTGACTACCTAAACTATTGAAACCACTTATTACATTACAATTGAGGACATCATTATAGCTTTGATCTTAACAAACAAAGAAAAAAAATTAAAACTTGAAATATTATTCTTTTTGCTGATTCTGATTTGTTGTTGATGTGTCTCCCTGAATTGCTGATGTGTCTCCCTGACAGATCAGAAATCCTTTCCCTGCATTTCATCCAGAGTTCAATATTTGTCTTTTTTGCTTGTTGTCATGTATTTTTTGTTTCTGATGTGGTATTAAAATAGTTATGCAATAACACATATTTTCTTGACTTGACCCAACTATAGCATTTCCAATAGTGCCACCATGTGCTCACTTTTCCTTACTCTTCCTATGCCTACATGTTTCAAACAATGTTATCATGTCTCCTTATGCCTGACTCGACCTATTTTTCTCATGCCTGTAACGTTTAGTCTTTAATTAATAAACTGCCACAAACAGATACTACTATTTTGCACGTAGCATGGGGTATTTTCTTACCCGAGTCTGCCCCACGTTCAGATTTTCCTTTGTAACTATCATAATATTGGACTTTAAAAGATATTCCATTACCTTTGAAAAATTGTATCACGTCCACTTCTCTGTCACATTTCAGCATTCTAACGTTCTATGTTATAATTCATTTTTTCCCTCCAATAAAATTCTTATAAATAAAAAACCCATGTACCCAGACTTAAAAAACTTCGGTGAATCCCATTATCTTATGATTGCTATCCCTTCTAAGATTGTGATGTGCGATATGTGAGAGGGTCCCACTGCCAAACTTTAAATACTTTATATTTGAGCTCCGAACTATATTGCATCTGCTCCTTGTATCACATTTCACATTTCAACATTTATAACATATTCCTAAGCGCCATTCCTCCTGGGCTTGTGGTATGCAGTGTGTGATAAAGGTAGGGATGACGTGGCAAGTGGAGGTGGCGCTAATCACAAATCAAAATCGACAATATGAAACCTTGTCGCACTTCGCATTTTGGCATTTATAGCATATTCATGAGAACTATTCCTCCTGAGCTTGCGACATGAGACGTGTGATAAAGGTAGGTATGATGTGGCAAGTGGAGGTGGGGATGCCTGACTCAACCTTGGTATGTAATTTTTTGAATGTATCAATCGACCCAACTCTTGAGCTATTATGCACGCGAATAAGCAGGACTCGAACCGCCTTCAAACCTCTGCACATAATGTTAATACACCAACATATAAATAAAAAATTATTTTTCGGTATATAATTTTTATTTTACATTTTCTAACATATATTATTTTCTGGTGTTTTTAGAAATATTTCAAAAGTGAATGAAAATTAACCACAACATCCAGCTCCACCTCGGGATAGTGCTTTTTTCCATGAAAGTGCTAAGAACCACAGATTAGTGCCTTATCCATTGGGCATGGAGTCAAATATTTCTTGGTGACATATGAACAATGAGAAAACCGGTATTTACAATGGTGGAATGCTGGCTTTTACTACTCAAAATAATGCTCCAAATATAACCCATTCATAGGCAGTTGCAGATATTCTCCATCTGAATCTTCTAGGATGAAAGTATTCTTTGATATGGCTTCAAAAATTATGTACAAACCATACTTGAGAGGGTCAAACTTACCATTCTTTCCTTTTTCATGCCTTTTGGTGTCCCATCTTAATACTAAATCCCCTGCTTGGAAGAGGATTTCCTTTGCTTTTCTGTCAAATATAGACTTCATCTTTGCCTCATAATAAATCAAGTTATCCCTAACTTTGTTTCTATTTTCACTTGACTCAATCACTTTGTTCATTCTTCTCACCAGAGCATTAGGTTCTTCCTGAGCTTATTGAAGATGAGAAATCATTGGTTTAGCCAAATGAGTAGGAGATAATGCCTGAGTTCCATAAACCAATTCATATGGTGACTTACCAATTGACCTTCTAGTAGTTACTGGAACTACCAAAAGGGAAAAATTCAACTTTGAATCCCAATCCTTCTGATTTTCAATTATTTTCTTCTTCATAATTCTAACCAATGTCTTGTTTGAAGATTCTACCAATCCATTCCCTTGGGGATGATATGTTGTAGAGTGTGATAAAATTACATTATATGTTTGACATAAATTAATGAATCGATCAGAGTTAAATACCTAAGCATTATCAGTCACAATCTTAACTGGACATCCAAATATGTTGAAAATGTTCTCCTCTGGGAATTTCATCACTACTTGGTCATTAGCCTTTTTGGAAGGTATTGCTTCAACCCATTTTGTGAAGTAATCGGTGGCATTTAGGATCCACGTGAAATGTCCACTCAATGGTGGATTGATCTCTCCAATAAAATATAGTCCCCACTACCTGAAGGGATCTTCTATGAATACAGGGATAAGAGGTAATGGAGAAAGTCTCTTCTTTTTTTCAAACAATTAACACTTCTGAAAAATTTTGTCCAGTCTGTACACATCAGGCAACAGTGTAGGCCAATAAAAACCTGACTTGAGGATTTTATGTGATGTGACCTTCCGACTATAATGTACTCCACAGAGATTGTCATGATATTCCTTGATAACCTCAATGGATTCACCTTTATTTAAACACAACATCAAAATACCAGCATGATCTTTCTAGTAGAACTTTGCTTCTACTATGACATATGGCTGAGATTTAAGCTTGAGAGCTCTATATTTAGTTCTATTTAGTGAAGATGGACAAGAAAAGAAACAAAAGAAATGGAAAATCCTTATACCGATCTGAACACAAAAAAATGTATTGAATACCTATTTTGGGCTTATCCTGACCTTCTTCATTGTCAGCTCCATCTACTAGTGCAAGGAGGTTAATTCACAATGCTTGAAAATTTGTTTCTATTAGAAAATTTTCTAAAACCCGTCCTTTAATTAACTTGGCAAGTTTAATGTCCATATCATACTCTTGGATTTTAGCTATCCATTTTTCTCTTTTTCCTTCCACATCACTTTGAACCAACACGTCCTTAACAACAAAATTAGGTATGTAAGCGGTTATTTGGGATTGTAACATATAAGTTCTGAAGGCTTTGAGTGCTTTGACCAATACATAGACTTGTTTCTCCAAAATGTTATATTTGAGATCAACATATCTAAGAACTTTGCTGAATAATGCCATTGGCTACTCCTTACTATCCTAATTTTTCTTCAATAACATAGTAGCAATAGTGGTGGGGGAAGAAAATGAAAATATTTGAAATAACTTTTGATAATAAGGATTTATCAAGAAATGAGTTTCCTGAAGTGTTTCCTTTATTCTGGAAAATGTTTCTCTTGCTTCTTTATCCCATCTTACTTTTTCATTTTTCTTCAACGTGTCAGCTATATTTATTACAATCTCAACATAATTTGGTACAAATATTCTCTGAAATTTATTTTTCACAAAAAACTCTAAATATATTTCTTGCTTCTCTGTAAAGGAATTGTTTGAATTGCTTCCACCCTTGCTGGATCAATCTTCACTCCTTGTTTGGAAACTATGTGACTTAATAATTTACCTTCTTTTGAGGAAAACAAAGATCTGGGGTTTAGTGACAAACCAAACTTCCTACAATTTTAATTTTTTTTTATAGATGTTCAAGGTGTTGATCATCTGACCCTGAGAAAACACTTACATCATCCAGATATGTAACCACATACTTGTCACCTACAAACTCCATTTCCATGACCCTTTGAAAAGTTTCACTTGCATTCATAAGATCGAATGGCATCCTTGCATACATGAAGGTGCCCTAGGGGGTTGTGAAAGAAGTCTTTTTCTGATCTTCCTTATTAATTGTCACTTGATTATACAAAGAGAATCCATCAACCATAGACATCCTGTAAGCTCCTGTCACGTTTTGTAAGACATAATTCATTTTAGGTAAAGCATAATTATCCTTCAGAGATGCTCTGTTCAGATTCCTGAATTCTACACATAATCTTATCTCTCCATTTTTCTTCCTCATAGGAACTAGATTAGAATCCCAATGTGAATATCTGAGAGGAGCTATGATTTTTTCTTGCAGTAATTTCTTCTCTTCCTTTTCAATTGGAGCTAACAGTAATGGATTAATTTTTCTGAGCTTTTGTCTGTGTGGTTTGATTCCTTTTTTCAATGGGATCTTATGATGTATTATTCTTTTATCAAACGTTTTGAATTCTTCATATGACCAAGAAAACACATCCATATACTTCTTAAAAAGATCAATGTATCTTTCTTTATAATTTTTGGGAACACACTTAAATAATTTCGCTATTTTTGGCTCCTGCTAAGTTCCCATATTACAATATTCCATCTTTTTCTCTCGATGTATTTTCTTTGAATTAACAAAAAAATCATTAGAATCAAATAGTCTCTCAAGAGGAACCAAACCTTTAGGGAGTACATTACCTTTCAACTGAATAATATTTTGATCACCTATTGAATGCTTAAGTTTTCTTATCTCTCCTTTCTATGCAGTCTGTTCTTCTTCTTAATCTATCTCAGCATATTAAAAGTTTCCAATCATTGTTAAGAAATGATTTATCTGCTCATTAGCTTCAAACACCTACCAATGTTTCAAATTGTTAGGAATAGAGGGTCTATGTCTAATTTCAATCTCATGCCTTAACCTTGGATTCATTGGTGGCTTAATGGTACTAGCTACAAATGTTAATGAATCTTCCAACCTATTCCCCTCCCTCAGAATGAGGCTTCAAAATAGTTCTCTATCGGATCCCAAAATTCATTTATGTATGATCTTAATCTCGGATGCTTGGTTTGAAAATGATTTTTAATCTATCTTGTTATCAATTCAGAGTCACTGAAAATTGAAATAAACTGAAATCCCATCTGTTTGGCGACTTGAAGGCATAGGATTAAGGCCTCATATTCGACCACATTATTTTTTGAATCAAATTCTGATTTAAAGGAGAAATGCATGAGGTTACCTTCTGGTGATATCAACAAGAATCATGCGCCTATGCCATCCTTGGAGTAGGCACCATAAAAGTAGAATTTCCAAATATTCTTTGAATGCAGATCATTACAATTACTGAAGAGAGTTGCTTCCCTGTGTCTTCAGCAAGTTTTGCATCTTGATGCAACATGAAACATGAAAGATCTTCTGTTTCTTGACTATAAATAGGGGAATTTCCTGCATCTTTTTTGGTAGCAGTCTTCACAAACCTTGTTTCCCTGTACAATATCCTTTCTTCCCCATTAAAAAAATGAATGATAGTAGAATTGAAATATAATTTTAGAACACCTCCCAACTTTTATTCCCAAGAGCATTCCAAACCTTGCTGGAATGTTAACAACCACTACATCCATGACTATACTCTTTTCTGGAATTTGTGCCACAGAAACTGCTACATCTTTAATTAACCCAACACATTTCACCCTTTTGGAATCAAATGAATACATATCCCTCTAAGGTTTGGTAATCTGCAAGTTTAGTTCCTTCATAACAGAAAATGGTCTGAGATTATGGGATGCTCCTGAGTCCAACATACAATTATGGAGAGTAAAATCATGCAGAAACAAAGAAATATAGAATGGTGGAATAGAAGGATCTACTTCTTCTACTTGAGGACCAAAGGTGGCCACTGGCTTCTCTTATTGTAAGTTCACAGTGTCACTTATATCTTCAATCTGTGTGAGGTTAATAAATTCTGAAATTTATTTCTTGTAGACTAGTATTTTAGCTAATTCTAGTAGAGGTATCTGAATTTTTACCTTCTCCAACTCTTTTGTCAAACTGAAAGCATGATTTTGTTTAACATTATTTTTAGGTTCTTATTCACTCTTTGTATAATTCTCCACTTTTTCGGGTAGAAGAACAACTGTCCCAAAAATATTAGTATCAACTGATCTTCTCTATGAACGTTCACCCTGCCGCACATCTATTATATTAACTAAATTTATAGGTTTCTCTCGATTACTGACTTTTTTATAGGGTCCTTTCATTGTGTAGTCTCCATTGGAGGAGGAATAGAATCTAGTTGTTCACCTTCATTATCCTGCACTCTAGATCTTTTTCTAGACCTTAAATAATACTTTTTATGTAACTCAGCTTGCACAAAATCTGTGAATTGCCTACAATATTCATCCATTTCATCTTTGATCAAAATATACTTCAGCTTCAACATATTCTCCCTCACAATATTCCTCTTCATCATCTTCTCTTGTGTATATAACAAATATTTGGTCTTTAGCTTGTTTTTTATTAGCTTCTGCTGACTGTCTGGGTAATGCTTCTATATATAGTGGTGCTTGGACCTGATCTTGATCTCTTCTTTCTCTCTGTAAAATTTTCAAGGGTTGTTTTATGAATTTAGGGTTAAATGCTCCTTTTTTGTGTTGTACTAGTCTTTGGGATTTCTTACTTTCCAATTTCATATTTACTAATTTTTTTGACAAATTATTTATCACCTTTGTCATATCATCAATTCTATGATCTTGCGGTGATACTTCTTTTGATTTCCCCTTCTCTTAGACTTGTTTTTTCCCTTTTTCCTTCCCAGATGCAGTCATATTAGCTTCAATTTCTAAAGCATCTATCTGTATCTTCTCTAGAGTGGGGGTTCTCCTTTCTCTAATTGTGAAACTAAAATCGGCTTCAAAAGCCCCAACAAAAGCCACCTTTTCTCCAAAAGGAGGGGGCTTCATTTCTACAAGCAAACTGATATACAATTTATTGAATCTTTTGATAAAATATGATATATTCTCATCTAGTTTTCTTTTGATTGCATTGAATTCTATTAGTTAATATCCATGATCATTTTTCTCACCCCATATCTAAGTGAATTAATTTTCTAGTTCTTCCCATGTATTAATAGAATTATTTGGCAATCCCTTAAACCACTTTCTAACCTCTTCATCCAGAGACTAAAAAAAGTCTCATTACTGTAGAGCTATAAAAACGGTCTCTTTCCACCGTGAAGCAACTCTGTTACTAATATTTCAACCTAGCTGCTAAGCATACAAAGAGTGATCAATCAGCTAACACTTGTCGTAGTAATAAGCAGTAGTACAAAGGCTTAAGCAGTTATGTTGAGGGCAACGATGTCTGTCCAGACCTTAAATCACTTCAAAGAATAAATCACACATTCAGAAAACTCAGCAGCTTATCAGTCAAGGGTTCGGCAGTGATAACCCATCCCTTCGGAAACTGATAAAAAGGAAACTAGAGAATAGACCATGAGTCTGGGAGCTAGACAGTGACTGCCAATGCTCACTACAGCCTTAGATCATCTCTCACACAAAAGCAACAAATGCGATTAAATGGAAAAGCAAATAAAGAATTGAACAGCAATTCTGGAATAGAACAGCAACTCTAAAATGGAATAGCAATTAAATAACTAAGCCCCGCGAGTTGTAACCAAACTTAATCTACATTCTTCGCAATCAAAATAACAATCTTTCACTCTTAAGGCGAATCACACGAAACACACTAATGGAACAACGTTAACTATTGACAAATTATAGAACAGCACTAATAAGTCAGAAATGCACACAACACACTGGCATAATAATCTGATCAACCTGAATCAACAGGAATACGACTGTGCTTCCAAACAGAACACTATTATTTCTGAATCCAACAATTATGAAGAACACTACCTCAAGTGAATGTATGACACGAATATTTAATATACAAGCTCTGTAACAGAACAGTAAGAATATTCGATTAAGGCTGATAACATGCAATGACTTCTGAAAGAATCAATAACATAATGTAGAGTCAATCCACGATTCTACCTGTGAGAACTTCAATAATTTAATCTTAACAGAGCATGTAATATCAACTTATAAAGCATATCAAATTACCAAATAGCAATAATAAACAAACCACGCCGAAATCAAGTCGTAATGGTACAGGAGCAAGTGTCCTCCGGGGCCGGGCCCTTAGCCTCCAAGGATACACCGCTTTAAGTTAATCCAGACGCAGAGATGAAATAATCACCAAGCTTTTATTAATGCATCGGTCAAAAATACAATGAACCAGTTCTCAACGAGACTTAATAATCAGAGTTGATGTTTAACAGAAAATTACATAAAAGCGTATCCTTCTTATCCCTAAGCTAACAGTGCTGTCCCTTTATATAAAGGCGACGGCGGAGATGTCCAAGTAACAAGATAAATAAAGTAGCGATCCCTCAGGATCGAAGATCCTGAGGGATTCACCAAACTGTTAATTCTTCATCCTTTCCTTTCTTTTGCGCCGAGCTGGTGTCCTCTCCTTCTTTTCCGGGCCGACTTGCTTTAATCTGTTTAGCCTTGTTTGCATTCGGTTCACCTTCAGAGGGACAACAGTTATCTCGACTTTGTCTCTTCCTTTGGAGCGGCAATTCCTCGTTTTCTCCTTTTCCTGTACAGAAAATAACCATTATCAGTGGTTAAGTCTTGCATATCAATTTTCACATGTTTTGTTATAATTCCTTATTACTTTCCAAATTCATGATACAAAAAGGTTTACAAATTCTACTAAAAAGCCACTGAAATAATCATCAAAAGCATACCTTTCTAGTACTCCACACACCCCCCTGCTTACCTTGTTTCATGTCCTCATGAAAACATTGTAGTTGACATGCAAGGCAGTGAGAGAATATGCTGGAGAAGGAGTCTCATGCGGAGGCCTACAGCCATGATGAGTGATTAGATAGTCAAAGAACTGACCTGTTTGCCCCTCAGGCATCTCATACAAGGCCTGGTATCCGGGTGCAGGGTGCCAAATAATTGGAGTGCGAAATCTATATCCTAACCAGGATGATCTTGCTTTCAGAATTCTCTCGCCATAGAGGTTCAAACGGTTGGCAGCTAATTCAAAATTCTCATACTTAAATGGTTCCCTGAGCTGGATGTTTGGATCAGAGATTCGGTACCGAAATTTGGCTGCATTAATGGCTAGATTTTTGATGGAAAGAAAATATTCTAAACCTTCTCGAATGAGTGCCTCATGCATGGGTACTAATGTTTCATTGACACCCGGGGTCTTTATGAGGTTTCTATGAGCTTTCCATAACTGCACTGGGTTCCTAGGCTCAGCCCTTACCCGTAAATCTAGACCATTTTCTTGACTCTGGAAAGTATCATAGGCTTTGATCCACTTAATATGATTAACCCCGAATGAAATGAATGCTTGTAATTGGATGTCTCCAATGAAAGGGCCAGGGTTTAATTCAGTCTCCTGATCTAGCACAAGGTCATGCAAATAAAGTTCACACAACAATCTCTGGACTTTCACTCCATAATGTTTACAGCAGTCTATGAAGTCATTGATGGTGTGGATTTGTATAGGGGCGCCTGCTTTAAAAGCTTTTATTTTTAATTGTAAATACCGTTCTAATAAAAACAGAGCATAGTTTTTAGCAGGGGCCCTACATGCTAAAACATCATTGTATAAAGAACACAAGGTATTCATCTGCTTGACAACAGTATCTAGCCTACGGGTTACCTGTGCAACTTCCTCTTGTTCCTTTTTCCACCCTTCAAAGGCCTGGTTTTTGGATTGATTGACGTCCCTTAGTTGTTGCTGTAACTCTTCATATTTTTCTCGGGGGACCGTTTGCTCTCTAAGTTGTTCGGCTTTCTGCTGTGCTTGCTTCATCATCTTATGCATGGTTTTTGTCTTCGGATCTTTCTTCCATAGGTCAGTGGAGGCCGGGAGTTTTACCTGAACTTTCTTATTATGTTGTTTGGAGTTCAAAACCCTTATTACCCCTGAGGGTGGTGCCTCTGTCTGGATTTTCTTGTCGCTGGTCCTTATATCATCCCTTTCTATTTTAACGCGAATATCAGTTTGTTGCTGTTCCTCAGCAACGTTTGGAATGGCGGTTGGATTTTCAGTAGGGTTTTGAACAGTAGGGCGATTGTTGGCCTTATTTTTCTTCCCTCCGATCTTTATTACCCTCTGGTTTTCTTTCAGAACCCTAATTTGCTGTCTGAGCTGAGTTATTGTATTCAATAATTTCTGTCGTTCCATTCGCAATTTCTTAATTTCCATCGTTTCGTTAGAAGGAACAGCAGGCTGTCTGCTACGGTTTGGACCATGACTAGTTTCTAGCTCTTTCTCTTGGGGTACTTCCTTGCTGTTCTGCGCTGGCTATTCTGGGGTAGGTTCTGTCTCTTCCTGGGCAACTCCCTCTGGAATTTCCTCTGGTGTCTTGGGAACAGAATGTTCCCGTTCAATCTCTCTTATCCCTTCTTCATCATGAACAGGCAGATTTCCTTCTTCTGCCTCTATTGCATATGATTTTTCAGATGCGTTTTCTTCTTGGGGTTTATCGTGGAGGTATACTGAATTAGAAGGTTGGCCATACTTACCCATATTGGCCAGGACTGTGGCCAATTCGTCTTCTCCCATTGGGTCTTGTAATGGGCTACCTCCCTGCTGTCCCATTTCCTCCTCCTGTTCAGTTTCTACTTATATTTCTATTTCCCAATGCTTGGCTGCTTCGTCTTCGGATTGCTCGTCCTCAATTACCACTGGTTGGCTGGTGCTTTCCTGGAGCTTTTCCAGCCTTCCTCGCATCCGAGCTAACCGGGCTGATTTTCTGGGCTTCTCTATCCTTCCTCGCATCCTAGGTAGCTGGGCTGATTTGCTGGGCTTTTCTAGCCTTCCTCTCATCCGAGCTAACCGGGCTGATTTTCTGGGCTCCTCTGGCTGCTCGGGTGGATTACTGGCATGCTTGTGCTTTGCCGATTCCTGGTGTATCTCTGGTCGTTCTGATGCACTAGCAACATGTTCTTGTGTTACTAATTCTCTGCATTTTGCCGGACGTTCTGGTGTGCTTGTAGAACTCTTGCGTTTTGGGGATGGTGCTGTCAATCCCCCCTCAATCATTACAATCAGCTCTTCCCAGCTGCTCTGCTGCTGGGTGAGACTATGACTAACTATTAATCGTATTAACCCATGGTGACTGACAACTGACTCTACATGCTGTGCCTTTTTTTATGCTTCGTGCAGCATCATGCAGTAATGAATTCAGAAGTGCAGGTAGGTTTACAGAGCATTTCTGCTTTAAAACAGCTAAGAGTTTAAGATGTCATGGTCTTACCATGTCTTTCCTTCCTTCGTAGGTGATGTAGCTCTGCACTGTTCTTGCTAATTTCGTCCAGGGTTCTCCTAGCGTTGCTGGCAGAATGCCCTTCCCCTTAATTGTTAAGCTCTGACCTTCGTCCTGGAAAATTTCCATGATCTTCTGTAATATTTCCTTCTTTAATGTCCATACTGGTCCGGTGGCTGGTAGTCCCGAAACTTCTGCAATTATATCGTCGGTGACTGCTATCCGCTTCCCCCTTACTGTGGAGTGATCATCCTGCAGGTTCTGCAAAAATTCCATCGCTACTGTTTCATTGGACTCCTGCAGGCGACTGAGATAATTCAACCAGCCTGCTCTTTCTAAGATCTCTCGGGCAGCAGCGGAGATTGTCAACGTCTGAGGTTCGCTTCGAATTTCCCTTCCTCCCATGGTTTCACTGTGGATTTCCAATGGAACAGCAACTACTTGTGCTGTTTGAAACACAGAGAGGGTGATAATCACAAAACACAGAGTATGCGACAATGCAACGGAAATGGATTATGAACAGCAACTTGTGTAAAAATAGAAATGCCATGCCGTTAAACCATGCCAAACCGCCGTACACTATTTTTCCCGAATGGTGAGCTGACACGTAATTCAGGGAATCATGAGGTTAACCTCCTCCCCCCGCAATGTGATAGGTTGTCCCAGCCGGCAAATAAAGGAGCAGCACCCGATCTGCAACCGAGTCAAAAAGGAACAACATATGGAATTATGCCATGATTAGACGGACAACGAATTACCGAAATCGAGGTGGAGAGTTAATCGCTTATTATGTAAGAGGCTGCTGTGTTATGGTATGAGGCTGGCGGGTAGGACGTCTTTCGTACTTGTCAAATCTTAAGTGGTCATGGTCACTTCCTTTGCCATGATTGGTGATGATAATTGTTCATGCGATGTATAAATCGGGAAATAATATATATGATTAGTTCTTTAGGATATAAGAAAAAAAATAGTATTAGTATCTTACCCATTGGTGTAACCAAGGTGACTTCAATACCATTAACAGTGCTCTGCTGCCGACAGGTGTCTATAACCTTGGCAGAGTTGTTTTTCACCCTCGGAACCATGATCCTTTGTGTATACTTAGGAGTGTTGTTATGTCAAAAAGTAGACCATTATACTGGCTTGGTGACCAGTTAACCATAATGCCATTCACGAGGAAGGAGTGAAACGTGGGCAGGCCGGCTCGTGGTGAGACCTCCTGTTCCAAGGTTTGTTTATTTGATATACCTTTTGGACCATATCCCTGGTGTGGTGGTCATAATGGGAATGCCACTTCACTTCTATCCTCATGATCATGGTAGGCTGGCTCTTAATGAGACCCCCTATCCTGCATTTGACATCTCACATATCATGTTCAGATATATATATATATATATTTTATAGTGTATTTTTCCTTATTTATACACAAAGGGTGGTTCAACACTCCTTAACAGTAGGAATGGTGGAAGAAGTCTTATTATCTCAATAGGAATATATAAGCCCTTTGCTCTTATTTCTAAATAATAATCAAAGAGGGTTAAAGGAATCAGCATGATAAAGATAACCAACCAGGGAAAAATTAGTAAAACAATGACAACAAAAGATAAGAAATAAATATGTCCTTCCTTTCGTCCTCTTACTAATGCAGAGCCTTATAAATATAGCGATTTACGATTTACGGATTTCGGTATGTTGTGATTTTATATTCATTGCACAAGTACATAGATGTATCTTTAAAGACTAGAAAGAATACAGGCAAGAAGAATCCTCAATTTAGATCAGCAAAAGGGATAAGCTGTTTCACAAGGAGAGCAAAAGTATGCTAATGGTGTTCCTTTGGAAAAGAAATAACGAAGGATGATAGAAAAAGGAACAGCAAAAATGCAAATGCCGTTCCTTTGGGAAAAGGAACGGCAAAAATAAAAATATTATAAAAACACTCAAAATGCCATTCCTTTGAAAAAGGAACAACAACAATAAAAGAACGTTGTTTCTTTGAAGAAAAAGGAACAGTGGTAACCAAAAGGAACAGCAGAAAATGTAACAATGCCGTTCCTTTGGAAAAGGAACAACAGAGATCCCAAATGTTGTTCCTTTAGAAAAGGAACAGTAAAAGGAACAGCAAAACAAGCAAAGCCAACGGCATAAAAAACACGCAGATGCTATTTTTAGAACGGCAAAAATCGAACTTTGTGAAAGAAAAGGAACAGCAAAAAAATGATAAGAAAACATTTAGTTGAAACTTTATGTACAAGAACCACTCGAAAACAAGAACTTATGTACAAATTGTAAAAAAATAATGAACCCTTAATGAATTACAGGTGGGGAAGATTTCTCTTCCTCTCCTAAAATCTCCATATCAGTGTCTCGGCGTAGCTGTTGGCAGAAGGATTCCCGAGTGAGTGGTTTGCGATAGAGATGGACTCGGTGGCCATTTACTTTGAATGCATATCCAGAACCGTCAATGGTAATTAGAGTAAGGATTCCGTTGTCATGCACCTTCTGGATTTCGTATGGTCCCAACCATCGAGTCTGAAGTTTTCCAGGGAAGTCCTGAAACCGAGAGTCGTATAACAGAGCCCAGTCTCCTTCGTGGAAGACTTTGTTTTTGATGAGCGCATCATGCCATTTAGCTCGCTGCTGTTGAATCAATGCTGTATTTTGTAGTGCAGAGAGCCTAATTTCATCTAATTCATTGATCTGCTGTAGTCGATTGATTTGTGCCTCGCTTAGATCTAGGCCAACTTCCTGTGTTGTCCGTAATGTTTGGATTTCTAATTCTATGGGAAAAATGGGTTGTTTTCCAAACACTAATTGATAAGGTGAGTAACTGGTGGTGCTCCTCCATGTGGTTCTATAGGCCCAGAGTGCTTCAGGTAGTCGGGTAGCCCAATCACGCCTATGTGACGCAATGGTTTTTGTTAGGATTGATTCTATTATCTTATTGCTATTTTCTACCTGCCCATTCGCCTGTGGGTGATATGGAGTAGTGATTTTATGCTGGACATGATAATTGTTGAGTGTTGCAGCTAATTTATGCCCAACAAATTGAGGTCCTCCATCTGTAATTATTTCCCTGGGAAGGCCATAACGAACAAATATATGGAACAGGAACTGTGAAGGACGTAGTAGTGTCGTGGCTCTGCAATGCTTCTCCGTCTTCTCAACCCATTCCCAACATATTCTCGTTGCCACCACTATATCAATTTTCTCGGATTCGATGAGGGCCAGTGGTCCAACGTAACCGCAGATCCCATCGTCGAATGGTTCGCGATGACGAATCAGAGCCAGAGGCACCTCATCAAACTCGACTCAGTCGTCTCCGTCACGTACCGTCACAAAGCTTCGACAAACCCTTCGCATCTTTGAAGATCGTAGGCCAGTAATATCCTGTCTGCAATACTTTATGTCCAGTTCTACGCTCAGCGAAGTGCCCCCCACACGGTCCATCGTGACAGGCTTTTAGGATGTCAAAGATTTCATCCTCTCTAACACATCGCCCGATATGCATGTCTGCTCCTGTGTGAAACAAATAGCCCCCAATCCACGAGAATCGAGAACTTTTCTGAACAATCTGCTTGCGCTCATTAGGAGTTAAATGTTTTGGTAGTTTACCTACTGCGAGGTAGTTGGCAACATCAGCATACCAGGGTGTTTGAACAGCAACAGCAAACAGGTGCTCATCCGGAAATTGATCTTCAACTGCTGCTGCATCGCTTGATTTTGGTATTCTTGAAAGAAAATCGGCTACAGGGTTTTCTTTGCCAGGCCGGTCCTTGATTGTGATGTCGAATTCCTGCAATAAGATTAACCATCGAGTTACTCTGGCATTTGTGACAGGCTTATTTGCTAAATATTTTATAGCAGAATGGTCTGTATACAAGATAACAGGATAGCCCGTAATATAATGTCTAAATTTATTGACAGCATGTATTACAGCTAGGAATTCTTTTTCAGTAACAGTGTAATTCAATTCAGCAGGGGATAAATTTTTGCTGATGTAATAGATAGCATATGGTTTTTTATCCTCTTCTTGCCCAAGGACTGCGCCAATGGCTGTATCTGAGGCATCAGATGATATCTGGAATGGTAGGTCCCAGTTTGGTCCTCGAAGGACTGGGGCTGTGGATACAAGCTTCTTTAAATCCTCGAAAGCACGGTCACATTTTTCTGTCCAAAGAAAATCAACGTTACCGGTTAATGCATATAAAGGAGCAGCAATGTGCGAATAATGCTCTATAAATCGTCTATAATAACCCGAAAATCCAAGAAAGCTGCGTACCTCTATTTGAGTAGTAGGAGTGGGAATGAGCAAAAGTATTTGGATTTTAGCCGGGTCTACCTGAATGCCGGCTGCTGAAACATAATGTCCTAGGATAAGTCCTTCAGTCATCATCAAGAAAAATTTTTCGTGGCTTAAGCAAAGCCTGGTAACAATGCAGCGTTGTAGGACTTTTTCTAGGGTGTCTAGAGCTGGATCAAAATCATCTCCATATGGTGTAAAGTCATCCATGTAAACTTCAAGTCCATCATTTATTAAATTTGCAAAAATGCTAAGGATAGCCCTTTGAAATGTGGCAGGAGCATTACATAGGCCAAAAGGTAGAACTCAATAGGCAAATGTTCCCCAGGGACAAGTAAAAGTAGTTTTATCCTGGTCTTCAGGGGCAATCTGAATCTGATTGTATCCACTGAAGCCATCCAGGAAAGAAAAGAATTTCTTCCCTGCTAAAGTGTCTAATACTTGATCTATGAATGGGAGAGGAAAGTGATCTTTCTGTGTTGCCTTGTTTAGTTCCCTATAATCCACACAGATTCTCCATTTTCCATTCTTTTTTGGTACCACCACTAGCGGAGAGACCCATTTACTATCAGAAATAGGATAGATAAAGTTGACATCTAAAAGTTTCTGAAGTTCAGCTTTTACCACATCCTTTAGATGAGGATTAAGTCTCCTTTGCGGCTGACGAACAGGTCTGGCGTCTTTTTCCGTATAAATGTGGTGTGTACATAACTGGGGGTCAATTCCTTTCATGTCAGGGTAATCCCATGAAAATGCTTCTTGATATTTTGTTAACAATTGGATGAGTTTAGTTTCCTGTTCAGGTGTGAGATTAGCATTGATGTTTAAAGTTTTCCCCGGTGCAATTTCCACAGTTTTACTATTTGCAACAGAAGTAACAGGTATCGTTTGGTCATGCGTATCTTTCAGAGGATCTTCGTCCAATTCATTATCAAATGCTGCTTCTATCATGTGACACTGTGTGTGAGGTTCAGTTTGACTAATGAAATTATTAATGGCATCATCTTCTGTTTGGTCTTTAAAATCAAGCGCCTCTTTTATAGTTAATGGAGATCTGATGTTATCAGTAAGGTATGATACAGGGTGCTTATTATTTTTGATCATTGTGACACTTGGCTGTGCTGGAGGATATAGAACTAAATTTTTGCTATTCGGTCCTCTAGTTATGGTCATATTTCCCTGCCGGCAACCAATGTAGGCATCGGCAGTGGCAAGCCAAGGTCTACCTAAAATTAGTGGATGTCCATCAAGTCGGGTTTTTGGATTAATTATCAGGAAATCGGTTGGATACTCCCAGGATTCTATAGAGACCATGACATCATGTAGAGTACCCTATGGTCTAACCACAGATCGGTCAGCTAATTCCAACAGAGTAGAGGTGGGTTCTACCGATGTAATGCCGAGCTTTTGGCAAGTAGTGGTTGTTAAAATATTAATTTCAGCCCCTAGATCAACTAAGGCATTAGACAGGGTCTGACCATAAATTTGAACAGTTGTAATTGGATTCCCTGGGTCTTCATATTTAAGGGGTGTTTCTCTCCCAAACAATAGGTCAGATAAAGTACCGACTACTTGGACTCTTGGATTATTTGTTATATTCCTCCTTGGTTTCTTTATGCACAATTCTTTGATAGTTTTTGCGTATATGGGAATGTCTTGAATGGCTTGGAGGAATGGAATTTTTATGTACAAATTTTGTAATTCTCCCAGAATGTCAAAGTCAGGATATTGTATGGATCGAGGTATGGCTAATCGTTCTGGGAACGGGGGAGAGGATGTGGTTGCTTGATTATGAGTTTGTTTCTTATTTACATCCTCTTGTTGTAACTGATGTTCTCTTGGTAACTGATCTTCAATATGAACTGTTTTATCTCCCTCGGTTTCAATTATACGTCCAGATCTTAACTGAAGGTCATTGCACTCCCTGAGGTCGGGTCCTATTTCTGATGTCTCTATGATTTGAATAGATTGGACCTGTCTGTTGTTTGGATTGGGGTCGGGTTGGGCTGGGAGTTGCGGTCTCAGGTTAGACTGGGGATTTTGTTGTAAGGCTGGCAGAGTAGGTTGAGGGAGCGGAATAGTTCCAGCTGGGTGGTACATCGGTCTTTGCCAGCTTGTCTGCCAGGGTGAACTTTGTGAAGTAGAGGGAGTCCATTGTGACGGATATGGGCCATTTTTCCAATATGGTGGAGTGTAAGGGAAATTTGGCCAACCTGATTGGCTTGTTTGATTCAGCCATGGATTTGAAGAGGGAAATCATTGTGGTGACCAGTTTGTAAATGGGGGTTGAGATTGATTTTGCCACATACCATATTGTTGAGCATTATACTGTGGGGGTTGAAAGAAAGAGGTTGAGTCTGGAAACATACCAGGTTGTCTCGGCTGCCACTAGCGGCGCTGGTTGATCGAATTCACCGATTCTGGTTCTTCTTCTGCTTCCTTATATACCGCTTTCAATCCAGGAAGTGAGGGGCAACTCTCCGTAAGGTGATCTTTTGTACAGATGGCGCATGTTTGGAATTTATCCAGTGGACATTCCTTGTGGCTATGTTTTTTTCTGCATCGAGGGCAGAAGATTGCCAAATTCTGTTCTACCTCCAACTGCTTCTGTTTAGCCTGCACAATATCAAGTTGTGTAGTTAGTGTCCCCATAATATTAGTTTTAAAATTTTCTAATAAATTTCCAATTTCTGCACGTGTTACTCCTTCTGCTGATACTTTGTTATCTCGTGCAAACCGATCATATTCTGTTGGTTTTATTCTTGTGCTGCCTCTCGAACTCCTGATACATAAATCAATGATGTCAGCAAAATTCTCTTGATAAATTTCTCCTTTTACCATAATGTTTAATGTTTCAATCCATTGTTCCTTCATACCCCTTATTAATGCAGTTTTTAACACATTATCAGGTAAAGGTAGCGATGCATAAGGGGATCTTTGTAGATTGTACTGAAAACGTTCCACATACTCTTCCAATGTTTCATTCGGTCTGGCTGACATTTGAAATATTTCGTCTTTTAATTCTCTAGACCTACAATAATCCTGATATTTTTTTAAGAAGGATTCTTTCATTTGATCCCAATTGTTGATAACCCCGCCACCTAGCCCCATAAACCATCTTAAAGCAGCCCCTTTTAATGTAGAGGGAAATCATTTCAATTTTTGGGGATCGGTGGTGTAATCATACCCCCTACATAACACATCGAATTCGAATAAAAATGCATCTGGATCTTCTGATGTGAGACCGTGAAATGTAGGGATATGCTGAAGAGGGATAGCTTTCATGGGTGCATTAGCTGCAGAATCCACTATAGGATATTGTGATGTAGAGGTTTGAGCATTTGGCTGGTTTTGGGCCATGGTATCGAATATATGCCAATATCCTTCTGGGATATCTAGGAGGGTATTCCTAGGTTGAGAGGGAACGATTTTGACAGGGATATTTTTAACAGCGCTTCCCTTATCTGGAATAATGAGAATTCCTAAAGATTGGATTCCTTCAACAATGATTTTCGCAGCACTCCCCTTATCTGGGCTATCTAATGGCTGATTTGTTTCAATAGGGGATTTTGGTTCCTTGGTTTCCCCTGTTTTTCCCTCTCCTTCACAAAAGTTACTGGAATTCCCTTCCTGCAATAGTTCTGGAGTAGAATTTTCAATTTCTTGAAAGTCCTGCTCTTCAGTTTGACTATGCACCTCAGCACAGGCTACAGATGGTGATCCTGTGGCCTGAAGGGAACTAGTAGGCAGTTTAGAAATATTTTTCCTAGGGCCTACTGATGGCTGAGACTCTGCGTTCTTATAGATTTTGTCTATGAAGGTCGTTCGGCCAAGGGTCACCGGCCCCTTAGCTTTTTCAGGTTTGGATGGGGGTTTGATGTTCTTTTCTGGTCTTTTCTGCTTAGTCATGCACTCAAATGAACTACCAACTTCTATTCAAACAAAGAAAAAAAACAACTCTGTTAGGAAAGAGGATAGTGGAGCAGGGTTTTTACATGCTCCGCACGTAGGTTCTTACCTTCCATTTTTAGGATCCAACTCCTCCCTAGCAGGCTCGTACACTACTCTGAAAAAAGACAAATGGCTACACTCTTTCCCCGGCAACGGCGCCAAAATGTAGAGCTATAAAAAGGGTCTCTTTCACCTCTAGTTACCTCACATTAATATGTCAATCCGGGAGCGTTTTGTTATTACAAAGAGTGACTCAATCTGAGGCTAACACTTGTCAGAGTAATGCTAGTAGTACAGTGCTTAAGAAATACAAGAGTAAATGGATGCTTGTCTGTAACTAAATCACTTCAAAGAATAAATCACACATTCAGAAAACTCAGCAGTTTATCAGTCAAGGGTTCGGCAGTGATAACTCATCCCTTCGGAAACTGATGGAAAGGAAACTAGAGCATAGACCACGAGTCTGGGAGCTAGACAGTGACTGCCAACGCTCACTACAGCCTTAGATCATCTCTCACACCAAAGCAACAAATGCGATTAAATGGAACATCAAATAAAGAATTGAACAACAATTCTGGAATAGAACAGCAAATCTAAAATGGAACAGCAATTGAATAACTAAGCCCCGCGAGTTGTAACCAAACTTAATCTATTAACCCAAATACATTCTTCGCAATCAAAATAACAATCTTTCACTCTTAAGGCGAATCACACGAAACACACAAATGGAACAGCGTTAACTATTGATAAATTATAGAACATCACTAATAAGTCAGAAACGCACACAACACACTGGCATAATAATCTGATCAACCTGAATCAACAGGAATACGACCGTGCTTCCAAACAGAACACTATTATTTCTGAATCCAACAATTATGAAGAACACTACCTCAAGCGAATGTGTGACACGAATGTTTAATATACAAGCTCTGTAACAGAACAGTAAGAATATTCGATTAAGGCTGATAACATGCAATGACTTCTGAAAGAATCAATAACATAATGCAGAGTCAATCCACGATTCTACCTGTGAGAACTTCAATAATTTAATCGTAACAGAGCATGTAATATCAACTTATAAAGCATATCAAATTACCAAATAACAATAATAAACAAACCACGCAGAAATCAAGTCGTAATGGTACAGAAGCAAGTGTCCTCCGGGGCCGGGCCCTTAGCCTCCAAGGATACACCGCTTTAAGTTAATCCAGACGCAGAGATGAAATAATCACCAAGTTTTTATTGATGCATCGGTCAAAAATACAATGAACTAGTTCTCAACGAGACTTAATAATCAGAGCTGATGTCTAACAGAAAATTACATAAAAGCGTATCCTCCTCTATGCTAATAGTGTTGTCCCTTTATATAAAGGCGACGGCGGAGATGTCCAAGTAACAAGATAAATAAAGCAGCGATCCCTCAGGATCGAAGATCCTGAGGGATTCGCCAAACTATTAATTCTTCATCCTTTCCTTTCTTTTGCGCCGAGCTGGTGTCTTCTCCTTCTTTTCCGGGTCGACTTGCTTTAATCTGTTTAGCCTTGTTTGCATTCGGTTCACCTTCAGAGGGACAGCAGTTATCTCGACTTTGTCTCTTCCTTTGGAGCGGCAATTCCTCGTTTTCTCCTTTTCCTGTACAGAAAATAACCATTATCAATGGTTAAGTCTTGCATATCAATTTTCACATGTTTTGTTATAATTCCTTATTACTTTCCAAATTCATGATACAAAAAGGTTTACAAATTCTACTAAAAAGCCACTGAAATAATCATCAAAAGCATACCTTTTTAGTACTCCACAATTACAACATCAAGATGTTGTACATTCATATTTTCAGTAAAATTACAATACACAGGCAAGTGTTTTTCTGTAGTTATTTCATCTTCTCCACTAAAATATGGGAATAATTTAAGATACTCTTGAGGCATGGCCTCCATTGTTTGTGGAAGGTTGAGTGGAGCATATCTGTTCAACAAAAATGCCGGTGCTACCATGTTTGCACCTTCATTGGATGTTCCTTGGTTAGAGGCAGTCGATGAACCTATTGTGAAAATGAACAGAGGTGGAGGTAAAAATGATATTGGAGTGGGTTGATCGACAATGGCAGCGGGACCAAAAACTAGAGTTTGTTGAGCTTGAGTAAAATTAAAAGAAACAAACTCAAAGGAGTGTTATTCCAACTTAGGTTCTTGAAAATAAATTGGTGTTAAAGGTGAATCTTTTTCCAAGAAAGGAATTACTTTAGAGACATCTTCAAACAAAGTATTACTAGAACTAGTGCGAGGAGTCGACAATGTAGGACTATGTGCTAAGGGGGTTTTGGGTTTCGGAACCCTTTATAAACCAATATTTCAGGGTCTGACAAAGAACGGACCTTCTATTGTGAGCCAGATTTCTGAGAATAACAAACACAACCAAATATTTCCTCCTCACTGAAAAACCAGAGGAAATAATGTGAAAAACCTAGGGAAAATAAACTTGTTCTCTTCATTCCCGACAACGATGCTAAAAAATTTTGTATCTTAAGAGACAATTCCTTGGTTGTGGAAAGGAATTAGTGCTTAAGAAATTTTCAAAAGTGTGTCACAAAAGTAATTATATCAGGTGGTCTTCGTTCAGTCCCTTTGGAAACTAATTCTTTAAAACCCTTAATAATCTAGTATAATGAAACACTCTACAATGCCATTAACTGTTGATATCTCAATGGAAAAGAAGAATTGTAGAAGAAATTCAAAATGATATGTTCTACACAAAATCTATCACTAAATTTCAGAATCAATAGAGAGGAAACTCAAAAACACAAAATCTATTACTTTTAAGTTCAAGAGAGAATTTGTGAAGGAAGAGGAGTTGGAGTGAAGGAGCGAAAATTAAGGTTATTTAAATCTTACTCACAAATGTAATTAAGAGACCGAAAACTACTTTACTTCACTTCATTCCAGGAAGAAGGAATAGAAAATGGCACAAGAAAAACAAATCACCTTCAACAGTTGCAGGAAACTTGATGTTTCTTTCATTAATTCCTCAGAAAATAAAGTACCAAAGTTTTAGTCTTCTAGAGGTCCAAAACTCAAAACCCTTGTTCTTTCTTTCTATCTTGATTAAATACATCAAAAATAGTTCGTAACTGCAAGAACTTCTTGAAACTACTTCGACTACCTAAACTATTAAAACCACTTATTACATTTCAATTGAGAACATCATTATAGCTTCGATTTTAACAAACAAAGAAAATAAATTAAAAATGAAATATTATTCTTTTTTTTTAATTTGATTTGTTGTTGATGCGTCTCCTTGAAGTGCTAATGTGTCTCCCTGACATATCAAAAATCCTTTCCCTACATTTCTTCTAGTGTTCAATATTTGTCTTTTCTTCTTGGTGTCATGTCTTTTCTTTTTCTGATGTGGTATTTGAACAGTTCTACAATAATGCATATTTTCCTGACTTGACCTAGCTGCGACATTTCCAACAGTGCCACCATGTGCTCCCTTTGCCTGAATTTTCCTATGCCTCCATGTTTCAAATGATTTTATCAGGTCTCCTTTTGCCCGACTCTACCTCTTCTGGTGGCGCCCAAAACATTTATTCTTTGATTAATAAATTGCCACAAATGCATAATGTTGCTCTACACATAGCCTCGGGTATTTTCTTACCCGATTTTTCCCAACGTTTAGACTTTTCTTTGTACCTTTCGTAAGACTAGACTTTAAAAGATATTCCATTACCTTTGAAAAATTGTATTGCATTTTCTTCTCTGTAACATTTCAGCATTCCAACGTTCTATGTTATAATCTGTTTTTTCCCTCTAATGCGATTTTTACAAATAAAAAACTCGACCCATACTTAAAAACCTTTATACCTTATTGATAACTTACATCACGTCCGCTTCTTTATCGCACTTCAATCTTCGGCGAATCCCATTATCTTATGATCGTTATCCCTTCTAAGCTTGCGATGTGCAATATGCGAGAGGCTCCCATAACTGGACTTTAAATACTTAGATTCGAGCTCTGAACTATATCACATCTGGTCCTCGTATTGTATTTTCCATTTTGGCATTTATAACATATTCCTCAGTGCCATTCCTCCCAATCTTGAGATGTGAGATGTGCGATAAAGGTAGGGATGACATAGCAAGTGGAGGTGGGGCCGAACGTAAATCGCAATCGGTGATATGAAACCTTGTCGCACTTCACATTTTGACGTTTATAACATGTTCATGAGTGCCATTCCTCCTGAGCTTGCGATGTGTGATGTGTGATAAAGGTAGGTATGATGTGGAAAGTGGATATGGGGACACCCAACTCAACCCTGGCATGTAATGTTCTAAACGCATCAATCGGCCCGACTCTTGAACTGTTCTGCATGCAAATAAGCATGACTCAACCCGCGTTCACATATTTGCACATAATTCTAATTCACCAACATATATATCTAAAATTCTTTTTCGATATACAAAAGTTTTTACATTTTCTAACAATAATGCTTTTTTGGTGTTTTGAGAAATATATCAAAAATAAATTCAAATGAGCCAAAAAATATAGTACCACCCCTGCTCTCTTCCTATCGTCATCCATGGGATCAATGTACTGGGACTCTCTCGGAGTTTGCTATTGGGATTCCATAAAACCTTCTTTGTCAAACACTTCGATCTCAAAATTGGTATATGTTCCATCTACTTGTCATATGTCTCCCTTTTTGACAATGTGCATGTGAACATTATCTCTCATGATGATGCTTCATGTAGCTCCTCCACATCACGTGGTCTCTCTTCCTCCAACCCTCCAATATTTCATGTCGATAAAAACATCATGGAATCCATGACCAACCCTAATTATCCTTGGGATGATATGCATCATCATTTGTATTTCCTTCCATAACAAACCCATGATAAATATTTTGTGTATCCAAAGACTTCATCCAAGGTGAGGTAAATTGATTGAATAATCTCTTAATTTTAACCCATGAATTCAAACCACATCCAACTTGTGGCCATTGCATTACCACAAAATGTTTGGGTAAGGGTGAATCCAAATTTGAGAGTCCACGAGAAGAACTTCTCTCTAACCTTCCTAATGCATCTGGTAGTGTTGAATTTATTGTCATTATTCTTCCTCTTTTAGAAGAACTTATAGAGTCCCATATCACTCTAGATCATTTTAAGGATGATACACTTAATCCCTTAGACACTATTGTTTTTTAACCACAATGTTGTGTAAATGAGCATCAGTTCATGATATCCGAAGCCACTCTTTGGTATAGTGACACCATGTATGCAAACCTAGAAATTTATTCCATTTGATTCACATATGTTTCCCGAGTGAGATTGGTAATCCACCCTTTACTTTCTCATACTCCACCCCTCATACATTCTTCTGACAAGAATACCACCATAAACAAAAAATGGAAAACTACATCATCACAATGTGTTGGGAATCCACTACTCTAAATGCATTAGGTATGCTAGTAACATGATATATATAGCCATACAAAAACGGGGGGCACACATCCTCCTCCATTTCCTCATCACCCTTTGGAGTATTTCATGTCAGTTGGGATGAATTCCTGAATCCATTATGAGAGCACTTGGAACACAATGGAACTCCACAAACTCATCTAGCTAGGGGCATCATTCGCACCTTTACATACCCGATTAGTTCCCTCTATCAACATATGCTAGGGGGATGTATCTCATCCTTGGGGACATGATGGCCCCTGGCCACCTTCTCACTTGATCAACATACTTATCGGCCTAGACCCTAACAATATCACTATGGTTGATTATCATTTCATTCCTTGGATAGTATCATTCTACCAGCCTCTTCGGCAAGTCATATACACATTACATATCGTACATATATTATACTCTATGTGATGTTAAATATACCACCTAATCCCCATGTTTGACTTGGTGGGTGGGGATGATCCTAAACATTCTCTTATATGTTATCCTTGTATTCCTCTTTACCTTAATTCTTCACGAGGAACCATTATTCCAAGAAGTAATAAGGCCATATTTAGACAAGTAAGGTAACCTACTTGAAACCCGTAGATCCCTATTCCAATGGTTGGTTTTTCCACTATGATATAAACAAGATTTAGGGACTTATTCTTCTCTCCAAAGTTTCCAACAACTCACTATGCAAATGAATTGGAATTGGGGGTAAGAATCTCTTTTATAGGTAAAACCCTAATTTTTTCTGTCAGCAATTGCGAACAAACCATAACTCACCAACTTTTTTAATGGGTCTTTCTTTGTTTTTTGTAATTTGAAACTTCACCTCGAAGCCATTCTTTCCATGAAGTTTCACTTTGCGACAAATTAAAACCAAATTTCTTCATTAGAGTTGCATGTACTTTGGTAGCACTTTTCCTTAGCATTTGTCGACTCACGTGTAATTTTTTGTCATGAGTAACCATTATTTACTCATTTTTTTTATAGTACCCCTTGTGCCTTCCCCATGTGGCAACATCATCGAGTCACCATTTTTCATAACATCTAAGATAAGTTACCCCTGCATTCATGGATTTTGTTCTGAGTCCCATTGAGTCCCCGTTACAATATCCCCTCCATATTTGTGTCACATTCATACTACTTTTCTCATTTTGGCCTCTAGCTATATTGCTCTGTCTTTGAAAAGCCTCTGTTTAAGTAATTTTCCATCCCCTCCGGAATCGAATTAGTCATTTCCAGGTCAACCATGCATATTATGATGTGACAAGGGAAGTCGTCACTCCTCTTGTTCCCTCCCATGATCGTCCCTAGTTTTAGTCCATGATTCACTCTACTCTTATCCCTCATGCCTTTGTTGAAGATTCCTCATTGCATCAACTCTAGCGGGTCCTCTTCTGTCGACTTCAACAAATTCATTCTAGAGGTGTGGTCTAGAGGGATATGTACCTTAGTTCCAGTTTTCGTCATTGTTTGGTGCCTTGGATCGAGAAAAGGAATCATCATTACCCTTTCACTTGGTTTTTTATCACGTTCTCGACTCGTGCTCAGTATCGCACGATTCAGCATCATACACTTGATGGTCCAGTGATCCAAAAAAATTATCAGTGATTCCTAGGTGTATGTGATATGTTCCATACCTCATGAAGGGGTGGCCCTTTAGGTAGTCCCCCACATGCTCGGATTTCCAGATATCATGATCTAACCTCAAATGTAGTTCCACAAATTTTATGGGTTTGGTTTCATCCTTTGCAACACCCATCGCATGCACATCTCCTTAAAATGATCCATTCAGATCTTCATAGGTCTTTCTTGTTCAACATGGATTCATTGGTTATGATTCCCCCTCATAATGTCAGTTTGAGGGGCATTACAGATCATGTAATTAGATGTTGTTGTATTTAGTACTGACTTATATCTTTCTAGGCGCACTATGTATATGGGATTCATCCTATTATTTTATGGCACATTGATGCCAACATATCATGTAATTTGTAGCTCAGTCCCACATTGTTGGGCTCACCATTATTATTTATACTCAATTATCTCAGTGGGTATGGGTATGCCTCCCGTGCCTCATTTGAGATCATGTGATCCAAAATATAAGGAGACTTACAATGCTTCAACAATATCTCTCTCGCTCAGACTCCCCTTTGGTGTCTCACGAAAGTGTAACCTAAAACATATTTCAGTCATACGATTTTCTCGTAACACTCATATGGTTTGGGGGGAGTGGCGAAGACAATTTATGCCTTGAGCAAGTCACCTAGCCATTTCTACCTAGGTGGATCAAAATACACCATGTAGGATTAGTTTTACCATAGTCAAATCACTTTCACCATGGGAAATAATTTAGTAAAGTATTTTTATTAAATTTTTTCTCATTAAAATTAAGAATAACCTCATGATAATATTTGAATAAATCATTATTTATTTAATTTTCCCTATGAATAATTATTAAATCATTATTTGATAATTATTCCTTGTCACATTTGAATAAATAACCTAGGAATAATTAAATAAATTATTATTTATTTATTATTCCTTATTTCTATTTTTGGAATAATTGCTAAATTAATATTTAATAATTATTTAATTTTCACGCCTTTCTTATTCTTCACAAAAGAATTAATAAAGAATTTTATTTGTTAATTATTTCTAAATACAAATTTTTGATAATTTTGAATATCTTTTCTCTCTCCAAAAAATATAATAAAGTATTCCTAATGGTTAGATCTTGATTTGGTCAATGCTATTACATTATTTTCCAATTTCAAGATCAACCCAATACTTTTTTTTCTTTTTATAAAAAAGAGGCTTTCCCATTCATTATTCAACATTATCATTACCATCGTCACCATTAACGTCTTCTTGCATTCAAGCTCCCACTATATTTCTACATATTGCTTGGTTTTTTTTCACATATTAAGAGGGAGAAGCAATCATCGAAGCGTCAAGGAAATCAAAGGACCCATCCCATGTAGGGGGACTTGTAGACCCTTTTGTAGATCTCATTCACCATGTGTTACCAATAAATATGTATTCATTTAAATTTATTTCCATTATTGGGTTATTACATCGTATTTATTTTATTTTCTATTATTTTATATCACATACATCTTCTTACTATAGGTTTTAATCATATTATTATTGTAGATCCAAAGTATAAGAAACAAAAAATTGTTGTTAGTTTCACATGTCACATGTGACGTAAGTGAAGTGTTTTTGGTACACCTTCCAATAATTTCATACTAACAACGAGATTGTAGATGGTTTCAATTTTGATTTTGGTCTCCCTATACAGGGCCTTAACTCTCCAACGGGGTACATTGGCACATGTAGGGTGTGTGTAGAGAGCCATGGGCCTCTAGAACAGTAGAGAAAAATCCACAAACCCCAAAATATGTTCAAATGTTACTCGATATTGAATCACCTATTAGATGTGGAAGAAGCACTTGGTTCACCATGCCCAATCGGCCCCACAGTTATACAATGCACTTAGAATATGTCCTATGACTTTTATTCTGACGTGGTATCACTTACACCATCATTTGAGCCCTTAAAAATGGTCTACAAGAATATTATACCTACTTGGAGACCCATGAGGTTATTTGTGTGCCCCCACACCCACTGGGAGCACCATAGGTTTATTGTTTGGATAACAAGGGTCCAACCCCTTGTCCATCACTTTTAGGATTCATATTCATCATTATGTCACTTATGGAATTCATCATGCTTCTTATAATGCCAAATGACATGTATTATTCATCATTCAACCTCTTGAGAGGCTTATCATTTTGTTTATGAGCTAGTTGGGTGGGCTTGTCACCAAAAGTTAGTTATTTTGCATATTATTTTATTTCAGTGGATATTGTAGGCATAATTAGATAAATCAAACTCCTTATGAGTGTATAAATACAATTGATGATGATTAATTTTAGTTCATCACTTGGGTGGACTTATATCTCTCTAGAGAACTTCACTATCCTTCTTGGAGGATGAAATTTTGGAGAATGGAATGAATTTTTATGTTTGAACTATTTTAATTTTATCTTGGAGCTTCTTAAGTGGAAAATCATGAATGGTTGGATATATTATTAATACAAGTAAATAAATTTAATGCTATTTTTCTTCTTTATTTTGTCACATACATTGTTGTTGAATTTTTCTCTATACAAGGGCTAATTCGCTACATCAATTATTGTGAAGTTCTATAATTTAGGTTTCTAGATAATAATGCATCATGTATGGGCCATGTATTATGAAATAATATTCATATATATGATTCTTTACTTAATTTCATCTTCATAAGCCATTAATTTTTCAAAACAGAGTATAAATTCCTAGAAGGTGATCTTTTTGTTGCCGTAATGGTTTATGAAGTTGTCTTTAAGGCCTCCGTGACATAGAAAATTGAATCTCCATAGTAATTATAACTCGTGAATATGAAATTACCCAAAGGACTAGGCATTAATCCACCATAAAGGTGATAAATCCAATTTATTCACTTGCTTCACCTTTTATTTCCGAGGTCTAGCCCAATAGGTCTCATGATACATCATTTATATTGAAAAATATCCACAGGAAAAGTCATATCTCTTGGCATCATCTACGTCCAGGTTTCTCCTAGGCACCCACAAATTTTGAAGAAATTCTGATGGTCAGGTTGTGAGATGCCTCAAGCCCTAGCCTCAATATCAAATATTTCCCTTGGCTTCCTTAGGCCAATGGCCTCATTGGGATCGTCACCTTGTTTTATTGAAAATTCATTATTTGGTCCCTTTCCCCTCCAGAGTAGGTAAAGTACATCATTGGTTACTATAAATTACCCCCTTGACCTACTCCTCGAGTCCACTTTGTCCCATGTGGTCCCACAAGCCATTAAGAGTAATTCCTCAAGGAAAAATTGGAGTAAAATCCTCTATAATAATTTTAGGGTTTAAAGGCCTCCATTATAAGATAGATTCTGTAAAACACAACCTTTAAATTCCCCTTGAGCCTTTCCTTGATAGAGCCCTAATATTGTCTCATGAATAGGCCCCTAAGATCACCCCTCACCATATCATTGCATACTTATTTGTGGTCCTTATCATATATGGTCTCGTCCCATTAGTGAAAGTACGTAAAGAATAGGGTGCCTTAGCAGAGGTGAAAATCACCTATTGCTCCATTTGTTGCCCTTGATCTAGTAGTAGCCCTCCAAGGAAGCCCTTTTAGAGCCCCTTCTATTTTGAGTGGTAACATTTCTAGCATTGTTGTCAGGGACATGAAACGTGTCATTGTTACCCATACGACATATTGAGATATCATTATTGGAGACTCCATTGAAGAAAGAAGCCCTAGTTATTCCTTGCACTCCAAGTTAATGCTTGTAGGGTGAAGAAAAAATCTATCAAGGAAATTCATTTCACCATGGAAACTCCATTTTAATCCTAATATCAAAAATCATCAAAAATGGACTATCAGAAAAGGAATATTTACCTTGGTCCTAAATTTACAAAACTCAATAACAAATACATTCAAGAACTACAAAATAATGTGGATAAATATGCAGAGCCTTATCAAAATATATTCGAAGGTATGCATATGGAATTCATGCTCTGGTTTTATAGGTCGCAACAAGCGCAACTCAACACAATGAGGTGTTCCTATGAGAGGTATCCTAGTCGTCTTCTATACATTTCTCACATAACTTGTGCTTTTAATATTCTCGATAACCTTATCCAAGAAAAATACTATAACCAAGTACAAAATCCCAGAAAGGGTATTCAATTGGATGGCGAGGGTGACATCGAATAAAGTTCAAATGTAAGTGAGAGTGATGAGAAAATATAATTGGAAGACAATGGTAATGAGAAGTTGCTCATCTCCTCTACTGATGGTGAATATTTGGATCCTGTGAACCTCCAAATCATGCAAGAAATAATGGATGAATATATTAGGTCATGTAGGGGGTTCGTAAGGGAATTTAATTCTAATGAAGTATTATTTCATTTGTATGAAGAAGAGGTGAAGCTTCATAAGATTAAAAGTGTCTATAAATAAAACCACACTAATGCTCTCCTCCTACAATCATATTACCAAAATCATAAAACAAATAACTTGGCTATTTTTCTTCAAGAGAAGAGGAAATAAGAGTCACCTCGCTTGTCAACTAAGCAAGATGAGGATACCCTTGAGGATATAGCTATTGGGAAGGAAAATGAGTCCTTGCTAGGTCCACGCAATGAACAGGATGATTTTGATAACACGTGTATTGAGGATGACAAGGCCATGGAATGTAAAACTGAGTCTGGTCTCACCTTTCTCGAGGGTATCATTCAAGAAAACTCTCCTTTTGAGAACCTTGAGGAAGGTGATCCCATAATAATGAGCACCATTATTAGTTACATTCAAAGGGGATAATTCTCACCTTTTTAGCCTAAATATTCTCTCTCTCACACACATTTAATTTTATTTTTCATTTTTTGCTTAGTGAGAGTGGTGTATTAAGGGTTGTCATGCTTCGAGGCCTAATTTGGTTTAAATGAAGGAAAATTAGGGGAATAATTCCACTTTTGGGGAAAATTACATGATCAGGTCTCAAAGTAGATAACAAGGAATGATTTTAGGAGGGTTGACCACCTCCTTAACTCCTAAAGGCAACCAATATATCCTTGAGATTCTCCTCCAACAACTCGAAATCAGAGGCAACCACTTAAGTGAAATATCAAAGGGAGCCAAGCTCCACTTCTCTCGAGTTCCAAGGGAAAAAAAACTTAATTTTTAGGGAGCTATTGGTAGCTACCCTTGAGAATAAATAGGCCAGAGGAGGAGCTCACTAGGATTCGATTTTTGGATGTAGCTAGAGCACCCTTGGCTCTTGTATTAGACATTTGTGAATTTCATATTGTTACACAATAATTTGTCACCGTCCCTGCCATTCCCCGTCCCGCACAATGGAGGACCCGTTTTGTGACCTGTGAGCATTGTCATGACTTGAAACCATCATCAATGCATTCCTCTAAGCATGAGCTTCAATTGCCCTAAAGACATCTCCTTGCAAAAAATCATGAAAACATCTCCTTTTGCATTGGCGCGGGCAGACAGTTCATCACTCGCGCCAATGGGGAAAATCCTACAAAGAGGCTGCGCCAACTGGCACTCTGTCCGAGAGTAGTAGTCGCACCAGCCAATTTAAGGAGTGTTTTTTAAATAAAGATGGTGGAAGTTGTGTTTCAACAAACTCAGAAACCATTGCCTATCTTGAGTTAGGAGGTTTGGCTGCGGGAGTTCCATGGAAGGGAAGTGGTTTGCCACCTCTCATGGAACCTTGCTTCATGATAGGGCCAATCCCACAATAATAGGGATCCCAAATCCCTCCTTCCCCATCTATAAAAGCCTGCTCAATTCCATTGCAAGCTAGTCTTGAAGTGCCTAAGCTTTGAATCTCCAAATTCCCAAGAGCCTTTGTGCTGTAAGATCCCTCTTTCTTCCCTTAAGGCCGACTCAAGTAAGGAGACTATCTCCAAGAGACTCTAGAGAGGTTTACCCTTTCCCTGGCGAGCTTTGCAAGACGTGAACGACTGGAGACCCATCCAAAGGAGACTGCGACGTCAGAACATTGGTTGTACTCTCTTTCGATTGTTATTTAATGAATGATTACGGTTATGGTTCCACTCTGTTTTCACTTATGTTAATATGAGTTATATCCTTTCTGACTGATATATAGTTGCGTATTCTGGATTTTATGCTTGTATTCGTGTTGTTTCTTGCATGTGCAGGTGTCCATTCGCGGAGATCGTGGGAGGATCGTGATCTGCCGAGGCTGAGGAACGGGAACGCTCTCTTCTACGGATCATAGCATTGGATTCCAGGTAGGCCTCCATCTTTGGTCTTTTATTCGTAACTAGGAACTTGCACTGTAACATTTGATGATTGTTGCTAGAACCCTACTGGGCTAGTAGGGATCGCCTCTATCCACAGAGGGGATTTACCTCCTCAACACATATGTTATGTACAAGACTCATTATGAAATAAAATAAGTTTTTGGTTTCTTTTCGACTGAGTTAGTTTCAGGGAGTTGATCCTATGGGTTAGGGCCCAATCCATTGGCCTCAGTCTCTCTTATGTACTTGTGTTTTATCTTATGTCGCAATAGTTAATATCTTTAATTTTATGTTGAGTACCATATAAAATCTAAAAATTGTGTGCTAAGCCTCCCTCTCTCACCTCTTCCATTGGAGCTTGAGGAGGAAGGTCTTCTACCATAGACAAAAATGTCTTTTAGTTTATGATTTGTTGGAAATATTAGATATTTTACTTTTCTTATCATGAACATGTTGTAGATGTAGAGGTAAATTTTTGCTTCAGTTGCATAGGTAGGTTTATTTAAATTCAACTCATGTTTTCCACCATTTTTATGATAAGTTTGTCAATGATGAATGCATGAATAGTTAGTTTGATTGTTGATTTGAATAAAGTAGCAGAGGAAGATCCCTTCAATACCATTAGAGGAAATTTTAGTCTAAAAGTGGCCTCCTAAGGAAAATTTAAGAAATTAATAAAAAATTCCATCTAGAATTTTTTTAATATTACTTCAATTTTATTTATGTTCCACAATATTTATTAGCATGAGATTTAATAAAAAAATTTAATATATTATTTCTAATTTTCTACTTTTATCGAAATATGACATTTTTATGAAACTAACTGACTATATATATATATATATATATATATATATATATATATATATATATATATATATATATATATATATATATATATATTATATTTAAATTAATTTATAAGCTCATTATTTAACACAATTTCTTAACCAAATGTTTTCAAATTTCTATATAAAATTCTAAACAAAAGAGAAAATTTGTTAACTAAATTGTTTTAAATTTTTATATAAGATCTTAAATATAAGGAACATAAAAAAAAAAAAAAATCATTAAATACCATTTTTTTCATTAATAGGTATTTTTTTTTTAATTATATTTTTACTAACGAGAATTTACATTTACACAAAAATTTACTATACAGTTTATTATAATATTTTGTGGGAAAAATATTTGACATTTATAAAAAAATTTGGAAACATTCCCAAAACCCCTATTTTTATTAATTATTTTTTACACCATATCATATTAAAAAAAAATTAATTTGCTATAAATTTCTTTTAATATTTTGTTGCCAAAATATTTTACATCTATAAAAAAAATTGTAAGCTTTTCCAAAACCCCAATTTTTATTATTATTTTTTAAAGATATCATATAAAAAAAAGTTAATTATTAATAATATTTTTTAATTATGAAAATTACTACACTAACACAAATTTATTTTATAATTTATAAGTAAATCTTCAAATTTGTAGATTAAATTTGCAAAATTTCGAAGTAAAATGTAACAAATTGGGGAAAATAGTTGACTTTTCCAAACAACCGCATTTTTAGTTAACCTTATTGAAAAACCATATTTTTATTATTATTATTTTTTAAAACTACATCATCTTAAAATATTAAATTAATTATTAATATTATTGTTTAATTATAAAAGTTACTAAACTAACCTAATTTTATTTTACAATTTATAATTATGTTTTCAGTTTTATATATCAAATTTGCAAGGTAAAATGAAAAAAAATTGGCCAAAAGCCTGGAAAAATTTATCAAGAGGGAAAGGCTAGCGTCTCAAGAGGGAAATAGTAGCGGAAAACAACGAAAAATTTTTCATCCATTTTCTATTGTGGCACAACAAAATTTCATGTATGGCGTTTTGCAAAAAAATTTGGCTAGAGGGGTTCATGAAATTTTTATCAAGATTCCTAGGGATTTGTAAAACTTGTCCAGTGATTTCTCCTGAAAAATTGATTATCTCCAAATTTAATAGAGAAATGATCATAGCGAGAAAATTTCATCAATAAGTCATAGATACAAGCAAAGAAACACGCAAAGAATAAGTCGTAGGTACAAGAAAGGAAACATGAAAATAATGAGCTAGAGATGGTTAGGTTTCATCTAAAGAAAATCTTGGTCAATGACCTCCTCACCAGCTAAAGAAATTTCGGAGATTAGGTAAGCAGATGGATCAAAAGGGATAGTAGATAATTTGCTTTTCTTCCACACCAATATGATCTTGTCGGAGGAACGAACTTTCCTTCCTATTTGTATTCACAAATGATAATGGTAACAACCTCAATATACTTTATGTATTCTGTGGTTGATCTTATTGATTCATCAGTAGTTTAGTACAAGGTTTTTTTTTTTTTTTTCTACTTAAGCATAGGTTCAATATAAATTTTCAAATGTTTTTACTTTTGCACCCACACAATTTTTACATAGCAACTTCATTGCTTCACATTATGTGCAATATTACTTCACAATCTCTGTAGATCCATACACTCTATACCTGATGCTACCTCACAATCTTTACAAATTTTGATTTTCATAATGGGCATGCTATAATCTTTAAGGAGGGTCAAAACATCCTATATCCTTAAGATGATCCATCTTCATTTAGAGTATCAAACTCTTCAAGAGGAGTGTATGACTGCTCTTCACAAGTATAATTGGGAAGTTGAAAACAAATTATCCTAATAATATTCCTAAGGACTGCATCTTGGGCTAAGTCATGCAAAGTAGAAGTATTTTAACCCTATATTCACAACTCTAGGCACTTATTTTCTTTCAGAATCTGTTGTTCATGTATAGGTTGAGTTGTATTAATTTTAAATGAACCCCAAAATTCAAGATCAGATTCATTATTTTCTGGTAGTATTTTCTTGTACATGCCTAGATGTGTTCAGGGTCATAATGATAGAGGATGAGGAGATGTGCTTGTATTTCCACGAACTCCTCTTAAATATTAAACACAACCTCACCTCCTTTAGAAGAAACTCTCTTTTTTTACAACAGAGCACCACTAAAGAAAGCCTTTGCCAATTATGTATCTATTTGGATAGTGAATATTTCATTCTCAAGTGGTTCTTGTAAATAGATCTAAAAGTGAAATTTGGGTACCTGAAACCCAATGATGTCATTCAATGTATGTGTAAAAGGGGATGGGTCACTACACACTTTATTAATGCATATCTGAAAAGGATTATCATGAATATTGTGGAACCATGAAATTCTTCCCACATCTGATATTTTTTCTACACCCTATCAGAAAAACCAAAACACTGAACAAATTTCTACGTCATTTTGGAGGGCCAGCAATTAAGACATTCTCGTGCATCTAAAGTGTTTGTTAACTAAATAGAACTTGTTGGAGATAGAAATTCATGATCATGCAAGTTCTTCCCAACCGTACTTAATATTTAACATCATAGAAAATGTTAGCTCCCAATCTAGACCCTAAGCTGAAAAAGGGAAAAACAAGGTAACATCTAAACCACGCTTAGCCTTGTAGCTAGCCCTACAAGGTCAAGAGAGGGCTCTTTTCGTGAAAGGATATTAAAAAAATACAATTATAAACTGATTTTAGGCTAGGTATAAGAATGGTAAAAATGTTTAAATGAAATGAATGAAATTTTTAGGGATGTGTGGGACAAAATGGGATAGTTTGAAACTAGGAAATTAAATCAGGATACAAGGTATTTCATGGGGCAAGGTAGCCAAGGAAATTTTAGCAAATAAAGTTAAATAATGATGAAATGGAAGGATTGGTGAGGATATGAAAAGGGGATGGGAGATGGATCCTTTTCAAACAGAATAAAAAAATAGAGTATGAATGATTTCCCAAGGCAGAGCATAAAAAAATGGATTCTACCTTTCTATCTTGAAGTCACTCAAAAGAGATGCTTATGGATGAATGGTACACATAACAATTTACATATGAACACAAAGGAGAGAACAAATGCTAAAAATGATACTACATGGATCCCACAAATCAGAGTTGCATCTATTTATTAATTCCCTATCTAAACTGTTACAATGGAGTGCAGAGCGTTCTTCTTGATTTCCACACTATTCCCCTACTTACTGATTTACAGACACATTTACAAATGATTTACAATTACATTAAATAGGCTGAAATGTGGGAACATGGATCCATAGAAAAAATGAGTTGTTTTAACAGCTGAAAATTGAAATCCAATCATAGAAAAGAAACCCAAAAATCTGCCCCTGAAAGTAAGGGACAACAATACATTTTGACCACTTGAAAATTTGTTGTTACATCCAACGAATGAGAAGAAGGAGCTTGTAGAAAATATCTATTTAAACCATTGCTAAAGTTGTATTTCTATTTCTTATTTAGTTCCTCGGCCTTTTGACTGTTTCTCACTATTTTATTCTTTTGAAGAAAACTGACTTTCAATAACATAAAATGAAATTATGCCTTTAGTGAAGGGAAAAACCAATTTTGGATGGAGGGAGCGAAGGGAAGGAGGTGGGGTCCACATTGCAATCGGAATCGTAAGGGGTTGGGAGAGGGGATACAACATATAACAGAACCTTGTAATATTCTACGCGATGCATTTTAATACAATAAGAGTAATCGCAATCGGGATCAGAGGGGGAGGCAATATATAATGGATTGTTAAAATTGAAATCAGGATCGGGGGGTTTGGATATATTTGAAACAAGCATAAGCAAGAGGCCACCACCACTACAGAAATGATGACAACGTTGGAATCCAGGTAGGTCAATCTACTGTGTCCTATTTTCATTCAGTAATTAGGAATCAACACTCTAGCATGTCTCTTTGTTTCTAGACCTACTCTAGGGCTAGAGGGATCATCTCTATCCACAAAGAGGATTTACCTACTTAGCAACATGGAAAATAATAAGTGAGTAAATGGTATGCGAGCAAGTACTACTCATAGCGTAAGATGAAGATTCCTGGTTAGGGTCATCAGATGGGGCCTTTTTATGTGCTTTCCATCTCTGGGTATTAGTTTTAGTGTGGCGTGGCTTCCTAGGGTGGTTTTTATTTAATATTTCCCTTAATCATGGAAGATATTGACAGTTCTTCATGTGACAAAATTGAGAGCATACACGGAAATAATAACGCGTGATTTTCTCTTGGTTAAAGAGGTGAATTTGTGGGATAGGGGTTGCTATGCGAAGAATATCAGTAAACATGGCCAATTACCTACATTGGTTCACCAGGTGGTTGAGTTTACCGCATAGGGCACATGGGAGGTTTGGCTTAGACCATGCAGTTTTGGGGCATTTAGTACTTTTCCCATATCTAGGTTGGTGTTGGTGAGAGAAGGCTGATAAAGTTCATAGTGGTTTTTCCTCCTAAAAAATGCATAATATGAACTGAGATGCATCATCCCTTTGGGGTGTGGTACTGTCCAAAGACTCGAATTTTGAGCTAAGTCAAAAATTTCAGCAATGAATAGGCACATGAATTCTAACATAGATCATAATCGGGAAGAGTGGGGACAGTGTCACACATGATGGTTACTTACACATATATGAAAATTATTATGTTTGTGTATAAATATGTTGCTTTAGGAAACACGGTTGACTCGGTAGCATCAATTAAATCCCCTTAATTATGGGAATTCAGTGATCAAATGGTCAGGCTCATCATATAATTCACAAACCGAGGTAGGAGATGTAGACTCTATTCTCCTTCATGTCGTCTGCGAGGTTGGGAAAGGTGGGTACAAGCACAAAGTTGGTTCCTCTCATACGTATAATATTATCTTGGATCTGTCCTTAGCTATATTCATGGCCATTGCAGATTGGAACTTAGAATTGGATTGCACGAGTGTGTGTAATTCATATTTATACCAAGGGGTTTCTGGGAAATGATGTGTATAATTCCCATATTCCACGCATATGGCACATGCATGGTTGGTATGTAATGCCTTGCTTTGCATAGTTCTGACCTTTTCTCTAGTAAATGGAGTTGGGGTTACATTTGTATTTTGGGCATGTAGGAGAGATTTTAACTCTTCTAACTCTTGGTAGGTGTTGGTAGGATGGCCAAGTACATTTCAGAAAGCAAAAGGTGGAGGTGTCCTAGGAATCTTTGGGGTTTCCACCTTCTTCCCTTTTTTCTTCTCTTTTCTAGTGGCACCAACTAGTGTCGATACGGGTGCTTCCTGAGTTACGATGGCCTCCTGGAAGTAAATAATAATGATGCCTATAGAGGTGATACTTGAGTTTCCTGACATGACCGTAGGGGAAAAATACCATACCGGTATCGCGAGAGACATATTTGGCAATGTAAGCATTGCACAACTTGGTGCAAGACAAAACCAGGCAGGGGATATAAAACGGGGGTTTGGGTAATGGCATATGGGAGGAATGTTGAGTCAGTAGCGGTGACATATGAGGTATTAGGCTCTAGTTCCTGACTCGGTTGGGTGTTTTATGAACTCATCATGAACACCGTAGCTCCTTCATTTTCTGGAGCTTCCCCTGGCAACACATGGGGTTCTCTAGAGTATGTTTTGAGGAGAGTGGATGGTTTGAATTGACCGGGAGAAAACTCCATGTATGTTGTAACCAACTCAGTAGAAGACTCTACATATGGTAGAACACCATAAAATGAGGTTACTGGCTTCTTCTCGTAATATGTGATTTGGTCTATAGTAACAACTTTCCCTTCATGGGGAAACATCATAACTTTCAATACAGAGGATGTTACCACAGTCATTGCGTACATATAACTTAGACCAAGAAGGATGTTATAATCCAACTGTGTGTATAAGAATTAAATATCAATGAGCACAATATTGTCAGTGATATCTACTGGTACATCTTGGAATAGACATACAATGGTGGAAGGGCACCCGCCATATGATATAAGCATGATGTTAGATGGTTTGAGTTCCATAGATCCTAACTTCTTCCAAACCATTTTTGACATGACACATCTGGACACTCCTTCATCCATGATGCACCGATGAATGGTGATGTTTTTAATTGAAACTAGAATTTTAAAGGCGACTAGAGAAGGGAGTTGTGGGCTCACTTTGTCTCGGTAAAAAAGGGTCGATTGTGCCTAATGCAGAAATTAGGGCTTTCCGCTAGGCTGGGCAATATTGCGGGACTTCTAATGCTCACATAGCTGAAGGAGATTGAGCCAAGTCATAGAGTATGTTGTAGCTATGAGAAACCTTTGAATTATTTCCTATGTGCCACAAGGGACCTTTTACCATTTTGGCATACGATCAATAGGCATCCGAGGAATGGTCAATTATGCTATAGGCATGGTTACACCTAAGGTAGATGGGTTGGTCTATTGGGGAGTTTCATAATTTCTATTTCGCATTTGCACAATAATTTCTTCTCCTTACATGAAAATATCGCTATTAGAGTTTTTATGGGTGTTCCCTCTAGGGGTATTTTGTTGGGGTGGTTGATGTTGTTGAGTATTAACTACTCCTTCATGGGGGAAATGTTCATGCATTACTGTAGTTTGTTGGTTTTTCCCTCCTTTTCCTCTGTTATCCTAAATCCCTTTCAACTTAGGGAGTTGAATAAAATGGTGGGTATAATGATCGTATTCCCCACATATGGAACAAGAATGATTCATCCTTAGAATACTGGTATTTTTTTGCCTTTGTGAGTTGCTGTTCATTTGTTCCCGATTCTAATTCTGGGGGGAAATATTGATTGCTACCCTCATGGATAACTTCTCCCTTTGGTTTTCTCTTTGTTTTTTTCTTAGAAACATTAGGTCGATTGTTTATATTCCGCTCATCGAATGATGGATTTTGTTGAGCATGGAAGGGTTGCACTAAATGAACCCTTGTTTAAATTTGCGCTAGCGAGATATTTTGTTATTTTGCGGGGAAATGATAACATTGGCTTCCTTGTCCCTCATTGGTGTAAGAATTTTGGGATGAGGACCTTACATTTGTGTTCATAGAGGAGTATTGGTTTCCATGCAGGAGAGGGTATGGTCCTCCCTTTGGGGGATGATATTGGTTAACCATACTAGCCACATTTTTAACTATGCGGGTTGAATGAGGTGGTATCCTATATATGACATGTTTTTCGTAGCATAAAATTATTGGTTATTAAAAAAGTAACCATGATATTGGTAGGTGTTGCTAGGTTGGGCTTGAGTTGATGACCATATCGATCCAAGAGAAACATTATATGCACTTAGTGTCTCTTTATAAATTTGGAGGGATGAATAATATAGAAGAACGTGATAGATATATCTAGATTGGGTGTATATAAGATCTAGTTATTGATATTTATTAATGGCTTCCTCATTATGTAGGGATGAGTTTTACACATCTTTTAAAATTTATTATGTGGGAGATCTCAAAAATAAATCCAAGAGGACTCTATCTTCAAATGGATATGATTTGATATGTGTGTAAAAAATGCTTGTTTGAAGTGGGTGAGAACTTTTAGGCCTAAGTCATGCCGAATCATAAGTTGGAATATTGTGAGGAATGTTGTAGCCAGATAACTAAAGATTCCATGTGATGCAGAAAGCTGGTCAATGTACCATTTTTCTACAAGAACAATAAGGGTGCATTGAAACAACCATAGCCAAATATTATCATCTCTAATACTATTCGATGAACACCACAAGTGAAAATTCATGACATGGTTTAATGGGTCTTCCCCCTGCCTTCCTTCAAATTTTGGAATGTTAGAAGATAGCTTGGTGGGCATAGTTGGCCAATTTAGGCCATGTGTAATTGGGTCATTTGTTAGCTTTCTTAAATCTGCTAGGTTTAAATAATATAAGTATGGTATTTGTGAGTTATATATCATCGTGAAAGTATTTTGAAAAAATATATGCAATGGGGTCCTTTGTGGGGAGGCCTGAGGAGTACTACCCTGGTGGGTGCTCATGGGGCTACCCGGAGGAGTGCTATGTGGGCCCCCCAAAGTGGTAGCGATTGGTGACCCTTTTGGGGTTGTGAAAGGTGTATTATGTAGGGGATGGGTCCTGATCAAAGTTTCCCCAATAAAGTAAGACCCTATAATGGTGGCAGTGTGATTTCCTCTACCCCTAATTGGCGGGAGACCTAACACACCTCCCGGTAATTCGTGGAGGTTTAAAAAATGTCTAGATTGATGGGGAGTCATGGGGTCCCCTATGGTTCCGATTAACGTGTAAGTTAATTTTTATTTTTGAGGGAAGGAGATCTTTATCAACACAATATAATCACATACATAAAAAAAACGAAAATGGAAAGTTATTTTCCTTTAGTTTTATGCTATGTGATCAACCAAGCAAAAAATGGTTTTTTTTTTTGTTTCCGTATGAAAAAAAATCCTATGTAGACCTAATTGTCCTTGTCACTCTCAAATTAACTGGTAATTGCAGAGATGTCTTCTAATGGGTCCTGGGGCAATGTCCCAAAAGAACTGGAGACATCTTCCAACAGCCAAAGAACCAACCAAGGTAATGGAAATGAGGATTAAGTGATTCTCACATTGCCACCTATAGGGAAATGATTCCCTAGATTTTGGCCACTAAAGTACCTTCATCTCATATGAGCATTCAATCCTTTAGCTTCTTGGTAGTCAATTACTAGTACCGATCACTATATGTGTCGAGCAGGCCCAAAGAGTACTGCACACACTAGGTTGAACCCCCTCTGAATCAAGTTTCTATTATTCTCAGATATTCCTTTTCGTGGGATGATTGAAGGATTTTAAACACCCTAGAATTCAAATTATATGTTTCACAGATGTAACATGACCATGACGGCTTATGGGATTCCTAACCCCAATGGTCCTAACTTGAACTATTAATTCTTTTATGACCCTTGTGGGTAGAGTTAGTTGGTTCAAGTTATGGTTGTTCCCTTTTCCCTTTTTCTCGTGTGCATTTTTCCCTTTTTCTGGTACATGGTCCAAATTTTCCTTCAATAACCTTAGGAAAAGTTTAGGTTTTGTTATTTCCATGATGTCTTCGCCTGAAAATATTTATTCTTACCTTTTATTAGACAACCTAAAATGTCTTTTACAATGTACTATTTTCTAGAATCCATTTTGGAATATATATATACTTTAATTTCCTAATTCCAAGACCTAATTTTAGCTCTTGGATTAGATTCTTAAAATTATGCATATTTCTTTTAGAAATTAACATGAATTCTTCTAGCGAAATTCACACTTGCAAAAACCCTAAAAAACATTTAATTTTTAATTTTTTATAACTTCACTTATAAAATTTTATTTTGGATGATTTTATTTTAAAATTGGTTATCCTGTTGAGATAAATTCAATCATAGGAATGGAGTCTACGTACAAAGTTTTAGAAATTGACCTAAATTTCTCCATCATTTTTTTTTGGTAAAAAACAATGAAAAATAAGTAAATTCTCTTGCTTTGTCTCAAAGAGATTGGATACCATTTTTAATGTAACTCACTTCAAATAGTGTAAATGAAAATTAAGACACCATGAGGGAAAAAGGGAAAAAAAAAAAGATAAACCCAAAAAATATCTCTTTGATAATAGAAAGTGAAGATTTTTCAAGGGGAACTTCTAGGAGAAATTCTATGAATACAATTAATTCTGACAAAACATTATATATATATATATTTATTTATTTTAGAGGACAATAGCTCAAGTGGAAGCTAGCAAGTTTAATTTCCCCTCTACTCTAACTTTGAACACATGTTAGGCTTAGTGGAAAATAAATTTAGAAGTTGAACATTCATGCTGAAAACAATATCTTGAAATTGAGGTGAAAAGTGGCATTCTGTACTATTTGATCCTATCTTGTCCATATTGCTCCTTGAAAGTTGATTCACCAATTATTTTTCATATATGTGTGTGTGTGTGTGTAATATTAACTACCTATGGGCCCACTACTAATGTGAACCTAATAACTAATTCAAGTTTGATAAACAAAGATGACACTTTTTACAATGAATGACTACTAACTAACTATTGGATGGGCTATATACATCAATAATGTGTCTATGTAAGGGGATTAGGGTAGGAATCTAACATAATTAGTACTAATATTGAAGAGATTAGTTATATATGTTAAAGAATAAATATGACGAGAAAATAGAAGTTAACAACAATTAGATTCATCTCAATAAGTGTGGATCTAATTAGTGTATAACATACAATTATTAGTTTGACAACGCATGGAGGTTTCTTTGTAGGCTCTTATTATTTAAATGAAAAGTTGATTCAGGGTGTAGTTATTGGAATATCATATTTATGATTTTTCTCTTCATTTTTGATATAACTGTGATTGTTCCGTGTTTAGAAATATTTATTCATGCGATTAAGTAAGTTTAGATATGATTTATTTAATTAAGATAAACATATAATAACAATTGTCTAGGACATAAAATTATTACAACGTAATGGTATTTTTTCTTTTTAATGCAATATATAGTGTAGTAGTATAAATATGCATGATGGTCGTCCTTGAAAAGGAATAGTTGTCTTTCATTTAGTGTTCTACAACAAATAATAAGTAGAATTAAACAATAATGGTACTATTCCACATCAACACGACACAAAGAATAGTGACACTTAATTTTTGCAAGTATATGTGCCAACTTGAGCAACTAACACTAGTTCCCTAAGTCATCTCAGAACACATTACCACTAGAAATCATATCTACTTATGTATTTTGGTATGTTTATGTGGATGTGTCACCCTAGTAACAACGTTACATATCATTGATTAGTACAAATGAATGGTACAATAAAAAATATGACTTTCCATTTTCTAATTAGAAATGTAGTTATAATGCTATGGAGTGCTATAAGTAGTGTGGCACGTAAAGCCATTATCAATGAGTGTGAAAGGTTATACAAATTGATACATTAGTGGAAATTTATTTCAGAAAAAGAGAAAAAATGAGAAGACTTCAACTGTGGAAATGTAACTTCTGGAAATGTAACTTGACATTTAGTGAAGAGATTACTTGGTTGTGTCCCTAATGTGGAGTGATGGTTTTCACAAAAATATTAAAATAAAATGTCAAGAATAAAATGGAATCTATTATAGACTAAAGTTATGGTAAAATCCAATAATTTTGATGCATAGGATGATGGGGCACTTCTAGAGTGTGAGGAGATTTGTACAATGAAGAAGAGAAATTGGTTTCTTATTTTTTTATCTAACCCTACCATAATTTTCCTTTTATCATAATATATCAATGTAGTTAAATTTTAAAGTACAAAATTATTAATTTAGAAAAGAATAAACTTCATTGTTATGTATCATGTCAAGTTTTGTACCAATATATTTATAATATTTTTTTTCTTTTTAAATATTTTTTTTTAATTTAAACCTAAAACAATATACCTTATATCAGATTGCATCAATATTATTCTATGTTGAAGGCATACCACATCACATTATTTTTTTCAAATACTATGTTTTACAAAATTTCATCATAGTTTGAGTTTTTTTTTCAAACTCTCTTGTATCATAACACATTGGCTCATTAATAGTTTTAGTAAGCACTATTTAAATATTTAATAAATATTTAAAGTAGACATTTATATAAGATTTAGCACTCTTAATTTGACCTTAAAATGGTGCACCTTCAATCTTCTTCAAACATTGTCTTTTACAAAATTCAAGTACTAACTACTTTTCGAATTATTATTTGTAACATGCATAAACACATGAAATGCGTTATCAAAGAGAAATAGTTCAAAGGACTTTTTCAAGTGTATCAAATAGAAAACATTTGCTAAACCTACTCTAACCACGCCCACAAACATCCAGTAAAAAATAACAAAGAAAAATGCTTCTACAAAACTAGGTTTTCCTTTCAATACATGTGTCACATTTATGCTATCTATTACCCAAATGGGCATACACCTACAGTAAAGTACAGTAGCCGACCTGTCACGCCGACCTGTCACGGGAGATACCAACCTTCGTGACTCTTTGTTATTATCCATATAAATCAAAACATCATTCGATATAAATCAAATACTTTGCAGTTGTATCAGCAGCACTGACCAGATTTTTATTTGATTTTCTTGGGCGAATTTTATTTTATCATTTCGTTCCACTAAAATTTACCGGAACTCAGAACTTAGGTTGGTTTTCTCATTGTGTGGTTTTGTTGCGCTGTCAAAACGTAATGGAACCTGCTTCTTCGTCACTGAGCGATGAAGTTAAGATGCAAATGGTACCACAGAAATATATGGACGTTATTACATACGAGTTTGCTTATGATCCTGTCCGATTACCGTTTGACCAAGATCCCACTCAGAATCTTTATGATAGGAAAAGTCTGCAGACCGTATGGGAAACCAAACGTCATGCACAGAACCCCTTTACTAAACAATGGTTCAGTGCCAAAAGTTTAATTCCCCAAAGAGAATTGAGGCAGGAAATGGAAGACTACATTAAACTTCAGAAACTGTCTGGGTGTAGAGGTGCGCAGCTAGAAGTAATCGAAGAGTATACAAAAATTTTGGAAGAAGGAGAGATGAAGCAATATTTGGATATATTGTGTAAATCTCTGCGAAATAAAGTGACAGCCCAAGACCAGTGTTTGGCGATATGGAAAAAAATTAACTTATTGCGCTTGTATTGTCAGTTTGATTGTAAGAACATAGAAACATTCAGATCTTTACATGGCTTCAGATATTTGAACGAATGCATTATGCAAATGACACTTGTTCTGAAGAACAATAAAATAGGGAAAGAAACTGCATGGGATGTGTGTAAGGAAATCAGCAGGGCAGTTGATGTTATTGGCTTGAGACCAGAGGACATCCATGATGTAGAAAGGAAATCCAAGGAAATTGTTCTGCTTCGAGGATATATCGAAATGATAGAAGACGCGTATACCTTTAACGAAGGATATGCGAAAGTTGAATCCCTTATGTTGCGAATATTTTCTAATATTTTTTGTGAGATGAATGCTGAAGCCAAGAAAATTCTTGGAAACAAGTACGAACTAGTTGCAGAATTTACGGCTAAAAACATTACTAAAAGGAAACTGTTTGACACAAATGCGGAGGATATCAGCTGTGAAGACCTGTATCACGGGATCTCTATTGTGCAGACATCCTGGATCACAACAGCTTTGGAAGATCCAGTTCACTCACAAATGCTGGTAAATGCTATAATTATCTGCATCGCTAGAGAAATTGATAGATCAGAAGAGACGACAGGCGTTAGCGAGGGACAACTCCTTGAAGCCGAAGCCGAGCAACGGTATAATTCTAAAGCCCTTGAAAAGGGCCTTTGTCTTCTCAAAGATATACTGATGAAGACAGATCGCCCAGAAGCTGCTATTATTATTAAACAAGGAGCTTTGGATATAGTAAAAGAGATCGTTAACATGTTTAAACATTTTACTCTCCACGAGGAAAATGAGGATGAAAGAAACGGTCCACTGTTTTGTGCGAAGAAAGGATGCAAAATATTTGAGTGCGTTCACTCTAGAATTGCGCAACTGGGATTGGATATCAGTACTGCCAGGTCGAAAAGACTAAGACTAGGAAGACGTCGTTGTGACACTGGAGTTCTCCTTAAATTCGTAAAACCTAAACCTGAAAACCTAAACCTGAAAGCACCGCTTCTTTCTGAACCTCAAGAGGTGTGCGAAAATGGCCGAGTCGATTCTCATTAAGAAGTTCGTCTTAATTATAAATAAAATATTGAAGGTCTTATAAATGAAATATTCAATAATAGAGAAGTTATTAGTGAGCTTTGGTAATTTCATCCATGTTTAATGAGATGAAGTTTACATGTCAAGAAGAAAATTAAAAAAAAAAGAAAATTAAAATTGATATTTAAAACATTTAATTAGTATGTTTGTTAATAAAAAAAAGGAGTATGTAAAAGAAATCGAAAAAAATTAAAATTGATATTTCAAACATTTAATTAGTATGTTTGTTAAGATGAATGGGATGTCTAATTTATTTTATTAATAGGTTTTTTTAATGTATTAAGAAGTAATATTTAAAAAATATATTAATAATAAAATGATATTTAATATCAAATTTTATGAAGTGCTTACATTTTTTGAATTTTCCATTTTAAAAGAAATTTGATCCCTATTGAAACTTGTTATATCTGACTACATACCATGCAATTAGTGTTTTCTAATTTCACCCAACCTTGAACCCAACATTTCTAAATTGTTCCCCGTGAGCTATCCCCAAATTGTGAGGAAAACTAGGTCAAAATAGCAATAATCTGCAAGTAACTTTCACTTCCTAAACACTTATGGGTTCTACCAATCTTTCTCTCCTCGTGCAATTTCTTTTCCAGAACTATGTCAGTGAAAAGAAGTTCAGATGCAATTAGTTGAGAGTTTTAATAACTTCTTAGTGATTAGTATGTTTATCAAGTTAAATGGGATGTGTAATTGATTTTATCAATAGATATAGTAATGACAAAAGGCCCATCAGCTGTTCTAATCATTATGCTACGAAGGTTTGTATATGGTGAAAGCGTTTACAAGTTTGGACATTTTACTCTCCAAGATGAGGGTGAGAATGAAAGCAACGGTCCACTGTTTTGTGCGAAGAAAGGATGCAAAATATTTGAGTGTGTTCATCCTAGAAGCGCAAAATTGGATTGCATATTAGCACAGTAATGTGCAGAAAAATGGAAGCTCCTCCTCCTGATATGATACTTGAGTACTCTTAAATTCAGAAAATCGGGAATTTCAAGGGTGTGAAATTGGCTGACCAGATTTTCTCCACTGATGATGTAAGTTGAATTGGAATAAATTATCTCATGCGAGATAGCTGAAAGAATTATTTCATCATAATCTTAATTGTAAATCTATCTTATATATGTTTTTAATTTTGATCATAAATCTACGAAGATACGATGCATATATGTTTTTTAATAAGATATTAAAGAGAATGAGATAATTAAGATATATTGTATATTAGTTATAATAATTTCTAATATTGAAAGTAACAAGTCACACAATAAAACTCATGTACTTTGTGTTTACAATTATACTATATTCCCCGATGAGAGTGTGGATGACATAGGAATGAGTTTAACCAAGTTGACAAGCTCAATCAAGGTGACTGTGATTACGTGTGCGGAGGAAGGCCACCACGTGGTGGCAGTGTGCAATCGCCGGGAGAAAATTGGTGATGAGACTTCTAGCACCCACTCTCAAATGTATAGTACATATTGGAGGCTATAGCTAGATCGACCAGCTAGGATGTTAGTCATGTTTTGGAAAAAGCGTCGGCAGTGCGGGGTTAAGGTAGATAAGGGTGCTTGATGTTTCATCGTTTGCTGTTTTGCTCTGTATTTGTTTTCCGAAGTCGATAGTGCTTGTGGAGGTTTTGGCCGGACAAGTTTCAGGGTGATGGCTCAAGTTCAGCAGTGGTATGTATCTTCGTTCTTTCGTCTTCTGCTCTGGACTTTATTCTACACTCGTCTGTGGATATTTGTCATGATTTTCTTAGAGAATCTGTGGGAATGACAGTATGGTCATTTCTGGTATGAATTCATGCAACAGTTTCAGGAAGTTTGCTACATCGTCTATTTTCATCAACAGGATTTTTCTCTCTTCCTTCTTTATGCCTGCAAGTCTATCTACATCTCTGTTCCCTCCCTTTGACCCTAGTATCTATCGAATTATGGGTTTTGCTTTGTCCTCTTTGGTGGGCTTGTTGCATATCAGTAATGGGCTTGTTAGTAGGCATTATTCTTTATTATGGGTGTTGGGAGTTAGAGGTATTATTGCGTTGCGTCTGGCTTACTTTCGGGGCCTGTTGGGAAATTGCATGCAATCTCTTATGGGTTGCCTTGTTTCGTTTTACATTAATATTTCTATAATCGAGACTTTGAATTGCCTTATTGCCTTTGAGGATTGTTATACTTTAGTTTGGGTGTTGGGGTTTAGAAGTAATGCTCCCTCTGTTAATTTTTTTCATTTTGAAATATCAGAATTGGGCAATTGCTTTGCGCCTTGCTTACTTTCGAGGCTTGTCAGGGACCTGCATGCAAATTTGTATGGGCTACCTTGGTCTGTTTTACCTTAATAATTTTGTAATTGAGACTTTGAATTGTCCTTTTTCCCTTCAAGATTGCTATTCTAGTTATGATTTATGGGTCTTTGATAGGGTTTCTAAACAACGGGTTTCTCTTCAGTCCTTTTTCGACCTATTCAGATGTTGGCATGTCCGCTCTGGTTGTTTACCTCTTATCTTATTCTCGGTGACTGACCTGGGAGAGGGAGCCATTCTTTGTGCTCTGCCTTACATGTTTTATATGAAGCCGACTAGTATTTTTGTTTGGCTGAAAGTTTTAACAGATTTGCGAGGTCTCTCTAAAATGGTTAAAAGAGGAAGGAAGTCTGCTGGGGGAAAAGGAAATCAACCCTCTCCTGAAACACACCAGAAAAGAGGAAGGGAGTCGGTTCAACAACATCTTGAGCCACTAGTTCAAACTTTTATGACAGACATCCCTAATTCAGTTCGTTCTCGTATTTATGGATGGGAAACTGAGGTTCTTGATAACATTGATTTGGAAGAAGACATGGCTCTGGAGGATATGCAGACTGTTATTATAGACCCTGGGCACACGCGGGGTCGAACTTCTCTATTTCAACAATCTGTTCGAACGTATTGGTTAATTAAATGTTTGTTAGCCAACGCTGTTATGTCTATAGTTGAAACAAAGCTGGAATCAACTTTGGCTGATATCAGTAGGAATATTCAAGAAATTAATTTACGTCAGCTGCATCAATATGCAAGGCTTGGAAGATTGGAGAAGGACATTAAGGCTATGCAACAAGTTCCAGTTGAATTACCAAGAGCTACAGCCAAAGATCCAGCGCCTGTTGAATCCGAGGAGGATTAAGACTTTCTTGATCTTATGTTACTCTTTCTCTTTAAATGGTTAATACTTTTAATCCTTTTTGTATATGATATTGTTTCTAGACTTACATATCCAGTATCAATAGATATGGTATAGGCTGTTAAGACTTTTTATGTTTTGGCTGACTTATTTTGAACTTCGATGGCCAAAATACCTAGTTTCCTGCAGGCAGTTTGAAGTCTAGTTTTGTATCTTTTTCCCGGCTTTATGAATAGAAAATAGAAAGTACCACCTAAACTTATAGAAAAAAATTATACTATATTAATAAAAAAATAAACAAAAATAAGCCAAGACACATATTCCACATAGTCCAAGTGTTTTTCTTTTCTCAATATATTTTTGTAGAACGTTTTATATTAAAATACTTGGATTTTATGGCTAGAATTGCTTCAATATTCTAGTATAATCACAGTAGTTTTTTTTCCCTCTATGTTCCCTCTTTTAAATTTTACAAAATAGTCCAAAAATAATATACTTGGATTTTATGGCTAGAATTGCTTCAATATTCTAGTATAATCACAGTAGTTTTTTTTCCCTCTATGTTCCCTCTTTTAAATTTTACAAAATAGTCCAAAAATAATTTAAACTTGGAGTACATTAACATGTTGCTTAGTTTTATTAAGCTGTATTGCATTTCCAGGATCACCTCCTTGCCTCTAGACGAGCTTCCTTGAGATGTTGCACCAACAGAGTTATGCCACCTAGGGACCGAACCTAGATTGGAGAGTCTATGCTTCGAGCCAATGTCCTCTGCATTCATTGCTTCTCCATTAAACTGTAGCTTCAGTAAAGGTAGATTGGACACTAACCGGCTGACTTCCTGTACATGGGAATTTGCCGGCATTCAAGCTTCTTCTCTGGATATTTAAATTTCTCCTCCCTCTGCCTCTCAATAAGCTCTAGGTTGTGATCTCAAACATAGGCATTAGTACTTTGAATAATTTCAATGGTCCAATTCGCCATCACAGACATGCTTCTCAGGGGCGGCCAGTGTGAAGCCACTGAACCATATAAAGAGCAATAAGAAAATATGCGTAGGTTTGTCAAAACCCTTGCACATTTATCAATTCGTCATCACACCATCGAAGACAACCCGAGGAGAACTCAACTTAGATCCGAAGATCTGCCACAGGGAGGAATTCTGCCATTCAAATTAACTCCATAGCAAAGGAATGTTGGAGAGCATTGAAAACTGACACCACGGAGAATCTCGAATGGATCAATTACATCAAGTGAGACATTGAATCCCATTTAACACTTGTCCTCCATACCCATCTATGCAGGTTGCATTTACAATGATATGTTGAGGGAAACGTCTAATGCTCTTCACCTCCAAGCATAGAGGATCTTGAGCTGTGAGGGTCATGTGTTAAGTTTGCTAATTAACTTTACCCTTAAAAAAATTTAAAAGCTAAAAGGCTATTACTAAAATTTACTCAAAAATTCTTAAAAAAAAAAACAAAATCAACTGAATAATACTACTAATCAAATATAAATGAAAATAATCCTAACAAAAATAATTATTTAATATTGTGATGTCACAAATAATTTTGTTTGAATTTATTTATAATAGTTTTTAATTTACTCTCATCCCAAAAAAAAATTACCATATTAAAATTCCAAATTAACTAAAATTTTAAATATGAATTTTTACTCTTAAAACCAATATAATTTTTTAAAATAAAAAATACAATTGAACAGAAGGTTTATTTAACATAAAAATCTAAAATCTTTAAAGTTAAAAAAAAAATTGATCCAAATTTTTTTTAGTAAAATCTCCATAAGATGACTCTTTAAAAGGAAAAACCACATTCTATAGATATATTAAAACCTTTAAGGACATAAAATTGCTTCCATGTTAAACTTGTGGAATTTTAAAATATTAATTTGATTTAATTTTATTATAATGGTTTTTATTGTGAAATATGAAAGAGTCATATTTATTTTTTATGTTAAAAAATAAAGTGGAAATACCCCTCCCTAAGGGTATCACCATTTTGACATGAGTGTGAAACTTAAAATCTGAGCATGCTCAAATAGATTACATATACACATGAAGTGTTCTCTAAAGATAGGGAAACTATGTTAAACAACTTCAACGCACAAGCATCATTCATCGAAGAGGCTTCAATGGTCCTCTGTCCGATCCTTCCACACCCTGACCCATTAGGCCAGCATCGCCTGCAATAGGAGTATCAGTAGGACCGCATGATGGTGGCCTGCCAATGTAAGAGACCTTTTTCCATAGGCCCTGCGCTGCACCATGAAGTTGGATCCCTCTGCACATCCACCAACTCTTTCAGTATTTGCCTTCTTGCCATTTTTCAACTCACGCTCTAACAACAACTATTACCTAATTCAGCGCTAACCAAAATCAGTTTTCTCAATTAACAAAAACTTACAACAATACCATTGGATGCCAAAAAAAACAGGCGTAAGGATAAATAATGTCGATGCAGTTGTGATTCTTATCAAAATAAACAGGAGCTGCAGCTCTCTGAGCACATAATCGACTGGCTTGATAATAGTCCACAAAAAAATTGGAAACATCGGCGGTTTCTGACTGTGTGATTGCAATACCAGCCTACTTCATAGAATTACGTAGGTGAGATTACTTAGACATGACCTACATAGCCAATCTAAATCATCTCCATCCGCCGACGTCGTTGAACGCTGAGCAGTGGGAATGAATGTTGAGTCGGGGCAGGAACCTCACATTACGTTCCAGAGGGAAAATACGCATAGTGAATGGGAAGAGGGAGCGAGGAAGACTCAAGTGTTCTCATTCACAGTAGGCTCTCCAGTCAAGTGAAACTCGACATGACACACAACTTTCACTTCTGTGATAGCTCTCTAGAAAAAATATATATATTTATTCTTTGTAGGATTTCCCTCGGCCCTCCCGTGAGGGATTCAGGCTGAGACCTGTTCCCATACCAACTTAAAATTTGAGCATGCACACATCTTTTATTAGTCAAATGGATTACATATGTATATGAAGTGTTGTTTAAAGATAGGGAAACTATCTTAAACACACAATCACTTGTTTGAGAGAATATCTCAACCACGCATCAAATAGGAACATATAGAATTAGAAAACTCCTATGGAATAAGAATAGACTCTATACATAGAAAATCACAACTGAGACAAGTAAGAATTACATATTCCAATGGTGAATATATTAAGACAGGGATGTAGTACACGACTAGAAATTGAATTTTTCATGTATAAAAAGGTTCATTCGAATGGTTGTGTAAGTTGAGCTCTTAGCATTCTAGTTCATTTTGAAAATTGCCGCGTGGGAATCTATGCAAGAACAACACAATTTATAGCATGCCATCAATCCTACACTTTCCATAATTAAGGTGAGGTTAATAGAGATTAGGGAGAATATTGACACGAGGTAGTGGGTGAAACCAAGGATTTGGGTAGGCTACATAAATTGGTCACTAAATTATTGGAATCTATGGAATGCCTAGTTTCTTTTGAGATTTCCATTATTTTTTTTTTATTTTTATTTTTTGGGCTTATTAACGCTTGTCCTCCCAATTTTTTTTTTTTTTTATTGTTTTTTTCTTATCTTTGAGTTTTGGTCCGTCCCAAGAATTGGGTTATTGGATTGGTGTGGAGTTTCATGAATCAATGCTCATCCTCTTTAACTAATATATAGTTCTCTATTTAAAAGTGTAGTTTCAAAGACTAGAATTCATTGGATCAAGGTTCGGGATCTAGGTCGCACTGTGATTTAGTGTAGTGGTAATTATTGTATCTCCTAGACAATACTTTTCATGTTTGTGGCTATGTTTTATTGGTTGTTGGATTTCCCTCCCATAGATGGTCTCTTGGTCGTTATCAAGTTTGTATTTCTATTTTTTCCTTAATCACTCTCCTTTAGCAGGGTAGTGTCACATGTCCATGTATTTCTTTGGAATTTATTAAATTTTTCTTGGGTGGTTTTCCAGAATAGAGAAGTGAGTCTTGATTCCTTAAATTTGGATGGGTTTGTTCATCATTTTTGTTTGATTCCCTCCCCCCAAAATATTTTCTTTCTCACTTAACTTTCATAGATTCTCTCCTTTGGCATCTCATTTCAAGTTCTAGGTTTTGTACACTTTTCTCTCTTTCCTTCGAGGATGGAACATCATAGAATATCATCTAGTCATACAAGAGGTAGAAAGAGTAGATCCAACCCTCAAATATATCACAAGGAACAACAAACTTTGACTTCTCAACCTCAATCTTAGGTTGTTGCTCATTTCTCCATGGATCATTTCATGTATGCTATTCTAGAAGAAGTTCATAAAACTATATCAAATTTTGATGAATTTCATTATAGTCTGGGTTCATTGCAATTGATCATGTTCATAGGGAAATATGGAATTGGATTCCACTAATTTCCACACCAATCTTGTCTCGCCATAATCCTTACATAAAAAAATTCAATTTGTATTGGCATATAAAAACTCTTATGGGAATAACTCTCAGAGAATGATCGAACATACAACACATAATTCTAATGTGCATTGAAATAATGTTGGAAAAGTGGATAATTTAGAAAGCAAGGTTTTTATTCTAGCTATGACATTGGAAAACCTCAAACTCCTCCCATCTAAATATGCTAGTGATCCTCCACCAATCCAAGTGGAATATCACTCACGATGATATGATCAAGACATCTAAGATATTCGGGAAAATTTTAAAATCATTGGTGAGACTATTAGGATTCAACCATAACCCCTTTATTTATGTAATAAGCTGAAGAGGTCTAGTGGAGCCATAGTTAGTTAGTTGAGTCAATAAAAGTGGTAAGGGGTTATCCACATTAATAATAATTGTGAGTGGTTGACCCACATTATACAAAAGGGACCAAAATTAGTTATAAATGTGCCATTGCTAGTAAATAAAGTATTGGTAAACCTGTATTATGCAAAGGGCCACTACATGGAAAATTTTAGGTCTAATATTTGGAGGCGGGCTAATATTCCATGTTTTTTTCCAAAAAAAGAGATTCACCAATTTCCATTTTTCTAAAAATGAATTCGCCCAAATTTGTATTATAAAATGATTTTAGCTTAAAATTTGCCAATATTATATATTATATAATATTAAATAATTAGAAATCTAAATTTTTTTACAAAATTATCATTAAACATTTTAAAATTTGGATATTATGGACTAGAAATATTTGTTAAGGTTGCTAAACTTTAAGATAAGCTTCCATCCTTAATTTTCCTTGGACCACTAGTAGTTAGGGTTTTGGATCTCCTAAAGCTATAAATATTCCTAGACAAGGAGGGAAGAATAATCAAGTTTTATTTTAATTTAGCTTTTCTCTTTTGGATTTTTCCCCCTCGCAGAGACAAGTGAACATTGTACTCTAATTATGAATAATACGCCCATATATTTGCAACTTGTCTTAATTCATGCGATATTTCTATGTTTCAGGTCACATTGTTTAATTTTTCTGGCTTTCTATTTTTCTCATAGATCAAGTGCATAACAAGTGGTATCAGAGCACTTTCCAGGGCTAGTTGTACCTCCAATTTTGATACTATGTTTTCAGGCTAGAGACGTGTTCTGGCTTCTTTCAACCACAAGATTTTCCATTGAGTGCATAAACCTGTGGATTTGGGGAGGCATGCACATAGGAAATACAAGAAGTGGTAACACTTGTTGGACTCCCTTATAAAACTCGGTTTAATACTGCCATGGCTTCTCTCAATTGTGGAATATACTGAATGTTTTTCATGTGATGAAACCTAGAGCATACACGAAAATAGCAACACGTGATTTTCTCTTGGTTAAAGAGGTGAATTTGGGGGACAAGGGTTACTATGCAAAGAATATAAATAAAATTTTCCAATTACCAACATTGGTTCACTAGGTGGTTGGGCTTATTGTATAGGGAACATGGGAGGTTTGGTTTAGACCATGCGGTATTGGGGCGTTTAGTCTTTTTCCCATATCTAGGTTGGTGCTGGTGAGAGGAGGCTAGGAGAGTTCCTCCTAGTTAGTTATCCTTGAACACGCATAAGAATGCTTAATCCCCTTGGGGTGTGTTACTAACCAAATATGCAAGTCCGAGATGACTAAGTCAGATTTTTCACTGATGAATCGACGCATGAATTCTAACACAGAGTAGAATAGGGAAAAGTGGGGACAATGTATCACATGATGGTTACTTGATAAAATATGAAAAGTATGATGTTTGTGTATAGATATGTTTCTTTGGGAAACATGGTTGACTAGGTACCATCAATTAAATTCCCTTAATTATGGGCATTAAGTGATCAAATGGTCAGCATCATCACTTAAGGCACATAATCGAGCAGGAGGTGTAAATTCTGTTTGCCTTCTTGTCGTCTGTGAGGTTGGGCGAGGTGGGTACAACCACGAAGCTGGTTCCTCTCATACGTATAATATTTCTTTGGATCTATCCTTAGCTATCTACATGGTCGTTGTGGAAGGATCCTTGGAATTGGATTGCACGAGTTCCTATAATGCATCTCTATACCGAGGGATTTCTGAGAAATGATGTGTATAATGCCCATATTCTGCACATATGGTGCATGCTTGGTTAGTACATAATGCCTTTCTTTTTGAAGTTGTGACCTTTTCTATAGTAGATGGAGTTGGGGTTACAGTCATATTTTGTGGATGTAGGAGAGATTTTATCTCTTCTAACTCTGGGCAGGTGTTGGTAGGATGGCCAACTAAAATGCATAAAGTGAAAGGTGGAGGTGTCATAGGAAACTTAGGGGTTTCCACCTTCTTCCCTTTTTTGTTCTCCTTTTTAGTGGCACTAACTGGTCTCGATACGGGTGCTTCCTGAGTTACTATGACCTCCTTGGAGGAAATATAAATGATTCATGTATAGGTGATACTTTAGTTTCTCTACATGGTCAGAGGGGCCAAATACCATACCAGTATCCCTAGAATCATATTTTTCAATGTAAGCATTGCCACAACTTGGTGCGAGACAAAAAAAGTTCCAAAGGATATAAAATGGGGGTTTGGGTAAGGGAATATGGGAGGAATGTTTAGTCAGTAGTAGCAACACATGGGGTGTCGGGTGCTAGTTTCTGATTCGGTTGGGTGTTTGATGAACTCATCATGCACATTGTAGCTCCTGGAGTTGTTGGAGATTCTTGTGGCAACACAAGGGATTCTATAATGTATGTTAGGATGGGAGTGCATGGTTTGAATTGACTAGGAGTGAACTTCTTATATGTTGTAACCAACTTGCTAGAAGATTCTACATATGGTAGAACACCCACAAAGATGGTTATGATATATTGAAGAAATTGATGCCACGTGAATGTCAATAAAACTCCCCAAATCCATTGTGATTATCATGCTATTGACTCCAAAAAAGGCAACTAAACAATAGAGGCTCATAATTTTTAGGAACAAGCCCCAGTTTCTTTGGAATATGTCCATATTCATCTTCATGTGACTACAGTTTAGGCTTCTACATAAAATTTGTACCATAGCCCCCACCACTGCTATCTTTTGATAACATTATTGTAAAGATACCTATTGTGTCATAGAGCATCATTAAATAAGGATTAAAATTATAATTCTAAGTGACATAGTTTAGGAATCAGGGCTAGACACAACTAACACAAGATGAAATTGGTAGTTGAACAATAGTAGAAGAGATAACTACACAAGTAGTTGAAAAATAGTATAAGAAACAACTACATAGGTATTTGAATATCAGTAGATTAGGAAACTGCACACTGAAATACTACACTTCTAGTTGAAAAAGCTGAAGGTAAATTCCACCATATACAAAATGGTGAAATTTAGTGGGTTATCATAAGTAGTCCAATTATATAAGAGACAAAAACCAAAATAAATAATAAATCATATCACATTTGTTGAGACCAAATGGTATGTTAAATTTATTACAAATAAGAAACAATGGATTTTTATTTAAGGGCTACTATATTTTCAAGCTATCTGAAATTGTTGATGGGGTTGTGGCTTAGTGTTGAGGATTGTAGTCAGTTAGGCCACCCAACAAGGTTCAATTTTCCTGAGGCATGAATAAATAATTGAAGCTACATGCAAGTCATAAGTCATGTTGACAGAAGAACACTCCAGTTAGCTAAATGGAAGTTCTTATGTTAAGTAATTTTCCATTAAAGGGTTTGCCGATTTTTTTTCTTGACTTCTTCAACCTAGTTGTGATGCTTATGTTTGAGCTTAATATTTAAAGGAAGCACTTTCAAAAATAAAATGGCGGTCTCCAATCTACTCTAATATTTCCAAGAGTGAACTAGATTTTAGAGTATCATTGGTGACAAAACCACTCTTCAAAAGTTAGTGGATATGTCTCTTTTGAGAAGTAATAGTCTTGGCCAGAAATATAGAATTGTTAAACACTCAAACATGTATGTGTAGCATAGAATATTGGGACCTTAACCAACAAGAGTAGGTTCTTTTAATAACATATTTCAAAAAATTAAAAGCAATCCAGATTCTCTATGTTGTTGGGCCTTTGTTTATAATTTAGGGACTTGAAGAACTATATAAATTGACGCGGGTCCATTTTAACCATGGATTTGTTATGTATTCAGAGGTATCAAATTCTTAAAGGAAATAATAGGTTTCATAGTGCATAAACAACATTCAAGTACTCAAGATTTTTTGGCTAAAAATCCACATGTCGTATCTATGCTACCAGAATAGTATTCAAGTTGTTTTGTCTAAGACACCACTAGGGTATTTATTCTACCATAATTTTCAACTAGAACCTGGCCCCAAGCAACAAAAAACCATCTTCATTACAAGGTACATTAGCCTACAAAGGATGAAAATGTCATAAGAAGGACTCAAACCTTGGTGTGAACATGGTCACAAGAGAAAATCAAACCTTGATTTGGCTAATAAGCCACAACTGGGGCTTCTATGCTACCAGAATTGTCAACTAGCACCTACTCCCAATAGCAACAAACAACCCTCTTCATTCCAAGCACATGACCCAATAACAACAAACAACCATCCTCATTCTAGGGTACACCAACCTACAAAGGACTAAAATTCCATAAGAGGGAATCAAATTTGGGTGTGGACATGTCACAGGAGGAACTCAAACCTGGGTGGAGAGACACTCAACAGCCCTACATTACCAATAAACTAATGAAGCTCCCATTGGTGGTAGAATTTACATTTAAAAAAAAAAACAAAAAAAAATTAACATATATAAATAGTGCATCTGACAGTAGAATGTACATTTGAAAAATACAAACAAATAAAAATTAGCATATATAAATAGTGCATATACCAAAGGGTCACACAAATAAAGGTGAATTGTTGATGGATCCTACTAGCTAGGTTGTAGATATGCTTCTCAGGTTGTGGAAATTTGTCTCATGCTCACATAAACAAGAATTTTTTATGGACGCAACAACTAGCATTTCACATAGATAAGCACAAAATTTTGATTGACGTTACCCTGCACTCTAAATGCCTCTTTGGGAACTTGAATTAGGTTTATTTCAATGTTAAAGTTAATATTATGTGTCATTTTGATAAATTAAACTAATTTTCATGCACACTTGTTTCAGAGATAAATGAACACTATATTGCTAAAGACCAAAAACTGGCCACTTCAATTTATGAATTTTTTAGATCCATTTTTTCAATATATATATATATATATCGAAATTTTGAACAATTTTATAAACTTAAAGTAGAAATTTATTTAAAATCATAAAAATCAATTTTAATTAAGTCAATAAATAATTCAGGGTTACAAAAAATAAGTTTACCTTTTTTAATAGGTTTAAAGTTGAAATAGATCTAAAATAAATTAAAAAAACAACTTCAAATAATTTGTTTTTATAAAATATAAATTTACCTCTTTTCATTTACTCTCCTTGTAATCATGGTGGTTTTCTTATTTATGATAAGCTTACTTCCTAGTGACTCCAAATCTGTCTAAAATAGACTCCAACACATCTTCAAACAAAATTTTATTGAATGGGAATGAGTTCCGTTCTCAATTTAGATAAAACAATGCTAAAAGAAAATAGTTAAAAACCCTAAAAATATTGGTCGCAATATTGGTGGGAAATCTAAATCTTAATAAAAATGGTGGGATATCTAAATCCTAATAAAAATGATGGGAAATCTAATTAGTGGTTTCATTCAATAGGAATGAGTTATTTTCTCAATTTAAACAAAATGGAAAGAAAATCCTAAAAATATTGGTGGGAGATCTAAATCCTCATAAAAATAGTGGGAAATCTAAATCCTAATTTCATTGAATAGGAATAAGTTCTATTTTCCATTTAAACGAGGTGATTAAAAAAAAAGGTAGGAAACTCCTAAGAATATTAGTGTGAAATCTAAATCCTAATAAAAATGGTGGGAATTATAAATATTTTTTACTCTTATGACACTCTTTAGATTTCCACTTGTGCAATTGTGCTTCCAAATATGTAAACTCAACAATAAAACACACCTTAAAATACGTAAATCATGTCTCTTAACATGTGAAAGAAAAATTAAACCCTTACCCAAGTCTTCCTTTGTTGGAAATTTGGGATTTTTGTCACAAGATATCTCCTCTTCTTTGGAAAGAGGAAATAAACAAGATTTTATATGTTTCTAAATGGACTACTCCACCTACGTCCTTCTCCTTTACACCGTGTGATAAAAATTCCAATTTTATTATTCGTGGCTTTGGCGTTATTCTTTTCTATATGTGACCATTGACTATGCCATGAAATCCTTCAAAATCCTCTTAAAGGTTGGGAGCTCCTCTTCATGCATGAAGCTAGTGGAATATGAAAAGTCATCCAAAATTCATCTAAATATGTGATTTGTGCCTTGGAAAATGTGAAAGGTACCCTCGGTGGAGAAACATGCATAAAGATTTGTTGCCAAGTGCCCTAAATGTGAGATGCTACCACTTGTCAATTGTACCTTTTGTTGATGATGAAACTAACACCCTAGTTGTGTAAGGCTAACAAAATTTCATTTTGCGTCAACTCAAGGTTGTTTCCATTGTCACCTTAGCAACAAATCTTGTCACTTTAAATTAATTATTTAATCCTAGGGGTGTCCCAAAGAAAAAATTTATGGGGTATTCTTTTATGTGACTATATCACTACCATTGAAAACAATATTTACATTGTATGGTTCCACATCTTGATGATCCCTCTCCCATTGACCACAACTTTTGTATTCATTATTGATTTCATCGCAACACCTATAATAGATATTGATGGTGTTCATAAGCCTATTTCTAGTTGTGATAAGGGGATTAGCGACTCCCTTATCACAACACATAGCCCCTAATGTGTTTAATCCCTTAGCCAAGGGGGTGCAAGGGTGTAGACATTTTAGGAGCATTGAGACCAAATTTGGGGGTTCATAACATTAGGAAAAGTGGAATCACATAACCAAAAAGGTTGTGGGGAGGGGGGGCGGGGGGTATTTTATGGTGTATTGAACAGAAAAGGAGACATAAGGATAGCGTGGAGGGGTAGAAGTCGGAGGTGCAAGCATGGTTTACTAAGATCTATAATCCTAACATTAGAGACTGAGAAGGGGGATGAGGACCTAATTTCATAGGGCCTAGGGGACCTAGAAGGAAGACAGTGAGGGAAATTGATAGGGGAACCCAATAGTGGTGATAAGGGGATTAGGAGTCCAATTATCACAAAACATAAGCCCTTAACCCATAACCACTAAACTCCCTATCCGCTTGACTTTCAATTTATAATCCTTTAACCCCTGCACTTATAACTCATAAGCCATAAACCCCTTGGCTCATTAAATATTAATACATTAACTTCTAAACTACAATCCATAAACCTCCTAAGCCATAACTCCTTATTTTTTTAACCTGTTACCCTTATCCCCTAACATTTTCCCCCCTTAATTGTTAACCCCTTAATCACTAACACCTAAATCCCTTAAATATTAAGTCCTTAATGAATAAGTCTTGTGACCCTAAATCCCTTGGCCCGTAACCCTTGAACCTTGGAGCCCTTAACGAGTAAGTATCCAAGGCTGAAAACAAAACCCCAAACCAGCAAATTGACCTCCTAGTAGAATCCCTCATCTCTAATTGACTATATTATAAACATTTGATTCTTAGAGAAATAGGTACTAGTTATGAGGGTATGTTTTTGTGGGTAATGCCATTATTACCATGTATACCAAATTTATACACTTGGATAATTTGAAAATCCTCGATTTGAATTAATCATAATATCTACACGATGTTGAGATGGAGCTTGTAGTGCTCTCTCACACAAGGAGTTTTAAATGAATAGATCACTCACAAAGATAAGGCCTCTCTAGCCCTAATGCATAATGAGTGAACCCTCAGTTGAAATATTTTGTTTTTTAAACAAACTCAATTGTTTCAATGTAGAATACTATACATAAGAGAAAATAAAATGATATTATCCACATCAACACTTGAAATAGCCTCAAATTAGCCATGAGTGGTGATCCAGGGGGTGAATGTGGGGCACTATTAAAGTCAAATCATGTTTATATTCAATGATTTACATTATGAGGTTTTTATCCAATAGGGTTGGAGCATCATCACAAGGAAGAAGGACACTTTTTTGCGGGGAAGTGATTAAATTTGTAGCACAATTCAAGTGATTAATTTACAATTCCAATGTAAATGAAATCATTGTATACGTAGAAATATCCAAATAGATTCAACTGATCTTGTAATGTACTTAATCAAAATTTTGAATCAATTATACAAATTGTGGAAACCAATTTCGATCGCACAACCACATAAACAAGTAAGATAAAGAATTATGAATCACACAACACAAGATGTATCTGGGTAAAGCCTCAACTAAAAACCACACTATCTATATATTTCATAAATTCAAGAACATGAAATAACACAATGTTATTTCCATTCCTGAGAAACCTATGCACTCTATTCAATGTTTGTAACAACCTTAGTAAAAAAATTAATTTAAAAATATATAAGAACATAGTGATGGGACACGTATTCCAAGCTGAATGGTGGGAAAAACCATCCTAGGGGGTGCTCATTTGGTTTATTATGGCTAAGGAAATTGGAAAAGAAAAAGGTAAAGGATTTTGAATGAGCATGAGGCATTAATTGGAATTTTATTTAAGAAAATAATTGAAAATAGGAGAAAATGAAGGTGAAAGGTCATAGGTTGCATGTGAGGAGGAAAATGAAGAAAATAGAGGCCTCATTAATAAAAAGGCTTCTGAGGATCACTGGGAAAGGCTTGGTCTGTTTAGTTTTGGAGTTCTCATTATTATCTCTATCTCTCTCTCATACTCATTAATAATTACGGTATTCATGGAGCACTCTTGGAGAGTGTGGCATATTTGGTGATTTGGATCAAGAAAGCAAAGGAAGAGCACGAAAGTGTAGAGGATATCGAGATTAGCATCTACAACAAGTTCTCAATGCAGTTACCAAGTTGCATGTATGATTTCCACACTAGTTTTGGCATGCATGGTATTGCATGTGGTTTCTTGATTATGATATATCATGGGAATGGAGGATGGACATGATTGACATTGGATTTTCCCAGCCTTTCCATTTACTCGACAACCATGCCATTGTGAGTTTATTTTCGTTGATTTTTTTTGGTTGGTTCTCATGATTCCTTTAGCGGTTGGGTTGAGTTATCAGTTCCTGGAGCCTTGGTTGGACGAATTCTCTTGAGGCCGACAGATAATTGTTGGGTTGAGTTACTGGTCCTGGACCCTTAGTTGGACTAACTCTCTAGAGCCCTAGGTGGGTTGAGTTACTAGTCTTGGAGCCTTGGTAGGAAAAATACTCTGGAGGCTGTGAACAACTTGGATTGAGTTAGTAGCCCTAGAGCCTTGGTTGGAAGAAAAACTCTTAAGCCCTAGAGCAGCTTGGACAGAGACCAATCTGCGATAGTTAGTGATTTCCAACTGTGAGGTGGAATCACTGGTTTGGGTATGATATGGTTTGGTCTCTAAAGCCCTGGTTTGTTGTTGACTGATATGTTTGATAAAGTCTTAGATTCATGCTTGGAATATGGAACAGGGGTTATTGGATGATGTGAGATTTGGCTTAGCCATGTCTATGGTCGGGAGGAACGTGGAAGTCCCATTCCGGATTCGTTTTCACATTCATTAATGAAAGTTTCAATGCCTTGGTATTTTATGTCTATATGCAATGGTTTATATATGGATTCTATTTCTGATGTATCCATCATGTTTTTTTCGGTATTATGCTGGTTATGAGCATGTAATGGGAAAATGAATGAGGTATGGCTCTCTCCATGTTTTTACTTGTAGATAAATGCACAATGTATCTATGGTAAACTTGATTGTATCATAGCTTATGATGTGTGGGATAAATTATTCTTAACCATTCTCAGGTAAGAAAGAGATCCTTTGTTTAAATTTGTTGTTTATACCTGTAGATATTATGTTTGTGACATGTTTGATGAAATTCATGTCATGGATAGGTAGGTTTGATGAGTTCTTGATGATTTTATTGCTTCCATTTTTTTTTCAATGTTATTTACCCTCTCCTAAAGTTAAAGGAAGTTCTGGGTAGTGACCTGGGCTCAGGAGCTGCAAATGTGGCATAAATCCCGAAGCTACGGGTGTAAAATTCGTTTTTTGGGCCTTAGAAGCTACCTTGACAAGGCTAGCTCATGGCTCTAGGGTCTAGATCCACTAAATTTCCCTTACAAGCCCGCAACTCAACCTCAAAGGGGCTAAAAATTAGCCCCCCCACAAGGAATAGGGCCCCAGAAAGTTGGGTTACCTCGTGGGGATTTCAATGATGCATTATAAGGTTTGTTTTTGGTTTTTCTATTGGTTCCACTTCCTTAAGCTCATATAAGAGGTTGAATATTATATTAGTAGCCTCTCCTCACATGTTTACCTCAGTTGGATGGTTACTTGGGTAGATGTGGGAAGATGGTGGTATACTGTCTTACTCTGATCCTGGAAAGTTTGGTCCAATACTTAATCAATTCGCTCCATCTCAATGACTAGCCTTGCACATGAATTCCCAAGCTAATTAAGCCCCTATTAATTAGGAAATTCCCATAAATATATTTCACAATACATCCAATGCATCTTGATGACCTCATGCATGACTTGTAAAATTTTCTAACTCTACAACTTATAGTTATCTTCCCTTTAACACCAATCTCAACTGGGCCTTAGAACTCACACGCAAAAAATATTTATAGAGAATTATCAATTATATGATTGATCATTTCATGTGAATAAAATCATATTTAATTCACCAGAACTATCACTAGCTCATCTCTTAGTTAGAACTAGTTAAATTGATCTTAACTCAAATATTTGAGTTAACTAATTACAACCCAAAATAAACTGCAATTGAATCCCCTCAAACTTAGAGTGACCTCTAAATGCCTCCAATATTACCCTTAACTCAAATTTTATGATCTAACTAAGTCTTTGTGACTGAGTTAACACTTACAAGTGGTCATGTGATGTGGAATTACAATTTACTTCTAACTTAATTAAGGGAAAACTACATTAGAAGCCCCCCTTGGGGTGCCATTCTTGTTTCCAATTTCAAAAATATGTTTTTGTTAGGTTTTTAGACATGTTATTAATAGAAAATATATTTAATTTACTTCATCTTTTCAAGGCCTCGACTCTAACATGGATTTGGAACACTTCATGAAAATGAAAGGGAGGACTTTTATTTAACCGCATACACACAACAGAACCAGGTGCTGCCCTTCAAATCCCCCTTGGTGCGTTCAAAGTGGGTTTACATTCGTGTCAAGTTGAAACTAATCATAATGACCTTCCTTTTCTTAATAACATCTGCCAAATTTTCCATATACATGAGATAGAATTAAAGGATCACCTCATATGTAGATGCCACCATTCATTACGAGATTCAAGGGATGTTCTATTGTCTTTATCAACATTTGGATGGGTTTCTATCTACATTATTTAAATTATTTTCTAGAAATTTTTATGAGCGAGGCCCTTTGATTTAGATCTTTATATAAGGCTTTATGTGGCCTTCCTCTTATGAAATCTTCTAAAGTGGACACCTCCTTCCATTTTTTCTTGCCTACTTAGGGCCAAATTGACAAACCAAGATTAAAACCTATTCAACTACCAAATTATTGAGGCATCATACCTATCCTTTACCTCAGACTCAATGAGGCATCTTTCTTCAAAGATAATTGGAGGATTTCCCACCACATATCACAAGTTAGATGTCATAGGATCTATTATCCCATTTTCTATATGGGGTTTTATAGGATATTTTAAAAATTTTATTGTCATATCAAACCATCTAATTTTTGTCACATTGATCATTTTCCATCTAAGTTATACAAATCTATCTGTAATTCATGGTTGTATCATTGGTTTCATGGCAGATTTCCTTAGCCATTTAGGAAACTAGGTGTAGGAAGAGGTTCCTTTAGCTTCCACATTCAGCTGGATATGTATGATCCATCTGTATATGATATTATGTTCAATGTGTCCTATTTTATTGTGTTCACTTAAACACTATGTTCTAACTCTTGATGCTTTGGCTATAAGTTTTAATATGATTTTTTCTATGGTGTTTCATAATTTTTCTTAGAGAAGTGTGTCATTTGCAGAGAGATATTTCAGTGATAGTCACATTTGAAAATATTTCATCGACGTGTTTCGAACCAAGATACATTGATCTTATTGTATCCCTTATTTCCTTTAGTCAAAATTTATCACATGTCTCTCTTAACAACACATGTGAAGGCCTTCTAAGCTATGGCTAGCTTCTAATAGGGCATTTTTAAACTCTACGTGAACTTCCTAAAAAATAATGGGCTACCTATAGCTACTTAATTTTATTGATAACATTATTCACAAATTTGAATATTTTTTTACCTCCTTAAGGGTTGATAGATATTTCCCTTATATGTAAATATCATGTCCCTTTTCCTTCCTTATATGAACATACTTATATTAAGAAAGACCTAAAATAGTTTTTATTGATGCTCTAATTAAAATAAAAATAAACAAACATTATTACTTTATGGGCATTCAACATCATTAAATACAACCTCTATTTTAAATGAACTCCTTTTTCTCAAATAAAAATACTATATGACCTCCTTTTTCTCAAATAAAAATAAAATTTAATGAAAACCAAAGACTCCAGAGAAATTTCTTTATAAATTTTTACTACCTATTCAAATATAATTTGGCTGCTAGTCTAAAATCTAAATGGACCTCTTAAAATGTATTCCACTATGTGAAATGACCTCCTTTTTCTCAAATAAAAAATACTAGATGACATCCTTTTCCTTAAATAAAATTGAAACTTAATTAAAACCAAAGTGACCATAGCAATTCCTTTATAAGATTTTGCTACCTATTAAAATATAATTTGGTCAATACTCTAAAATCTAATTGAACCTATTAAAATTTATTTTCAGATGGCTACTATCCCTTGCAAGGTTCAGGACAGAGTTTGGTAATATTTCTCTGCTAATAATCTTTCTGATTTCACAACAAATTACATACCATTCTATTCTTTTCTTCACTCTCAATTTGACTACATTTTTAACGTGAATTTATTATATCAGATCTGGTTTATCTCTTTTTTGAGATTTACTTAAGATATTCTTCTCCCAATTTAGGGGTTTTCCTGCAATTCGGAGCAAAAAACATGTGGTTTGCATATGGAGATAAAATTGCAACCTTTGAGAACTCTGGGAGGGAGAGTGTGTATTGATATCTTTGAAAGGTATTTTTCTAATTTCTATGATTTTTATTGTTAAAATTTCAAAGGATTTAAACTTGGATACCGAATTATGGAGAAGAAAACAATGGTAGTGTTGACACAATTCTATAAATTTAATCATATTTTATTTTTGATTAGCAAGACCAGACGCTCCTATGGAATTATGATCTTAAAGCGTTTTGGGAAACTCAATGGTGATGTGGATCGATCAAGTTTTTGGGGCTGAAGATGTAACTTTAATTACTGTGTTTGGTGTTATTTGATCTCCTCCTTGATCTCTACTTGCTCTCTAGATCTCCTCCTGAATACTGTCAATCTATAACCTTTCCCAACTAGAAAATTCTCCATGCTACTGACATCATCCTGGAAACCATACCAAGACTTGTGAAACCCCAATAAGACTAAAATCACAAGATCATGATCAAGTAGAGGCACTCGCACACCAACTAGCTCATATTGTACCGGAGTGAACCTTGAGAGATATGTGGCGATGGGCTTATCTTTACCATTCCAAATACTCCTTAGCTTATGCTTAAGAGAAATCTTCCTAGTATCACTAGAACTCTGATATATATCTAAAATATCTTTGAATATCTAAAATTTGTCTTCTTCTCATGGATATGAGGAACTATACGATCTATGACCCCTTCTAGAATTATTCTCCTCAACTTGATATCATTCTTAGAATTCTAGGTCAACTATTGGGAATTTTTTGGTGGTGGTATAGCCTTCTTCACAAATTATCCCACCTCATGGAATAGAGCTAGATGCTTCTTTTAAACCATGATATTCTCTCAACCCTTGGACACTTATTTTCATACTTAGAGAGCTCTATATCATCTGCCGACTTATAACCTTCTAATATTTCACAAGAGGTTGTACTTAGGGAAATTTTGGAATTTCTCTAAAATTCCTTCAACCTGTACATGAACTACCAATGAAATTTGTCTCAAAGGATCTCACCACCTAACAATGCATCAACATGGAAGAAAAACAAGCATTCCTCTACAATGAATGACACCCACTGCCTTAAATATCTTTGGTTTGTGCAACAAATATTGAGGTTTCAGCCCTCTGGTTAGCGAACTTGTATAATAGTACACTAGCCTAGATATCGCCTTCTAAATGTCCTTAAAAAAATTTAATCCTTCCTCTTCAAGTATTCCTTCAATGTGTTGTAACACGACTTAATACATGATGTTGTTCCAAGGTTATTTTCCTCCATCCATCTCCCATCTAGGGCTTCAGACCTCTTGTAACAAGCACAAAAATATATGGTCTGAAGCCCAGAAAATTATACAAAAAAAGTACATAACTACCCTTAAACTCAGCCACTAACTGCCAAAGCTTGAATTCTTTCAATCATAGAAAAAGGTCACAAGAAACTCAACTCCTTTTGATAAGGCTCATAGAGAATACAATTTCTTCAAAATTTCTCCTATGATTGGGTTTCTTCTTGTGATATATGGATCAACCTATGTCGTGTTGTTTTTCCATGATCTTGGGTCTAGGTTATATTGTTAAAATATCTGGTGCTACTAAACCAAGAATCACAACGATAATACTTTGCATAAACGAATATAAATAATAGTAAATCCACCAGCGCACATAATATAGAAATTTTTTTAAAAATTTTAACCCAAATTCGTTATATTAATAAACATATAATACAACAGTCTAGGGATCATGTACCAGGGATAATGGCCCTCATACATCCACTAATAGAAGAGACAAAACTAGAGCTTGGTGTCATTCCATCAACAACCAATATGCCCTAAACAAGATACTCTGATCATCTGGCTGTCGCATGCTATCTCAACTCCTCTTGGTCATACCTTGTACCTTCCTGGTCCTTCGGTTCTCGATCTGCAGCTCTTCCCTCCATGAATTCTCCTCTAGCCACTAAATATCAACTGGAAATATACTCACTAGTTGTGCATTAGTCCATAAAGGGCACAACACATCAAGAATCATGTCGAATTGTTAAAAAATCCATTTGTGAATAACTCTCAATATTCCCACTACTGCTCCTCAGCTACTTAGGGACTTCAGCCCACTATGGTCTTCCTGTGCTACATCGATGAAGGCCGTCATAGAGCATGAAGGCCTCCCACCTATCACTACAATATTTCCATCTCCTACAATCAACACAAGCTAGGAGGACTTCCCATCATCTGATGTAGAAGTCCTTCTCCACACACAAGTCTAGGGCTACATAAAACTGCTCTTGGTTGATCACATCCTTGACCTCAAAAAATGCCACTCTAGAAACCACCAAGGTCCATTAATATGGTGCAAACTGGGCCCCAATATGGGCACTATCACACTATCCTCCAACAGACCATAAATTCCCAATCCACATTCACAATTGGCCCACCCCACGCTTCCCTCCAATAGACAACTAGTGACCAATACTCTCTATAACATCTACCTCTAGCTAGGGCATCCTGACACTTAGGAAACCCTCCTCTTGGCTACCAACAAACTTCTCTAATATTATTGTCCTAGGACACCCATTACATCATTGCAATATTTTCTCCTAGTTGGGGTTTTTAACACCCAAGACAACCCTAACACATGTCTCCCACAGGTCACATATGAATTTGATTCAATCCAATAATTACAGTCGTTAGGACTTCTAACCAACATGTTAGCCCTCCCTTCTTGGCTTCCACGGGCTGTACTAAAATGTTCCAAATGTCCAAACTAGGACCATCAATTTAACACAGAAACATACCTGCTCATGTGTTGGTACCTTTTTTTATTCTACAATGTGGTTAGGGCTTAGAAACAGTCCATGTCAAACCTCTCAACACTTGCTAAAAATCCCTTATATCAATGTGGCTTACCTTCACGTCAGAGATGCTCGAATACACTGATTTTCCCTTAGTTTTTTTGTAGGAATTAGGCCTTACGACCCCTCCAACAAGCCTAATATAACCCATGTTATCCCTGTAATAACTACAGTGCCCGTGACTCTCTTAAAAAACAAATATGCCACACCTTTTGGCACCAAAACAACCCTCTTATCAACGGATTTACCCAACTACTCCTCGGCCCTATTATATCTCCTAATCTAACCTCAAAACAATCATTTTAGGCTTTGACCTTTTCTTCTTCATGTCGTGGCTTACATCAGAAGGTGTTTTACTCCAATTTTTTTGCACTTGGATGCTATCTTAGCCTCCAAAGTCACCTTCTATTTATACGCAATAGAAGGGATTCATTTGGATTTCCCCATGGGCTTGATAGGTTGTCACATGGTTTATTAACATCAAGTTGACCTAAACTCTTCTTGTGTAAAACCAACCATATAATTAAAAAATTCACAACTCCCTGTAAGCCTACATGTTCTCCACTAGCTCAGTCATGCAAGAACTCATCCTCCTAGATGAAATACCACTTGTGAAAATCCCTCCAATCTTAGATATGAAACATCACGATCCAATGAAGACTCTAGACTTCCAATATCTAGTCCATCACATTAATCCATCTCGATCAACCTCGTCTCCTCCATACCAAAGAAACCCTTGACATGTCCTAACCATCCATGACAAATCAACGAAATTCCATGATCAACAATCTAACCTACGAAAAATTGTTGTTCATAAGGATCTCCACTAATCCAACATAACTCATAGCCAATATCGCCTCCAAGCCAGTCAAGACCACATCTCCATTTCCTTAGCTGAACCTTCTTCTCCTTGATCTAGACACCCGCAAATACCTCTAAGTTGCTTTGCTGAGCACACTTTGATTCACTGTCTCTCAAACTAGCTCAGACACTCTCTGATACCATGTTTTTTTTCCATGACCTTTGGTCTAGGATAGAGTCTTAAAATATCTAATGCTATGAAAGTAAGAATCACAATGATACTACTTTACACAACAAAATATAAATAGAAGTAAATGTACACATGCACAAAATATAGACAAATTATTACAATTTTTAACCCAATTTCGTAATACTAATCAACATATAATCTAATAGTTTAGGGCTCACATACCATGGATAATGACCCTCAAGCATCCACTAATACAATATGAAAAACTAGGGCTTGGTGTTAGTCCATCTAAAACCAATATGCACTTAACAATATGCTCTGACCATCTGGCTATCACATGCTCTCTCAACTCCTCTTTGTCATACCTTGTACATGCCTAGTCCTTCAGCTCTCAATCTGCAGGTCTTGCCTCTATCAATGCTCCAAGTCCATTTATCCAATGAAGCTCGATTGTCAATTTTCTCACTAGTTGTGCCTTCGTCCATCAAGGGAACAACACATCCAGACTCTTGTCGATTTTTTCACAAATCTGTTTATGAACAACTCTGAATATACCCACTACTACTCCTCAACTACTTAGGGACTTCAACCCACTATGGTATTCTTGTGATGCACTGATGAAGACCAACATAGGGCATGAAGGGCTTCCACCTATCACTGCAAGATTTCCATCTCCCACAATGAACACAGACTAGGAGGACTACCCATTATCTACTGTAGAAGTACTTCTGCACACACAAGTCTAGGGCTATGCAAAATGTCTCTTTGTTGATCAAACCCTTGACCTCAACAACTGCCACTCTAGAAACCACCGAGGTCCATGAATATGGTGAACACCACGCACCAACACGGGCACTATCATGTTGTCCTCCAATAAACCATAAATTCCCAATACACGTTCACGCTTGGCCCAATCACACACTGCCCTCCAATAGACCACAAGTGACCAATATATGATGTAGCATCTAACTCTCACCGAGGCATTCTCGCACTTAACAAACACTCCTCTTGGATGCCTATATAATTCTCTAACAACACTCTCCTAGGAGACCCATTACTTCATTGCGAGATCTGCTCCATTAGGGGAATTTTGAGGTCTAAAACGGGCCTCCTACGAAAAATGTGCAACCAAAATAAATTTTATAAGAGCCAATAGTATTCAAGATGATGATGTCAACCATAGGGGATGATTCACCATTTTTGTAGTAAAAAATTAAAAAGATTAAAAATAATAAAATAATAAAAGTGCTTTTTCAACTCTTATTTTCAACTTATCTCCCAAATATTTTACTCAAATTTTGAGCAGGAGTACTTGTTGGATGCAAAATTTAATTCCTCATCCAAGGAGTACCCATGTTGCATACTTTCGATGGACCTTGCCACACCAAAAATGAGAAATACATGAAAATACGTGATTGCAATCACGATGTTCATGTATTTCTCATTTTTCATGTAGTAGGGTGCTTCGAAAGTATCCAACATGGGTACTCCTTGGACGAGCAATCAAATTCAACATCCAACGAGTGTTTCTACTCAAAATTTGAGTAAATCCATAGTGCGATAAGTTGAAAAAATAGTTTTTCTTTTTCCCTTTAAAATTTGATGATGTAATCTAATCTTATTTTATTTTTTCCACTATTATTTTATAATTTCCTTAGGAGGCCCATTTTAGACCTCAAAACATCCCTAATTCTATTTGAGGTTTCTTAACATCCATGACAACCGAAGCACATGGCTCCCACATGTTGCATATGTATTTGATCTAATCTCCAATCATTATAACAATGGTTAGGGCTTCTAACTAGCATGATATCCCTCCCTTCTTGGCTTCCGTAGGCTATAATAAAATTATCCAACTGTCCAAACTAGGAAAAAAAATTTAACACAAAAACATATCTTCTCATCTGTTAGTACCATGTTGTATTCTGCAATCTGGTTAGGTTTTAGACACATTCCATTAAATCCCTCTTAACACTTGCCAACAATACCTTCTATCAAATTTCTGGCTTGCCTTCACCCTAGAGCCGCTCCCCTACGCTAGTTATCCCTTATGTATGTTTTAGGAATTAGTCCTTATGACCCCTCCAAAAAGCATAATACAGACCTGTGCCATCGATGCAATAACTATAGTGCATGTGAATCTCTTAAACAACAAATATACCACCCATTTTGGTACCAAAACAACCCTCTTATCAACGAATTTACTCAAATATTCCTAGACCCTGTTATATCTCCTAATATCACCTCAAAACAGTCAATTGCATCCTTTGACCTTCTTCATGTTGCGGCTTACATTATAAGGTGTTTTAATCCTAAATTTTTGCACTTGGATGCAAACCCAACCATATAATTCAAAAATTCACAACTTCATTTATACAAATTGGAATTGCATGATTTTTATCGCGTCATATTCGTCTCAATGAGAGCTATCACCCTCATCCATCACATGTCAAAATGTGCTCATGGTTTTGGCCCAAATAACGATGGGTGAAAAACCACAACCTTGTGTTTCAAGCCCACAAGGCCACTTGTGGAACTCCTTCCTCCAAACACTAGATCCTTAAGGCTTGGAGTACCTCCCAAGCTACAAAAATCAACATTCATGTCTTTAATTTTTTCCTTGATTTGATACCATGTATTTAAAAATCCTTGAAAATCTTGGATTGCTACAGTGAAGAATTTTGAAACTAAATTGTAACACCAAGACACACAATTTCTCTAATAATTGTAGCAGAATAGAACATAATTAAATCATAGTCACACAATCGGAAGACACAAATTTTCTAGGGAATCCAACTGGGAAAACCCTTTCCTTGATTGAGAATTTTATTGATAGAAAATGAGTAATGGATCTTTTACAATGCAACTATTTTTCACTAGAAACCAATCTAGCTTTTGTTGCTTGTCTTAAGCTTGAAACACCTGCAAGACCCTTGACCTACTTCCCTCAATCCATAGGCATATGTTGCTCCTATTTAACTAGGAAATACATCCTAATTGCTACTAGTGCAATTCATGAAGGAAAAACAACCTCTACCAATTTGTGCACAAGCTCCTCTTTCAAACTCTTCTTCTCAAAAGTTCACATAAACAAAAACTTGTGCTCTATATTGTTTCATCTCACCAAACTGTGCACAGAAAAAAATGAACAATTGTGCCTTTCAATATCCTTATAAGAACTTCAAATTAGCTAATTCTGGGAAGTTCTATTTTTGGAACTCAAACTAGTGATTAATGAGTTAACTAACTTAAGAAACCCATCCTCCCTCAAATTAGAAGTTGAGTCTCACTCGTTTGAATTTTCCCAAAAAATAACTTGCACTAGAAGACAACAAACAGTGCCTTCTATTTCCACACATAAGTTAAACTACTTCACAAAATCTCATAACTAATAGGAACTCACCGTAATTTTTAGGAATTTATCCTAAATTTTAGGATCTTGTCCTAACTTTATGAACTTGTGCATGCTAAGGAAAAATTCCTCTTGGTATATTTGACTAAGGCACACGTCAAATAAGTACCTTTCTCACTAATATTTTCAACAAAACCAAGAACCAAAAACTAAGTCATGTTATTGATTATTAAGTAGTATTTGTCCTCGTCAAGAATGTGTGAATGAGATCTTTAGTTGTTTGTAGTCAAACGAAGACTTGGCTAAAATTTGGTAGTGTTCACTAGTGCATTTAAGAGAGAATTAAATTTTTAGATATCTTTTGAAATTTATAATACCATTATGTGATAAAATAAACCCCTATGTATTACTCATGACATTATATTTGAAATTTTACTAGTCACAATGTTTTCATTTTCCTTTTGTCCCAGTTCAGTTGCTCCTCCTTGGTCCTCACTTTAACACCTATTATTTTCTTTGTACATGTATTAGTTGATTAGGATAGTCTACATCCCATTATATTTCCTGCATCAACTACAGGAAGCTTTAAATATCTTACACCTATGTGGGAATACAATGAAATATGTTTTTTGCAGGTTAGATGGGGATTTCCAGGAGAAGTGAATTTTTAGTGAATATTTATAGTGCATTATGAATGTTTTACAATGTGTGAAAACATAATTTCCAAGGTTAAGTGTGAATGCCAATTCCTCTATCAGGTCCATTACTACAGTTCAACAATGCATTTTTAATGTTCAAATTAAATTAAATTCTTATATATTTTTCCCTGAAGACCACATATTCGGGGAGCTATCCATTCACTTTTGTGGCAACAAAAGAAATTTAACTTCGGGATTTTCTAGATTTTCTATAGATTTTTAGGTTAGTCTAATGAGTGGTCAACATCATACAGAAGGACTGATCACAAATACACTATAACCTTAAGTAGGTCTCGAATAAATATGTCCCTTATAGTCATATACTAGAAAAACATTGCATTGCACCAACATAAATACACCATTAGAAGGTTCCTTTACATCTGATGTGTCATTATATAGGGATGCTAATTTTTTGTTACAAATCTAGGCTTATTTTCAACAACATTTATCTTTAGTTCACTTGTGATATACCTTTAGTATAAAATAACTTATATAGTTCTTTGGAGATGCAATTTCAAAGGAGCTTGGAACATATTATCAAATGGAAAAAAGAAAATGGATGAACTTTAAAAATAGGTATAGTTTGTATATTTGATTCTTCATCGTTATATGCCAAAAATGTATAAGTGGTAAATTGTGCTCAGTTAAATTTATATGACTTGAAATTAGTTATGTGTAGAACACTAAAAGAATATAGAGATGGAGTTGAGGAATTCTTAAAGTTTTCCCAGAAGAATTTAAGGAATAAGATGTCCACAAAATGACCATGTAATAACCATAGTGAAAGTACAAACATTTGATAGATTATGAGAGCACTTGATTTGTGATGGTATAATAGAACGATATAACATTTGGTATTTGCATGAAGAGATCATTCCCAATAAGGTATCTTGAATTTTTTTTAACTGATCTAGTTTCAATTATATGTTTTACAATAAAGGTATCACTTATTTTTATATGTGCAAACTCCATTTCTTTTTCTTTGTCTCCTTTAGATTCCATCTAGTATTGACAAGGATAGGAAATATTATGAAAATGAGCCACATGAAGTTCTCTAGCATATTTCATCTCAACTGGTAAGCCATTTCATATTAGTCAAGGGACCTATTTGACTAGGTTGACGAGATGTTATTGATTTTAAATTTCATATAAACCATAAAATTATTAACATGTATTTTAATTTTCTTATTAATAGGGTTATGAACATTTTGTGGAACATGATTATGATAATCACGGTGATGAGCATGAAACATTTTTTAAGAACAATAATCAACATCTAAATGATCATGATGATGCAAACACTTTTAGTGATTAAATGCTTTAAATGGTGAATGAAGTCAACCGATGTATTAATCAAAGCATCAACGAGAGTTGTGATAATGAGGGGTTGGAATCAAAATATGTACTAAATGAAGTTAATGAATATAAGAATCTTATCAAAGATGCCAAGAAGCCATTGTACGTAGGTTGTGCTGACTTCAAAAAACTATCAACCACTATAGAATTATACAATATGAATGTGAAGAGCAGATGGTCTCATACAAGTTTTGACCAAATGTTAAAATTGCAAAAAAAATGTGCTTCCTAAAGATAACATATTACCAGATTCTGCATATGTTGCAAAAAAATTGATAAAATCATTGGTATTAAACTATGATACGATACACACATGTCCAAATGAATGCATTTTATATGAAGGAAGTTATGAAAGTAAATATTAATTCCCAACATGTGGAAAATCTCATTGGAAGGTCGATGCTCAATCTCAGAAGGTGCGAAAAGGTGTTCTAGCCAAGGTGTTAAGATATTTTCCCATAGCACCAAGGCGAAAATTAATGTATAGGTATGATCTTGAACACTATAATTTTGTTCAAGTTTTCACTTTCTTGTATTAAATATTTTTCTTGAATTAGTTCATCAAATAAAAATTAAGCTTCACATTTTACACTAGGAAAATTTTAAATATATCAATAGATCATAATATTTACATTTACATACCTGCTTCAATTTCTAGTTGAGGTTGATTTTCCCCTTCAATATTTGAGAGTGATTCTATCTTTCTTTTGCGAGATTGTCTTGTCTCTTCTCTACGTTCCTCAGGGTCTCGTTTTCGATCATATTTTCTCGCACAATTCCTTCGATTTCCCATGATGATAGAGTATGAAGTTCAAAACATTTCCTTCAAAAATTTAGATAATAACTCAATTAGAAAAAGCATCACAAAAGATTTAATTTAAAAAAAAAAATCATTTTAAAATTTTTGCAAAAAATACATACTCCAATCCAAAACTCTAACTTTAAAAAATCCGAGAAAAAAATGTCTTATAAAAATGAAACGAAGCTTAAAATATTTACTTCAACTCAAAACACATACTCTAAAAATTCGAAATTAAGCCCAAATCTATACTTTCAAAAAAAATGAAGAACAAAAAACATCCAAAAAAATGTATCACATACCTCCAAGAAATTTCCTTTAAATGTACATTCAAGAAAATTCCTTAAACCCAAATCAATTCTTTGCAAAATCATACCACCTCCAACAAATGTCTTCCAAAAAAAGTCCTTAAACCCGAATCTCAAATAAAAGGCTATAAACCCAAACCATGACCTTTGTAAAATTAGACCAAACATGCGAAATGTGCGAAAATTATGAATGATTTTGTGACAATTATATTGTCGCGAAATGTTTTTTTTGGAGGGGCTCCACGAAATTTTCCGGCCGACAGAAAAGTAGGCAGAAGTTCGGTCAAAATTTCAAAAAAAAGTTTGGTCGAACTTGGAAAAAAAATTGGCTGAACTATTAAGGCGTGAGACTTAACGGCCCGTTTGCGCAAAAACTAGTTCGACTCAACTTTGTAGAAAAGTTCGGCCGAACTAATGCATCACCAATTACGCAAGTCCGAGCTCTGAATACGTTTCTGCAACTTTGGACTGATTAAACTCCATGAAACATTCTAAATTAACTTTCGGAACCAAGACAAGCATTTTTAGAATTGAATCTACTTTCAGGAAATATCACTTATATGGAATTTCATAAATATTTACTAATTTTAATTAATTTTGTAATAAAATGGGTGCAAAAAATTTCTGAGGGTCATTATGATTTAGTGAAATCAAAATTCTGTATCTCCCAAAATACATTGCAAAATAAATTGAAAAAATTATGGGGCATTACATTGGTCCATCGTCTCTAATGGGTAGCTTTTAGATTTTTAGTTTATAACTTATATGTTAAGAAATTTCTTGCATCGCGAAACATACTCAAAATATGCAGTTTTTTCATATTGGACCAGTTCAAAAAATTCTAGCAATTATGATATGCGTCCATTGGCTTTGTAAATATGACGAAAATGAAGTAGACTCTGTCTAGATTGTTGTAACACATTTTGTTTTCTAAAAAACACAGATTTTCAAAGAATACAACATTGCGTATTAACATGACTTCTTATGAATCCTTTGATTGTTAAAAAACACACACTCAAAGAAACGTTAAGTTGACATATCAAATGTGCATAAAAAAATTCCAAAAAATAAGTAATAGAAAGCTAAAAAAAATTCTGACAACTTTTATTTTTATCGCAAAATGAAATTCTAAACAGAAAAATTGTTATAGTTTGTGGAAAGTTGAAGAATCGAAAAAAATGAAAAATTTTTCTCAAAAAAAGGAAAAAAGTGTAACCCAACTTCACATTTTCACTTATCTTTACCATTTTCTATAGTGTTATTATATGATGATATTTTATATAAATGATTTTTGTTTTTCATTATAGCTCTACATACATGTCACAAAAAATGAGGTGGCATCATGAGAATGCAAGCAATGATCGTAAAATGTGCCACCGTGTTGATAACTCAACATGGAAAGCTATTGATGAGAAATGGCCTAGTTTTTCTAGAGAACCTCACCAATAGGGGAATTTTGAGCTCTAAAATGGACCTCCTAAGAAAAATGTACAACCAAAATACACTTTATAAGAACCAATAAGAGTCAATATGATGATTTCAACCATGGGGGATGATTCACCATTTTTTAAGTAAAATGGTAAAACTATTAAAAAATTAAAAAATAATAAAAATACGTTTTCAACTCGTATTTTCAACTTATCTCCCAAATTTTTCACTCAAATTTTGAGCAGGATTACTCGTTGGATGCAAAATTTAATTCTTCATCCAAGGAGTACCCATGTTTCATACTTTGGATGGACCCTTCTACATGAAAAATGAGAAATACATGTAAAAACATGATTGCAATCATGTTTTTCATGTATTTCTCATTTTTTGTGTAGAAGGATCCATCAAAAGTATGCAACATGGTTACTCATTGGATGAGGAATTAAATTTTGCATCCAATGAGTACTTCTGCTTGAAATTTGAGTAAAAATGTTGGGAGATAAGTTGAAAATACGAGTTGAAAAAGTAGCTTTTTATTTTTTCTCTCTAAAATTTGATGATGTAATTAAATATTATTTTATTATTTCCACTATTAATTTATAATTTCCTTAGGAGGCCCATTTTAGACCTCAAAATTCCCCTAATCAATGTACAACTTGCAATATCAGTAGATGGATTTAATCATTTTGAATACATGAGCAACAAATACAGTGTTTGGTTTGTCGTGTTAGTTGCATACAATATTTCACCATGGTTGTGCACAAAAAGGAACTTTTGTATGCTCACATTTTTAATATCTGGTCCCAATCAACTAGGAAATGACATTGATGTGTATTTGGAACTTTTGTTAGATGAATTAAAGGAATTATGGGAGCAAGGGGTATGCACATATGATGCTTATAGTAAGACATCATTTAACATGAAGGAAATTATTATGTGGGCGATCCATCCTTTTCCTACTTATGGGAATATGGCTGGTTGCACAACAAAAACCTATAATGCATGTCCCATATGTAGGAGAACACATAATCGGAGTACCTTAGTTGTAGTAGGAAATGTGTGTACATGCGACATAAGATTTTTCTTCCTCAACATCATAAGTTTCACTCAGGAAAGGCACCGTTTAATGGGAAGAAGGAGCATCGTTATGCCCCTCCAATTGTAAAAGTGTCAGATATTTTGAAGGAAGCAAAGGGAAAGAAAGAAATGTGGGGGAATATTGAATCCAATAAAAGGAAAATAAACAATAAAATATGTGAAAAAAATCATGTTCTAGTGTGGAAGAAACAATCAATTCTATTCAATCTACCATATTGGGAGGTATGCAGACCCATCAACCATGCCTAATTATTGGACACAACTTTGTTAGTTGACCTAATTGTGATTAGATGCCTTGGTTGGATTTAATGTTTATCATTTTGTCCGAGTAGGGGAATTTTTAGGTCTAAAATGTGCCTCCTAAGAAGATTTTAAAATAATAGTGTAAATAATAAAATAAGATTAGATTACATCATCAAATTTTAGAGGGAAAAAAAGAAAAAACTACTTTTTCAACTCGTACTTCAACTTATCTCCCTGTGGGTTTACTTCAATTTCGAGCAGGAAAATTTGTTTAATTCATAATTTGATTCCTCATCCAAGAAGTACCCATGTTTCATACTTTCGATGGACCCCGCTACAAAACAAAATGAGAAATATGTGAAAAACGTGATTATAATCATGTTTTTTAATGTATTTCTCATTTTTCATGTAGAAGGTTACATCGAAAGTATGAAACATGTGTACTCCTTGGATGATGAAATTTTACATCCAACAAGTACTCTCGCTCGAAATATGAGTAAAACCTTAGTGAGATAAGTTGAAAATATGCGTTGAAAAAGTAGTTTTATTATTTTATTATTTTTTAATATTTTTAATTTTTTACTCCAAAAATGGTGAATCATCCCCCATGTTTGATATCATCATATTGGATATTATTGGTTCTCATAAATTTTATTTTTATCATACATATTTCTTGGGAGGCCCATTTTAGACCTCAAATTTCCCTAATGATATTAAATATTGTTATGATATTCTTGATGTGTTGGAATGCAGAAACTCCTAATACAAGATAATTTATATGTAATGCATGTGGATAAGAATGTGTGTGAAAGCATTTTTGGAACCCTTTTGGATATAAAAGGGATGTCCAAAGATTGAAAAAAATCATGTGATGAATTGAAAAATATGGGCTTGAGGAAATCATTATGGCCATAATTTAAGTGACAAACAATATTCCTTCCACCTGCACCACATACTCTTTCAAAGAAAGAGAAACATACCCTATGTCATGTTATTTTCATGTTAAAGGTGCTAGACAGTTATATCTCTAATCCAACAAATCATATATCTATGGAAGAGATTAAGTTCCATGGTATGAAAGAAAATGATTGCCATGTTTTAATGCAACAACTCCTCCTAGTGGCTTTGTGTCATGTGTTACCAATTTTTTTCTTCAAGACGATTTGTAAGATTTGTTACTTTTATAGGAAAATTTATGCAAAATCAGTTTCAATAGAGAGTCTTGATAAATTGGAAAATTATATTATGGAGACAATGTGCTTTCTTGAAAGGTACTTCACTCCTTCATTCTTTGATATAGTGTTACAGTTGAATGTACATTTAGTACAGGATCTTCGATATTATGGCCCAGTTGCATATAGATGGGTGTACCCTTTGAGAGACACATGAAACTTTACTTTTTATCAAGCAAAAAAATAAGAAAAAATTGATATATTTTGACATTACTTAAATAATTTTTGTTCTTTTTGTAGGAACATGAAAGTATATAAGATTTATGTTAATAACAAAAATATGCTTGAAGGATGCATTGTTGAAAGCTATATTGTGGAGGAATCAATAAAAAATTTTGGAGGATACTTGAAATGTATGGAAGCTATTAGATCCACACATGGTCGAAATGAAGTGTGGTATGAGTAATTTGAAGAAGTTATCCTTGATGGAAAGCCATTATCTGCTCCAATTCCTTCAGAATTGGATGGCATTGGTTGGGAACAAGACCATAGGTAGGTTCTATTTCACACAAACGAATTTTATCCATGGAAAGAGTAAGTAACATATTTGGTGTGTAATTTTTGTTTGTTTGTTTATTTAAGGTTTAAAAAAGCATATATCCATGGATAGATTAGCATTTTTACATTTAAAAATAATTTATTCATATTTAATCAAAACACATTAACCACCATATCTATTTTCCATAACTGTTGAATTAGGATGCACAAAATGGAGATAGCCAACTCAATTACCCAAATGAAAAAATATGGAGCTCTATTTCAGAAACTCCACACCCATAATTTTACTAGTTGGTTGAAATGAAAAGTAACAATATTATTTGTATTATAATTGTACTTGAAAATCATTATATGGGAATATTATAATATAGGAAATTAAATATTATTTTATAGGTTGAATGTACGAATTCTAACTACATTTAAAAATCTAAAACTATATAGGTGCAAGGAGATGTAAATGTGTCTGATACACTTAAATGGCTAGCGCGTGGCCCCAGGAAATTTGTGAATAAGTGCAAGGGATACCTAAACAATGGTTATAGATTCCATACAAAACCACGGAGAATGAGATAACCACCAAAAATAGTGGCACGTGTATGGAAGCTCCAACAATGATGAGGTCAAGTTCCAAATGTACAAACCCTATACTTGAAACAACAAAATTTTATGGAATGGTAGAAGAAATACTTAAATTGGAATATTTTTTTATGGAGTACACATTGTTCAAATGTAATTGGATCGATGCATACAATAAGAGAGGAATCAAAACCGATGATTTGGGTTTTACAATGGTGAATATGAAGAAATTATTAAGTCGAAATCATTGGCAAGATGATCCATTTATTGTAGCATTGCAAGCTAAACAAGTATTATATGTACAAGATCTAGTTGAGACTGATTGGTATGTAGTCCTAATATGTCCTCCAAAAGTATTGATAAATAATACATCATATGAACTCGAGTATGCAAATTTGTGACATGATGTAGAATTTCAAGAAACAAAATGTGTAAGTGAAGAATATATAGTTGATGTCGATGTCAAAGTTGACATGAATGTGGATTATGTCCATTCATATTGTGAAGGAATATGGTTGAACCTTAAGAAATAAAATATATTTATTTTTCTATTTTGTTTCGAGAACTCCAAAATTGATATTTGGTTAGGAAGAGAGATTCCTTTATTTCTTATCTATAAAATGTTTTAGGCCCATTTAGTAGATCTATTTTTAGTCCCTTCCTATGACAATGACTATTATTTTTTACTTGCAACATTAATCTTGTCCATACAAAAAATTGATCTCGAAAATTTGATATGTGTGAATTTTCTGCAATTTTTATATTTTTTAAGATTGAAATAAGAATTTTCTATATTATTATTGGACCAAATCCCTAAAAAATTCTCATTTAAAAGAACCTAGAAAATAAAAATTTCTTGGGCACATGCCATTTGTTTAGCCTTCTTCTACAACTGTTGGTTGCAAAACAAACTATTCAGCCATGGGTGGCAAAAAAAGACTATGAAGATAGAGGAGTGAAATTATTGGGAGGGGGAAAAAGGATCATAAAGAATTCGAGCATATTAACGCTAGATGAGGCAACAAGCACATTGGATGGTAAATTGGAGAATTCCTTAGCTTAATCATGGTTAAGCTAATCATTCTTCATTTTCCTCCATGTAGGTCAACAAAAACGAGGATGAACATTTACAAAAACGTAAGTGTAATTCTCACATCTCAACTTCTCTACCAACGATGTTGTAGGATAATATCTGCCTTCAACCTTATTTCTTGTTTTATTTCCTAAAGGTTCTAGCTTTAAGAGACTGTATAAGCTAATAATTATGCATCTTCCTCCTAGTCCTTGAGATAATGCTAACTGGTATTTCATCTCCATTCTTGGTGTTTACTGGTGCTTTAAAATATTACATTGAGATTCCAATATACCAAGGATTTAAAATTGTAATTATGATATTGTGGTTATTTATGTATTGTGCATATGTACAGGGATTTTTTTTCTCCAAATGATTAATTTCTTCTTCCAATAGTTAAAAAAGAAAATAAAATATCACTGTAAACTTTACGTTAAAGTATAATTTTTATTTCCTTGGAAACTATGTAGGTGCTTCATAAGGATAATGGATTTCTTTAAAAAGGTAACCTAGAAAGTGGTGCAAGTTGGGCAGTGGAATTGGGTTTTCAAACTATGGGTTGCCCTATAATAGTCGAGAATATGAGTCAGTCCCAAGAATTACTTATAGAAGTTAGTTAAATTCTTAGATTAATAGGGTTTTTTATATGCACTCAATAACTCATTTTTGTTATTTTGAGACATGGTTTAATGTTGTCATGCTATTTTTTGTTGGTTTTCACCAATATTTTAGATGCTTTGTGAGGAGCGGGGGCTCTTCCTTGAAATAATTGACATCATTTTTGGCTTGGGATTTCTGATTTCAAAGGGATTCATGGAAGCTTACAATGACAATATCTTGGCTTGCTTTGTTTTTGAGGTAATGCCATGGTGTCAAGTAAGATAATTAATTCTTAGACCTTTCATTCCATGCAAATATTCCTATTTGGTTTCTTGAGTAGACCATAGACTTAAAGAATTATCATTTGGATTTATAATGGGAACAAGGTATGTAATTTATTTGAAGGCTACATGCGTTTCTAGATTGGAGAAAAGTGCCAATCCAAACAAATTGCATGGTTCATGCTTAATAACTAACACTTAGAGATTGTTCTTGGGAATTCTCTTGTGTAGGTTTGTAGACCATAATATAATCTAGCTGTAAACCTCTATATTTCACCATATGTTCTCTATGTTATGGAAAATAAAATTCTGAAGGCACCATATCCTGATTTTTCATGTTGTGAAATTTGGAAATTTCACAATATTTTTGCTCGGTAGTGCCTTTCTGGATTGGAAGTGAAACTCTAATGATGTAAGAAGATCAATAATGTTCTAATAACCACATGAAAAATTGAAAATCACAATTTTTATCTTTTGTGAGCCATGTACATGCATGTTATTAAACACTACTTTCACTTAGCAAGAGACAGGTAAACGAGTGAAATTGTTTTGGTAGACTTAGTACTCACACTTGAAGGTGTACATTAGAATTATGGAAGTGTAGGAATATCCACAGGGAGAAATATTATGGAAATTTAATACTTTTTCATAGGTACATATGTAGGAGGTTGTGTTCAATTAGGTCAAGTTTTAAGTTGTAACACATATTTTAACTTGAGAAATGCAAATTTTTCCACTCGACATGCAATTTTGATACCATGGGGGTGCATTATAAGTATGGAATATGATGTTTCATGCCATATAGGATATCCATTTTCCTTATCATCCAACAGGATTGAAATTTATGTAGATGGCATGCAATTTTTAATGCAAGTGGACATTTTGGCACTATGAATATAATAGGTAGAAAGCACACTTGGTCTTGAAAAATGCATATTTTGGCCCATGGGAGTAGAAATCAGGGTAGGAGATGGTGCTCGCGAGAAATATGAGTAGGTACCCCCTTAGACATGGCATGAAAAAAAGTCATCATAGAGGCTAACTTGGAAAATATCCTATTTGAAAGACCTCCAAGCATGGGATTGGTGATGAAATTTGACTTTTCCAAACTCAAATATGGCATTTTGAATGGTAGGATACTTAACTATTTGGGAAATTTTATTTTAATGATTAAGGGCCAGGAGGACAATTTTCATCTTTGACATTGTAAAATATATTAACGTTGAGGGTTGCAAATTACTTCCTTGATTACCAACGGATGAGACGAATGATGATCATCTTTGATTTGATCAATGGAATAATATATAATTATTGGAAAATAAGATTTGACATTGCCAAATGGTAAAGGCTATAAATTATATAATAATTTTATACATTTTCAAAACAACCTGCATTAAGGATATTGCAAAATCTATAATTAGGGGGAGGAAATGACTACCTGAGACATGTATTATTAAGGTGCAAGAATGATCACATCATGATGACACTTATATTTTTGATAAAACTATTTATGAACGCATGAAATAAAATCTATGAATGAATCTATAGGTATTGTTGTGTTGATGTGCATGTTGGTGACAATATATATGAATTGTGCTTCGCTCTATATTGGTTACGGAGATTATTTCATAGATAAACATATTGTTGAACATAAGTAACTAATCTCAACTGTAACAAAAAATTTAATATGAACCTGCTATTAATTTACGTTATAATACCAACGATGTGAGCCAACTAGACTTATGCTATTATAACTGAAATTCGAAATCAAAAAATTCTGAAAATAGATCTGAAATATGAAAAATAAATCTGACTAGAAATCAGAAATTAAGAAGGCCTTAACTGTAGGAAAAAATTGAATAATTACAAAACAATAGCAAATAGATAGGGACAAACAAAAACAAAAAATACTAGTGATTTCAGCCAAAACTGGATAATGAGTTTTAAGAACAAATGTAGATGCTAGGAGTAAGTAGTTTGTAGTCGACTAACCTGGAAAATAAGTATGATACACAAGAATTATTCTAAGAAGGTATGGATTCCAACTCAAGTCAAATCAACAACAATATGGATGTTGCATTTACCCCAAATAATCTCTTCCAAAATCCTTGCAATAGCACACTTCACAAACATCTCCGTCAAGGTATGATTGCCAACTTAGGACCAAGGAAATATGGATATGATTCCTTCCCTTGCCCCAGTGGTCTCTATTAGACTACCTTCATAAAAAGCCTCTACTCTAATGTCAAATGGTCATTTTATAGTTAGTATTTCCACTTTTTGTAGAAAATAGGAGCTGCAAAATTTGATTAGAGATACTTATGATTGAAATTTTGTAAATTAATATGCATGGAGTTACAAAGGATTTTACAATGAGTGGGACATAATTTTTAACTTTTCGAGATACTTTGAAAATTTATACACCATGTTTTGGCCTTGTGGTTGCTTCATGAGATGTGGGGTGCATAGTGCATGGTTGGCCCATGCTCTTCCATGACGGACTTGGACATTGGAGGTAGTTTACTATTTGATGCTAGACCTTGTTTGGATGTTTGAAAGACATTCTTCCTCGAAGTGTTGGATAAGTATGGACCTTTATGACTTCATGGTGTTGATGCATGAAGGGATTTTGTGTGCTTCAAGTATATTTTGGTATTTAACCATGAGCAAAACCTCCCAAAATCAAAATGAGAACAAAAACTCCCTTGACATGTGAAATATTGGGTTGAGGGAGTGGATATGTAGGTGTTGGAGTGCTTAAGGTGACACATTACCTTGGAGATGCATTTTCCTTAAGGAGACACATGATATTGGATATGCATTGGAGCTTAGGACCTTTGGAGGATTGTTAGACCTCGGGGAATAGTGCTCATGTGATGGATGGCTTTCCTGTTAATCAATATCACCTTTGATGCTGAAACATGTCACATAGAGTAGAGTGCTTCACATTGTGGACCTACTTGTGTCTTACAAGTTTGATTATAGTCTAATAGGTCCACTTGTTATTTTAAAGATCCTTTACCTATCATATAAATAGAGGAAGGAGTCAGTTGTTATTATAGTCGATCATGCACTTATGCATATTACTTTTCATACTTGGGTTAGGGATGCAAGAGCAGTGCTACTCTCTCTCTCTCTCTCTCTCTCTCTCTCTCTTGTGCATATTACTTTTCATACTTGGGTTAGGGATGCAAGATCAGTGCTACTCACTCACTCTCACTCTCACTCACTCTCTCACTCACTCACTCTCTCACACTCTCACTCACTCTCTCTTACTCACTCTCACTCACACACTCTCACTCACTCTCTCTCACTCACTCACTCTCTCTCTCTCTCTCTCTCTCTCTCTCTCTCTCTCTCTCTCTCTCATGCATATTACTTTTCATACTTGGGTTAGGGATGCAAGAGCAGTGCTACTCACTCACTCTCACTCTCACTCACTCTCTCACTCACTCACTCACTCACTCTCTCTCTCTCTCTCTCTCTCTCTCTCTCTCTCTCTCTCTCTGTATATATATATATATATATATATATATATATATATATATATATATATGTATGTATATGTATGTATGTATGTATATATATTTGTATATTCTTTGTAATTTATGTTTTTTTGTTAGTAAGGCGCTAGGATTTATTGGATAATTCACCTGAAAGCTTAATATATATAAAGAAGAAATGAAACCCATGAACACAATCACAACCTATCATATAATTCTCCACGCTTTCGAAAACCCTAGATAGGGAAAACCAAGAGAAACCCTAGCTCCACCAAAGATACTCCAATATAAAATCACCATGAGAAAAACCTCCATGCCAGAGTATCTTTAGTGTAGCCACTGTAAACCATAAGTGATTTTGGAATTGTGTTATTTCAAATTTCACTCCTAGTTTACCACTTCCTTGCATACCTTGTCACTCCCATAAATTATGTTATTTCAAAGATTTGACTTCTAGATTTTCATAAATATAATTCCCTAAATAAGATAGTTGAACATTTCCATATTCATAGCTAGATCATATTCCAAGAATATATGCATTTTTTATACCGATTAGCAATTGTGTCATGAAGACCAATCATGCCACAAGTGGCAATTGAATTTGGTTGGAGAGGACATTAATTTATCCTCTCAAGTGCCTGAGATAGACCAATCAAAATGTGTATAATCATACTCAATCACTAAGGATTTTTTATAATTTATCTCTTTTTTGGACTCAAACTTTCTGAGTTAGCAAAAAATAATGATTGTTAAAATCCTTCGATACAAGCTTCCATTTATATTTTTAGGACCATTTACAATTATCATTAGTCACTATTAGTGGGTTACTTGTCATTCCAAGCTCTATCATGATTTCACATGCACATAATTACTATATCATGGTTTTTTATTACTCTCTTACTATATAGATACAAGGAAAATTGTTGGGTTTCAACATGTCCCTAGTTTAGATTTTCAATATTTTTATAAAATTATAATGTCTTCCACATGAAGAAGAGGAGAAACAATATGACATACATACTAAATTTTTTTCCGCAATTCTTTTTTATATTTCATTCAACTTGGAGTTGTATTTATCCATGTTCGAATTGACTTTTTTCCCCAATCAGACATCCCAATATTCTTATCTCTAAATTTAGGATATTCTGTTACACATTTTCTGACATCTACGACACTCCAATTTTATAATTGGGCATAACTAAATATTTTAGTAACTCTCATCTTACTTATACATGAAAAACTCTCATGAACACACAAATACCACTTTATCTTTCTATTTAATTACAAGAGTTGGACTAGTTATCAAATTTTTAACCTCAAAAATGTGAATTGAATCAAAGCTAGATAAAAAATAGATAAAAAAATAGTTGTCCAAAAATACATAAATGGTTCAAATTTAGGAAAAAACATATATATTAATGTGGATCCATATGAATCATAACCATTATACAAAAATGTTTCCATCTAACTTGAGTTTTCCTTGGCACATATTTGTAGGTTTACCAACATGAAATTCCTAAATAATATGTTGTCCTGAAGCCTAGCGTGCACCATATCATAGTTAATAACTAAGGTATTTGAAACCCTTAAACCTGGCACTAGTCTGAGAATCCAATACCATAATAAGATCATATTTTTGCTAAGAGAGTTCACCATGAATTTACAACCACATTTTTTCTTAAGGGTAAAAGTGGTTATGTGTCTCATAACTCTGTTTGGAGGACAAATGTCCATATCATACAATAGAGGCAAGCTTCAAATGCTTGTTCTATAGGTAGAAGTATTGTTATGACATTGTTCACACATCGGCACTAAATATGCAACGTGTTGTGTGCATCCATAGATAGTTTTGAGACTTCAAGATAACTGTTGAAATAAATGCATGTACAAAACCTATATATCAGAAAAATAACCGTCAATATTTTTCTTCTAGAATTTTGGGCTAAATTCACAATAGTATGCTAAAAAGTGTCATTTCAATGTCTGGAAATTAGGATATATCAATTTGAGATATACACTCTACATATTTTGGTTATATAATTTTCAAATATGGGTTTTTTTAGGCTACATCTTTGGGTTATATAATTTTCTGAAATTTGAACCTTGAGGAAATTCCTAAATGGACTTTGTAAACACTTGACATATAGTGGTAAGGCAGGGGTACCATAAATTTTATTATTTCAAATATTTCCAAGGACTTGGTGCAGTGTCTTAACCTACCCATGACCCCTCACCCATCCCCCTACCAATTTGAATGGGTACAAAAAGAGGGTCATCACTTTATATTCTGACAACATTGTGTTGTGAAATTTGCCATTGGTCCTTTCTATGAAACAGTGGTATGTGATGTTTCTTCATTGGATTGTGTTGATCTCCTGCTTGTTCTCCCTTACCAACAACAATGCCATGCTATCTATAATGTTAAACTTACAGATTTTCAGAAAATACAATGTCCTGAATAAATACTTATCTGTATAGAATCTATACTTATGTTTAGGATTATGTAATTTTTTTTTGAGTTGTTCCTTTATGTTTTACTACAATCTTGATGCTGACAAGCTTTAGCTGAATTTTTTCATCAATTGCTCATAGAATATGGAAAAGGAAATGATTGTCAAAATGTGGAAAATTTTACTTTTCTCCTGATTTTTTTTTTATTGTTCATCACAACATAATCATGTTGTAGGAATGAGTTATCCTACCTCCTATTTCAATTTTTAGATGTTATTTTCCTCCCAGTTTTTACAACGATGTATATTTTGTTTTCTTGTTCATGTTTTTTGCATGTATCTTATCGAGCCCCAAATGTTGGTAATGGAGTGGACCTTGAGAAGTAGTCATGGACACAGGCTCTATTGGACATTAATGTTAAAATACCACTTCCACCTGGTACTAGGAAAATTTTAATGGTCTATGCATAAAGAAGAGTTATCTAACAAGAAGTTTGAAAGGTAAACCTCGTGTCTTAGTTGTAAGTCATTCATTTTCATTTCTTAGATGTAAGTCATCTGTTTGATTTTGAGTTTGATTAGATCAGTTATTTCACTAATACAATATGCATGGCCATTATATCTCACCCGATGTCAGTTACCTAACATGGTTGATATAACATTCCATTCTAGGCCACTTTTATTTTAAGTCAGAGATTATATTGATTAAAAGGATGTTCATATTTTTTTTGGTTTACTGGGATTTTGATTTAATTATTTTTTGTAAATCCCACATGGATGTTATTTTCTCAGAGTGAGATCTTTGCACCAGTAAGGTCAGATGAGTCTTGGAACACAGGTATACATAAAACACAACTTTGGCCTTTGTTGTGTATCTTTTATTATTTAAATCATTGATGGATGGTTATTGATGGATTTAAAACAGAGGATGGGAAAGTCCTATAAATTTTCTTGAAAAAAAAAAATCAAATCGATTGGTAGAATTATGTTTTAAAGGGTGAGACATAAATCAATAATTGAAAGGTAGAATGTGAGAATATCAATATATTTGATCTACATCTGAAGACACGATATAAATTGGAAAAAAAATATGGTATTGACAAGTCTTCACTGATAATCAGCTCTGAATGTTAGACCACTTCCCCAATTTCAATTATCTGCAATGGAAATAGTGACTAGCTTTAATATTTGTATGAATAGAAATTATGGACATTGTCCTGTTCCTTTCCTATGAATGATATTAATTTTTCAAACTCCAACAAGTTTGTTGTTGAACTAATTAAAGCATTGATGACAAACATATAATGTTCAAAGCTATTTTCTAAATCTATTTTCTTGAGAAAATTTTTCATTTTACTTTATGTTCCGTAATTTATACTGTGTGACATATGCTATGATACAATTTCCTGGATAAATATACATAAATTTTGTACTACATAGTATTTTTTAAATATGAATAAATAGGATTTCCAACTACAAAGTTTATTAAATAAGAACATCTTTTAGACTTCTTAGCTAAGATATGATTATATATCAGTAGGGAATTTTGTGTATGATAATGTCATGTTGTCTCTTTGGTTTATGTCGGGTAATAATGGTTAATAAGAAATCTGTTATTGAGAAATAGGCACACATCTGATTCTACTATCGATGGGGATCTCCATGGTTTTTAGGCATGGAAATGGAAACACAGATGTTAGTGGGATCTGCAAATTTCATGTTGGATGAATTCAATACCAGTGATGATTCTGATTCCTTGTCATATAAAAAATGTCACAAATCAAATTAAAATAAACAGAAGCAACTCAATAATGAAGGTGAAGCTATTGCTTTTTGTCCAAGTGAAGTCACTGGAACACCTCAGTAGGATAAGGTGTTTAAGTCTATCAATATGTCCTCTTATACAATATATATGCACATTATTCCCATGTCTGCATGTTTCTTAGCTCAAAAAAGTTGTGTTGTAGAACCAGTATTCTCTTAAAGCTCATTAGTAGTTAGAAAAAGTACTAGAAAAAATTATTTAGTGAATGAGAAAAGGGCCTCGGTAGAATAAGATTTAGGTATTTGCAAAACACAGATAGATGATAAAGCACCAAAACACTTAGATAAATTGATAACTGAGGGAGATGAGGACATGCCAAAATATTAAAAGAAACTAAAACATCGGGGGATAAAAGAAAGCCAAGGAAAAGTGATTCTCTCAATATTCTAAATTTAGATATGATATGTTCACAAGGTACCCCCAGTTCTATTAATAAAGTATTTACTAATATGGCTAGTATTCATCGTGTCTATATTATGTAGCATGTTCAACCTAATCATAATAATTTCCAAAATCCAGTGAAAGAAATAATTCCACAAAGTAGAAAGAAAAAGAATTCACCAACCAAGTAGCATGTTGTGGGTAAATGGGAAAAGTAGGTTATGGGGATTAAGACCCCTACAATAGGGGAAAAGGTTGGTCATAAAGCCAGATACAATAGAACTATTGCCTCATATTAACATTTTGGTTCATCCACACTTAAGGAGAAATTAAACTGTCTACCCTAGATGTTGATCCACATTCATTTGAACTAAAAATTAAACAACACCCAATATACATGCAAGACAAGTGAAGCCAAACTAAACAAAAAATTCCATTTGTCATATTTTTCTTCTCCAACACAATGTGAAAGGAACCATCCCCTGGATGAAAAAATGCATAGGTCAAAATGAGTCAAGGGTTGGTTTTCAGCTCCATATTTAAAATTCATCAAATCCGTGTTTTATGTATTTTATATTTTAAACTTATGAAATATATTCACTCAATTTTCCTGCAAAATAAGTTGCTAAATACTGCAAAATATGGATGTCTGGACATGAAAGGTAGTGATGGAGTGTGTTGTTGAAAAAAAAAAATTTACATTGATGTTGGTCATTTTTATTTGTGATTTAGTATCAAATCTTTTTCTTCATTATAATTAAGTCCATTTTGCACTAGCAAATAATTGAACACAATTTTTTTTTTCTAGTTTTTTGCAGTATTAAAGTGTACTAATTATTGTGTTATTGTTTTTTTTTCACTACTAAAAAGAGATACTCTTACTGTGATAAGTTTCAATTTTTTTTATTTGTTGGTTGTTGTCATGTTTTGAGTGCGGACAAGTGAAATTCCAAATCGCATGTTGATTTATGTGAAGGGGACATACACACACACACACACACACACACACACACACACATATATAATTTTTATTATTTTTCTCCATGGTTTCCTGGGGATCTATGTTAAATTTGAACAGAAGTTTATATATCATTCAAATATCTATAATTTCTAATTTTTAATTTAAATATTTACGTGATAAAGGAAAGACAAAGGTCCCAATTATAAAAAGTCACACAACAACAAAAAAAATGAGATTTTTCTTTCATTAAACCTGTAACATATTTCATATGTCTTCATCAATGCTCTTCTTCCATATGCTATGCACTTATGACATTTCCTTTGCAATATTTGGTGCATTTGCACGTTATAGGTTATTTTTTAGGTTATAAATATAATTTAGAGTTTCAATTATAATTAATTATTCAACTTAACATAATGAGTCTCTTATACGTAACTATTTTTCCCTCCACCCACTTTTCATAACTTCCATAACCATTAGGTAGGGACCTGCATCTTCAATGATGCTTTTTTTAATAAAATTTTGTCGAGACTTTAATTTATTGAAAGTTGTAGAATTTAAAATCTACAAAGGTTTCAAGATGTAATTTTTAAAAGTACAATTCCTTAAAGGGTGCTAGCTCAATGGAAGAGCACCTGCTTTACAAGCGGGAGGTTGGTGGTTCGATTCCATCATCCCCTGATATTCATATGGAATGGTTGCGATCAATTTTTCATGATAGAGGCTCTTTTGACCATCATTAATGAACTTATGGTGACATTTTTTGACCGTCACCAAAATATGAAATGGTGACAGTCAATGAACTCCACCATATATATGCATCAATAGTGATGACCATGAAATGTGCGTCACCAGAAATAATTGTTGTTGATATGAAATGGTGAGGGTCATTTTTTGTCATTATAGTCATTATTATTGATAGGCCTTGATGTCACCAATGAAATTATCATGAAATTTTTTTACCCTCACCAAATATGAAATGGTGACAGTCAATGAACGTCGCCATATAAATGCAACAATAGTGACAACCATGAAAGTCCCATCACAAAAAAATTTGTTCATATGAAATGGTGACGGTCACTATCTGTCATTAAAATCAATATTCCTGATGGAAAATGAATTTCACCACAACACATACTTTCGGAAATGCCTCCTTTTGTGACGTTCAGGTTTTTGGTGATGAAGGCTATTTTCCCTCACCATTGCTCATATGAAATGGTAATGGTCACTATCAGTCATTATAAATCATTATTGGTGATAGACCTTGAATGTCACCACAACGCCTAGAATTTTGACGATGCCACCTTTGGTGATGTTTATTTTTTGGTTATGAAGGCTCTTTTGACCATCACCAATGAGCTTATGGTGACATTTTTCACCCCTCAACAATGTCCTTTTTCCTTGTAGTGTATATTTCTACATGGGTATCAATAGTTCTACACAAGAATAAGAAAGCACGTTAGCCAAATCTTCATATGAAGATCATATTGTACGAAATAAGGAATTAGAAATTGGTAGATACTAAAGGGAAGGAGATGGAAAAAATTTCATCCGATCATTTGGAATTCAATTCATATAATCAAAGGAGAATTTACAAACACCAATGTCAAGGGATTCATTTCCAGTGGCTAAGAGGGAAATTTTACAGACCCAAGGGGGGAGCATGGCAGAATTGTTATAATGCCTACAAGTCCTGTGGACCAGTCAACTTCAGTGGATCATCGCAAGTTACTCCATAGAAAGAAGTCACTCTAGAGTAAGTACTAGTAGAAAGGTGCAACCTAGTGCACAAAAAGGATAAGAGGAAGGTTGCGTACATCTGAGGGGGAGAGAAAAGCCACAAGATGAAAGTGAATCCATTCATTTTGAAAGCGGCCTTAGTAGTTGATAAGAGGAGGAAATAGAGGATGCAGGAAGAAAAATATAATACAAGGGAAGAAAAAGAGCAAAGGATATTGGAAGAAGAAATGCAAAGAGTAGTAGAAGAATAAGCCACACATAAACATGTTGAGGAACAAGAACAAAACCAATAACTAGAAGAGGAGAGAAAGTGATTGCAGGAGAAATAACTTGGCCAAGAGATTGAAGACCTGATCATAATTCAAAACATGGAGATGGAATCAGAGCAGCAAAACCAAGATGTCAACCTTATGCCAAGTACCCTGCGGATCCCCATTCATTCTCCCCCACCTCCGACAGTGAATCAAGTTTTGAGCGAAGAAGAGGAGATTTTTCCTCTCGATGATGGTATTGTCATGGACACATACAATATTAATTACAATGAACTTCAAAGGAAGATTGTAAAAGTGAAGAAGAATAATTTTTCGAATGTGCTGACCTCTCCTACATTCACTAGAGAAAGGGTAATTGTAATAGACACCCGAAGGAATATAGTAGCCATCATTACAACCAACTTCACCTTCAGAGGTGATTCCAAGTCAAATAGATAGTATCTCATGGATGCGATAAAAAAATGGAAAATAACTTGTAGGCTACAAGGCAAGAATTGGAACAGCTTCGAGTAGAAGTATCGACACTAGGAGAGACCATGCAGAACCTTTATGCAGAGCTTTTCACAGTGGATAAAGTTGTTGCCCTCTTACATGACATGCAGTATAGGTGAAAGGATAATGTGAAGAATATCAAGGTTTTCCACACAACCATTGATGTCTTGCATGAGTTTCCGATGCAACACAAAGAGGAACCATCCAAAATGGGAAGGAAAACAAGGCAATAGGTAGAGATATTGAAAGTGCAAGTGCAGATGATCATTCAAGTAATAAACAACTTGCCTCGTTCATCACCAATATTCAAGCCTCATATGCTCGATTCTACAACAACATGGACTTCATGGTGGAATCGCTTAAGATCCCATCAGTTGGCTCACTTACTGAAGCCAAACATAGAAATAAAGTAAGGTAGGAGGTATCCAAATACTTGTATGAGATGAGAAAGATCACCACCAAGGAAGATATGGAGGTGAACAAGAATAACATGCAGAAGTACATTGGTGGCCCTATACATATAAACATTATGTTGCTCTTGTTGATGAAGGAGATTCAAACCGGTTCCAAATCAGTCAACCTGGATGTAATGGAGGATAGAGTCTGCTTCCAGCCTGATCCCATCACACGGTTTGGGGAAGTCAATACATTGTAGAAATATTTGCACAAGTATATGGTCGAGGAAATACAAGTGGAGGTGGTTCAGCTAGAGTGTCCCCAAACTCAAGATTTACATGTTTTATCTTGTTAGGTTGTCTAGTTGAATCTACCCTATTTTGTCATATATGGGTATGATTATATTGTAATATTATTCCATAAATAATTTATAAGTGGAATTCCAAGTGTTAATTGTGGAATGTGAAGAGTCATTTTGTAAATAAGTTGAAGGGTCAGAAGAGAAGTCCAAGATTCACAAAAGGGAAAGGAATAAATACCAATTTTTTTATAAATATGTCCTCATAACTCATGTAAAGGGCTTTTTGGAGACAAGCTTTTGGCTATGATTTTATCTTACAATCAAGATATCGAGAGTTTGTTAAGTGCCTTAGATTCTTCGTAGCATAGAGGGAGTATATTTCTTTGCAGGAGCAGGTGTTGACTTCATTCCACTCTTGGGGCTAGTGGTTCATCAATGGTATGTGTATAATTGGAACTTTCACTTAATAAAATCTCAGAGCCGAAAATATTTCATGCATATGTTGTGGTATAGTAGGACTATTCTTGTTGTATTTTCAATGTATGTTTTTTAACTTACATTAACACTTATGAACTATTTATTTTTCATTAGTACAAATCTTGTTGAATGTGTTGTTGTATATTTCCATCACGGTTAACTTATGATCTATTTTTCAGGCTGACTTGTGATGTCCTTATGATCATGTGTTCCTTTCAAGCTGCATTCTATTACAATATTATAAGGGGAGAACTTACCTTCCCCTCGTGTGTTAGAACCTTCGTGCATTGCACTTGAGCTTTCGCAGAGTCACAAAATTGCTAACCAAAGTAAAAAATACACCACTCTATGTGTTATTGCAACCATGTCACATCATTAAAACCCACTGCTTCAACAACTATGTCATATTTCGAATGGGACTCCTACACCAAACGATGTGAGGTCTAGTTGGGACTTTATATCGCGAAGATCCCTTGAATGTTGGTGGGTCCAACATCGTAAAAAAAAATTAGTGGGGGAAATTTCATGACTCTCCCTAATAAAGGATAGTAATGAAATTTTTTCCCTAACGTTAATTGAGGCTTCTCCTATTCAAGGATAGTAGGATTTATTGAGACAATAGTAATATAGTCTACACACCATAGAAGAACCAATTTACAAATGAAAATGACTGTAAAGGAAATATTTGTAATAAAAACAATGAATAGATCACTAAAAATACTGAAATCTAACACTTAGACAAAATTCCATGTCACCAACTCAATTTTAATACTATATATAAATATTTCCTAAATTTTTGAACTGAACACATACCAAAATATGGTCACTGAATTTTTCATTCCTTAAAATTATAATATTATACATGGCTGAATATCACATTTAGAACATCATAGATATTCCAGGGATGAGGGGCAATTTTTCGAGGCTTTCCTTGAAGAAAAATAAAAATAAAAGTCTTTATACCAACTATAATTATGGTTTCTTTAATTTTCAATACATAAATTCAGCTACACTTCACACCACAAAAATACTACAAAAAATAAATTTATGCGAGTTTTACAAAAAATAGTCACCATAAACATAAACAGATCAAATTATATGAAATTTACAAAAAATAGTCATAATAATGTTAATATATAACCAAAACCTCAATAAGGGGCATGTCACTTTGATTTTTGGTATGCTTTCTCTTAAACAAACATCACAAAGGCAAAATTCATAGCAAATCCTCCACCGGAGACCTGTCACTTTTATCTTTAGTGAATGTGCAATTAAAAATGCCTCACAAAGAACAAAAATGACAAAGTGGGGAAACAACAAAAATGCATGGAACCTCTAAGGAATGTTAATATAGAATTTAGGGAATATGCATCGCAGGAGAAAAAATGGTACAATCTACTATTGTTGCAATTTATTCTATGTTGAATAAACAACTAAATAGAGATTCTACCTAGAAATGTGCTACAACCAAAAATGGTATGTGACATTATATACAGCCCAGAGCCTTTAAATTAAATCACCAAACACATATTAAAAGCTATGGATTTAACTACGGGGTGCCTTGCGAGCTTAGATTTCCATTTCATAGATCAATAGAGTAGAATTGTGTCTCTTTTTTTTTTTTTTTAATTCTTGAGAATTTCTAATTTCTATAAAATTTATACATGGTATGAGATCGTTGAAATCACATTAGAACTAGTATTTCAAAATTTTCTCTTAGGAATTTTAATTTTGTAGCTTCAATTTAGTTTTTTTTTCTTTAGGATCAGGAGAATGTCTTTCAACGGACTAATATTGGAGTATGCCTTGGAGGGTATCTCGAATTTCATAGCGTGGAAGGATCGAATGGAAGTAGTTATTGATGATAATGGTGTGTTAGAATATGTTAAAATGGACATTGCAAGGTCCCAACAGTCGAGTGCACATCAGTTAGCCCAGTGCAAGAAGGATGTTGCAAATGCCAAGTGAATTATTCTAGAACGTGTGAAATAACATGTGGTCTCAAATATACATGGAAAAGAGGTGCCATTTTCTATGTGGAAGAAACTAATTGAACTTTTAAAAAATAGGAGTGGCCATAAAAAATTGGCCCTGAAAGACAAACTTTGAAAGATAAGGATGCAAAATAATGATACCATTCCACAATATCTCTCTAGATTTACGCAAGTTCGAGATGAGCTCGGAGTTGTTGGGATCCTTGTTGCAGAAGATGACTTTGTGATCCTAGATCTTCTATTCCTTCAAAATCCCGACACAACTACTGTGACTTTGTGAATGAAAGGCTAAAATGACATAAATGGGAAAGATTACAGTCTGATTTGGTTCAATAAGAGTTCAAGAGAAATACCAGAGATGAAACATCATCCAAATATGAGGAAGAAGAGAATATTTCCTTAGTTGGAAAGGGAAAGAAGAGAAAAGGGAAGAATAATCAGAGAAAACCTAAATCTAGCCAAAATAATGGCAAGAATTAATACTTGAGCAAGATAAAATGCTTCTACCACCAAAAATTTGGGAACTATTCAAAAACATATTCGCACAAGGATTATACCAAGAATCATTTAGGAGGAGTAGGAGATGAAGCACTTGATCCACAATTAAAATTATACTTTACCCTAATAGCATGCATGACCAACACTTTTATGCAGAGTGTGTGGCCCCTTGATTCCTATGCCTCATTCCATATGACAGGGTGTAAGGATTTTTCAATAAAGTGGAGGATAAGGATATCCATATGCATATCAAAACAGGGGATGATTAGTGTTACATTGATACAAGAATTGGTACTGTCACTTTTGAGAGGGAGAAAACCTCTCCTCTTCACCTCAAAGATGTTATGTTGGTATGTGGGCTGAAGAAGAACCTAATCTTTGTAGTTTTATTGCAGTATCATGACTATGATGTTATTTTGAATAAATGGAAATCCTTTCTGAGACACAAAAATTTTGAAAGTTAATGAGATCATGGTTTGAGTAAATAACCTACACAAAATTGAGGTAGGATATTTCACAGCATTAAGAAGTAAGGCTGAAAAGGTGCAGAGCCACGATGTTGGAGAAATCTAGCACAAGATATTGGGTCATCTATACCATGGTGCCTTAAAATCCATGCAGCAAATTACCATTGGTCTCCCTAAAGGCTCTCTTGATAAACAAGACTTCTGCAAGGGTTGCATAACTATGGGGAAATATATCAAATCCACATTCCATTACTGAGATATAAAAGCAGATGAAATCTTGGAGTGATTCCACTCATATGTTTTTGAACTCTTTTCTACAACCTCCACAAAAAAACATAACTACTATGCTTTTTTTACCAATGATTTCTCTACAAAATGTCAGATTTTGTTCATGTAGAAGAAGGATAAAGTTTTCTCAAAATTTGTTGAATTCAAGGCATTGGTTGAGAAGGATACTGGGAAGAAGGTGATGGATCTCAAGAGTGAAAATGGTGGTGACTTTTTTTCACATGCCTTCAAGGATTTATGATCCAAAGAAGGTATCCGAAGAGAACTGATAGCACCCCATACACCACAACAAAATGGGGTTGTTGAGAGGTAGAACATGAGCATAGTTGGAGCAATAAGGGCCATGTTTCATGATCATGGGCCTCCATTACATCTATGTGTGGAAGCATGCAAAAATGCAGTCTACTTGCAGAACTAGAGTCCTCATATAATACTTGGTATGATCATATTAGAGGAAACTTTATCTAGGAGAAAGCCTAATGTGTCTCATTTCAGAATTTTTGGAGCTTCAATTTATTGTGATATCTCCAAGGATTAGAAGAATAAACTTGAGCCTACAACATAGTTGAGATTTATTGTACAATACAATGGAACTTCACACAATTACCAAGTGTATATAAGTTCATTGAGGATGAAATTTGTGAAGATATTTGTGAAGTTCTATGCACATAAGGATATGATATTCTCTTTGGAATGAGAGCTAGGTATCCCACTGGAGCAAGAGCTTCTATCTCCAAAGCAGGAACCTTGAGAGGATCTTCAAGAGGTTGTGGAGAAAACACATATAGTGGAGTAGACAATAGGCAAAGGTAAGTCACCCACTCAACCAAAATATTCCAGAGATGGAAGAAAGAGAACTGCAGAAGATGATAGATTGTTTCAGGATGTAAGGAGAAAATGGGAGCCCCCACATCAGTGCGCATATAGAGGGGGTCACCTGATAGGTACACTGGTTACATGGCTCTCATGAAAGAGCTCATTGACACAAAACCTTCTTCATTTCAGGAAGCATTTTCCCAACCTTTTTAGGTTGATGCTATGTTGGAAGAATACAAATTCATTATGAAGAATAGTGTATGGGAGGTGGTGCTGAGATGAGAAGGGAAATTAGCGGTTGGTTCCAAATGGATCTAAAAAGTGAAGAAAGTAGCTAACAGGGGCATCCTTAAGTACAGGGCCATATTTTTGGCCAAAGGATTTTCTCAGATAGAGGAAGTTGACTATGAGGAAAATTTTGCACCACTTGCAATATATTCCTAAATCAGACCCATTATATCATTGGTTGTGTAGATGGGGTGGAAAATCCACCCGATGGATGTGAAGACCACCTTTCTCAATGATGTTGTTGAGGAGAAATTTACATAGAGCAGCCAAAAGGATTTGAGGCATATGGTCAGTAGCCAAATGTGTGTAGACTCAAGAGAGAATTCTATGGTCTCAAACAGGTTCCCCAAGCATGGTACACTCAGATCAACAGTTGTCTCAGTGAATTGAGCTTCACCAAAAGTGAAGCAGATGTCAACCTCTATTACAGTGGTAAATGGTAAGTTTCTTATTATTTTTTTGTATATTTTTTATTGAATATTAACGGGTGGTGAGTAATTGATCCACTCTTGCAAAAAGGATCTTGAAGTGAATTTTGGATGAAAGAAATGGGATTAATGCATTACTTCCCTAGGCTATAAGTGTGGCAAGGTGATGGAATTTTTTTTTGTCTCAGGGGAAGTATTCCTATAAATACATAAGATATTTCACATGGATAATCGTAAGCCCATGGACACACATATAGGTACAAAATAAAGTAAGGAGAATGTAAATTTATGTGAAAAGTTTGATTCTATCATTTACAGTTAAATTGTGGGGTGTTTGATGTATCTTGTGAAAATAAGAGTCGATATTTTCTATGTAGTAAACAAGTTGAGTCAAGTTATGGTGAAGGCAACCAAGATGTATTGGAAGGAAAAAAAATCATGTGTTATCATACCTCAAAGGTAATACTAAGTATGGATTATGATACATGATGATAGAGGGAGTGAAGTTTCAAGGCTTCACCAATGCAGATTGGGAAGGGAGTCCATCATACAAGAAAATTACTGTTGGGCACTGAATTTGTATACTTTCTTCTCTCATTTTTACTCTTTGTGCCATTTTTCATCTTAAAAGCATGAGGTAAAACCCTTTCTCCTATATTTTATGGGATATTTTATTAATGATGTACTTGTCATGGAGGTTTTACCTTTTTACGTATTAACTCCTATAATTCTCCAGATTTGGCTACAACAGGTGCCTCCCGGCTGCAAGATAGGGCAAAACCTATCATTTTCCAGCACCTCCCTTATTTGCTGCTACAATGTAATAGCCATGGTTGTATAAGTGTTATCTTTGCCTTTCTTACAGTTTCTTTCTGGGAAATCTAGTTGCCATTGTAACAATATGTATTTTTGTAACAATGGAGTTGTTGGGAGAAATTGGGGATCTCAGGACTGTAGTATAAATAAGCCTACGGGCTATGAATTGAGACACCCTTAAAAATATATATATCTTGTAATTAATATTTCTATTATTAATAAAATACACAGCAACTTGTTATTTCTCCTATAATCCTTGAGTTTCCGCAGCCCTGATCCAAGAGGTTGGCCCACTCCTATGATCAGGTGCTGCGTTCTTCTTTATTTTCTTTTAGAACTGTGTTTTGTGTGATTCTTTAATTGTTTTTACAGTTATGTTTATTGATGTGGATTCTTTTTATTTCTGCAGTTTATTTGTTGTTGTTACAATGGTATTTGTGTTATAAGTTAAACCTGTGATTCACAGCAGACCACGTGCTTGTATCTGCATATACTTTGTCGTTAGTCTTGAAATAACTAACACCCTCGGGTTGATAATTTATGTGCAAAAAGGATTGAATCTTTTTCATATCTAGACACCAACATTTTGGCACCATTTCTGGGGAAGGCTAACAGGTGCAAGAACATGATCTGGAGTAGATCTCAGAGTCGATCTCTCGTCTTAAGGTGGGATTCTAATACCCAGCTTCAAGTCCTGAGCATAAGTGCTTTGTAGTTTATTTTTTCTTTATTTCTTTCCTATTTCTTGTATCATTTTGTTTTATGTAAAAAAAATTAAACCCTCGTCTTGGGGAAGGTGTTTTATAAAACCTTGCCCTAAGTCCGAGGAATAGTTCAATTTTTCTTTCTTGTTTTTTTTTTTATTTTTCCTGTTTTTCTTTTTAGGCGCCAATTTCTTGTCCTGGGGAGGGTATGTTATTACTCTACTCCAGGTCCTAAACTCTGATTTCTTTTATTTTTTTATTTTGTTTTATTTCCTATGATTCTCTTCTCTCATCCCGGGGAAGAAGTTATCTGTCCTAATTCGGGTCCTGAGCTATTGATTGATTTTGTTTAATGAACCCTTTCCACAATTTGTATGAACAAAGATCCGAACAAGAGGGGGGAGGAAGACCCCCAAAGAAAGGGAAGGATTTGGGGACGAAGACGTATATTCAGGAAATTATTGAAAAGTCTAGATCCGAGGCATCATCCCGTGCTGCTGCTAGGGTTAGGATTCAGACGAAGTCCAAAGGGAAGTCTGTGGAGAAACCAGTGCCATCCATGATACCAGAATATGTTCCATATATAGTAGAAGATTTAATAAAAAGGGTACCAGTGGAAGAGAAATCCTTATCAACAGCAAAAGGGGAATAAGTGGCAAGTAAGGGATTAGAAGAATTGAGAAACTCTAACTGGGAAGAAGAACCTGAAAAATGGTTTTCGTCCCCAAGAGGCAAAGGCAGTGCTATGAAAATTCCTGTTGCTAAGTTAAGAGACTCTGATCTGGTAAAATAAATTTTGAAGGACTGTGAGTCACCAAGGGACTAGGGGAGTGCAGTGTGACCACCTTCAGTTGAATCACTCCAGATACCTACTGTGAAACCAACCAAAATTCCAAGTGAGTATTGGAAGATGTTTATGGCACCTATAAGTTCATCCATTGATTTTCCCATAGGAAATGCTACAGGAGATGCATCAATGAGACCCATACCTTTGACAGCCTTGCCTAGTTTTCATGGGCTCTCTTCGGAGGACCCTGACACATTACTTTTTGAATTTGATATTGTTTGTTGAGGATACGAATATATGACTGATGCTCAGAAATTGAAAATATTCCCTGCTACCCTAAATGGGATAGCCCTGAGATGGTTTATGGGTTTAGGGGAAGCATGATTACTTCAAGGGATGAAATGAAGAAAGATTTCTTGGAAAAATACCAAGATTATTGTAAGTCTTGTGACATCAAGGAGGAGATATTTAAATTTTCACAGAAGGAAGATTAAAATATGGAGGACTGTGTAGAACGATTTAAATACATACTGCAGAGGTTTGGACATAGTGACTTGGATAAGGACATTCTAAAGATCATCCTTCTTAGAGCACTCAGAGAGGACTCTCTGCAACTCCTGAATATAGTGGGAAAAGGATATATTTTAAAAGAAAACTTCAAAACTATTTGTGATTATTGTATCAAATGTTCAAGGGGAGATGCAAGAAGTGGACAGGGTATTCAGTCATTAAAACCCTTTGTTGGAGGGATCACAAAAGTAGAGATTGGGAATCTACTAGATAATCTTAGGACCGATATCCTGAGTATGATATCAGCCAAAATGGACTCTATAGGAAAAACAAAAGTAGATGGAGCTGGAGAAAACCATGGCCATATTCTGCCCTCAGTGCAGGAAGAAACACCCTTTGAAGGAATTCCTGCTGAACATGGTGGAAGCCTGCGCAATCTGCGAACAGACTCACGCAACCAGTGCATGTCCTTCCTTTCTCAGGTTGAAAGTGATTTTCCAAGGAACAAGAAAGAAAAGCCTAGTGGACCCACTATATTTCATGGGGCAGAAGAAACGATGGCAACCTCGACCACCGACGGTGAATCCAGGTATGTTTCAGTACCCATCCCAGTATTTTCATAATTTTAGTATGGTTCCCCAATCTGCACCATTTTCAGCCATGTTGCCTCAATACCAATACCCCCCTTGGCAGCAATGGGTTCCTCAAGCCAGTTTGAATCCTTCATGGAATCAGACCTGGAATGGATCCCCTCCCACTCGATAGTTTCCTTAGCCTATGCCTCAGCAACAACTTCAGTTGCCTTCCAATGTACCCCCAATAAACCCAGCCATTAGACCTTGGCTTCCTCTCCAGCCCAACCCAAATCCAAATAAAAAAGGGGTTCAAAAAACATATATGTTGAACCTTCCATCCTACAAAATTTCTATCGCAGGGCTCAATGAGATAAATCTACAGTTTGGCTAGGTAGTAAATGCACCTACTTCACCCATTATCATAGAACAACTTGACAGTAGAGACATAGACCTAGAACAAAGAACAATGAGGGAGAATGTAGATCAAAACAAAATGAATCAAACACCTCCCCAAGTTGTTCCTAATCAAGGTCATTTAACATTTCCCCCATATCCTGAAAGATTGGCCTTGAGCAAACCAAACCCTCAAGAAGAATTTAATTTTCTAGGGGAACTACAGAATATTTTTGTTAAAATACCTATTTTACAAGCTATGAGGGATGTACCTATTTATGCAAATAATTTTAAATAATACTTCTCAAAGAAACCGTGTAGAAAACCTAACGATCCATTAACTGTGCATGTAATGGGCAGATTATTCGATATCATGCTAAGAAAGATCATGCCTGTAAAATACAGAGATCTCGGGAACTCGATTCTAACAGTACAAATTAATGGGATTGAAATCCCAAATGTACTGGTGGATTTGGGAGCAGCCATTAACATTATCACTGCTGAAACGATGAACACACTAGGACTTGGAAACATCAAATCAACCCCTAATATCTTGGAACTTGTAGACAGATCCAAAATTAAAATAATAGGGAAATTAGAGGATGTGATCATTTCAGTAGACTCATGGAATTACCCTCTGGACCTCCTTATATTGTAGACTTGATCTTCAGTGGGTGGTCACCCATTGATCTTAGGAAGACCCTGGTTGGCAACTGCAGATGCCTATATAGGATGTCGGTCGGGACATATGATCATATCAAATGGGACAATTACAAAGGACCTCAAGCTTTATTCTCCTGCAAAGCCAAGCCCATCTGAAAAATCATCAACCAGTCAGAAGCCTCTACCTGCAAAAGAGCCTGAACCTGAAAATGAACATGTTAGACCAGTTCTCACTATTGGCTAGGCCCTTCGATTTAAAATAGAGACTGAAGATGATGCCATTAATGCCTTCATTAATGATTCCAATTCTATTCCCAATCGAACTCAATATATTCTAGAATCTGCTACAAGTTGTGAGGCATACAAAAACATTGAACTAGAAGATGACATAGAAGACATTCCTATGACCCCATTCCATGATAGTACTGTAATTGATATTGAACTAGGGAAAACACTTAATATCAACCCGAACCTGTATGAATCACAAACTAAAAAAATTTATAAAGTCCTTCAAGAACATCAGGAATCTTTTGCCTAGGATTATACCGACATGAAGGGTATCCCTGTTAACCTATGCACTGATCATATTTACATTAAGGAATATTTCCGCCCTATAAGACAACCTCAACAGAGGATGAATCCTGCTCTCAAAAATTTTGTTAAAGAATAATTACAAAAATTGTTGGATGTAGGATTCATTTATCCCATCTCAGATAGCCAATGGGTATCCCTGCTAGTTATCGGTCCCAAAAATAATGGTAAGTGGTGGATCTGTGTAGATTACAGGGAATTAAATAAGGCAACTCAAAAAGCCCATTTTCCTTTGCCATTCATTGACCAAGTCCTGGACACCTTGGCTGGAAAGAATTTCTTCTCTTTCCTAGATGGATTCAGTAGATATAACTAGATCTAGATAGCCTCAGAAGACCGGGATAAGATAAACTTCACATGCCCATGGGAACCTTTTCATATAGGGTCCTTCTATTTGGTCTGTGTAATGCTCCTGCTACCTTCCAGAGGGAAATCTTGGGAATTTTTTCTGAATTGGTCGATGATAGTGTTGAAATCTATATGGATGATTTTACTCCATATGGGAATTCATTTGAGGAGGGATTGGAAAATTTGGATAAGGTACTCAAAATATGTAAACAGACCCATGTATCGTTGAGTACAGTAAAATCCCATATGATGAGGGAGGAAGGAGTAGTATTGGGACATTTTCTCTTAGCCACTGGAATTCAAGTTGATTCAGCTAAAGTAGAGGTAATATTACATTTTCCGGTACCAAAACACCCACACAGGTATGTAGCTTTCTTGGTTGTGCTGGTTATTATAGGAAATTTATAGAAAACTTTGCTAAAATAGCACATCCATTATTTCAATTGCTAACAAAAGATGCAAAATTTTTGTGGACCGAAGATTGCGAGACAAATTTCACAAAAATTAAAGGGCTAGTGTGCATAGCCTCAATCCTTCAAGGACCTAATTGGGCATTACCATTTCACATACATATTGATGCTTCTCAGACAGCAGTAGGGGTTGTTTTAGGAGAGAAAGTAGAAAAAACACCGTATGCAATTTATTACGTTAGCAAGAATTTAATTGCTGCTGAATTAAACTATACGGTGTCAGAAAAAGAATTCTTAGCTATAATTTATGCTATCAATAAGTTCTGACACTACATCACCGGGTATTCTACTATTGTCCATACTGATCATGTAGTAATCAAGTATTTTATGAATAAACCCATTACTCCTGTCTGTATTACGAGATGGTTACTATTGATTCAATAATTTGATATTACAATAGTAGGTAAGCTAGGAAAAGATAATGTAGTAGCTGATTTCCTATCTAGAATGGATAACAACGATGAATGCACACCAATAGAAGACAGTTTCCCTGATGAACATCTTTTTGCAATCTCTACTAAACCTCCGTGGTATGCAGATATTGCTAACTATATTGCTATAGGAAAAGTGCCTGCTCATTTGTCATATAGGGAACAGTGAAAGATTATTCATCATAGTGCCCAATATTCTTGGATGGCAGGGTAATTTTTTCATACACGGGAAGATAAGCAGATCCAACGCTGTGTGTCTGAAGATGATATCTATGAAATATTGAAATTTTTCCATGATGGCTCTTGTGGAGGGAATTTCACAAACAAAAGAATAGGCCACAAGGTGCTACAAATGGGATATTATTGGCCTTCCATTTTTTGTGATGCTCAGAATTATGTTAGGAGGTGCGATAGTTGCCAACATAGGGGGCAGCCCGGTAAAGCATATGAAATGCCTTTGCAGGCATAACTAGTTCTCGAACCTTTCAAGAAATGGGCTTGACTTTGTTGGATCCTTTAACCCACCCTCCGATCAGAAAGTCGACATCTTGGTCTGTACTGATTACGTTACTAAGTGGGTGGAAGCCAAAGCAGTTGTGAAAGCAATAGAGCATGTAGTCTCATATTTTTTGTTTGAAGAATTTTTTACTCGGTATGGTACTCCAAGAGAGGTTGTTTCAGATGGAGGAGCACAATTCACATCACACAAGATAGCAAAGCTCATGCAAAAATATGGGGTCAAGCACAGAGTGACATCTCCATACCATCCCCAGGCGAATGGACAAGTGGAAAGCACAAATAATACATTAGAAAATATTTTGACAAAAACTGTGGCATACCATCCTCAGGATTGGGCTCAGAAACTTCCAGAGGCTATATGGGCATACAGAACAACATGGCAGAATACAAGCGGGTTTTCACCATTCGAGTTGGTTTATGGGAAATCTCCAATTTTTCCAATTGAATTTGAAATAAACACACTCAAAACAACCATGGAAGATGGTTTAGATATATTAGATGCCCAGAAGCACCTACTGTCTCCTCTTAATGAACTTGATGAAATATGTTCAATTTTTGTCTAGTGAACCACCACTATTCAGCAGCAAAGAATGAAATGGCACAATAAGTTCATTAGAAACAAGGTGTTTCAAAGTGGAGATTGGACACTACTTTATGACTCTCGGTTTAAGGATTTTAAGGGAAATATTTGCACTCGATGGATGGGACCTGATGAGGTGAATGTTGTATTTGAAAATGGAATAGTCAGGCTAGTCACAATTAATTATACACATACTTCCTTTATAGTTAATGGACATCGCTTGAGACTATATCACCGGCCAACCTCCAAGGATGCTTTTATTAAACAAATCTCTGAGAAATCTGATTTGAAGGTTATCAATGTAGAGAATATTTCCTCTGCACCCTCATTGTAATATATATATATATATATATATATATATATATATATATATATACATATACATACATACACACACACACACACACACACACACATATATATATAATAATAATAACAATAAACAATTTTGTTGTATTTTCTTGTCTTTTTGTAGGAGCTACGACTAAGGAGTAAAAATCAAGGAATGTTCATGTTGCTATTACTTAGTTGCTGCTACCATGATGCTGCTACACCAGATGATGTTACTCAGTTACTGCTACTCCGATGCTGCTACACTGGATGTTGTTACTCGGTTGGTGCTACTTGGCTGTTGCTTCTCATCTTGTTGTTACTTGGTTGCTGCTACACTGGATGCTGCTACTCGGTTGCTGCTACTCATGTTGTTGTTACTTGGTTACTCCTACTCTGATTTTTCTACACTGGACACTGTTACTCTAGTTCTGCTACTCAGATTGCTATTACACCGATGCTGTTACATTGATGCTGTTACTCCGATGCTGTTACACTGATGGTATTACTTCGATGTTGTTACACCAATTTTGTTAATCTGATTCTGTTACACCAGATGATGTTACATCGATGTTGTTACACTGATGTTGTTACTCTGATGTTGTTACACCAGATTTTGTTACACCGATGCTATTACACCGATGTTGTTACTCTGATGGTGTTACACTGGATGTTGTTACACCGATGTTGTTACACCATCCCATCATCCAAGTAGGCTGTCAGGTACGCCTCCACATGACTCAGACTGATTTAATTAAATATCCCATGTCAATATTTTAATGTCGCAGACATCAAAAAATTAAGTCGAGGGGGGGGGTTGGGGGGGGGGCAATGTTTTTCTTCATGCCAAGGACGATGTAGTAACTACCCCATAAATTAAGAATGACATCTCGCTCGTGGTACACCTTATGAATCACATCAATATGTGGTACCATCTTTTAATCCTATTGGGATTCGCAAAATGTATCATCTATCCTGTAAGAGTAATTATTATTCCTATTCTACCACACTTACCATATTTCCTTATGATTTTTCTAGGTTTTCAAGAATTACCAATCGTATTTACTATTACCACATGTCCATTCTCACTATGTTGTTCCTCCAAATCTGGTACCCACCACCTTTCCCAACGGTCCGTTGCTACAGGATGTGTTGCTACAAGTCTCCATAGTATGGGTGGGCTAGTTGTACGGCATGAGCCTGAAAAAATAGTTTCAGTTCGTAGCAATCCAGAGGTTTGGAAAAAAATTTTCGAGTTGGGACATCTATTTTGACAAATTGCAGGGATTTGATGGATGTATTACAATTTAATTCGCACTGAATTTAGAGGAGGATCATTCATGGGTTAGAGTTTTGAAAGTTCCTATTACAAAGGAAGTAATTACAGAGGTTAGCAGGCTGAGACAGTAGGACAAGCAATGGTTTTCTTGAAAGCTCTCTCTCCAAGAGTTTCCCAAATTGTTTTTGCAGGAAGAAAAAGTGTAGTTCAATTGGGCAGGAGATACGAGCATAGAACTATACCATATCCTTGGAACGAAGTTACAGGTTTCGTAATTAAATACATTACTTGTGAGGGTCGAGCCTCAAATTTGTTCAACTATCACTTTAAAATTATAATGCACATCTGATTTCCACAGAATCAGGAGCATGCCCTAAAAATTCCATTATTGCTATTAAAACAACTGCAGCATATGGCACAGGCTGCTCGGCGCTCCCACTGGATGATGGCAGTACTCTCTAACCATGGACTGGTGCGATTATTAGTCATGCATGCAATAGGCAGGATGCGGGTCTCTTGGGTGGAACTCTGCAGATCCTCAGAATAAGAGGTAGTAGCTATGGTCGCTGCTAGAGAAGAAGAGCCAACCTCTCCAGTTAGTCAGATGGAAGAAGAACCTTTAGAGGAATTAAATCAAGAGGAACTCGAGGAAATGGAAATAGAGATTGATCATGAAGAACCTGAGGAAGATAAGATGATGATTGATTAGGAGGAACCTGAAGAAATGAGTATGGAGGAAGCAATCGACAATGAAGATGAGGCTATGACACAAGAACCAGCCTCACCGGAAAAAGCCATGGAAGAGGAAATAAGAATGGAAGAGCTTATTAGCGGCACATATGAAGCTGCCACACAAGAACCAACTTCGCTTGAGGAACCCACAGAGGAAGGGATTATGGATGTTATGTAGGAAATTGATATCGTGATAGATTTGGAAACCTTTGCTAATTAAGAACAAAGGGATGGAACTGCGGACAGGTAAATGGAAAGTAATGATGTTTCGCAAGAAACAACATTACCTACCCCGTTTAAAATGGATGTTGATACAATTGGGGGTAATACACAAGAACCACCCCCAATTCGGCCGGAACAGGAGGATTCGACCCGCGGAATTGATGTTGGACCTCAAGAATTGGTACCAACCCTAAAAACAAAGGTGATTCCCAGGGAGAAATAACCTAAAGAAGGAATGATTTGGGTGGTCGATACTGTTCCACAAGAACCAATATCGACCCATGAAGAAGAAGTGATAAGAAAAGGGAAGGAGGAAAGAAGGGAATTGAGCCATGGAATCAATGCTGCTCCACAAGAACCAACATCGAATCTGGTTGAGGTAGTAATGCATGAAGTCCTGGTCCAACCCGGGAATGATGATGAGAGGTATGTTCCCTATTCTCTCTTCCAATTCATGATGCCCAGAGGGGCAAGGGGATTTCGTTCACCTAAATGGTTAGTGGAAGAATTTGTTGTTCCCCTGGTATTAAAATTTGTTGACACGGCCAAGGGTGGCCTAGTCACTACTGAACCGAAACAATTGGAGGCTCACCAGGAAGAAATAGTTCCTGTAGAATTATCGGAACACAGAGGTGTCAATGAAATTTCCGGCCAAATAGCAGAAGTTTTCGAAAGAAATGTAAAATAAGAAGGACCTGTGGGTCGGGGGCTCGGCCAAGGGGTTTGACAAAAGAATTGGGAGAAGATGCTGGCAGCATTCCACCACCTTTTGAGCCTATTGTAGGCCCAAAACCTGAATTCACTGTTAAATAGGAATGGGTCAAACAGTGCGAGAAAAGAATGTTACCTCTTAAAAAGAGGTACCATCTTCAATTCCATGAAACCATGATACTGAAAAGATAAGTTTAGAGTTTGAAGAAGCAAGTTTCACGTTTAAAAAGGAAGGTAAAGGTATACAAATGGAGGTCAATAAAACCTAAGGTTGAAGTCTCCACTGCGGCTACCCAGACCAACCCAATTGAAGAATTGTTTGAAGGTCGAGAATTATTATTGGCCGCCGAAATTAAAAAATGGTAGTCTACAGTGAGAAACCATAAGAAAGAAACAACTAGGGTTCGAGAACATGCTATTGGAGTTGTTACAGGGTACATAGATCAATTATACAAGGCTCGATTGAAGCAAGCCAAACAGAAGGCTAGGATAAAAGAGTTGGAAGAACAAGTTCAGTTGCTAAAGAGAGATAAGGAGAATATGTTCTCCCTAGCCCAACAGGTAATGGCCTGCAGACATCCTGCACATAGCTATGCCTTATTCCTTAATGAGCAATTTTTTTACTTTTTTCTTGAAGTATTTATAAGGAGATTTGGTTCGAAATTGAGGACCCCATTCAATTTCTCCGTATTTTAAAAATTCATAATGTTATAGGACAACATTTAATGTGTGAGATCTACATGCATGGGTATTATTTAAAGCATGATCAATCCTTTAACCTCATTCCATTCATGGGGGACATCCATTTAAGGGTTTTCACCTCCTATACCATCAATCAAATTAAATGGAGAAAGGCCTGGGATAAAATTGAATAAAATCAAGCCGGAAAGCCATTAATGGTAAGAAGAGAGCATGGTCAGTCCGTGAATATTTACAATAAACATTATACCTTTCTATAGATTGAGGGTTGAAAGGAACACGTGATGGCAACTTAGAAGTGGTGTGCTGACCTATGTGTCGGCTATATTATGACATTTTGCTAGGAAGCCCTAAACAGTTGTTAGAAAAGATGGATGTTTTCTTCTTCAGCCGTCAGGGAAGGAGAACCATTTGGGGCACCTAAATTTGCACATGCCTTGGAATGAATGTCGCGTTATGTGGCATGTATTCATACGTGTGAGGTTAGATGGATGGGATTGATATTTCGATTTCCCCTTTTATGGCTTCCAGCTGAACAGTATACTCCTGCTTATAACGTTGAACCCGACTGGTGGAAAGACGTTGTTTTTGTAGAAGGATATAAGCCACTAGGAACAAAGATGGTTGTAGAATATGACCTCACAAAGCTTCATGCTGACCACAGTCAGTCCAATCCGGACTTGAGGAGACGACGATCTACATGAGGACATGCAAATAGATCAGTTGGGGGGAGATGTTGGGCATCGGAGTTGTATACTTTCTTCTCTCATTTTTACCCTACCTTTCTATCTCTTTGTGCCAATTTTCATCTTAAAAGCATGAGGTAAAACCCTTTCTCCTATATTTTATGGGATATTTGATTAATTATGTACTTTTCATGGAGGTTTTACCTTTTTATGTATTACCTCCTATAACTCTCCAGATTTGGCTACAACAGATGCGTCACTGCTGCAAGATAGGGCACAACCAATCATTTTCTAGCACCTCCCTTATTTTCTGCTACAACATAATAGCCATGGATGTATCAGCATTATCTTTGGATTTCTTACGGTTTCTTGCTGGGCAATCCAGTTGCCATTGTAACAATATGTATTTTTGTAAAAATGGAGTTGTTGGGAGAAATTAGGGATCTCAGGACTATGGTATAAAGAAGCCTACGGGTTGCGAATCGAGACACCCTTACACATATACAGATCTTGTAATTAATCTTTCTATTATTAATCGAATGCACAACAACTCGTTTTTTCTCCTGTAATCCTTGAGTTCTGGCATCCCTGATCTAAGAGTTGGGCCCACTCTTGTGATCAGGTGTTGCGTTCTTCTTTATTTTATTTCAGAACTATGTTTTGTGTGATTCTTTAATTGTTGTTATAGTTATGTATATTGTTGTGGATTTTTTTTATTTCTACAGTTTATTTATTGTTGTTACAATGGTATTTGTGTTATAGGTTAAACTTGTGATTCATAGCAGACCATGTGCTTGTATCTGCATATACTTTGCCATTAGTCTTGAAATAACTAATGCCCTCAGGTTGATAATTTATGTGGAAAAAGGATTGAATATTGTTCATATCTAGACACCAACAATTAATTTTGGTGCTATCTTCACTGTTGGGTCCAAAACTCTTTCCTAGCACAACATGAAGAAAACGTATCTGGCACTCATGTAAACAAAGGCTATATACATGGTTGCAAGTCAAGCAACATTTGAGGCCATATAGAGGAGGACAATACTTATGGGTATTTTTAGGTGATAAGATGGACCTAACAATGATATATTGTGATAATCATAGTTGCATTAAGCTCTCTGAGAATCTAATATTTCATGATACATCCAAGCACATTGATATTCGATATCATCGTTTGTGGTACTATGTGTAGAGGAGAGTTATGTTGCTATAGTACATTCCATCATAGGATCAAGATGTTAACATCTTCACAAAGGTGTTTTCAAGAGGTAAATTCAAATTCCATAGGTGCAATATAGGAATGGTGAAAAATCCCTTGTGTTGCTAAGAGCTAGTGTTAAAATAATGTAGTAACAAAGGCTTAATTTTACATTAGCCTTTTTCAAATTGAATAAACCAAATTTCCACATTAGTAGGACATATTGGACGTAGTTAACTAGTGTTACATTTCTCTTGTCACTTGATTAGCTTAGTAATTCAGGTTAGGGGCTTCGAATTTAGTTATGCATGTGTTGATTGCTCAATTTTAGCAATCTAGTTCAATTATTTTTAATTTTATTCAGTTAGCTGACCTCCAGCTATTGAAAGAGTAATTTGAAGGCCATTTTTGCAGCGTGAAAATTGTCTAATTCAGAGATATGCTAGCTAACTAATCAATAAACAAAAAATAGATAATGAATGCATGGAATTTGATTTCCTCAGTCAAGTGTAGATGACAAGGCATTGTAACATGATTTGTGTACTTTTTCGAATGTACAGTTGTTTCATGATGAAAGGAGACTAATCCTTCAGAATTACACAATACATTACGAGGAAATTACTATATTCTAGGGGATAATTTCCACAAGATTTTCACAAGGAAATACGAGGCTTGATGAGCAAATAATTGGCTAAGTGTTGACCAAAGTTTCTCATTTAGTACAGAGGATGACTATTCTTTTGTAGGGTGAGATTAGAGTTATAGCTAGAAACTGTAATAGTTTCTCTATTCAAATGATCAATGAAAAGAGGCTTGAGGAGCTTTTCCCAATGTGGTTACCCTATAAGTCACTGTGTATTTGTGGTTTTTCTTATTGCATGTTTATGCCTGTTGTTCTAAATTGCAATTTTCATTCCGTAAATCAATAGAGTAGAATTATGTCTCTTATTTTTTAGTTTGAATTCTTGAGCGATTGAAATTTCTATGAAATTTATATAGTGGACACCATTTTTTGTGAGGAGGTGTTGTGATGCTAATGTGTGGTGTGATGCTAATGAATTTTGAAATGTGAATGCAGACTAATTATTATGTTATCCAATGAAGAAGTGATAGTAACTTGACAACAAAATATAAGTCACATGATGAAGGTGTGATGCAAGGTAATGGAAAATGTTGTTAAGGTAGTGATATTGATGGTATAGTATGTTGTAGCCACAGAGATAAGGTTACAAAACGGAGGCATGTTTATGATCATGTGGTACGAATGCTTAGTTTCTTGTGATTCTTAGATATGCTTGGTGATTTGAGGTATGCATGCTCAATTACATAGTATTATCTTATCCCTATAAATTTATTTGGTATTGGTATTATGTTGGTGTGTTTAATCATTACAAGTGGCTAAAAATAATATTGGTTGGGTCATTTATTTTGTTTTAATATTAAAAATATAAAAAAGTGTGAAATGAATTAGTGAATTGCAAAGAGGAAATATTGTTCGCTTAATATTCTTCTGTGGAATACTAACATCCAACAATTTTTTTTTTTAAGAAATATGTGATTTTGGAAGGCTAAAGAAAAAGTGACAGTATGTAGGAGAGTGGAGTTGTTCTGAGTCCTTTTTCATGAGCTACATGGCACAAAGAGACAAATATAGAAGAGAAAATGTGAAGCATATTTGAGGAGGAGAAGAGGTAGAGACATAGATGGAGGCACGTTGAAATAAAAACTAGGTAAACAAACACAATTTTTATTGTATGTATCATGGAATTATGGTCTCATTTTAGGTTGTAGCAGAAAAAAAAACAAGACGGGGCCTACTAAAGAGGAAGTGGGATCTTCCAAGAAATTTGTAGCTTGCATAAAAAACTAAGGTAGGAGCATTTTGTAGGTTATAGGCTATAGAAAATTTATGTGAGAGGGAGTAGGGCCTTCCCAAATTTTTTATCTTGGAAAATAGAGGAGAGGCTTTAGCCTCTAAAATATAATGTAATAGTGGAAGTAGGAGCCTTCCTTTGCATCACAACTACAATAAATTAATGGTTTTCTCCCTTTATGGTTTTCCACTTATATCTAGTGTCCATATGTGCTTCATTTATGTGTTGATTTTATGCTACAATAAGATGTTTTTTATATGTAAAATATTCTCTTTATATGAATTATTAGTGCTCATTAAATTTTTTAAATAAATGTTAAAAGAAAAAGAAAAAATAGAAATTTATGTCCACAAATGCACTAAACTAATTCACCCCCCTAGTTTAGTCAGGTTTCTAACAATTGGTATTAAAGCTAGTTCCTTGTATAGTAACCTAATAGCTATAAGGTATACTTATTTGAATCATGGATTATCAAAGTGTACCTATGCTAATACTGCAAACATACAAGAATGGAGAGAATAGGTAAAAACATAATTTATAGCTTTTGTACTTGATGTATGAAGGTTAGTATACGATTTATATAGTAAATATTTCCCTTTTACATAAGAAAAATATCGGAATGCTCAGGAAAAATCTGTAATTTACAAAAACATTAACAATATGGATCTTAAGATTGTAATAGATCTCAAATATAAAAGGAAACCAGGGACAGGTTTGAGGTCATGCATAAATGAGATATTAGTAATAGAAATTTAGAAAAAGGAGAAGAAAAAAAGGAAGAAGAGAAAGGCCTATCAAAGGGAAATATTTTCGTCAAATGATATTTTTTCATCTAGTGTGAATGTACTTTATTCTCATTAGGAAAAGATAGATAAGCATCATTAATCTTGACTCAACATTGACTGAAATAGAAAGGCTAACAAAATAAAACAAAGATCAAAACCAATTGTTACAGATATGTGATGAAAAAGAGCTTGGGTAGAAGGAATAAATTATTAGCCTGAGGAAATAGTTAGAATAAGAAAGTAGAGTTGAAGAGGTGATTAGAAGTTGACTAAATTAAATAGAAGAACAAATTGAAAAATTAAAACATAAGGTTGTCTCCATGAAGAATAAATATGAAAATACAAGTAATTCAAATGTATCCAAAAAAGAAAATAAAGAAGCTCTTGAAATGGCTTGTAGAAGAATGATCTAGCAAGATGATTAGTAATGAAATAAATAAAGGAAATAAAAAATTTCATAAACAAAAGAATGAGTTAAAGAAAATGAAATCTAGTCCTATATATGAGGTTAAGAAGTTTTCAATAATTAAAAGGAGGAATAATGTCATGTACCTCCATTGTCATAAAATTAAGCATATAGCAACTAATTGTAGGAGGAAGGAAACTAAGAATTATTAGTAGAAGATGCTACAAACAATGAATTTCTCTCATGCAAGCAAATAGAGGAGTTCTCTCATGCTTGCAAATGTTATTTTTATGTGTGAAATGGTTTTGAAGAAAGAATATTTATTACAAAATGGATGCAAAGAAGAGTATCAATGCATTGGGAAAGTTATACTAGAATATAGCACAAGAAAATACAAACCCCTTCCTTCATTTTTTGGTCATCCAATATGTTATTTACCTAGAAATATTTTCCACACATAGAATTATTGCAAGTTTCTATGTGCCTTAAAGAAGTTTGTTGGGGAAATATATTGCTATAATCTCCAACATTAAATTATCAATCCAGGGCTCGTAAGCTTCAAGGTTCAAGCAGAAAGAATGCAGGATCAGAGCATCTAACCTAGACTACAGTAGAATTCAACTTGTTTTAAGTAAAAAATTGTTATTTCTAATTGAAGCTAATCAATTGAGGAAAACATGCTTAAACAAATAAGAAATTCTAATCACTGTGCAAATGAAACTAACTCTAATTAATCATAAACCAAGCAATACAAATTACCATTGAAATGATTTTAATCTAAATGAAAATCTCAATCTAAATACTAAGATCTATTTAATCTAAAAACAATAATCTTAAACCAATCAAGATTACTTTAAAATGATACCAAACTTATGCTAAATCTTAATCCCAATAAAATTCACTCTCATTCAACCGATCTTAAACTAAGGCAATGAAAAAACAAGACTTCAACTAATCTAATTCCCGGGATGCATAAAACAAATCATATAAGCATTCAAACTAACCTCTGCCACCACTTTGCAATTTCTTCAAAAGAAACTAATTAAACCAAGATGTTAATTGACGTGCTTCGGATCTAAGAGACTACAAAATAAGAAACTATCCTATCATTAAACTTCTTTAATCAAACTTAAGAAATCATTCAAGCATGAGCACATTTGTGAATGGTTCTTCCAATAACTGACTACAATAATAATGAATTTCAAACTAAACTACAACTTCAAACAATGATTTAATGGTCTCATTGCATTTCTTTCAAATACTCAGTTGCCAAAACACAATGTTATAATAAAATCAATAAGGTACATAATAGATTTCAATTCATATTTAAAACAAATGGAGTTATTGATCTCTTGTTTATCCAATTAATAAGCACCTTTAAATATTTCAATTTTAAACATGTAACAAAGGGGCTATTCATGCAATAAAATCATTGATCAATGCCATTCATTAGCTTGCAACGAGTTGAAAAAGATATGTCTATTTAATTTTAAGAAAACATATGAATTACAATCTTAAGTACATAATCAAAATTATGAGATCTAATTAATAATTGCTTTCAAAATAAAATCCATGCACCTATATCAAAATCAAACACCCTACCTCTATCCTATGATGTTTACAAAGCTTGCTTCTAGGCGATGGTGGATCCTTGCCACTCCTAGAGAAATTCTAAACTAAATTAATGTCTAAATATTAAAAAAAAACCATAAAATTTACAAAGAATTCATGGCAAAGTCAAATTGTATTAAGATTCAAATCATAAGTTCACTTACATACATTCCTTCAATATTTTGTCTCGCCTTCACACATTTTCATCCTCATCCTTCAAAAACTTCCCAATCTTACCACACAAACCATGGCTTAGCCATTTATAAGATTCATAAGGCGAATCATTCATTTTCCTCAATTCTAGAAAATTGAACAATTTCAACAAACTGACGTCAAAGATATTGGTATATCTTCCTAACCATTGGAAAATTTGGAAAAATGTTCGTAGGGAGATAGATTTGTTATGTTTCCAATAGAAACCTCTCTTGGATTTGTATCATTCAAATCCAGCTCTTCGGAAATCGTGCCAACAGTTGGTTGTTTTGTTTCTTTTTGCAATGTTCTAGAACTCTAAAAAAACAGTTATTTTTTACAAAACTAGTTCTAGGACCCACGTATAAATTTTTGAAAAATTAAAATCTGGAGAAAATATTTTGGATATACATAATTAGTTGTAGTTTTAAAAAATCCATTTGATTATATTTTATATATTCCCCTTCAAGTGCACACACATCGAGGTCAAACATGACACTTTGAAAACTTTGCACATTTTGAGTAGATTTGTTAATAAACTCCTAGGGACCCACATGTGTGACCTGGGTGAAATAAAATGCATGGGAAGGTATTAAAACAATATTTTGGACCATAACCTCCCTCGGTTCTCCTTGGAAGCGTGTCGGGATGTCAAAACTCCAAATTAGGCATTCCCATACTTAACTAGCTTGTGAGGGATTTTAGCGATGGAACCCTGTGATAAATTTACTTCAACAAAACCATCATCATTAAAACATGAAATAATCATATTTAATCATAGATAAGTAAATAAAATTGATGATAATCAACCATAGAGAGTATTTGGTGGCGAGTGATGGAATTAGGGTATGGAATGGGCTAAAAACCTAGGGTTTTAGGGTATAAACAGTGATATTTCATGATGAAAAAATGGGAATAAATGAGGCCCAAAATCCCCCCATGCCTGAGGTTTTGCATTTCCTCATGCAAACAAAGACTTTATTCATATCTAGGTTTTTATGGCATCATAGCTTTAGGTAGGGTTAGTTCTTGTGGAGCAACACTGCACGGAGATTTGACTGTCATAGATTTGATTTTAAGAGTGATACAAATCGATGAAAAAAAATAGATATGGTAGGAGGAAAATGATGAATAGGATGATAGGCGACAATGGAAATGGTAGATGAGATGAGGTGGTGATGTATATAGGAACACATGTGCTTGCATGCTCTATTTTCGTGGGGCCAATGCTTATGGATGGTTCCTTCATAAAAGGCGGCAATGAATTCATCCTCTATTGGATTCAACTAATAATATGTGTGAATATAGGAGGGGAAGGAATTATAGTTACTGCTTTTGTTTACATGAACCATTAAGATTATGACCTAGAGTAGCATGCAAATGGAGGCTATATGGAAAACCAGATGTACAAAATATGTGGTAGTTAATCATCAAAGCTTTCTTAAATCTCTAATCAATTAATGAATCTTAAGCCACCTCTACCTCGAGTTTTACCCTTGTTGTTGATGTCCTTGGTGCTGTAATATGAAGTAAATAATGGAATGGCTCGAGCTGATGTGACTGCTGATATGATCTGCTGAAGAAGGAAAAAGGTCACATTATCCCAAAAATGTTGATGCATGTGTATTCTTCATACGGCTTCCTAAAATAACACAAGCACCATCATCAATAATCCCCCTTTCAAGCAAATATTATCGAAATAAATGAAATAGGTAAAATAATGAACAATTACCTGGTCATGCTCCAAGTTTAAGATACTAGCCCAACAATGATAATGAAAACCATGAGTAAGCATATGGTGAAAAGATGAACCTAACCTGACAATTCTCATATATCTCCCCCCCCCCCCCCCCCATGCCTATCATATTGCATGTCCTCATGCGAGAAAAACCTTTGACAAAGACCAAAGACTGAAGGGCTAGGGTTTCTATATTAAAGTCAAGCTTCATTGAATTTAAACCATAGGATGAATTTTGAGAGCATGTAAGTAAGTTTCATCGGATGCCATCTTCCTTTGCATCAATAAGATAAGAAAAGTAGTGACCAGGGATCGAGTGACGTTACAACTAATTTTTATTATTCCAAAAGAGAAACTAATGCTAGGGCTACTAAAGGAATGCTTAACAATGTTGTTACTGCAGAGATAATGTAATCCTAAAATGATTAACCATAAAATTTTCCACAAAACATCTCAATAGTAATCCAATCAACAGGTCTTCACTTTCAATAGCCTCATTATTACAAGTAAAAGTGACTTTATTTAAAAACCAAGGCCTTAAAATGTATTGAAAGTAAGGAAAATTAATTTTTACAAAATGATACCTTCTGAGGATGATTGTCTTACCGTTACCCAAGCATATAGTTAAAGCTTCTCTTATTCAAGCAAAGTGAATCACCTGCACTAAGAGTCTCACATCCATTAAAACCAAATTATTTCTGAAAGATAGAACTCCAAAGCATACTATTGAAGGATATTAAAGCCATTCTCAGAGAGATATGATAATGATTTCAGGGAAAGGAAAAAGCAACCATGTTAATCATAGTGTAAAATTAAATTTAATACCACAGGCATGGCCCTGCTGCCAACAGTCATTTATAGCCTTGACAAGGATGCCTTTTAACCTAACAAAATGTCTATGTTCCACTTACTAGATATAGATTCAAAGTTAGCTTATTTGAATTTTAGATAAAGGCCACTATCCTGGCTTGGTAACCGGCTAATGGCAATGCCACTCACAAGAAGTAACATGGATGAACAGACCGGCTCGTGATGAGACCTCCTGTCTTCCAGCTTTTTGGGTTGAAATCCATTACACTTCTTGGTGACCAGGAGTAGCAATGTCATGCATGTTAGGTCTCATGATCATGGTAGGTCGGCTCATTATGATACCTCCTATTCTCACCTAAATCTTTTTTTAGACTCTGATTATGATTAACCTTGGAGGTTACTTAATAAGTGGGAGACTGATCTACTCCTTAAGAGCGCAAGGTGATGTGAAAATTTTTTAATTAATAATTTTCACTGGTTGATCCTGCTACACTAAAGACTCAAGAAAAGAAAAAAATTAGATAATGACTGAAATATTCCTTGAGTAGGTCATGCTAGGGTTCTTATGAAAGCGCATGATGGTTTTATAGGCATGGTCCATCATTAGAGGCTTTTCATCAATACCTTCAAAGAGAAACTTGAAAAGGTTTCTTAGATGATAGTATGTTAAGCTTATGAATGGAAAGTATAACAATAACAATTCCCCTAACTGACCCAATGAATAATATCAGACAATAATTAGAGTCACTTTGAGAGTGGATTTATTTTGACAAGTGCTACCACAAGAGTGCATAATGACAAAAATTTCAATGGTTATGCCTTAGGAATTTAAATTTCAAGAATGATGTTGTAACAACAATTTTCTTCATTTATATCCTACCCTAATATAGAGAGAGGAAGGTCTCCTTCAAGTGTAGGAGTACTTCCAATGCCACCATGTTCGTAACAATATGCTAAACATACTCACACTTAGTTTGAAAGAATAAACTTCAACACATACCAGAGTATGAGAAACTAGTTGCTTCGATTGATATGATACCAAGAGTATTTGAAGATGAGAGTGGTACTTTGGCTGGATTATGGGCTGGATTACGATCTGGAACCAATCCTCCATGTAACCCTAGTGGTATTGGCTCATTTCTTCTTTTGGATCGCTCTGAATTTCCTCCTTGGTCATGCCAGGCAAACTTAGATAATTGGTCTCTAGAATGCACACAAGGTTTATTGCTAGGCATGGTGAATGTTCTTTGATCTCAAGTTCAAGTGGATGGTCTCGCTCATATTTGGTACATGGCTCATTGATCTCCTTGGTGGATAGGCAAGAGGACTCAAGGGATATTTCCAAATCATTTTTTGGTTATGGAGAGATAGATAATTTTCTGAATGTAGTGAGGTTGAACTCTTCCTGAGAAGAAGATATCCAAACTATTGCTAGGATTTGAGAAAGTGCCTTGATTGATATTATTCAAGCTCTCAGTCATTCTTGAATCTCTCCTACTCACAACATGGATTAGTAGAAAATATGGGGTTATTACAACAACCCAAAAATGGTTTATCTTTAAATAACTTGAATTTTTAATATAAATGAATTAAATACTGCTAATTGCAATAAAAACTCACCAAAATCTCTTTATTGGGAAGCCAAACTTTGGAGCAACCCCACAATAGTGGATGCGTGGCTCTTCAATCACATCTTACCCTACACTCTCTGCCCTCTGATTGCCCTGCAACTAAGATCACACACACTAAAAAAAAAACTTTTGAAAGAAACTAGGCTCTCATCCCTTTAGCACCTCCTCGGAAACGATGCCAAAAATGTTGGGAAAATATATTGCTATACTTTCCAACATTAAATTATAAATCCAGGGCTCATAAGATTTGAGGTACAAGCATAGGGAAGGCAGGATCAGGGCATATAACCTAGACTAGAGTAAGAATCAACTTGTTGTTTAAGTACCAAATTGTTATTTCTAATTGAATCTAATCAATTGGGGGAAACATGCTTAAATAATAAATTCTAATAACTGTGAAAACAAAACTAACTCTAATTGATCATAAACCAAGCAATACAAATTACCATTGAAATTATTTTAATATAAATGAAAATATCAATCTAAATACTAAGATCTATTTAATCTAAATACAAGAATCTTAAACCAATCAAGATTAATTTAAAATGATAGTAAACTTATGCTAAATATTAATCCCAATAAAATTCACTCTCATTCAAATGATCTTAAACTAAGGCAATGAACAAACAAGACTTCAACTAATCTAATTCCTGGGATGCATAAAAGAAATCAAATAAGCATTCAAACTAACCTCTATTGCCACTTTGCAATTGCTTCAAAAGAAACTAAGTAAACCAAGATTTCAATTGACATGCTTCAGATCTAAGAGACTACAAAATAAGAAACTATCCTATCCTTAAACTTCTTTAATCAAACTCAAGAAATAATTCAAACATGAACACATTGGTGAATGGTTCTAATAATAACTAACTACAATAATAATGAATTTCAAACTAAACTACAAATTTAAACAATGATTTAATGGTCTCATTGCATTGCTTTCAAATACTTGGTTTCCAAAACACAATGTTAAAAGAAAATCAATAAGGTACATAATAGATTTCAATTCATATTTAAAACAAATGGAATTATTGATCTCTTGTTTATCCAATTAAGAAGAACCTTTAAATATTTCAATCGTAAACCTGTAACAAAGGGGCTATTCATGCAATAAAATCATTGAGCAATGCCATTCATTAGCTTGCAATGAGTTCAAAATGATATGTCTGTTTAATTTTAAGAAAACAAACGAATTACAGTCTTAAGTACATAATCAAAATTATGAGATCTAATTAACAATTGCTTTCAAAATAAAATCCATGCACCTAGATCTAAATCAAACACGTTGCCTCTATCCTATGATGTTTACAAATTCTAAACTAAATCAATGTCTAAATATTAAAAAAAAAACATGACATTTACAAATAATTCATGGCAAAGTAAAATTGTATTAAGATTCAAATCATAAGTTCACTTACATACATTCCTTCAATATTTTTTCTCATGTTCACACATTTTCATCCTCCTCCTTCAAAAACTTCCCAAGCTTACCACACAAACCATGGATGAGCCATTTATAAGATTCACAAGGTGGATTATTCATTTTCCTCAATTTTGGAAAATTGAACAATTTTAACAAACTTACCTCAAAGATATCGGTATATTTTCCTAACCATTGGTAATTTGGGAAAATTGTTTATAGAGAAAATAATTTGTTGTGTTTGCAACAAAAACCTCTCTTTTATTTTTCTCAATCAAATCCAGCTCCACGGAAATCGTTCCAAAGGTTGGTTGTTTGGATTTTTTTGCAATGTTCTAGAACTCTGAAAAAACAATGATTGTTTACAAAACTTCCTCCGAGACCCACGTATAACTTTTAGAAAAATTTGAATCTCGAGAAACCGTTTTTTATATAAATAATTGTTTATCTTTTGAAAAAACCCATTTGATTAGATTTTATAGATTCACCTCCAAATTCACACACATTGAGGTCAAACATGGCACTTTGAAAACTTTGCACATTTTGAGCAGAATTGTTAATCAACTCCTACGGACCCACATGTGCGACCTGGGTGAAATAAATTGCATGGGAAGGTATTGAAACATTATTTTTTACCATAACCTCCCTCGGTTTTCCTCAGACGCGTGTTGGGATGTCAAAACTCCAAACTAGGCATTCCCATATGTAACTAACTTGTGAGGGATTTCAACGATGGAACCCTGAGATAAATGTACTTCAACAAAACCATCATCAGTAAAAAATGACATAATCATATTTATCATAGATAAGTAAATAAAAATTATGATAATAAACCATAGAGAGTATTTGGTGGCGAGTGATGCAATTAGGGTACGAAATGGGCTAAAAACCTAGGGTTTTAGGGTATAAACAATGATATTTCATGCTGAAAACATGGGCATATACAAGGCCCAATAAAGTCTAGACAGAAAAATTATGTCATTTGAAGAAGACCAAACATTAAGCTAGAAGTAACTATAGACAGTAGAAGGAAACCCATGAAAATTTGGAAAAGGGAGAATAAGTAGCATGTAACTTCAATGAATTTGAAGTGAACATTGCCTTAGGGGGAGCTTCTCAAGGAAATGAAAACAACCATCCAGTAATTTTTAGATAAGAAACATCTAAAGGGTAAAGTATCCCCAGTAATATCTTTGAAGAGACAAATAATATGATGAGACAAAACTTGTGCATGAAATGTGACAGAGACATGGTTATTTACCTATGGTTAGTAGATAATTTAAAAGAGTTTGGAAGAAATTTAATTGATTCATGTTATCTCTTATATCTATTGGTATATGTTGTATTTATCTTTATATTCCTATTTGAATACCCCCATAAGGCTTGACCATGTAAACATTAATTGCAGAATCTGGATTATCCACAATATCATAAAACAACGGTCAACGTTTCGAATCCCAGCGGGGATCCATCTTCAAGACAAGAAGTGAATAAGAAATAACATTGACGGGAATTACTCTCCTTTGGAGCATGAGGTTGTTTTGAGCATCATTAAAAATCTAAGTAATAACCACATTATTCTCAAAACATATTACCAAGTATGCACTTGAATATAATATTAGTGGGATTTTTGCACAAGACCAATATCTTGAGGCTCACAATTGTATTTTCTCTTGGAACCTTATCGGGAAGTTAATACCTAGTAATAAAGCATAATGAGATCATTGTTGATAACTTCATTATGCAACTTGTTTTAGAAACTAATGGTTATTCCAACACTCCATAATTATAATATGGTTCACTACAAAATGTATCCTCTACATGCTAGAAACTCGTATTTTGTAGCCACGACTAGTAAATATTTAAAATAAAACCCATAAAATTGACATTAAAAGGTAGGGAAAACATGATAGACGGAAACAATTGAAGAGCACATAATTGCAGAGATTTGAATGAATCGATAAAATTAGCATCATCGTAAAAAATCCTCGCCCACCAAATTCCAACATAGTAGGGGAAGTAACATATTATTCTAGAGCATAAAATCCAATATATTCTTCAATATTTCACTCCATATTACAATTCTATGGGAAAATTACAAGGGTAGTGGCTCTCATCATAGGGGAGTGACTCAAGTATTGGTCACTGTGTAACATGTTTGTTCTCCTTGGAGGGTTCCCATGTGGCTATTATGTAAAAAAGAGATATTCAGTAAAATGACAAGGATGACACACTAATGCTATCAACACATTAATTAATGGAAAAGAAAACATCATGGCATCTCAAACTAACCTTTACTTTCATGATCAATGCAGGTGTATGGTGGAGAGATTTTTAGTCAGATTGGGTAACTTGATTACAAATATTGCAGCTAGTATCACAAGTGGTATTGGAATTATTCCTTGATGAAACAATGAGGAACATGCAACCTTTTTATGAAATGACTTTCAACTGTGAATATAGGGAAAAAAAATTGGCATTACAGAAAATATATGGAAATTATAGTAACAAAGAGACCGAGGAATTCTTGAAGTTTAAGTACATGAATCGATAAGTTAACTAAAGTGGTTTATATCATAGACTATGAGGGTATATTTTTCTTGTGAGTGTCGTTGTCCCTCGAAACTTTAGACTACTAGAAGAACTTGAGAAGGGAGAAAATCGAACATATGTGAATCACAAAGTTGGATTGATAGAACCAAGACTATTTTTAATGCTAGAAAATTGGCGACATACACTATATTGAGAAAAATCATTACATAGGCTAGATGATACTCTAATCATTCAAGAGTTTATGGGGATACAGTATTGTTAAGAATTACCAGGATTTTGGAGTGAATAAATTGTTGGGAACCCACACTAGTAGTGATTATAGAGAAATTATGACATAGGTATAGAGATAAAATGCATAGAAATAAATTATATTAGACCTAATATGGATAGAGATGTACTTGTTGGCATGAAATAAAAATGTTACATGGATGCCAGATAACGTTAACTATAATGCCCAAACCTGAAGTGGACTAGTTGTGTTACAGAATAGGTTAGACCTGTAGAAAATCAGACCCATGATGTGTTACACCTAGAGTGTGTCATGTTGATGGATTGGCATGTTGACGTAGCAAAGTTACGAAAGTTGGATATGCTAGACCGACCAACGAGAGGATTGAGTTTGTAGTAGTCAAAATTTGAAAAATATATGTTACTTAGACTACCCATACCAAAATCATTCCATGGAACACATACTAAAAGATCTACCATTTAACTATGTTGACACCAGAGCTATCATTATAAATATGCAAAGTAGTCTAAATGCAAAGTTTGAACCATTAATAGCTATGTTGCTTGAGGTTGTACTTGTCAAAAGTTGAATAGTAGATGTTACTTAGACTGCCCATACCAAACTCATGGGATGGTCCACATACTGAAAGACCTATCATTTAACTATGTTGAAACTAAAGCTATCATTCTAAATATGCCAAGGTAGTCTGAATGCAAAGTTTGAATCATTACTAGTTATGCTTATAGTGTGTGTTACGATTCAAATCACTCAAGGCTTCACCTGAACGGAGAATCAACTTAGTTTTTACATTTTTTAGAAGAAAAATTAATCATGATAAGATTCAAGAGGTATGAGAAATAGAAAATATTCCATAGGTATATGTTATCATTCAAATATAATGAGAATCCTTGAAAAATATTATTGTGATTAAACGATTGGAGTTGATAGTGTTTTCCAAATCATAAGCAATGTAAAAGGTGAAATTTTTTTGAAGTTGTGGAATTCCATTGACTATGAGCAAAGGAAGGAAAACACTGAATATAGGTGAGATGGTAAGTAATAAGTCATGGATGGTAAGAACATCAGTCTCTACTTCAGGTAGAAGAATCTAGAAAGAGTTGGCAAAGATCAATGCTGACCCTTTTGCAAATCGTTCGTAACTGGTTCAAAATGGATAATATTTAGAAAGGGATTTCCACCATTTTGTGTCCCATAAGTTTAGTATATCATGTTGGAGATTTCCTCATCAAAATCACTTTCACTTTTCCAAGTGAATTACCTTTCAAACCTCCAAAGGTCATTTTCAAAACTCGAATTTACCATTGTAACATAGATTTCAGTGGTCATATTTGCATGGAAATTTCGAAGGATAATGAGAGTCTCTCCTTAAAAATATCGAAAATTCTACTATCATTTAACTCCCTCTTAATTAATTTCAAACCATATTATCCACTTATGTCAAGAATTACTCATCAATATCAAATTAATCAAGCAAAACACGATAAATTAATTGCTAATTAGATAAGGAAATCTGTAGTTTAAACAATTCCATGGGAGTCATCCTTGGAAACATTGAGATATATGATGTATTTAGTTGAAGTATTTATGGTTATTTGACACTAAACTTCTACAAAACCATACTCTACAAACTTTCCTAGTTAGTATTGGAGGGAGAGAGAGTGTGGAAGCTTGCAAATTGAAAACATTTAAAAAGAAAAATGAATTATATTTTTCTATGACCAATTATATACTCATTTATAGTATTACCATTGAAGAGGATATATTGGATTCATGATTTTTTTTCATATATTCCTTGTAATTTTAAGTACTATGGCTCAAGTCCATTCCGAAACAATTTGATTGAATATGCAGTGAAACGACCTTTGGGATTATCTTAATTTTTGTTCAAAATATGTTCGCGGCATGCTCATGGATATTGTATAGTGTGTTTTTAATTTTAAAAACCCAAATGTAATGGAAAAATTGGTCATGTTTCAATTTTTTTTCCTTTCCCTTGGCACCACAAGAAACAAAAAAATTGATGAAGCCTAAATTGAACAAAGATTAAGAATCTTGAACTCAACTGCGAATTGTAGATGAACTACACTTCCAGTCCGCATTGATGATTCTTTTTGGTAAATATACAAGCCATTGGCATATTATTTACACATCAAATTATAGTGAAACATATGTAGGATATCTTTCCCTTGACATGTAGTCTAAATTTTTCATTGAGAAGTATATCTTTAAAAATGGAAGTTGCACATCTATAACAAGAACCATTCCTAATCAAGACCAGAGGATACCATGTACATAGTATTTATGTGATTTTATAGAATGAACTCTAAGATTTATTTTTTCATTGATTATGATATTACGTGTAAATTATTGTTTGTGTAATAATGGGAAACAAAACAAGATAGAAATTGAAAGGATGGAATTGGAGAAAAGAGTTGTCAATGCAACATAAAGAATTTAATGTAAATAAATTAAGGAAATTTTGGTGTGTGCAAATATTTCATCTAATTTCAAGCTTTATAGAGGCTCGGTTAACACCTGGTGGATTTAGTTGAGTATGCATTTATCTATAAGTGGCCATACCCAAAATAAAAAGAGGAACTCATGGTTCATAGCAGACAGGGAATGAGAGTGTTAACATTCTTTGGAACCCTTTTCGATTAATGTCAAAATTTGAGGTAAGACAAAAGGATGTGGACATGATTTTTAGAACAGGGGGGTGGGGACGAACATGTTTCCATTAATGCCAAACATGGAAATTGCCGACATAGTTCCCATTGATAATAATGAAGCAAAAAAGGGTGAAGGAAAATGGACAATTAATGTATGCACAATTGAAGTTGAAGTTGATGGAATTCTTGTGTTCATACATGTGTTGTTATGCTCATTATGTTTATGTTGTAATTCCATGTTACGATGTTGTGAAATTATGGTTTTTATGCTTGTAGAGTAGCAAGGTGTGATGGAAAGAGTGTTGAATTACTTGACCAAAGATCTTATGTTGCTGAAGTAAAGGAGCTCTTATGTTTTTTTCACATTTTTTGTAATTGGTTGCATATGTTTGTTATGATTTTTTAACAGAGGTGTGGTCACCATTTGTTTAGGAAGTGGTGTTGTGATGCCGATATATGTTACAATATCAATGTAGAAGAAGTATGATTTCCTTCAATGAAGAGGTGATAATAGCTTGACAGTAGAAAATAAATGAAATGAATAATTTGTCATGCATGGAAATGGAAAATGTTGTGATGTAAGGTAATGGAAAATTTGTTTAGATAGTGATGTTTCCAGTAGTATGTTGCAACCACAAAGATAAGGTTGCATAATAGAGGCACGTTGTTGACCATGAGATAACAATGATCAGTTTCTTGTGAGTCTTAGAGATACTTGGTGATTGGAGGTATGAATGCTCAGTTACATGGTATTATTTTATCCCTATAAATTTACATGGTATTGGAATTATGTTGTCGTATTAAATCATTGAAAGTGGTTGAAAATAATATTTGGTGGACAAAGTTTTTTTTTTAATATCTAGAACATGAAAAGGTATAACAAAATTGTGGAATGAAAAGGGAAAAAACTATTCACATCATATTCTTATGTGGAACACTAACAACCAATAAAGTTTGTTTATTAAATATGTGATTTTGGAAGGCTAAAAAAGAAATTAGAGAGCACATGGGAGAGTTGAGTTAGTATGAGTAATTTATCATGAGTTACTTGGCACAAAGAGATAGAGGTATAAGAGTATAAGTGAAACAAATTTCATGATAATAAGAGGCAACGACAAACATGGAGGTATGATGAACTAAATATGAGATAAAACACCATATTGTTTCCTGTATATATTAGGGGATTGTATTCTCCTTTGTCTATAGCCTGAAAAAGAACATTTTGGATGTTGAAGTGGAAGTAGGAGCTTCCATGCAATTTATAGGTTGTAGAACAAATTGAAGTAAATCCTTGTGTAGGTTTTACCCTACAAAAATATTAATGTAAAATGGAGTAAGACATTCCAAAGAAGTTGTATCGTGCCAAATAAAAGATAAGTCGCAACCTCCAAAATTTTATGTAATAATGGAAGTAGGAGATTCACTTTTAATAATAGCAATAAATTCATGGTTTTATCCCTTTATGGGTTTTCCGTTATATCTAGTGTCCACGTTTTTTTCTTTTATGTGTTGGTTTTATATTGTCATGGAATGTTGTTTATATGTTAATTTTTCTCTTTATATTAAGTAATATTGTTTCTCATTCAACATGTGATATAAATGATAAAAATAAAAGCAAACCAGAAATTTATTTACATGAATACACTAAATTAATTCACCCCCCTCATTTTTTTCAAGTTTCCAACAAATTTATCAAAATTTGTGAACTTGTTGTAGCAGCTACAACCATCCTCCAAAATTTTTCCACTACCTAGATTTTTGAGCCTAACCTTCTTTTCATATGATCTTACCTTACACTACTACGAGGTATCCATGATTTGACTCATGTTTATATTTTATTTATACTTGTGTTCACTTTCTCTTCTCTTATAATTTTTTTCTAATTCACAAGTTAACCTCATGTCTAAGCCTTGTGCAACAGTTATGGGCTTGCCTCTACAAACTATGCAGTTCATGGAGTCAAAATTGACCTTGATGTCCAAAATTGTGAATTCATGACTGACAATCATCCTTGAGCTCAGAAAATGTGTAGTCATGATACACACCCCGACACTAAACCTAGAAATTGTGTGATCCTACACTCGGCTCAGACACTACACAGTGCACTGAGACGGGAGTTTTTAGTTATATGGAACTGAAAGTCCTTCTTGGTGATGTGAATGGAAAATTTTCTCAAAAAAATAAAAAATGCTTAAAAAAGAAAAAAAGAACCCCTAAAATTCAGAGATCAATTTTTAGTAACTAGGAGGAAGCACACTTGGTATTTTTGGAAACTATTGAAAGGTGTCACTTTTCCCTTGATTTATGTCATGCATGTCATAAACCATAATTTATCAAATATATTTAATCAACGCCCCTATATCTCAGTCTCACACTCGATCTTGGAGCTCTATTACTCCCGAGGAGATCAAGAAACCTTCGGTACGATTTTTGTCACTTTTCTGGGCGAGTTTTACATTTATCACCTTTAGTCACTTTTTCTATCGTTTTTTTCCATTTTTCTTGCATGAGTGTCATTTTTATTGTTTCTTTGCATGCATGCTGTAATTTTCACTTTCTTTAGCCTATAGAAGTGTCGTTTCAAGCTATCATTTTACTGTTACAAGTGTCACATTAGTTTCTTCATTTTTCACTGATGGTCATTGTTGTGGTGAACCTCCTCACCAAGCTCATTCACTTCTTGATTTTTCAGTTTATACACTTGATTTTTCTTTTTTCAATCACACTTAGTTATATCTACACTCAATCCTTCACCATCTCTCAAATATTCTCATTTTTCACACTTCCCTTGGGTAGATGTTCCTTTCCCTTGGCCAAAATTCAATTTTCCCTAATGGGAATTGGGAAATATTGAAGACCAAGATCAAAGCTTGGCCTATGAAACTACACAATGTGTAGTATAGGTTGGCTAAACTAAAAATTGTGCAATCCCAGTCCTCAGCCTACATCCTTGGCCACTGAGACTACACAATGTGTTGGGTGTGAAGCCTGATTGTCTTGTTTATTTTTTATCATAGCATTGGACCCCTGTACCTTCATGGGATGGAAACACCGCCGATAATGAAACACTGATTGGGGGGTCTAGGGGGGGCAGATGCGACTTTATGGAGACCCCCCTGGTGGGGAGGTTTTGGGGCAGTGCACCCAAAGCTAAATATAGTTGTAAAATTATCTTGTAAAAGTATATTAATTTCAAGTCAATCTAGGCTGTTCATTAGGCAGATGATCTGACGGTAGAATTTATGTTTAGTTTAGTGTTTTTTCCCTAGAAGGAAACCCCTCAATTTGTATGATAGTATTGTATTGCAGCTGTGTATTGTATGTGTATTCTCCACTACAAGGAAAAGAACCTCTAGCGGATTTTTTTGAGGAACCACAAAGAAAAATACCCCATACATCCATTTCTAGTGGAGGTTACTAGAGCAGGTTGGCGGGCGGAGGGTTTTGTGGATGTTTTACTATCGGTGCTGTTATTGTTAAAACTCGCCCTGGTGCTCTCAAAAAAATAAAGCACCGGAGCGGACAAAATCATTGGCACACCAGACACCATGCACTCCATGCACACCTGCCCAGTGCATAATAATATAATAGAGCACCGGTGCCTCACAACTCGTCTGCGCCAATGCATTCTAAAACACAACACCAACACCGAAACCACCTGGTGCAGTAGATAGAAACTGCATTGGTGCATCATAAAAAACACGTCAAAACAAAAACCGACCGGTGCGTTTGTAGCAAACAATACCGGTGTGCCTATAAACAACGCAAACTAGTAAAGGGTTAAATTAAAAAAATATTTATGACAAAAAACCCAGATTTTTCAGTTTTCCAGTGCTCTTGAGCTATCATTACCGCTGCGCACTGAACATTGGCACACTGGACATCGTGCACGATGTACACACACCACTGGGGTGTCCAATTACTGTAATGCACCGGGGCATCAATACTCTTCCACACCAGTGCATCATAAAACACCATGCCAAAATAGAAACAAGCTGGTGCGTTCTTCTCTAAGAGCACCAGTGCGCAAGAAACCACACGCATTGGAATAATGTTATATATATATATATATATATATATATATATATATATATATATATAAAATAAGGCCAAAATACCATTGCTTTGCAACTATTACGCACCAGTGCTTTACATTACGCCGCCCTGGTGCATCATCAAATTTTCGCGCCGATACTGAAACATCCTTGTGCACGGTTAGGGAAATTTCCCAACCCTTATAAACAACACGCCAAAATTGATACTGCCCAATGTGGTTTTATTTAACCGCACCAGTGCGCTTATAAAACCCTGTGCACCGAAACAGGGTTAGTTAAAAAAAAAATTACGGCCAAAAAACTTCATTATTCACTTTCATCAATGCTCCAGTGCTCCCAAGCCCTAGTGCTATTTCCTTATTTCTGAGATACCCTGACATCGGTGCTCTCATTGCACCCATTGCACGCACTATGGCTTTGCATTGGCCACCAATCTCCAGCTTGCATTTTGAAAAACAGTGGGCAAATTTTATTTTCCAAATTTTACAGCCAATATGCCTCCTCGACGGCGAAATGTACAAATTTTTCTTTAGTTTTTCTATAATTAAGCCTTTTAGCAGATTAGAAATTGAAATAAACTTAAAAATAACCATTAAAAAAGAAAAAAAAATTGTCGCGCGGTGCGCTTGAGCTGTTTGGCTCGCACTGGATAGCGGTGCTACCTATAAAAATTATAGGCAGCACCACTACCAGTGCTAATGGTAACCACATCATTTCCATGGCGGTGCCAAAACGTGCCCCGAACAATTTTAAACTACAAATAAAAAATAAAAAAGGGGGTGCGCTCATTTATCTAGGCGCATCATTGACCTCGGAAATCACAGTGCGGTACGTTGACTTCATTTTTTGCCCTGGTTTATGTTAGCGCACCATATTTTGCATTCCGAGAGGGTCAACGGTACAGCAGGGTAAAAGACTGCACCGTCAAGTATGTCATTGTCATGAAGTTTATGCGTTGACACAACTATACACGTCGAGGCATATATTTCAGTTAGCGCACTGCTATTCTGAATTATATACAGTCCACAGTGCTTGAAAAATAGACATTTGTACTGAATCTGGTGTGGTCTATTTTATTAGGGGCCCTGGGGATGATGTGCTAAAATATTAGGACGCACCGGCACTGGTGTGTGACTATTTTTATGGAGCACTGACTTGTATGTTTGTTTTTCTTTTTCAAAAAAAATTATATACGTATATTTATAAATACATTTATATTTTAATAAAAAAAATATTATTTAATATGGCAATGATTTAGAGAGAATAGGAGCAAAAATAGAAACAAAAGAAAAAAATATGACATGATTCGCCAATGGGAGGTGAAAGAGAGGGAGAGAGATGGGTGCCCTTGCCCTATTACTGTAGATACCCAAGAGATCCTTATGCAGATAGGCCTCCTAAAGTTCTATGAGGAGGCTATTTCCAGCCTAGAGGCCCATAGTGTGCTTTTGAGACATCTTATCGGCAGGTGAAATGCCCACTGATAGGCTTTTCACATTGGTCCTAACCAGTGGTGCAAACCCACTAAGGAGGACATTTATTTTATTACAGAACTATCGAAGAGAGGGGTGGATTTTCCATCATTCCCAGATGTGACAGTTGGTTGTGTAGTAGGGAGTCAGTTAGTTTACTCCCAGAGATACATTGGAGCATATGTACTATCTCCTTCAGAGTTACAGGTACTTGGAGGTCAGTTACATATAGGTATTTTTGGTAGACAGGATGTGCAATGCCTCTCTATTTTTTCTTCTATCATTTCACACAACACCAATGACAGGCAACGCATTAGTTGCTCGCTTTTATATTACTTTGATTCTTTAGTACAGTAGTCATGACTTGCCAGGTGGTCTGCCATTTTTTTGCGATAGTTTTGTACGGCCTTAGATAGATCTCGTGCTCATGCACAAGGGAGGGTCAACCTCCCTTTTTCTTCAGAGCTGTTTTGTATATTTTTTGAGAGGTTTCCAGAGATGAGACCTAGTTTTGTTCGACAGCCTCGTAGGTTGATGTTCGAGGCCCGGATGCGCATGTGGGGGTAGATGATGCTGAAGAGGGGAGACACTATGTTTCTAGCGAGGATATCACATGATTCGATGGACTTACTAACCAGTGTTGGTGGGCTGCATCCCTTCATTATGGTCCCATGTCCTTATGCTGGACTAAATTGGCGAGGGTGTCCCAATATCCTCTTCACTCCTGATGAGCTGGCAGATGATAGAGGTAATATTACTGTTTTATTTATATTTATTCTAACATGTTCTTTAACTTGTTTTTATTAAATTGTGTATTGAAATTGTCTAATTATTGTTGTGTACTTGTATATATTTTGCAGACATTGGCTCTTTTGATGGCGATGAGATTCCAGATCCACCACATGATCCAGGTATCGATCCTGATGATTACTATCAGGAGATGGATGATGCATTGAAGGATGAGGCCATTGGTGCAATAGAGAGACATGTTGATCCTATGCCTCATGGTGCACCAGTACTGCCTTTTTCTAGGTGTGGTCGACCTAAGACAAGATATCATATGGAGTTGGGCAGCCAACTCTGTGGATTGATTTCAGATGCGGGCATCAAGCCTGCTCATTACAGATAAATACATGGCGATGATAGACTGTTACGGAGGTGGAGAGGCATGCCGCGTGACATGTACGGCCTGATGTAGCATGTCCTAGGAGCTGCAATAGCTGTTTTGTGATTGAGGAGGATTGTCCATAGCTATAGTTGTAGTCAAGCTGCGACATGTGATGGACAGTCCGCTAGCAGCAACTTAGATGCATCTCGTGATCATTCACCTCGTGGCACACCTGATGATCAGCATGAGGCTCCACTGGCAGCATCCGACACTAGTCATCATGGAGATGAGGCTGGATCATCGGCCATGTCCAGTCAGCAACCTGTAGCATCCATCATGAGTACTAGTCACGATCATCATGAGCAAGCTGGACCATCGACCATTGAGGCTATAGTACTATTGACTAAGCAAGCCTCCACTACTACTGCGCCTCATATTAATCATTTTGTACTACCACCAATTGATGCATCCATCAGTACTAGTGATCATCATGATCATGAGTAGGCTAGTCGACCATCGACTGTCGAGGCTGCACCCAGCTTTACTGAGCAGGCCGCATCCACTTGTACTAGTGTTATTGATGTTGTTATACTACCACCAACGCCTGATCCATGAAATTTATATTACAATTTTGTATTTTTAACATTATTCAGTTATATATATATAGTCCATGTATTTTATGTTCATGTTGTAGTTGTACTTAATTTTCATGTAGATGATCATCATGATGTGGCGCATATTGTTAGTCATGTTAGATATGTTCATTTAATGTTTAGCTAGCAGATAGATGTGTATATGTGATAGGCGCATGCGTTATTTGACATTATATTGAGATGTATATTTGATGTTTGTGTTGTGATGATGTTAATATATAATGTTAATTTGATGTTAATTGAATGTGTTTATTAGTCGAATATGATGTTTGTATGATGGTTATCATGATCATGATGATTTTTATTAATTAATTTAATATTATTAAATGACCATGATATTTATTAAATATTATGTCGTGAATATAATTGTAATTTAAATTTTAATTCTATGTAAAATTGTAAAATTATATTTGTATTTGCACTAATTATAATTTTAAGTGTAATTGTATGTAAAATATTTATTAATGTAAACTTTTAATTGTAATTGTAATATTTAATTTATTCTGAAATGATTGTAATTGTATATATGAAAAATTGTAAAATTGTAATTGTAATTCTAATTGTATGTAAATTTCACAAATTGGAATTGAATTTGTAATTTTAATTTTAATTGAATTGTTTGTAAAATATTTGTAAAATTGTAATTGTAATTGTAAATGTAATTCTATGTAAAATTGTAAATGTAATTGTATTTGTAACTGTAATTTTAATTGAATTGCCTGTAAAATATTTGTAAAATTGTAATTGTAATTGTAAATGTAATTATATGTAAAATTGTAAATGTAATTGTATGTAAAATAAAAATTTCAATTCTAATTCTAATCGTAATTCATGTATGTGAAATTAATGTAAAATTGTAATTGTAATTTTAATTAATGTAATTGTATGTAAAATATTAATTTGTAAAATTTTAATGCTATTAATGTGAAAATTTTAATTGTATTAATGTGAAATGATTTTATTAAAATATTTAAATTTGAAAATTTGAAAATAATTGTAAAATAACAAATCTAGAATAATACGAATTTTTGTAACTTAAAGTTTAGAAAATAATGAAAATAAATTCATGTACTTTATAATTATCATTATTTTATTATGATCTTTTATATATAAAGTTTAGAAAATAATGAAAATAAATTCATGTAATTTATAATTGTAATTATTTTATTATGATCTTGCATACAAAAAAAAAGAACTTTAAAAATTCTGGTGCGCTTATCATCCTAACAGGCCCCGGTGCGTCGTATTAATACAACACACCAGTGCGTCACATTTCCACGTACTAGAAACGAATAAACGAAAATAAAAAAACGCAACTCTATTTTGCTTAAGTTAAAAAAATTGGCAATTTGAAAAATGGGCAACAAAATATTTTCAAAAATCTAATTTGATAAAATAATTCTTTAAATACTAAACACTTTTCATTATTTCACTATTTTTGCTAAAAATTTTCAATCAAATTTTTGCAGGAGACAGACTTGGAGCAAGAGAGCACGAGTACACTATGGATGGAAAAATACGTTCGAACAGAAGTATTCAGAGAATCAGAAACCAAAACTCTAGTGATTCAAGCCCTTTATCATAGAATTTCAAACCATTTTGTGATTGAATTTAATTCTTTTTTTTACTTTTATCAGCAGTTTTTTATTTGTTTCTACATTTTTATCCATTTTTACCCTGAACCCTTCATTTTTTTTTTTTCCCTTTCTTCTCCATGTTTTTGTGATTTCAGAATTAGGTTTTTTCATTTTATATTGACGTCCAACCCACGAGACGACTTTCATAGTCAGATCCCAATCCATTCGGCCATTGCGTGAATTTTTGAAAAAATGGATTTTTCTTTATCAGTGCGCCTTGTGTACGCCACCGCACTGGTGCTCTATATTATTACAGTGCACCACACAAGTTCTGTGTCGTAAAAAATTGAAAACATTTTTTTAAATCCATGCACCAAATCTGAAATAGGGCACCAAGGCTCTCTTTAACTAGGAAAGCACCGTATGGTGTATTACACCGTTTTTGTAGTGCGTTTATAATACCCCACGCATATTTAGGTCTATTACACTACTTTTGCGGTGCGTTTATAATATCGAATGCACCATATGGTGTATTATACTGTTTTGCGGTGCGTTGTTAATATATCCACACACTGGCGGCAGTGTAGATTTCATGAAAGGCGCATTGGTGTCTCAAGATTTATTTTCTACCTGAAAAGTTGAACATTTATTTATAAATATATTAATGAATGATATGCTACAGGTTTCATATTGATAAAGAAATGACTGACAAGATATCAAGTAACAAAAATACCATTTAAACATCTAGAAAAGCAAAAAGGGCAAGTTCTTTGTAAATTCTTTATAAAAAAAATTATTTTTGAACTATATGTAACTTTAACTAATGTGCATTGTTTACTTTGTATCATGCAGAGCCATAAAATGACGAAGCTCGATATGATTATTTTTTATCTACGACAAGAATAGCATAAAAATTTAATGGAAAAATTGCAAAAAGATGAATAAGGTGAAGGAAACAATACTATCGATCCAATATGAGTTTCTTTTTTAATTATCATTAATAATATACTTAAAATTATTAGGTAACATGTGTCAAACAGTCTACTAATTCACATCTGTTTAATTTTCTACAGGGACCAACAACTCAGAAAATGAATTTTTTTCTAAGAAAAGAAAAAAAAATAGAACATGCAAATGAAAATTAATTGCTCCTTGGCTCATCTGGAGTGGTGCTAGAAGTTAACGAAAGGGTGGGGGAGCGGGAATTTTACAAAATTTTGAGGGCTCTAGTGGAACGAATACAACAATGTGCTTCAAATGTAATATGTAATCATTGAATTTATCGATGATTAGGTACAATAAATAAATAATTTAGTATTAAATATTAATTTTCAAGAATTTTCTTGTAGAAAAGAAAAGAAAATGGAACCCATTTAGCACATAAAACAAGACGACAAGGAAGAAAATGATTGATCTCTATGTTTGTGAGTAATTGTTACTTCCTTATAACAACTTAACTAGATTTCATTTTTGTATTTTTTAAGTTTTTTTACAAAAGTCATCATTGAATGTCTTAAAATAGGTGCTAACATACAAAGAAGAACCATTAGACAAATTGATTGAAATTGGGTTAAATATGGGTTGTGAGTATATGTTGGCATATCAGAATTTAATTGTGGAATTTGTAAGCATCTATCGATCTTGTTTTAATTAGCTCCATCTATAATTAAAAGAACAAAAACGTCTTTATATTAAATATATGATTTGTTATGGGGTATAAAACTTGCAGGAAACAAAGTATGGAACTGCGCCAACAGATGAAATTTTGTAATATGGCATGGTACATGGTTTTGAAAGAATGTGTATAGTTTATGAGTCAATTGTTGCTATGGTACGTCATTTTTTTTTTCGATTTACATTGATGTATATTATTTAATATTGGAATTTTCATTATTCTCACCAATGTATATACACTCATTTCAGTTTATTTTTATGTTTGTAGATAAAAAGTGAAGAAGAAGAAAACAATCAACACCATGAACACAACATTCCTAAAAATAACCCAAGTCATGGAAGTAGCTCTAGCAGTGAGCATTTCAAGCGAAGAATGATGATCACTATGTAATTTGGATATCAAAGCAAGGCGTTTTATTTTTTGAAATATGTCTGTGAAATCAGACATTTTGTTTAATGTAATGGACATAGTGTCCCAATTGAAAGACAAAGGGATACGAATAATTGTCCCATTTTGTATGATAAAGACTGTCTTATATATATATATGTATATATATATATAATCATAAAATATGTTTTAATTTATTCTATTGCGTTCTCCATTGTCGTTCTGAAATGCACTAATAAAAATTTAATTCATATGAATATAGTTATAAGATTATATATATGTGCCAACTTTTGATGAATTATGAATTTAAGAAAACCAGAATAATTCTGATATGATATAACATATTAATCCAAACAACACATTCAAATGCATTAATAAAAATGTAATTAATATGAATATTGTTATAAGATGTGTTGACTTTTGATGAATAATGAATTTAAAACAATCACAATAATTGGATTGTTAGAGGTGGATGTTTCTAAAAAAACAAAATGAAAACCGGTGCATTTATGTGTCTATATGTGCCAGTGTGTTTATGATTCTATGGGCACCGCACTAATACCGATTCCAGTTATAAATATCGGTGTGTTTGTGTGATACTGTGCATCGGGGTTTTTATGTATCTATAAGCACCGGTGCTTTTGTAGATGCCATGTGCACCACAAAATACTGATACCAATTATAAATCTCGGTTTCTTTCTGTGATACGGAGCATCGGTGCCTCATAAAGATACATGCACCGGTGCGCTTATATGACCTATGGGCACTGCTCAAATCCCAATACCAATTAGAATGGCCCTGTGCATTGTATCACCAACACCAGGCTCGGTGATTTTTTTTCCTTAACGGCCTGGTGTATTCTCCTTTGACCGCCCCAGTGCGTTGTCTACCAATACGCAACGATGCATTAAAACCAGATAAGAGCACTGATGAAAAAACATCCATAATAACCTCCAGGCACCCATTTTTTTTTAGTTGTGTTGAATTTTTGTTAAAAGCTCCACCAAAACCTTCGTTACCAGAAATGGATGTGGTAGCATATGTTCTTTTGACAATTTTGGCAAATTTTATAACACTAAAACCCTCCTTTATAACCTCCGCTAGAGGTTCTTTTCCTTATAGTGCTCAGAGAGAAAAACAGATAGGGAGATGGTGAGAGAGAAAAAAGGATATTACAGCGGATCTGTTGTAGGTTGTGTCTCTTCATTTTGTTGGTTAATAGAAAGGAAGGAATGGTTGCTTGGGATGGACGTAGCCCAAACTGGGTGAATCACATATATCTATGTCTCTATGGTTTTATTTGTTTTGTGTGCTTGTGTTTTTCTGCATATTTTATGTGTTGCATTGCTTTGTAATATATAATTTTCTAACAACTGGTATCAGAGCCGAAGGTATATTTGGCTGATAATCTCGCAGGAAAGAAGGGTTCCTAGTTCGAGTGGGAGCAATGGTGGAATATGGTAAGTTTAGGGTTGGGAAATTTAACAGCCATAACTTCTCGTTGTGGAAGATGTAGATGGAAGATTATCTATGTCAGAAAGATATGTACCTGAGCAGAAAAAAAAATAAGCCAATGGCTATGACAGATGCATAATGGGAGGTTCTCGATAGAAAGGCACTTGGAACAGTACGGTTGTTCCTTGCAGCATCGGTTGCCTTCAATATATCGAAGGAAATAACAACAAAGGGTTTGATTAAGGCACTAGCGAAGCTATATGAAAAACCCTCGACCTAAAACAAGGTATTTCTCATGAAACGTTTATTTAATATGAAGATGTTAGAAGGTGGATCTGTTGCGGACCATTTAAATTATTTTAATATAGTTACCAGTCAGTAAAGTTATGTAGGGGTAAAATTGGATGATGAAGTTAGGGCTCTTTTATTTATGTGCTCATTTCCAAAAAGCTGTCATGGTTTAGTTATGTCCATTAGTAACTCTACCTCTGGATCTAGTACTTTAAAGTTTGATGATGTTGTCAGTGCTATCCTTCGCAAGGAAATGATATGGAAAAGCTCGAGTGAGAAATCGGGTAATGATTTAAGTGTAGAGTCCCAGGGAAGAAAAATGGAAAGAGGAAAGAGTTCAAGATGTCACAGTAAATCAAGGAAAGTCATATCGAATTCCAAATTAGGGATAATGTGCTGGAAATGCAGAAATGAAGGACACCTGATGAAATATTGTAGATCTCGGAAGGGAAAAGAAGGAGATGCACAGCAAGAAAACAATCATGAAGAAAATGTGACAGTTGATGTGTTGCAATATTCTTTGATTCTTTCTTTCGAAAATGTTACTGATTCCTGGGTGGTAGATTCAGGGGCCTCATTCCATGCCACACTTGATAAGAAATATTTTCATGACTATGTTCAAGGAGATTTTGGACAAGTTCGTTTGTGTGATAATAAACCCTGTAAAATTGTTGGAATGGGTAAGGTTCTTGTAAAACAGCAGAATGGAAACCAATGGCTATTAAAGGAGGTAAGTCATGTTCCAGATCTGAAGAAAAATCTGATTTCAACAAGGTAGTTAGGCGGTGAAGGTTGTGTGACAACTTTCACAGATAAAACTTGGAAGGTCACCAAAGGAGCACTGGTAATAGCAAAAGGTGAAAATATTGGTAGATTGTATTTATGCAATGGTATTTCTAACTCTGTTAATGCCATGGAAAATTTTAGGGCGAATTTTAGCCCAAAGGAGAATTTTAAGGGATTTTCAATTTTAATAGGGCAAATTTTTATATAAAACCCATTTTCTATAGTTTAATAAAGTTAGCCCTGTAATTATTTTAAAAATAATTAATTATTAAATTTTAGCCCACCAAAAAAAAGGCCCATAAAACTTAAAAAATGAAATTCGCCCCTGATTTTCTTTGGTTGGCACAGATTTCCATGGCATTCACCTGGATTTACAGGGTCGGAGGGAGGGGTTAAAGTGATTCACCCCATTTTTTCACTGGTTCACTGGAATTTAGGAGAGGTGGCTAGGGTTTTGTGCACAGGCTCGCCGATCTTCTTGCTGGGCATAGTGGCAAGTGTTGAGCCTCATTCTGTCGATTTAGGGTAAATTTGTATTTCAGTAATTACCATGAGAATTTAGTGAGAATTTCTTGCACTGTGTGGGAAATGCGTGTGAAATTTTGGAGATATGGTTAAGGGATATGCAGCCGATATGCCGCCAGAGATTCAGAGATGGAGCCTGAACATTAATGGAGGAGAATGGCATCATGATAATCATGAAGTCTCACAAATATCTCCTTTCGAGCCAACAATTGATGTCGAACTCCTCTAAAATGGAGTTATAAACGTTTATTGAGTGCAACAGAAAATTTCTTGAGGATGCAGACATTCCTATGGAAACGTTGGTAGAAACATGGAGCGCAAAGGTGTACAGAGAAAAGGGAAGAAATGTATAAAGAACCAGAAGATCGAATGTTCCTAAGAATATTTGGAATGGTTGGAATGGTTAGGGAGGAGATCACATCTTCTGGGAGCTGCATCCATACCT